>OY747716.1:10492570-11692570 GCA_963556495.2 Valencia hispanica
TCCTGATAGTGTCCTCTCCCTTCTCTTCTATGATCCGTATGATTCTTTCCAGAGCTATGTATGTTCAGTTCCACCGAATTTGATTTGACCGGATGAGCTGGAGCTTGCATTCACCTTCCACAATTTCTGCTGCCATGTAGGACCCACCTGACTTATTCCAGATTGCTTGGCATTTCCCGAAGGCTGCCCTTGATAGCAGTCTGTATGCATCATGTCTCTCTTCTGTTGTGGCGACTAAGTTAAACGGGTGGCATGCACAACTTTGGTGTGGAGGAAGCTGGTACCCATTACCACTATCTTGCTCCAGGATGGGGAATGTATCCAGGTAGTCGGCTTTGGGATCTTCAGAAGAGTTTAGATCCAAGTCTGTTTCCTCAGGGTGGCTTTGTTCACCAAACACACTGAAAGCTTTAAGAAAGATTGAGCCACTGTCTGTTGTGGTTCTTACAACTTCCCCCCTTATTTTGTATTGACAATGAATGTCATCAAGTGCACCAGCAAGGACATCAAAGGTGTGGGACCCTTTCGATCTTCGGCAAGCAAGTGCAGCAGATTCTCCTCATCTATCCAATGGGTTGTGACCCCTATGAAAATTTCCTGGTGCGCTGTCTAACAATCTGTAGAGGAGGCAACATAGCTGACTTTACTGAGGTGTAACATCAAGGTTTTTTTCATCTGATTGGAAGCTTCGTCTATTCTGGTTCGGAGAGTGGGTCTAGAAATGTCTTTGCATTGAGGATTCAGTGTCAATAAAAGTTCTTCAAAAGCAGGTTGTTCATCCACAGAAAATGGATCAAGACCTTCACAAAGAATTTAATCAGAAGCTTGTCAACTTTTCACTTGTCTGCACCCACTGCCATCAGATCACTGATTTTTGCTTGTTTCCTTGGGGTTTCCGGTTGTTCCAGGGCTTGCTTCTATGTAGCTACAAAGTCATTGAAGGCTGTCAGCTTGGATGGATGTTTCCTCTATGAACAAAATGTTTCATCAGTATGTAAATCAATGCTGTGTTTATCAAACACAATAAATTTGACATACAATTTTCCAACCTGTCCCCTAGGAGTTTCTGTAGAAAGACATCAGTGCATGACATGGCTTCTGTTGGTTAACACGTGGAATTTGCAATTAACTAGCCTGTTGCTGTCTGAAAAACATATGAAGACATGCTCAAGTTATCTGTCCCTTTGCTGCCGTTACTGCTGAATTTCCCCTCTGTGGAACAATAAAGGATTATTCTATTCTTAATAGTAATTGCAAAACAGTTGGCCTAGTCGTGAACACGATAAATATACTTTGAATGTTTAAAAAGTATACATTTTCTTTGAACAAAGTCTGACTTCTCTGTGTGGATGGAAAGAATACTTAAATAGTAAACTTCAGATAGGCTTTCACAAGTTAACAGAACAAACAACTTTAAAGTCTGGTATCAAACAATGGTATAAATAAAGTATGTTCTGTATTGGAAAATTAATATGCAATAGGTCTTATTTTAGTCTTACTGGGAAAAAAAACAAATTCTGAGATATTAAAAATAAGTATATATCTTTTTCACGATGTAATAAAAACTTTTAACTTAAATAAGGGCCTCCGTAAGACTGAAGTTTTTTAATTTGATCATATCCTGAAAATGTCTGCTGTGTTTTTATAGAGAGGAGCTGCTGGAGTCTGAGAGGAGGAATTGAAAAGCTTAATGGAACTTTAATTCTATATTTTAATTCTTTAATTCTATATCACTATAAAAATCTCAACAAATCGGCAGTTCAGTTTAACCTACATCAACATGCTTGCCCAGGTTTAATGTGGAGGTTTTAAAAGCTGCTACCTCGGTCTCTCTGGGCAAACACAGCTTACATTACATAAGACTGCTATTGCCTTTCTTGAACTTCAAGCAGATGTGGTCAATTAAACACAGCCATTGGTTCACATTGTTCTCTTCGAGTTCAACTTCTTTCCTTGTGGTATCTTTGTTCGCTGAAGCCATATTGGTCTCAGGTGCCTCCATCTTTATCCTGAAAAGCACCTGTTTGTTCTCCTACCCATCATGCATTGCAGTGTTTCCTGGGCGCAATGTTTGTTTATATATATATATTTATATATTTTTTACTTAGTAACGTAAATAATTGAAATTGTAGCAAAATTACATTCTTTAAAAAAACGTACTAAGTAAAAATTACTAACTTTAAACACAACTTTAAAAAGTATAGTTACACACAAAAAAAAAACAATTACAGTAACGAGAGTAAATGTAATTCATTACTTTCCACCTCTGGCTATTAGTCTGGGGGTTTGGGTTTTGGTGGTTGTGCATTAACATCAGTTCCACAGGTGATTCACTGGAGGGCGCAGTGGAGGCACCAGTCTCAGCTCCGCTGGATGGAGACTCCGATTCCCTTAAAATCAAAAGCAACTGAAACCTTTCTTAGAATTGGTTAATCATATAAAATGATGCAGAGCAATATTGGAAGAATAAAACTGAAAGGAGCCTCAAGGTTTGAATATCAGTAAATACAACTACAAGATGAGTTTATTTGACCTTGCATTGAACAAATGCAGTTGAAATACTTTTACAAAACATGTACAAAAAGAAATACACGTCCTACCAAAATAATAAGCTGAGATAAATAAAAGCCACACTAGTTTGTCTATTGTTTTCCAGACAAGCTTTATGGTGTGTTTCATTTGTAGTTGTTACTCAGAAAGTCTGACTTCCGAGTAAAAGAAAAAAATCAACCTTAACACCCTCTCTAATTCAGACCTCCCACTCAGAAAGGAAGTCTGACTTTTCTTACGCCGACTTCCAGTTTCAATATGCGCCCCACACAACAACAATAGTAGCTGTGGTGAAAACATGTTTATTTTACAAGACACTAAAATCAGGTGCCACTAAAATCAATGTTACAACTTAACAAAATAAATGTGGTGTTTGAATATGGAAAGTACAGCTTAAAACTATGTTTGTAGGACAAACTACCAACAATGGCTACCTGGGCATCCCCCTACTTAACTAGAATGCTGTTTACTCGGGTGTGATGTCATTCCCAGCTCTGAGTTCTTACTTCTGAGGTAAATGAAGCTCACCATTAATACTCGAACTGGTCAACCATTGGTGTCCAGTCTGTGGTTGTGCGCGTGGCTTGTCTGTCCTACCGCCATTTAGGTGAAGACTTTAGATCTGTGGATGGAGTTCACACTCTTCTCCTTTTCTGGATTTCCAGATTCTGACTACTACCCAGCTAACTGGGTTCTGTATCATTCATTAGACACATCCGTTGCACTGCTCACTGGGTCTCTGGCACCCACTGTCACATTATCCAAAAACCTTGACCTATTGGTGGGTTGTGAATTGAAGTGAATTTGCTCTATCATGTTAGCAATAACAACTGAAATTTTCATACCATTCAGAATTGTACCAAAAGACATGAAATAATACTTTTATCCATTTATAATAAATTATATTACAGCTTAAACAACACCTACATTAAACAGAAACATATTATTTTAAACTAAAAGCCCAAAGTTAACAGCTTTACAGCATAACAGCTTTCAGCCTATGACAAAATTAATGTAACTGTATCCACAGCATTCCTAAGCTTCTATGCATACAGTTCATAGTCAACAGTGATGCACTGATAACATGATAACACCATTGGCATAAGTCTATAGGCTTTTCTTTTACATGCACTGGCCTTGATTACCTACACCAAGGAGCTTATGTTTTTGCCAGGGTTTGTTTGTTTGTCTGTTTGTTAGAACTGATGACCATTTTTCACTGGTGTATGTGTGCGTGTGCATGTATGTATGTATGTATGTATGTACATAGTTGTGCAGTCCAACCTCTGACAGGCCACCAGCATTGTGTGGACATTTGTAGTTGTGTCCTCAATATGTTTAACAAGCAACTTAACTCTAGTAGTTAGGTTTAGAGGTATGGTGTGAATTATGATTAGGCATGTGACACTGATAGGGTTAGGGAAAGGATCTGGTTAAAATCAATGAAAGTCAATAAAATGTTCACACAATCTCTATAAAATACATTAAAAGGTTCTGGTTGTAACATGACCAAATGTGAAAAAAAAGGTTTGAATACCTGTGTAAGACTGCTAAAATGAGACAAGATATTCGCTGTCAGTTGAATAAAGTTTTAGTCATTGTTTTCAGATTATTGTGCAGATTGATCATTAAACTCCCCATGTCTTAACCTTAGTGAGAAACTGTCATCAGCTTTCAAAAGGCAGGTGGTGGAGTAACAGAACCCAGCATAACCCGGAGATTGGAGAGGACAATAATGGGTCATGTCAGTTACAGAAGTTCGGAAGAAGAAGGATGAAGCTGAATAAAACTCTCTTTTCATAAAATGGATGTATTCACAAATAAAATAACTTTATGAAATGCTTTCAATTGTTCTTCTCCTTAACATTAAGACGTGCAAATTATTCTCCTCAATATACGCTCTAATATATCACTCCCCTGTTGCAGAAGCTTACAACTTCAAAAGTGTGTGTTTTTCAGAGTCAACAAGAATTTAAATTAAAACCACAGGTCTATAAATCTGCTACTTCCACTTTTACTGTTGTTACATGTGAAATATATAGCTCCCCCTTTGTTCTGCATGTTGTTTCAAGCAGCTGCAGAGACAGCAGTTCTGAACAAAAACCCTATTGTTCCATGTCACAAGTATGAGACAGAAAACAAATAGGTACTCATGCATGCATATTGCCTGTCTAGCTCTTGCTAGATGAAAGGATGCATCCACAGATCGGTATGAAACATGTGAGGAGCATCCAGTTAAAAACAAAATCAACACAGAACATCGTTCAAAGATGTTCAGATTTCAGGGGTCTTCACTCGTATGCAATAAATGATAAATCCTCTTTAGACATTCACATTCCAACACAATTTTGCTTGAAAGACTAAAGAAAGAAAAAAATTTTTATCCTTGTGGAAACATATCAAAGTATATTGAAAATCAAAAACAAATCCAAGCTTGAAAGAAAACAAGTTTAGTTTGGAAATGTGAAAATTAAACAAGCGGTGGACACCCATTTTTGTGTGGAAATGGTAATATAATTTCCAAACCTTGAGTGACCACACAGATAAAAATCACGGATATAAAAGTTTTGGTCCACACGGGAATGACGATACAACAAACATGAACAGATTTCACTCGTGAACATTCCCAGGTCAGACACGAAATCTCGGGAAAAGGTTAACTAGATAAATCGTAATTTTGGAGTAAATAAACATGGCGGACAAGTAGGAAGGCATACTAGACGTTTCCAAGTTGTATCGCTGCTTGTCACCATCAATAGGATGCATGCTAGTTTCTCCTCGCAAAACACCACACATGCTGCGATATCAGGCCAATACAATCCAACATGCTGAATATCCCTTATTTGTGATCGTAGCGGTCCCAACATCCTTCTGAGCAGAAGAGATAACTCTGAACACACACACACGGAAGGAGTATCTGATAAGATTATGGTAAAAATCATCACGATAAACAGGGCGTCCTTGCAATTGTTGAAAGGGGAGAATGGGCCAGAAATTGGCTTAAAAATCTTGGTGTGTGAACCAGGCTGTAGACAAGGGCTAGAGGTTACCACAAATTTGAACACCCAGGAGTCTATTGACTGGTCTCCAGCTCTTTTTATACTGCAGCCACAGTCCACAGGTATGCCCTACAGGTAATCAACTCCTAGAAGGAGAATAGTTATTTTAAATTTTTTAGTTAGACCGGTGCCTCCGCTTCAGTCTCCAGTGAAGAAACTGTGGAATGAAAAGAAGAGGAATAGAACCACTACAAACATCAACATACCATGCTTAGTGACAGAATCGCTCTAGTGTTCGCTTGGAGCAGTATGGAGACCACCTCCTCCAAACCGCATGAAGGGGGAAACTAACCAGAGCTCGTTTTAAACTGATTACACACCTATAGTGGGAAAGAATCCAGAGAAAGTGGGCAGCTTCAACCATGAGAACATTAGTTTATTAACATTGTATAATACATTGCATGTATTCTTGAAGAAAAAACAACACACTTAACAACAGTCTTGTGTGAAAGTGTTTTACACTCACTACTGTAGAGTTTTATCCCATGGACTTGAATATTTTTCTGTTTGAGTTGTTTTAAATTGCTGAAACAACTAAAATGGGGGTCATTCTGGCTAGCCGTTAGTGATCCACCTTTAAAGATTTTTTTTTAACCTTTTTCTACAAAGTCACAGTGGTATATCTTAAACAACAGATAATGAAACTTTTACTTATTGTAAGTTCACAGAACCTTAACAAAGTTTAGAAGTCCTTTAAAGTTTAATGGTGACAGAATCAGGACAAAGCGAGAGAGATGTGGAAAACAATGAAAAAAAACCTTTAACATGCAGTCCACAGAGATATCTCAAAATCACAAAAAGATTTTTCAGAAACTTTTTCCCGTTAAAGTCTAACTTGACATGCACCAGCATCCCCCAGGGGTGTGTTCTCTCCCCACTCTTCTTCTCTCTTTACACAAATAACTGCACTTCAGCAGAGCCGTCTGTAAAACTCCTGGAGTTCACAAATGACACCACTGTTATTGGTCTGATCCAGGATGGTGATGAGTCTGCACACAGTCAGGAGGTGGAACGGCTGGTCCACCTGGAGCTCAACTCGCTCAAGACAGCGGAGAAGATGGAGAACTTCTGGAAAATAACCACTACACTCTTCTTCTAAGGAACTACCCTTTCTGAAGTCCTGAGATACTCCTCACACATAGACACTGTTAAGAAGAAGGTCCAGCAGAGACAGCACTTTGTGCACCAGCTCAAAAAGTGCAACCTTCCACAGAAGCTGCTTGTCATCTTCTATATAGCTATTATTCTGTTTGTCCATCACATCCAGGATTTGTACAGGTCCGTCTATTTTTTTCTACTCAGTGCTTACCATCATCTGAGTTGAGACAACAACTGATGCCCAGTGGAAAACTGGTATGCTGAGCTTTAACAACAATAAATTGATAAAGTTTAGAATGTCTAAAAACTATACCAGCACATTTTCACTGCTTGAAGTCTTCTTTTAAAACAACAAGAGACAATTTATAATCTGCCTGTGTGCCTGAAAAGAAAGACTTGATGTCACCTCAGGAGTAACTTAAGCAAACTGCCACATTTACAGTTCTTTGTATCCCATCCACTGTGAATATTAGGATATTGGATAGAAATGCATTTTATCTCATGGCACAAAAGGCCTCCTAATGCGCACAAAACCTAAAACAGTCACGATAAATACAAAGTGCCTTACAAAAGTAGCCGTACTCTTTTAATTTCCAATTTAGTCACATTACAACCACAAACATTTATGTGTTCCAGTGTTCCACTGTTTTATGTCACTGTATGTGACAGGGATACAAACTGTTCAAGCACTGTCCCCTTACAGCAAGAAAGAAAGAAGAAGCAAACCTATCAATTCATGTCCGCCATCCTAAACTAATAGGCAAGAACAACATTAACCACAGAAGTAGCCAATTGTTGTGGGCCTGGTTTGTTGATGTCTGTTGTGGTTTTTCTCTTCAACTTCCAGTTCCTTAGGTTCGACACTGGAGGGGACAGTGGAGGCACCAGTCTGCAGTTATCCAAACTCTGTGTCGTCCTAGTTGTTCTTGTTCCCTTTGAGAACTAGATGCTAATCTGTTCCTGTTAACTTTTTCAAAAAGTTACCCTCGCTCAGTGATTCCATTCCTGAGTTTGTTCCTGTTTTCTTTGAACCCAAGATTTCAGTCTTATTCCTCTCTGGGAACATTTCCACGACTGGCTCTTTGGCTCCTCTTACTCATCATCATTCTCCTGCTGTCAAAAAGGACTCGCCAAACCTGCTACCTTCATCCTATTCATCTCGTGCTTCCTGAAATCTCCTGCCTAAGTGTTACTTACCTTCTCAGCCTTGCACAGAACCTCTGGATCAACCCCTTCACCTTCATCATTTCCTCCTGACTCCACCTCACTCACTCACTAGCAGCCAGGCTCTGCTCATCCTCCCTGGCATCTTCCACTCAAGCATCTCTAATCCACGGTTACTTTGGAGGGTCTCCAAATATCCAAAGCCCATTTGGAAATGAGGAACCCATTGACAGGACAACAATAAGCTACGAACTACAAAATCCAGGGCCCGCACTTATGAACCATACTTATGCACAGATCTGTGGGTATTTCGTGCCCAGGAACAATTTTAAGCATAGTGTGATATTTACCATCTTGTACTGTTCCTAAATATAAGAACAGCTCTGACCATGTGTATGCACATGATCTAGTGGAAGAATGAGAGAACTGCAACACTGAAACAGTAACTTTGATGGACTAATTATCTCATCAGTTTATCACCTCCGCCAAGGAGCTCATTTTGGCATCTGTCTTTTAGCAAACTAACTCAAAAGGTTATGGACGGATTTGGATCAAACTTTCAGGAAATGTTATAATTTGCCAATGAATAAATTAGTATATTTTGGGGGTGATCATGCATGGTCAAGATATCCAGTGAATCGCAATCTGGGTGGGTGGTGGTTGCGAGGTGCTCGCGGAGCTCTGCGCTTACCATGTGCTTTCTTTATATCAGATCAAGCGTTTCAGTTTAAAAGGATGTTGTTACACCTATAAATAAAAGGTTTGCAAACTTTACTGAGGAAACTGGATGTTTCTTCTTATTGGTGACACATGTTGTCACCATCTCCATGCATACTGATGCCAGCCAAAGCAGTGTCTCCAATAAATGTAGTGATCTGTGCAGCCCCAGTAGAAGATCTGGACCAGCTGTGTGCTGAGGGACATTTTATTGTATTCAGTTTGATATCGAACCATTTTTTTCCTTTATTATCCAACATGAACTGCTCCACTGTCCCGACCGCATTAAGCCTCTGTCCCTTTCTTTTAGGCAGTATTCTTTTTTTTTGTAGTTACTACTGAGCTGATGGAACAAAACAGCAATGTTTGGAACAAATTTTGCTGATTTAATTTGTTCAAAGAAGTGAAGTATTTCCACAGAAGTGACATAACAGTGAAATAACAGCAAATGAAGTAATTCTTTGCCACATGTTTTTAAGTCTACAGCAGGAATTTACAGTGTGGCAAAAAAGTATTTGGCAGCCACAGATTGTGCAAGTTGTCCCACTTAAAAAGATGAGAGAGGTCTGTAATTTTCATCATAGGTGCACTTCAACTGTGAGAGACAGAATGTAAAAAAAAATCCAGGAAATCACATTGTATGATTTTTTAATTATTTATTTGTATAAGGGTGCAAAAAATAAGTATTTGGCCAATGACAAAAGTTCACCTTAACCCTTTGTAAAGTAAGCTTGGTTGGCAATGACAGAGGTCAAACGTTTCCTGTAGGTCTTTACCAGGTTTGCACACACTGTAGCTGGTATTTTGGCCCATTCTTCCATGGAGATCTTCACTAGAGCTGGGATGTTTTGGGGCTGTGGCTGGGCAACACTGACTTTCAACCCCCTTCACACATTCTCAATTGGATTGAGGTCTGGAGACTGGCTAGGCCACTCCAGAACCTTGAAATGCTTTTTACGTAGCCACTCCTTCATTGCCCTGGCAATGTGTTTGGGATCATTGTCATGCTGGAAGATCGAGCCATGTTTCATTTTCAATGCTCTTACTGATGGAAGGAGGTTTTTGCCCCGAATCTTACGATACATGGTCCCATTAATCCTTTCCTTAATACAGATCAGTTATCATGTCCCCTTTGCTGAAAAGCAACTCTAAAGTATAATGTTTCCATTCCCTTGCTTCACAGTGGGTATTGTGTTCTAGGGATGCAACTCAGCATTCTTCCCTCTCCAAACAAGGCAAGTGGCGTTTATACCAAAGAGCTCTATTTTAGTCTCATCTGACCACATGAAATTCTCCCAATCATCCTCTGGATCTTTCTCTGGATCATCTGGATGGGCCTGGACATGTACTGGCCCAAGCAGGGAGACTACAGGATTTAAATCAATGACGTTTTAGTTTTACTAATAATAACCTTTGTAACTGAGGTCCCAGCTCTCTTCAGGTCATTGACCAGTTCCTCCTTTGGCATTCTGTGCTGTTTCCCCACCATTCTCAAGATCATGTTTAACCAACGAGGTGAGATCTTGCATGGAGCCCCCGATTGAGGGAGATTGTCAGTGATCTTGTATTTATTCCATTTTCTAATAATTATTCCAACAGTTGATCTCTTCTCACCAAGCTGGTTGCCTATTGTAGATTGGCTCACCCCAGTCTTGTGCAGGTGTACAATCTTGTCCCTGGTGTCTTTAGACAGCTCTCTGGTCTTGGCCATGGTGGAGGTTGGAGTCTGATTGTTTGAAGGTGTAGACAGGTGTCTTTTATGCAGATAATGAGTTCAAACAGGTGCCAATATTACAGGTAACGAGTGGAGGATAGAAGAGCTTCTTGAAGAAGAATTCTTGCTTGTATGTAGGAGTGAAATACTCATTTTCTGCACCATTATACAAATAAATTCTTAAAAATTCATACAATGTTATTTTCCCTTCATTGGCTCCCTGTTAAATCCAGAATAGAATTTAAGATCCTTCTTCTTACATACAAAGCCCTTAATAATCAAGCTCCATCATACATCAGAGATCTAATTGTTCCATATGTTCCCAACAGAGCCCTTCGCTCTCAGACTGCAGGTTTATTTCTAAAAGTAGAATGGGAGGCAGATCTTTTAGTTATCAGGCTCCTCTCCTGTGGAACCAGCTCCCAGCTTTAGTCCGTGAGGCAGACACTCTGTTTACGTTTAAGGCCAGGCTTAAAACTTTCCTTTTTGATAAAGCTTATAGTTAGAGTGGCTAAGGTCATCCTGAGCTATCTCTGTAGTTATGCTGCTATAGGCTTAGACTGCTGGAGAACAGACTTATCAATTTTCTTCACTCTGCTACTTCCTTTTCTCCTACGACTCTCCAGTTGTATTACAGTTCATTCTGTTATTTCGACTGTTAACTTTGTTTTCTCTCAGTGTTTTTCTCTCCATAGAAGATATACCTGGTCTGGTATCCTGCTTGGCTGCAATGCCCTGTTGGACGGGGGGCATCAACTGGGATGATCCTCCCAGTAACTGAACATCCACTGTGTCCTGTTATCAACTTTTTACTTTCTGTAACATAGAGAGTACTCTTATGTCGGATCTTCTGTTCCTTCTGTGTTTCTGCTCTGTCTTCTCAAACCCCCAGACGGTCGTGGCAGATGGCCGCTGGTTCTGTTGGAGGTTTCTTCCTGTTAAAGGGGAGTTTTTCCTCTGCACCGTCGCTACATGCTTGCTCAGTATGAGGGATTGCTGAAGGATTGCTGTGGTTGGAAAGTCTGCATCAACGGGGCCCAACCTCACGCCAATGACTGACGCAATCTGCTGGGATTCCTTAAATAGGAAACTTTTTAACTGATTGGAATATTTGTATAAATGTATTGAAATGACTTCTTGTTAAGTGCCTTGAGATGACATCTGTTGTGAATTGGCGCTATATAAATAAACTGAATTGAATTGAAGACCCAACAAGCATGTGGAAGAAGGTGTTCTGGTCAAACAATTTGAGTTTAAGGCATACATGTAACATACGTGTTGTAAAAACTAGCACTGGACAAAACCTTGAACACACTACCCCTACCATGAAATATCATTGTAATGACTGCCAGTCTGGAAAGCGTAGTTGTCAAATGTTGTGGGCTTGAGTCCATCTTTCCCCTGTCACACGTTGATGTGCTCATGGGCAAGGCACTTTAAGCTGGGGTACGTAGTTTAAAATAAAATAAAAATGTAATCTAAAAAATGCTTAAATTGGACTATCTGACCTTGTTCTATGATATCCCATAAAGTGGGCAATCTTTACTTATTTATATAAACTTTGTCTATTTATATTTCCCCCAAGTCCCTCCCCTGGCTTTTACTCCAAAACGAATCATTTATGTGAGCCTAGAGCTTAGACAACTGGAATTGCATATTCACAACTGGAAGCTGTGAATCAAGGAAAATGCGCCCCAGTTCCCACCCCAGCATGCGCTACTGGGTGTTGCGCCTCACTCAGCTTAGCACACTAACGAAGAAGAAGCTGGACAGTTTTAGTTGGAAAAAATTAAATAAAATTCAGTTCATTTACATAGCACCGATTCACAACAGATGTCATCTCAAGGCACTTTACAGGAAAAGTCATATTAATACAATCATACAAATATACCACTCAGGTTGAAAGTTTTCTATTTAAGGAATCCCAGCAGACTGAAGCGTAGGTCAATGCTGGATCAATGCAGTGATGCTCTCTCTGTTGACTCTGCTTTCCCTGCGTGCATGAAACGTGGCTTTCAGCTCCTTCCAGAAGGGGAGGGGGAGCAGCGGAGGGAGCTATAGCTGTCTACATCACAAAATCTCCTCCTCCTCTCCTCCGATGACATCATGCTACGGACCACAGCTTTAACGCTAAATTTCTTACCAATCTGTGTATTTGTGCATGACTGTGTGTGCTTTAATCAGTGCAATTTAGTGAGTTGGGCTTTAGTGTAAAGCACTTCAAGCAGTCAGTGTGACTAGAAAAACACTAAATAAATTTAGTACATTTACATGGTGGTGGGGTACTTTTCCCCACCAGGGCCAGTGAAGCTGATCAGAGTACATAGGAATAGATGGAGCTAAATTCAGGACAATCTAGAAACAAAACCGATTGGAATAAAATGGCTACGTTAAGGTCCTAATCTAATTGAGAGTCTACGGAAAGAGTTGAAAACTGATGTGTATTGACGGTCTCCATCCAGTCTGAATGAGCTTGAACTTATTTTTCTAAGAGACATAGCACAAAAAGACTTTCACCTGTAATTGCAATGTAATCTGGTTCTAAAAAGTATTGAATGAAATTCTCTTTTTAGTCATTTACTGTATTTGTAATAATAATAATAATAATAATAATTAACTCATCTGAGGACTGAAAAAAGTGATCACAACCAAACTGAGCTTTAAAATGCAATTTGTCTGACAATCCTAAACCCACTAAAATCTGATGCCACTCCAAGTTGGTTTACATTTCACCAAACAGCAAATGTCCTTGTGTTCATTGCTTCATGGCCCAGCGCCACCACAGGCGAGGAAGTAAACATGTTGATCAAAAGCTTTGTTTCGTTCGACAAAGTGCAGTTTGTTCCCAATCGAACCGAGTCTACCAGACTATCAGGCGTGAAAACGACCTTAGTTGGATTTAAATCAGAGGAACATACAGAGTGGTCCAAAAAGGGAACTTATTCTCCTAGAACAAGTCTTTTCTCAGACCGGCGTACTGCTAAACTGCAGCCATCAGCTGACAAACAGCTTATTTAGGTTCAAATACAGTTTTTAATAACTCACCTACTCTATTTGTCTCTTTCTCCTGTTACTTAGTTTTCCAATTATTGCTCTAATTCAGGTAGGTTCTAAAGCAGCAGCATTCCTAAGTCTTAAGATTTGGATCTTGGATCAGCACTAAATATTCTTATTCTTCAGTTTCACAATAATGCACTGCTTAGTGTTGGTTGAGCTGTCATGTAAAATCCCAATAAATAAATTAAGACTTGAATGAAAAAACGAAAAGATTTCACTTGACACTCTATGCGCAGTGTTATGGTATGTCACTTATTGTCAGGAGTGACAGGTACCGTAGTCAGTGCACTTTGTCAGCATCTCATTTCTCATAGATCAGTCGTGAATACGCGATTGCATCATCTTTCATTTGTATGCAGTTGCAGGACCTCTCCTTGATACCCAGAACCCTTTCTTAACAAGCAAGGAAGGTTTTTCATGACCTCAAACTCCCAGAATTGTATTTCAGCACATTATCTGGACCAGCACATATTAATCACAGCCTGCGTTTCCTCATTAGCTGACAAGTTTGGCCAGCATCCGAATAAATGTTTGCATCAGTGCTGTGAGTAATGCCAGAAAAACTAAATATTGACAACAGATCTGAGGAAAAAACAGATTCAGTCGGATCATTCCAATTATCTTCCAAACAAGATGAAATGTGTTCATTTGTGCTTGTCATGAGCATTCTGCCATTCACCCAGGATGTGAGATGTCTTAACGTTTATGTAGAAAAAAGCTCCCAGTGCAATCAGATGGAAACAGCAATTCAGACGCCATGAATCCAGTCACATGCAGATGACTTTATGGCCCACAAATCAGTCTGGTTCTTCACTGACGTGGACATCAGGTTTTATGGCTAAAGTGGCCCTTATGACCGATCAGTATAAACAGGAGTGACTCAATGAAGCAGTTGCTGCTGTAGTTTGGCTGGGTATTAACATTCGATGCTGGCAACTAAGATGCCTTATCTGTCAGCTCACTACACATGCTGGAAACATGTCTTAGTTTAATCCATTTACTGCAACAGACGGCAGGCTTTACTTTCCTTTAATAACATTGGTTTTAAAATTGAGCTATAAAAGTAAAACAGTGATGTAATTATTCCTAAATTGATGTCAGTTTAATTCTGTGTATTAATTATCTTCAAGTCCGAGTAACAGCAGCAATTTAGAAGGTGTGTGTGGGGGGGGGGGGGGGGGGGTCATGTGCTGTGACTAAAGAGGACAACAAAAACATTGCATCTTTAGTTTATTGTTAAGTTAACTGGAAGTTTTCCATCTTTGATTGATTTTTTTAAAACGGTGACGGAAAAATCTGAAGGCCGTCAGTCATTTTGACGGATTAGTATTCATACCCCTGATCACTTGTTGCTAGGTAAGAATGGTCCATGACTTTAACATTTTGGCTTGAATGGTGCTTGTAATTCGAGTCTCCAGAGTGGCATCAGAGTGTGGATTCAGCCTCTAGAACAACATCAAAACCCCTATGACAAGTTATCTGCCCAAGGCAGAAGTTCAACACCTCATGACAATATGACAATAACCTCTGCAGCAATCCCACTTGAGACGTTTGATTATGCGTAATTGAGCAATTCAGTTCCATGTGGGCCAGGAGGTAGTTGTGAAACTGTGGGTTCAGGGCACAGCACAGGAGGTGGCGTGTCGGGGGCTTGGGCACCTGCCCCTTTCTTCCATGATGCCCTGAGTGTGCATCTGTCTGGAGCGCGCATGCATGTGGAGACCTGCCTGTGCCCCTACTCATCAACATTTAACTATTAATTTAACTCCTCAGCTGCTTAGCTTTCCGAGTGAGGCTGCTGGTAAGTCGGTTGTACATTATAATAGCTACAGGAGTTTAGATTACTTAATACACTTACTTTTGTTACTAGATGACAGGGACTACCCAGATGGATCTCGCTGTCTTTTATTTAGGAGCAGCTCAAATGCAGAGGGAGGAACAGACATCCGGCTGGACAGGCAGGACAGCTGAGAGGATCAGGAGTTCTTAAGTTTTCTTGTGGCAACGGACGAAGTGAAATGAGCATGCTGTGTGTGCACCTGGCAACTGCGTAACAAAACAATATCTCTCCGTTTGCTATCACATCCACCAACATTTGTTCCGAGCCCATGGTAGGGGGGGGGGGGCTCAGAACTGGACCCTCCAACAATCAAATTTGGCCCAGATTAAAAACAGATGATGAATGTGAATATAAAATAGGCCTATTTGTGAAGGAAAATATATTCCTGATTTTGAAGTTAGATAAAACCGAGTTTATTTACTTGCAGTAGTGGTTTCAGATCCCCCCCAAACACAGAAGTCTGGTCAGGTCTGAACAAACTGCTCTGTCATCTACATGGTGGGAAAAATAATAACCGCCTCAGTCGGTCCCTTGGCTCTGATTGAGGCAACCTCCATCACTTTGATATAAGAAACGGCACCGCAACTTTCACCCAGGGACAGGGCAGCCGCTGTCCATACGCAAAGTACGCAGAGCACGTAGGGCCCCAAGTACCTGGCGGGGGCCTCCAAAAATTGTTTGCAAAGAAATGTCATGAAAGTTATTAAATAGCCTATTGCATATAATACATAAATTAGTTATAACAGGCCCACCGTTGTTTTTTCTTAATTGTGTAACCTATCACTTACAATTCGGGCAAATTAAATGTTTTTATCTAATTTATATAAAGAGCCCCCCCCCCCCCCCCCGCCTCCATGACCCTAATGGTACAGCACTCAAAACGTTTTGCATCCAAAGGTTTTCCAGGCTGCCAGCGTTGCCAACTTAGCGACTTTGTTGCTATTTCTAACGACTTTTCAGACCCCCTTAACGACTTTTTTTTCCAAAGGACCACCCTTAGCTACTTTCTGTGAAACTTTGTCGCCGATATTTCCTGCAGTTCAGAGACCCAGCTTGCTCCTTCCCGACGCTCAGAAAGGGAATGACCTGCGCATGTGTATGCAGGATGATCAGAGTATGTCGACTGACCAATCATAAACCTTTTTCGGTTCATTTCCTTTTTTATTTATTTATATTTTCGGTTCATTTCACCCACTCACAAACGAAGTTGTTTTTTAATTAATGTCAAATCAAAAGTAAAAAATAAATCTGCATCTAGGCTATATAAGACCGATCTTTCAACTGGAATTAAGGCAGAAGCGTGTCTGTATTACGCTCAAGAGGCAAACTCCGCCGTTCGGAATTGAGGCCATCCCGGAAGTAACAAAAATTGCAGTTCACCCCTCATCCGCCGGGGGCTGGCTCCAGAAAGGAGCAATTTCCCATTGACTCCCATGTTAAAAAGGCCAACTTCACAGCAGAAATAAACCTGTTTACAGCCTGGTTCAAAAAACCATTTTAGGTTTATTAGGTCAGGTTAATCGTCATGACAACTCTGAGGGGGGTGAACTTTTTTCTAACTCATCCGTTTAGACATTATTTTATGTTGAAATTATGAATAATTAGGGGCGTGTCCTTTTGATTGACAGGCTTCGGATGAGCCGTCAGCGCTAAGGCTGGTGGCTAACGGTGGCTAACAGCTTCCCGCCATAGACTGCTTCCCCACACACACACTGCACTGCACAATCTGAGCAAACTGACGTGTTAACATTAATTCCAAACAAACTATTTTCCTTATCTTCTAAAAAAACGTTAGGGATACTCATCTTTATCCCCGAGTTTGCCAACAAAGCAGAAAGTAATAAAGGCAACATCTGCTGGTCAATTTTACAATTTGTCGTGGTTGGGCCAAAATGTGGTAGACCTGTCTTCACTTTTGGTTATGTACAAAATGCCACCATTGTTTTGTTTCATGTGTATAATTGGAGTATAAATATGTAAGGTTTTGTCTATGTTCCATTATATTAATATAACATAGTTTAATATACTTTCATAGCAACTAGATAGCCATGGAATTAAGTGCAGATAAACAGCAGACTGATGATCATAATTTGAGTAACTTTTTATCCCGTTGTAAAAAAAGAATGTCATCAGAAAATCCTAATGTGTTGTTACTTTTATTTAGCTTTTGCTAATCACATTTTTTGCATTTCAAAAACATTCACAGGGTCAATGCTTAAATATGTACAAGGAGCAACATGCAGCCAGGAGGAAGATTCAGATGATGAGCCACCATCCACAAGCACTGAAGCAAGTATCCAACAATAGGACAATACTGCACTTTAAGGTAGTTTGTGTGTGTGTGTTTTATGTTTTGTTTTGATGATGCTACTTCCTTTTATTCATTATTTGTTTGCATAAATATTATCGTTCAATCTTGGAGCCTGCAGTTGTGTTATTGTATTGTAATGCTGCTCTAAAGAAAGTTTTGTATATTACTTATATATTATTCATATATTACTGCTGTTGTTACAGTATATTTTGTTTTTGTTTTATGCTGTATATTACTTAATATCTAAATGTCCGTGTTCATATGTTTATTTAAGCAAAAGTACAGGAATAAAAACCATGATTTAAAATGAGTAAAAAAATAAAAACAAATCTTAAAAGAATCTTAAAAGAAGCCGTGCAGATTTAAAACTCAAAATGCCAATTTTAAAATAAATTGCAACAGGTTAAGTAGTAATTCGAGTTTTGTCTGTGTTTGTGTTTGGAGGGGGGGCCTTCCTGGCCAATTATGATTAGGGCCTCCAAAAGCCTAGCAGCGGCCCTAAGGAACTTCCTAAGGAACACGTCTCAAAGCGTAGGTACAGCCGACTTTCGGTTCACTCTCAGCTCCTTTCACCTAATGTTGAAAAAAGTATATCTAAGAATATGTAGTTATGACATAATTAAGCCTGTGATAATAACAATAAAAAAACATTGTTTGTCTCCTGACATGAATATATCAAGTTGTGAATTATTCTACATTTGTTCAAAACGCAAGTCATTTAGATTTTTGTCCTTTACAAGCTGTATGTGGCTCAACAAATCTTCTTATGCAGACCGACACAACAAACAATTTGCTCGTTGTATGTGATGCATTCTGGGTATTTTGCGCCAACCATCGTCGGGCACTGTCAAAACCAGCAGCCAGTTCGGGAGAGCTGGAGACTGAACTTTAAGGTAAGAATTGCATTACTTTTAATGATATAGCTGGTAAATTACTACAGCCTTTCAGGTTTTATATTGTTGTAGAAATGAATAATCAAGACAACTGAGGCTTTTGATGTGGTTTGTAATTAAGATAGCAAGTGGCTTCAAAAGACTTCTTGTGTGCCTGGAAACTAAAAATGTTAGCAAATTTTAAAATTCTGGCTTCAAATGTATTTCTAAGCTGACGTTTACAAGTGACTATAATTTAAGGTAAACAGGGATGTTTTTTTTTTTCACGTAACGTTAATCACACAGCGCCGGTGCCGCGTCTTCAGCTGCACTTGTGCAGTGTTAGCCGTTAGCAAGAAGTTTTAGCTGTAAGTCGCCCGTGTTTGTCCGGTGGGGGCGGCCAGTTTTTGGTCGCAGTGGTGGCTGTAGGCTGTTGAATTAGCTCTGCTTGTTATCCGCTGGACCACAGTAGCGGGCAGAGTGAGCCCAGCCGCAGGCGGGTTCGGTTTTTAAAAAGGTCTGTCCGCCTTCTGGCGCAGCCTTGAGACGGTTGCCCATTTGTCCTTATTTGACATGATGTAGCTAACCCACGGCACGTACAGGGTCACATACCCTCATGTAACGGGGTCGGGTTCACAAATATTAATTACAGGAAATGACAATAAGTAGATAAATGCAAATAGTTTGTGACAGTTCATATGGTTAAACATTTGTTTTAGAAATGTTTAAAATATCATATAATAATTTTAAAAAGAGTTGAAATTTTGTAGTAGTTGTAAACCTGATATACTCTTTTTGGGAAGACCAGAAAGCAGGGCATTACAGTAATCAATTCTACTGGAGATAAAAGCATGCATCAGTGTCTCCGTATTGGCCCGAGAGAGAATGGGGCGGACTCTGGCGATGTTCTTTAGTTGATAAAAACCTATTTTAGTAATATTTTTTATGTGAGGAATAAAAGTCAGCTCAGAGTCAAAAATCACGCCCATTGTTCTTCACTTGTAAAGAAGGATTAAAAGACAGTGATTGGAGTTTTGGTAAAAGTTTCTCTCTCTGAGCCTCAGGACCGATGACTTAAACTTCAGTTTTGTCCTGGTTGAGCTGGAGAAAGTTTTCTGCCATCCAGAATTTAATGTCTAAAATGCATACTGAAATCATTCACACAATATAGTGAAAACCTCTCATATATCATTCTGAAATCACTCACATAATTTAGTGAAAGCTCTCAAATAACATAGTGAAAACCTCTCATTTAATATACTGTAATCATTCACATACTATACTGACATTTCTGATCAAATTCATTAATATGTGTGAGAGCCATTCTACTAGTGTGTGTAAGAGGTAAATTTCAGTTGAAAAGGATGTAATTTCAGTTGAAACGGAAGTCAGATAGTGGGGGGGAGGAAGCGCGCATTTTTACAACAAACGAAGGAGAACTCGTGAGAAAGGGCAGGATCTGCTGGAACTCGTTGGTCAGTGATTGGTTATATAGTTTAACTAATGTCTGCTCAGGAGCCTGAAAGTAACCTCCGTGAAGCAGCGACCTTGTTAAACTCTATTCTGGCCTCAGCAGAGACTATTAGAACGTTAACTAACGCAACAGCAGCCAGACAACTCATTTTAGCAAGTCGCTAACTAGCCACCTAGCATTGCTCTTTCCATCCCGCCAGCAGAGCAGAGCGTTACCGGCTTCTTTAGGTCCAGTTCCATTAAGGAGAGAATGTGCACCACGTTACCAAGCACAGCAATGTTTCACTAAATGGACCTCTGGCATGAGAAGAAAAAGGTAAATGTCAGTTTTCTTTTTAGGCTCTGACGTGATATGACCAATACCATATATTGTAATTGCATGTCCTTATTCAGATCTGAACACACATTAACTTATCGTGACACGGTAATTTCAGTGCTACTTCTGAATTTATCTGTTATCTGTAGAGTATAAAGAGAGCTCAGTATCATGTTTGAACAGACCATTCATTAGTAACTAGACACTAAGGGGCTGTTTGCACGACAACATTTTTTTAGCAAAAGGGAGTTCTCTCCGATTTGGCCTCTCGTTTACACAACAACGGAAAACCGGGGGGGGGGGGGGGCGAAAACTCAGCTTTTCGAAACCAGCTACGGACATGTTGGACTTGCGCACTCCGCTTTTCTAAAGAAAAACAACAATGGCGGATCCAGGTATGCTGTTACTGCTGATTCAGCTTCTGAAGTAATTTGGTCTCTGTAAGCATCAGGCTTCTTGGCAATCGCCAACGGAAACGCATACAGTACGTGCGTCAAATAATCAATACGCCTTTATTTAAGCGGAGGAGAACTACAAGAAGACCGCCATTGTTAGTTATCATGCTACCGGTATGTTTACATGCCAAAAAACAACTGTTAGCTTATGATGTTAAATATAATCATCGGAAAATATTTTTCAAGTGACGGGATTGAAGAGGCAGTTTAGCAGTAATGCCTAACATAGCAACAATTTATATGAATACGAGAACTTTTCTTTCAATCCACAGAACATGCTACCTGTTTAATATAAAGCTAAAACTGTAGCACATAAAACATGCACGGAAAACGTTGATCAGAATATCCTACCTGTTAAATTTACGTGGGTAGCATATAGATTCACTTAAAACAGCGATCAGATATATAAGAACAAATAGCCCACAGAATACACCGCATTTACTCTACAACTCTAATTAATGGGACTTGTTTACATGCAGTATAACGATATCACAGAAGTGAAACTAACATACAAGGCCTGCCATGTAAACTTGAAACAAGTAGCTTAAGGAAAGCCTTAAAATATCTTGAATAAAAATTTGCCAGTAATAAAATAAGTTGAAAAAAACTCACCGTAAACTTCAAAGAAATAAAACAGGCGAAATGGAACTTATAGGTAGGAATTCTCGATGACACATTTGCTGTGTAAGCGAATTGTGACGTAACATCGAACTGCGCATGCACAGTGCTACAGGGTAGCACGGATTGAGGGGTAGCACAGATAGTCGGAACACCTGTTTGTAAGGGGGAAACCTTGGCCCACTGCATACACGGGGCACACTGCCATCTAAAGGCCGCGCATCGTTTTCCATCTCGGTCCCTGTCGTGTAAACTCAGTTTTCGCGTTTTCCCCCGCGTATTCAATAGAAAACAGCAACGTTGTCGTGTAAACAGCCATATCAGGAAAACATTAATGTCCAAATGTCTGTAATTGCACCGGAATAATTGGACAGTTTTCTGTTTCTTTTGTTTTTTTTGACTGAAGCCTTGCAAATGTCCTTGCAGTGAATGTTTTGTATTACCAGGTTGCACTTCTAAATTCTTTTTTTTTTTTATTAGGTCCTGTTACTGTCATCTTTTAATTGATCATAGACTGTGTGTTTTCATGTGTTTCAGAGCCAGGGATCAGAAGCATGACCATTTCAACAAGGACATAATACTACTTCCCAATCCAACATGGGACATAGTTTGCAAACAACGTCCGAAACAATGGTTGCACACACATGGGCATATTCTTAGTGCTTTTTAATTCCACAAGAGTTGGGACTACCAGACTGTTATGAAAAACATCAGGGAAGGCTTTGGTCACAACATTCCAGAAGATGTTGGGTAAAGATCCATTTTCCATAAAAAAACAACAACATACTAACGACATAATAATGTATTTTGTGATCATCTATACACTTCGCCCCCAAACCCCTATTAAAGTAATTCTAAAAAGAAACATGTCAGTTTCTGTACAAACACAAATAATGTTGCTGCATTATATCCATCTTTTTTGTAGCCTCCAGTTTCTTATGGCTTGTGGAAATAAGTTGGTATCCCCTAAGCTCCAGGAAAGTCAGGAGCTTAATGGCATGCTAATCCACAAAGTTTATAAAACAAAAGGCCAATATGTGAGACCATCTAAGGCTCTTCTAGTAAGTAACATTGTTTTCTTTACTGTTTGAAAAATTATACTTAAAATAGTGTAATTGTCCTAGGAAATTATTTTTGATATTGTGCATCACATGTAACAGTACAATATTAATATGGAATGATAGTGATTATACAATATTTTCTTATTTTAAAAAACATCTGGCGTCAACATGTTTGTTTACAGTAATTTGGTCATTGCAATGTTAATTTTTGTTATGAATATCTGGTATTCTTGCTTTTTGTTTTAAAGACTGAATCAGAAGAAGATTCTTCTCATATTCCTCCTGAATCAACTGCAAGCGTTGGGACAACTGTTAGTGATGGTGATGGTGACCTCTTTGAAGTTAATGCTCCACAGAACCAGCCAGGCACAAGCAGCCGTATCACCACAAGAGCTATTGGAAGATTAAGAATTCACAATGAAGATGGTAATCCTGGCACTACATGATGACTGCTATGAAACTAACCCCATTGTTAGCAGTGCTGGTAAAAGAAAAAGAGTAATGGAGTTGAATGATATAAACTGTGATAATTGTGGACATGAAACTAGCAACCGTGGCCGCACTGCAGGCACAAGTGGTCATGATGGAGGCAACTGTGCAAGTGGAGATGACAGTGCCAGCACAAGTAGCCATAGTCAGAAGAACCATGCAAGAAGTGAGGGCTGCGCATTCCCAAGTGTCCATGATGGTGGCAACTCTGCAAGTAGTGACTGCAACCCTAGCACTAGAAATCATGATGAAGACTACTCTTCATATTTAACACTTACAGCTCGTCTTTCTGATGACTTCTTTGAGGATGAAGACCTCAACCTAGCTATAATCGCCAGTTTAGAGAGTCAAACGTGAGTAGCACACCCATAAAAATGTAAGACACATTAGCATAAATTATTCTTGATGATGATGCTGTTTTTTGTCTCTTATCGCAGTGTTATTGTTATGTACACACAGCTTGAGTCTAAGTCAAGTTTCCCAGCATCATAAGACTACCTTACTTTTAAATGAGGTTGATCATTATGGTGGCTCACAGATGTAACCTGCTCAGGAGAGTTTATGTTTGAAGGATCAAATCAGAACATTTCACCAGGCAAATAATGACCTGTCAGATTACCAATGGTGTAATTGGTCCTATGGGTTATTACCATGGACATATCATTTACATGTCAAAATGTTTGTTTATAGCCTATATTATCAACAAGTCAGTTGTTTTACGGTTTCTTGTTTCCACTTGGTCAATCAAAAGGTATTACCAGTTAATGTCTGCATATTTTTATTTGTTTTAATTTTGTGGTTAAATTGTAGATTATATACTTTATTAAATTGTTTAATGTCTTGTACTCAAACCACATTCACCAGCATACATAACTGTTACATATCATTCTACATTATGTTTGTGATTCAAAGCTGGGAGATATTGCTTTTAATTTTCAACTCCATGACTTTCTAAAGAAAGTGCTAATAGCTTCATAGGAAGTCCCATGTTTCACAGTGTCATTTCATGACCTAATATTTCACACTGGTTGTCTAGTTGTATATTCAACCAAATAATCCCAAAAGACCCAGAATTTGTTAAATTCTTCTGACCCCTGATCTGTGTAATAATATGATACAATTTGTAATAATATGATACAATTGGTTTATTGATTATAATCACTGGTGGCAAAAAGCAAGAGTTGTTTTAAAAAGTAGGTATTTGCTCCATGTTTCTAAACCCTCATCCTTGTTTCGTTCAGTTTTTTCCCGTATCCTTTTTTTGTTTGTTTTATATATATATATATATATATATATATATATATATATATATATATATATATATATATATATATATATATACACTCAACAAAAATATAAACGCAACACCTTTTGTTTCTGCTCCCATTTTTCATGAGATGGACTTAAAGATCTAAAATTCATTCCAGATACACAATATTACCATTTCTCTCAAACATTGTTCACAAATCAGTCTAAATGTGTGATAATGAGCACCTCTGCTTTGCTGAGATAATCCATCCCACCTCACAGGTGTGCCACATCAAGATGCTGATCTGACATCATGATTAGTGCACAGGTGTACCTTATACTGCCCACAATAAAAGGCCACCCTGGAATGTGCAGTTTTTTGCTTTATTGGGGGTCTGGGGACTCAGAACCGGTCAGTATCTGGTGTGACCACCATTTGCCTCACGCAGTGCAACACATCTTCTTCGCATAGAGTTGATCAGATTGTCAATTGTGGCCTGTGGAATGTTGGTCCACTCCTCTTCAATGGCTGTGCGAAGTTGTTGGATATTAGTGGGAACTGGTACACGCTGTCGTATATGTCCCAGAGGAGGTCTTGGTTTGGACATGTATGAATCCTTTACATTTGTATACATTTATATACATTTATATATATATACAGGGCAGAAAAGATCCCAGTTCAATAGATACTTCTGGACCTTGCAAGCAAAATAAACCCAAATCTGCAGTGCAGATTAAATATAAATCGTTCTGCTGTCTGGGAAGGTGCTGTACGAGGCTTCCGTAGGGGATCTTATGACCCTCACTCCATGATCTGTGTTAAAATATCGGATGACATGGGGAAAAATGAGGAGGGGGTTAATTTAGGAGGGGCCAAGGACCTCACACAACTCCGGCTGAGTCCCAGGTGCAGTAATTATAACACACCAGCTGCGCGTCTTTTATGGGATTATTTTTCCGACTCCGTGCATGCTGTGATGATGCACAGTATGTGACGAACTGAAGGGGGAGTGTCAGAAAGAGTAGGAGGGTCTTAGAGAGGCACAGGCGAAAATCAAGGTGTCCAATACGGAAGTAAATTTCTTTAAAGTGGATTTGGATATATGACGAACTTTTAAAAGACTTTAAGGTGACAATTTTATTGGAGTGTGCTATAGAAGGGTAATATGTGCCTGGAAGAACCATAATACCCCCCCTTTAAAAAAAAAACTAAATGAATTTTCACTGTTCCTGATTGTTGAACAGATTTTACAAAGATTTGAGTTTGCGGTATTTATGTAGTTGTCAGTTGTGTATTTATCAATATTATTCCATTGTTTGGCAGCTCTCAGAGAGGACTGGTACTATGTTGCTGGCAGAGCCATTGCGGTGAGCTTGGTACATGGTGGTCCACCCCTAACCTTCCTGTCATCTGTGACTTTTTCTTTTCTGGTTAATGGCGCAGCAAATCCTGTCCTAGAAGACATAGCTGACAAGGAACTCTTGGAAAAAGTTCAAAAGGTCAGTACTGGTTGGTTTATTGTGTTAAATTAATTGAATTGTGGTTAATCCACTACAGTGTATGCTGCCCTTTTCTTTTTTTCTTTTTTATTCAGATTTTACAATGTTGAAATTTCTTGAAAGAAACTGTCAAAAATATTACAATTATAGCATGAATGATGTAGGTATACAATAGTGCAAGATATGTATATGATACCCAATATTTAGAGGTCGTCATAATGTGTGGCCTTTCATTTTGAGTTGCATACAACAGCAGAATCACCTCTTTATACCGTTCTCTTGAGATTGTCTCGACCATCTACAGTAACAATAAACACACAATATTATTACCTTCCCTAAGGTTTACAGAGATAACATGGTAAAAGCATAATTTTTGGCAGAGTTTAAAATGTTGGATTGGACTAAATTACATTAAGGATATTCATTCTAATGCTTTCTGTTCAAGGCCAGGTGATGTTCTTTGTTGTGGCTGCTCGGCGTATCCCTTTTTTTTCTACTCCCCCTTTCACTCTCAATTTCTGTCCACTTTCTATCTTCTCTTTACTCTCTCTCTTGTTGGGTCTGGCAATATTATGTAAAGTTCATCTACAAACAAGCATCAAAAATAAAATAAAATAAGCTTAACTAAGATAATCAAGGGGAGCCTTATGTTTCATAAAGCTACTCGTGACAAACCAAAATCTGCTCGGCACAACATAGCAGACATATCATCATCCTGCTTTCTTTGATCCTGGACAGGACGAGAGTAAAAGAAAAAAAGGATTTTCATTCTCACTTAATAAAAGCTGTAGTACTGTTTTTTTCACAGCTTTACATGTCCTACCTAGTGCACGTGAACTTGATCATGTGTTCAGTTAATTAGAAGTTGGAGAATCCCAAATTAGTTTTTTTTTTTATCCATTTCTTTTCCTCAACACTGCATTCAGCAAGCACAGAATTGCATAGTAGTTTGATTTATATGGTATATAATATTTAAATGAAGATGGAGATTTTCTTTCATTGAAACATATTGCTGTGTACAGATACAATGCTTGAATGTACACAGGCAAATACCATTGTAACTGTAAAGTCTTAAGGTGATCCAGCAGAGCACCTCTCAACAGACATGTTGTTGCAGAAAAATGTTTCAAAGGCTGTTTCATATCTGTCATGATTTACTTGATTTTCTCTGTATGTCCTCTTAAGGGGAGACTAAGACAAAAAAATGCCAGTGAGCTGGAGATTCAGTAATTTTACAATTTAGTAAACAGAATGAAGTGGCAAGTGAATGTTGCTTCTTACAGTTCTTCAATTACTTTACTGTTCAAGTGTGGTCAGAGAAGCCTTTTTTTCCATGTTAAAAATAGTATTACATATGCGGGTATCTTGTGTATTACTAATTTTGCATGGGCCCGTTATATGGTGTCTGACTAACAAGTACCCCCTATAACAATTCATCCCTGCTCCTTGTGATGCTAGGTGTCTGAAAGTACAACTCTTGAAGAACTTGAGAATTCAAGGGCACCCCTGGTGGACTACTTGGCCAATGCAGGATGCCTGAGACCTTTGCATTCAATAAGAGACAGGGATCTGCTTATACATGACATTGTCATGTTTCAGGTCATCCACAGGGTTTAAGGTCCATTTCAGAGGTATTCAGTAAAAAGGAGTTAGTCGGGTTAATTTGAACAGTGTTCAGAAATGTACCCTATTCATGTTTATTTACATTATCTGAAATATTATTCACTTTTTTTTTCTTTGTAATGTGCTTGCCCAGTTATTTACATGAAATTACATGTTATTGCTACAGATTCTGTGAAGGACTGAAAACACTCGGAGTATTGGAGAAAATCCGAAGCCATCCAGACAGCTTTTGCCCCTTGTTCTGCTATGAACCAGGTACTCTAACTGCTGACCGGATTAATGACCTTTTTAGCATTTGCCTATCTCCAGAAGGTAGTAATAAGAGAGTTGCTGAGGAAATAGTTGTCACATTCTGGCGAGACTATCTCCAGGATGCAGAAGGTAATTAACAGTTCGGTAATAAATAATTTAAATACATTTTTTTTATTGTTTTGGCCTGCAAATTTTATGATGCCGATTTAACAAGCTGAACCTTAATTGCTGCATCAGATTTTGACCCAGGAAATACAACCATTCAGCAATTTTAAAAACCTCAAATATTATTTTGGGTTTGCCATCTTTTCACCAGGTGTTGAGTCAAACTGTATTCATTGGGTGTTTTGGTAGTTTTTAAGAGCCACTCTCATATCACTATCTATAAAACTAACATTCACTTGGCATCTTTATTGTGGAATACTTGCATGTTCATCTTAATTGACTGTCCTGAAATCTGCAAGTTAGTTGAAGGCTTTTTTTAAAAATCCAGTTGCTGCCAAGAACAGGTACTATATTTGAATAAAAATTCAATTTGAAAATAATTGCTGTATACATTGTAATTTACTGGCTGATTAGTTTAGCAAAAACAGCGTTTTTTATTTTAAAAGTATGTGAATTAATATTTTTTGAAAAACTCATTAAGACAATAAAATACACACATTATTGTACTGCTATTGGCAAACTTGTTATGGTTATTTGATTCCTGTCAGAGTGGCACCTTGACACTAAAGTAAAATCACATCTTCATTGCCCTAAATCATTGAATTTTTTTACTGTATTTTTTAAATAAGTAAAATACTGAAAAACATTTATGCAAATTACACATTTTTCTTTGTTGTTTTGGTACAAGATGAGGAAGGGCAGACAAAACTGCAGAAGATACTGGCCTTCACAACTGGTGCATCCGGGGTACCACCTATGTGCTTTTCACCGACCCCTTCTGTCCAGTTCATTCATAATGACGATGAGCACTTCTCCAACACACCAATGTTCCTGATTGCAAACACGTCTGTTAACTGCATTAAGTTGCCACTACATGTGTCATACCAGCTGTTCAAGGAAAAGTTTGACTTTGCACTAGGAAACACATATGGGTTTGGCAGAGCATAAACATTTGTATGCTCATGGAACATAAACTGTAACATGCTTTGTATGTTTTTTGTCTTACTCATCTGGTGGTTCCCTGTTTACAGTTCTTTGAATGTGACCTATTAACACACATCTTTATAACTGTTTTCAGAGTTGTTTGAGGTATACTTTAGACAAGTAAAATGATGCCATGTCATGAACGTCACTAGTGTACTTTGTGATTTGATTGTATGCGTTCTCCAGACATTCTCTGTTTGTTATTGTTGATCCCTATTGTACTTTAGACTTTGTCTGCATGACAAACACTCTTCAAATGATTGAAAAAAAAAAAAAATTTATGACAGCACAAAATTAATAGAATTAATCTAAACTTTGAAAATAATTTGGCATGGCTTCATAATCTACTGCAGAAGCGCAGAAGTGACAAAAATGTATCTATTCCATAGTTCCCATCATTTTCCAATAGATTTACTTGCTGGATAATGTTCATTGTGGTCTCATGAATGTTTATGTCAATGTCGGGAATTATAACATTGTTATTGGTTTGAAGTTCTGGTAATGGGCCTTCTTCATCAATGCCATAATTGTTATCTTGAAAAACATAATTTATAACTGAATGGATTCCGATGCTGTTGATGACAACTGTATGCCATAGCTGAAGAGGCGTCTGTCCACCTTGTGTGGACAGGCCATGGTGATTCCACTGGTTAACAAATTCTGATACTGCCTGTTCAATTCGTGGTAAATAAACATAATGCAAACAAAAAAGGTGTAGTTCATTAAGTTAATCTAATATACCCTGTTACTCCATGAAATTGAAAATATTTATAAATTGTCTTGACACAACTCTGTTGAGTTCTGACCATAGTCTCTCTATTCTTTGGTTGTGTACTGAAACACCTGTTATGACACTGTTCAGTCCTCTTCTTTGCAACATAAAACGAGCAACTTGGACATTTTCCATACCGTGGTCACATCTGACCCTTGAGGGCAAACCAAATATCTCCACTCCCTCTAAAAATAATGACAAGACACTTGTGGCTCTGTTTTTTGAAAGGCACTTTAAATATATTATGGAACGACTGAAGCCATCGATGCAGCCATGAAAAACCATCCGCCACCTAACCAGCTTGTGGTTGCCATCAAAATGCCTGTTGGAAGAGAAGAATCGAAATCAAATTGTATCATAAACATCAGAAAGATTTGATCATATTGAAAAATTATACATACACGTGTATATACACATATACGTGTATATACATATACACATCTTTTGATTATTATCTCATTTTTATCTGTATATGTTTGTTTTGAAATGTGCAGCGGCTTGGTCAGCTCTCATGCTGTCATAAAGTGCGCTTTATGAATAAACTTGGTATGGGTATGTCACATATACACATGCATCCCATCCATCCATCCATCCATTTTCTTCCACTTATCCGGGGTCGGGTCGCGGGGGCAGCAGCCTAAGCAAAGAGACCCAGACTTCCCTCTCCCCAGCCACTTGTTCCAGCTCCTCGGGAGGAATTCCAAGGCGTTCCCAGGCCAGCCGAGAAACATAGTACCTCCAGCGTGTCCTGGGTCTTCCCCTGAGCCTCCTCCCGGTGGGACGTGCCTGAAACACCTCACCAGGGAGGCGTCCAGGAGGCATCCTGACCAGATGCCCGAGCCACCTCAACTGACTCCTCTCGATGTGGAGGAGCAGGGGCTCTGATCTGAAAACCCCTCCGGATGACTGAGCTTCTCACCCTATCTCTAAGGGAGAGCCCAGACACTCTACGAAGGAAACTCATTTCATCCGCTTGTATCCGTGATCTCGTTCTTTCGGTCACCACCCAGAGTTCGTGACCATAGATGACGGTAAGAACGTAGATCGGCCGGTAAATTGAGAGCTTCGCCATTCGGCTCAGCTCTCTCTTCATTACGACAGACCGGTACAGCGCCCGCATAACTGCAGATGCCCTACCAATCCGTCTATTGATCTCCCGCTCCATTTTTCCCTCATTTGTGAACAAGACCTCCAGATACTTAAATTCCTGCACTTGGGGAAGGACCTCATCCACCACCCAGAAAAGGCACCCTACCCTTTTCCGGCTCAAGACCATGACCTTGGATTTGGAGGTGCTGATTCTCATCCCAGCCGCTTCGCACTCGGCTGCGAACCGCTCCAGCGAGAGCTGTAGATTGCGTTCCGATGAAGCCAATAGGACCACGTCATCTGCAAAAAGCAGAGACCCGATCCTGAGGCCACCAAAACGGATCCCCTCAACACCTTGGCTGCGCCTAGAAATCCCGGCCATAAAAGTTATTAACAGGATCGGTGACAGAGGGCAACCTTGGCGGAGTCCAACTCTCACTGGAAACAAGACCAACTTACTGCCGGCATTGCGAACCAAACTCCGGCACCGGTCGTACAGGGACTTAACAGCCCGTATCAAGGGGCCCGGTACCCCATACTCCCGGAGCACCCCCCAAAGGGCCCCCCGAGGGACACGGTCGAACGCCTTCTCCAAGTCCGCAAAACACATGTGGACCGGTTGGGCGAACTCCCATGCACCCTCCAGGACCCTGCTGAGGGTGTAGAGCTGGTCCAGTGTTCCACGGCCAGGACGAAAACCGCATTGTTCCTCCTGGATCCGAGGTTCGGCTATCCGTCGGACCCTCCTCTCCAGAACCCCTGAATAGACCTTACCAGGGAGGCTCAGAAGTGTGATCCCCCTGTAGTTGGAACACACTCTGTGGTCCCCCTTTTTAAACAGGGGGACCACCAACCCGGTCTGCCAATCCAAGGGAACTGCCCCCGATGTCCACGCAATATTGCAGAGCTGTGTTAACCAACACAGCCCCACAACATCCAGAGCTCTGAGGAACTCCGGTCGAATCTCATGCACCCCGGGAGCCTTGCCACCGAGGAGCTTTTTAACGACCTCGGTGACCTCAGCACCAGAGATTGGAGAGCCCAACCCAAAGTCCCCAAACTCTGCTTCCAGATTGGAAGGCGTGTCGGTGGGATTGAGGAGGTCTTGGAAGTATTCCATCCTCCGACCCAAAATGTCCCGCGTCGAGGTCAGTAGCACACAATCCCCACTGTAAACAGTGTTGGTGGCAGACCGCCCCCCCACCGAGACGTCGGATGGTGGAGCAGAATCGCTTCGAAGCCGTACGGAAGTCGTTCTCCATGGCCTCTCTAAACTCCTCTCACGCCCGAGTTTTTGCCTCCGCGACCATCCGAGCCGCACTCCGCATGGCCTGCCGGTACCTATCAGCTGCTTCAGGGGTCCCACAAGCCAAAAAGACCCGATAGGACTCCTTCTTGAACCTGACAGCCTCCATTACCAACGCTGTCCACCAGCGGGTTCGGGGGTTGCCGCTGCAACAGGCACCGACCACCTTGCGGCCACAGATTCGGTCAGCTGCCTCGACAATGGAGGCGCGGAACATGGTCCTCTCGAACTCAATGTCCCCCGCCTCCCCCGGGACGTGTTTGAAGTTCTGCCGGAGGTGTGAGTTAAAGCTTCTTCTGACAGGAGACTCTGCCAGACGTTCCTAGCAGACCCTCACAACACGTTTGGGCCTTTCAGGTCTGTCCAGCGTCCTCCCCCACCATCGGAGACGACTCACCACCAGGTAGTGGTCAGTGGACACCTCAGCCCCTCTCTTCACCCGAGTGTCCAAAACATGCGGCCACAAATCAGATGAGACGACAACCAGGTCGAACATCAAGCTGCGGCCTAGTGTGTCCTGGTGCCAAGTGCACATATGGACACCTTTATGCTTGAACATGGTGTTTGTTATGGACAATCCATGACGAGCACAGAAGTCCAATAACAACACACCACTCGGGTTCAGATCGGGGGGCCCATTCCGCCCAACCACACCCCTCCAGGTCTCACTGTCATTGCCCACGTGAGCGTTGAAGTCCCCCAACAGAACAAGGGAGTCCCTGCGAGGAGCACTCTCCAGCACCCCCTCCAAAGACTCCAAAAAGGGTGGGAAATCTTATCCGCCGTTTGGCGCATAAGCACAAACGACAGTCAGGACCCGTCCCCCCACCCGTTGGCAGAGGGAGGCTACCCTCTCGTTCACCGGGGTAAACCCCAACGTACAGGTGCTGAGATGAGGGGCAACAAGTATGCCCACCCCAGTTCGGGTTCAAGAGCCAGAGCTGTGTGTCCAGGCGAGTCTGACGATGTCCAGTCGAAACCTCTCAACCTCGCACACCAGCTCCGGCTCCTTCCCCACCAGAGAGGTGACGTTCCACGTCGCTTCTGCAGCCAAGGATCGGACCGCCAAGGTCCCCACCTTCGGCCGCCGCCTATCCTACATGGCACCCGACCTCTATGGCCCCTCCCACAGGTGGTGAGCTCGTGGGAAGGGGGACCCATGTTGCCTCTTCTTGCTAAGCCCGACCGAGCCCCATGGGTAAAGGCCCAGCAACCAGGTGCTCGCCAATATGCCCCGCCTCCAGGCCTGGCTCCAGACGGGGGCCCCGGTGACGCGCGTCCGGGCGAGGGAACACTAGATCCATTTATTGAATTCATCATAGGGGTCTTATGGGCTGCACTTTGTCTGATCCCTCACCTAGAACCAAATTGCCATGGGTGACCCTACCAGGAGCAAAAAGCCCCCGACAACATAGCTCCTAGGATCATTGGGACACTCAAAGCCCTCCACCACGATAAGGTGGCAGCCCAGGGAGGAGTATACACATACATATTCACATATATATATATATATATATATATATATATATATATATATATATATATTATAGATGGATAGATGGATAGATAGATAGATAGATCGGCTGTGACGCTGACGAACTAGAGATTGACATGACAGGTAAAACCCATTGAATTTTATTTAGCTAGCTGATTTTACGAGTAGAAAGTCAGACAAATAACAGATTTCCTTAAGACTGCATCAAATAGTGAAAACCCCGGTTTAGCCACCTTGTGGTAAATTCCTTTTCGGAGCCAGTTACACAAACATTTACAATACAAAACACACATACGTTAAATATATTTCTTTTTTTAAAATATTATTTGTCTGACATTTTTACCAGCAAAATCAGCTGATTGCTGCATTTTACATTGTTTTCCTTGTAGTCAAAATAATGTCATCTTACCATAATTGGTTGGGGGCCTGAACACTACACTCTTCTCTGTATAGTATGTTGCCGTCTGAATGTCCGCCCGATTGGATCCACTTTTTGCAAACTCTGTCTGACCCTCCAGCGTTGAACCCTTAATCCACGTGATCCCGATCCACGTGGCCCAGAGTTTATCTGTGCCTGTATAAGGTTCTTCGATGTATTCCAAAGCATGTTGCGATTCTCTGCCACGTCATCCCAATAGACACGCAGTGAGATATCTGTTCTGCAGTAATGCAGTAACAAGGCCGACCAGGACATCCATTCATTGTTGTTGGTGGTGTGAAATTATGATCCTCATCAGCGGGTCTCTGTCTGGTATCATATTCTTTCAACAAATTTCTAAAAAGTCCATACAATGACTCTAGTAGGTTAGTGCTGTTTCCAGACTCTTGATCATAGATGGACAAGGCTGCAATAAAGGTAGAAATAGTCCGTGTATGGTCGTCCAGCAGTCTATACAGTCTTTCCTGGCCCACATTTGTGTCATCGTTTTGCATTGACTGAATACACTCAAGAGCACAGGAAAAAAAACGTATACCGTCCTCTTCGTTTCCTCTCACTTTACAGATTAAAGTCTGTACTTGGAGAAGGATGATCAGATAAATGGACATTATGACGAGTGCAATCTGACAAATATGTTATCTCCTGGACCTGAAGAAGCCGGTAACGCTCTGCTCTGCTGGCGGGATGGAAAGAGTGATGCTAGGTGGCTAGTTAGCGTGTCCTCATTTAGACTTGCTACCGGCGGTTGTCCGGCTGTTGTCGCATCAGTTGACGTTCTAATAGTCTCTGCTGAGGCCAGAATAGAGTTTAACAAGGTCGCTGCTTCACGGAGGTTACTTTCAGGCACCTGAGCAGACATTAGTTAATCTTTATAACCAACCACTGACTGACGAGTTCCAGTAGATCCTGCCCTTTCTCATGTGTTCTTCTTCTTCTTCGTTTGTTGTAAAAATGTGCGGTTCCTCCCCCCCACTATCTGACTTCCATTTCAACTGAAATGACTTCCTTTTCAAGTGAAATTTACCTTTTACACACACTAGTAGAATGGCTCTCATATACCGTACACTAGTAGAATGGCTCTCACACATATTAGTGAATTTGACCAGAAATTTCAGTATAGTATGTGAATGATTTCAGTATATTAAATGAGAGGTTTTTACTATGTTGTATGAGAGATTTTCACTATAGTATATGAGAGATTTCAGTATGAAATATGAGAGATTTCACTATGTTATATGAGAGGTTTCACTATAGTATGTGAGTGATTTCAGTATGATATATGAGAGGTTTTCACTATATTGTGTGAATGATTTCAGTATGTTAAATGAGAGGTTTCACTATAGTATATGAGTGATTTCAGTATGAAATATGAGAGGTTTCACTATGTTATATGAGAGGTTTTCACTATATTGTGTGAATGATTTCAGTATGTTAAATGAGAGGTTTCACTATAGTATGTGAGAGGATATTTCAGTATGTTATACGTGAGGCAATTTCAGCATATTCTATGAGAGCTTTCACTATAGTGTGTGAATGATTTCAGTGTGATATATGAGAGGTTTCACTATGTTATGTGAGTGATTTCAGTATGCCAAATGAGAGGTTTCACTATAGTGTGTGAAGGATTTCAATTTCACACGTGTACATGTGTGTGTGAGAGGCTAATTCTGAATAATGTCTCAAACGGCCCCTCATAAGTTTGTTTATTGTTGTCTGTGTTTGTTTCCCCTTAGTTTGGCACCACACACATAACTACATATGCTCCTACATATTGCCAATTTGAGTTTATGTTAAACTTTGATATTCAATTGGTTTATATAGTAATATAGATTTCAGATATCTATGCATATTGTTTTATTAGATATCCGCTGCATTATGAGTCCAACTTCATCTCTGTTGTATAGTCTTATTTGAATAAGAATGTAAAGAGGTCAGGTTGAATTTTCAAAATGAGCCAAAAACAGTTGTATTTGGATGGAGTGAATAGCCATTATGACATATTAGTGAAATATAATTAGTTTTCCAGTCTGGTACCTGAGAAAGGTCCACCTGGACATATATGTGTTAAAACATCTGTAAAATAGCTCAGTTGCACTTTTTCAGTACCTACCTTTGCACAGTTACTCATGAGATATTACTTTACTAATTTATAGATTCATTGGGCTTCAAATGTATTTTTCTAGGCAGAGATGAACAATGTACATTTTCACTGTGTTCCTGATTAATTTACTCTGACACAGTAACGCATGTCTTCATTCTGACACGTGGAGTAATGTCTAAGATCTTAGCTTTCTTATGCTTGTACTTTTTACCATAGTACAATTGTCTGACAGCTTTAGTTACTTTCGAGATGACAATTTTTCATGGCCTTTCTGTCCAGTGAACACCACGTATTTCCAAAGATAAAGTGTTTAGTTATGGGTTGAGAATTATCTTACTTCATGATGCGAAGCCTGCGGCACTAGAGAGCCTGATGCCAAAGCTGCTTCAGAGATGCTAATATCATTTATGCTCTGCTTCAGTTTTGCAAATATATGTGCTCTTAAATATGATTACATCCAGAGTTGTCTGACTGAACTGAGTTGAATAAACCATTTACAATGTTTTGTTTTCTTTAGTGGTCAGTTATTAACTATGTCATTGTATCAGAGCCAGAGATGAAGATCTCCCTAAACAAGCTGGAATAGCCATTGAGGAAGCAGAGGTCCTTTTTGGTATCCCTGATGTGGCACATGCTTTTACCTACCTGATGGGCCTTATCTATGCCTTGGAACTAAGGTACCCTAACAAACTGAAATACATCTTTGAGGTTTTTCAGAAGATCTTCCTAGAGCTGGAGGATGTCAACCAAAAGGTGTCCTCCAAAGTCCATGATCTCAAGGTCGGTTTACATGCATAAAAGCCATAAAGAAATTGCTAGAGGTTTAAAGTGAGTTCCCTATTGTGAAAGTTTACAGTTGTCTGTTGTCTTCTCAGGTTTTCCACCACGCTTCTTCAGTTTACATTGTTATGCTTTGAAACTTGTATATGCTTAAATTTGTTATGTATGACATGAGTTTTGTGTGAATTTCCAATAAAATGTCAACTTTGGTGACTTGTGAACTCTTGATTGTGTTGACCCTACCTTTCCTCTCGTGAAACTGTCACAATTTGTACCGGGGAATTCACCCTCTTTTTGTTATATCATTTTTTTCTACAGCACCATGAGGCCAAAATGTCAATTTTTAAATTGGACAGATTGACCAACACACAGATCACATACTAGATTTAAGTAGCTCACTGTAACAAAAACATATTGTGTTTTATCTACAGAGAAATAGTAAAGCAACTTTTTACATCATTTTATCACATAGATCAAACAAGAGTTGTCTTTGTATGTACAGTATTCATTTTGCAAGTCAGGTTAACTTACATTTGCAAGTAAAGTTAACTCACTTTTGCTAGTAAAGTCAACAATAATATTGCTAATAAACTCAACTTACTTTTACAAGTTAAGTCAACTTACTTTTGCAAGTGAATGCAACTTACCACAGTTGAGTTGCCTTTGTTTGCAAAAGTAAGTTGACTTTACTTGTAAAATTAATGTTGTACAAACAAAGACTACTCTTGTATGATCTACAGGATAAAATGATGCAAAAGTTGCCTTACTTTTTTTTAAGTAGCTCAAGCCCCATATTTTTATCAGTGTACCAGGCATGTCCTCAATGCTGCACACCCAAGGGGCAAACTCCGCCGCTCCACCCCTCATCCGCTGGGGGCTGGCTCCAGAAAGGAGCAATTTCCCATTGACTCCCATTTTAAAAAGGCCAACTTCACAGCAGAAATAAACCTGTTTACAGCCTGGTTCAAAAAAACCATTTTAGGTTTATTAGGTCAGGTTTATCGTCATGACAAATCTAAAGGGGTGTGAATTTTTTTCAAATTCTTCCGTTTAGACATAATTTAATCTTGAAATTATGAATAATTAGGGGCGTGTCCTTTTGATTGACATGTCAGCGCTAAGGCTGGTGGCTAACGGTGGCTAGCAACTTGCCGCCATAGACTGACCCCCCCCCCCCCCCCCCCCGTTTGCTCCGGGTAAGGCCTTCAGCCTGGGACTCACGTTAAGACTTTGGCCATTTACTTTCTCTGAACTTGAGCATCAGTTGTATCTGTAAACTTTATTAGTGTTTAGATATAAATCGTGCACTTATTGGACAAAGATGGCTTGCTGTGGTAGTGATTGCACTAACAGACTGTCTAAAAAGTCTCTGCTCCATTTTTTTTGGAAAGTAAAATAATACTTCTGTACGTTATTTTGTAGATGAAGCTCCTGCTAGCTGAATTCCTAACAAAGTAGCTAGTTAATTACGCTGGGAAAATACAAACTGAACAGGTTAAGATGTCCATTTAAGATAAGGCTGCTTGGTCGAACATGGGTTGAAATGATCACATTTCTTATTTACTTTACATGTCGATTTATTCAAACTTCACATAGTTTTAGTAAAAGCTATGGGCAAACAGGGCTTCATGATTTTATTTGACAAAATTATTGAATTGTGCTAATTTTACCATCAAAATAACGTATTGATCGCGTCGCTATATTATATATGTATATATATATACATATATAATGTGTGTGTTTGACGGTTTTAACATGTAAAGTAGATAAGAAATGTGATCATTTCAACCCATGTTCGACCAAGCAGCCCTATGTTAGAGGCACATCTGTTTTAAAAAAATCTTTTTTTTCCCAACTAACTCCAGATATATTTCATATTTTGTTCTCAGAGATTTTTTACTTTTTAAAAATTTATAAGAGTTGTCAGTTAAGGCATTAACCATTTCTGATATGCTGTTATATGGGATTCACCTTCATTGTTGTACTTTTATACATACACCCATAAGTGTCATGTCTGTGTGCTCATTTGTTTACAGCACGTTTGTCTTGTTGTGAGTTGGTTTCCAACTAATGTTGAAATTTTAATTTGTTTTTAATATAAAATGATTTTTTTCCTTACAGATCATATTAATCACCTACAGTGTTATGGCAACAGATATAATTGTTGAAATAAGGGGATTGAGGGGATCCGTTTTGGTGGCCTCAGGATCGGGTCTCTGCTTTTTGCAGATGATGTGGTCCTGTTGGCTTCATCGGAGCGTGATCTACAGCTTTCGCTGGAGCTGTTCGCAGCCGAGTGTGAAGCGGCTGGGATGAGAATCAGCACCTCCAAATCCGAGGCCATGGTCTTGAGCCGGAAAAGGGTGGGGTGCCTCCTCCGGGTCGGGGATGGGGTCCTTCCCCAAGTGGAGGAGTTTAAGTATCTGGGGGTCTTGTTCACGAATGAGGGAAAAATGGAGCGGGAGATCGATAGACGGATTGGTGGGGCATCTGCAGCGCTCTACCGGTCTGTCGTGGTGAAGAGAGAGCTGAGTCAAAAGGCGAAGCTCTCGATTTACCGGTCGATCTACGTTCCTACCCTCATCTATGGTCACGAACTCTGGGTGGTGACCAAAAGAACGAGATCACGGATACAAGCGGCTGAAATGAGTTTCCTCCGCAGAGTGTCTGGGCTCTCCCTTAGAGATAGGTTGAGAAGCTCAGTCATCCGGAGGGGGCTCAGAGTAGAGCCGCTTCTTCTCCACATCGAGAGGAGTCAGTTGAGGTGGCTCGGGCATCTGGTCAGGATGCCTCCTGGACGCCTCCCTGGTGAGGTGTTTCAGGCACGTCTCACCGGGAGGAGGCCCAGGGGAAGGCCCAGGACACGCTGGAGGGACTATGTTTCTCGGCTGGCCTGGGAGCGCCTTGGGGTTCCTCCCGAGGAGCTGGAACAAGTGGCTGGGGAGAGGGAAGTCTGGGTCTCTTTGCTTAGGCTGCTGCCCCCGCGACCCGACCCCGGATAAGCGGAAGAAAATGGATGGATGGATGGATGAAATAAAAAAACTACACCAACACATTAGACATAACAATCAGGGCTATAGTTATACTTTTTGCTTTAACATCAATTGTTCAAAAGGACTGTCATGTCTAATGTGAGGATGCGTAAAGATGGCATCATTTAAACTAGGAATAAAAGAAGCCATAACACTGTTGACAAACCTGCTGGCCTTTTCTATTTTTGCTGGGTTTACACCCACCCTCTATCAACGCCTTTGTGTGATGGAGGAGAAGATGATGGACATCTGAGGGTGGAGAAGGTAAAGCTGGTGCAGGTCCTCCATCATCATGTTCACCAACTGGACACTGCTGAACACCCCCATGTCATCTCCACCACAGCTGATGATGAGGACATCTAGAGCTGCTCTTCCTCCTTTCCACCTCAGCCCCCCCCCAGCCAAACCAGGAGATACGGACGTCTGGGAGGCCGAGGTTTCCTCCGATGGTTTGTTCAGCTCTCTCAGAACTATGTCTGACATAGCTGTCTCCAATGATCCAAATGGCTATGGAGAAAAAAACTAACATAATGAATGGCAGTTGCACAGGTGTGGCTTATCGGTTGAAAGTATAATACTATTAAAATTCTACATGAAGTGATGGAGACATGTACTTACATTTTCTGCTTTGTTTGGCTGTTGTGGAGGACAGGCATGCACCCATTGTGACCTGGTAAACAAAATATATAAAAAGAAACACAAGTGTCTTACTAAAAGTACAACTTATCCCTTCCCAGACCTCAATAAATGATTAGTAAAATTCATACATTGCAGAATTGACTAGGATCGAAATTATTCATATTAGATGTTGCTAATCTACAATAGCTGTGGGAACAATTTTTTAACTGGGAGATCCTACATGGTAGTACAATCACTAACAATTAGGGTAAATACAAACAAATATTAATATAAATATGTGAACTATCCTAACTAACTTAGCTTGATCATGTATCTCATGCATAGACTAAATAGATCTCATACACTATTAAGAACTAAGTTAAAAATATTATTGAAAACTTGCATTAAGTTAATGATAATTTCATTTAAATAAATAATTTCAATTTAAATGTTAACTCACTGATTTAATATTGTATTTACAGCCTGGATGGAAGAGGGTAGCAGAGTAGCTCTACCGTGGCTTTCAGGCTAAAGGCACCCGCAAACCTCCGTTAGCTTCAGTTAGCTCGAGTTAGCTCCAGGACTAGCTCCTGGCTCAAAGTGTCAATCATCCACCCCCACCCTCCTAGCGTCACTCTCAGCTCCACTCTCAGGTCCACCTCTTTGCCCATTTTTGTATTTTCTGGAAGTGACGCAGCCAAGATGGCGGCGGTGGGAACCGCCCAGCTGGCTTCATTTTTGCTCTTCAGAAACCTAGGGGTGACGTCACCGAGGCTTCGTCCAGTAATTTTACAGTCTATGTGCACACCTGATCTGGGCTGGAGGTGAGTGGCCATGAATGAAACAAAGGGTGTTTCTCAATGTCAAGGCGCCTCGCCTACCGAGGCATTGCCTTGGTAGGCGAGGCGCCTTGCTTACGAGGACACTGTCCTTCCTTGGTCAAAGAAAACAGTTAAATGAAACAGACTTACATCACGTGACTGCGGCTGCCCAGGGCCCGCCTTTTGCTTACGCGCTCTGTTTACGTGCCGCCCATCGTTATATTTTATACGTTTAAGTTTCAATATAGATGTATAACGAGAGTTTTACTTTTTTAATTGTGTATATATTATTTAAATCAAATGTGAAAGCGAGTTAGTACCTGCTAGCAACCGAAGCTGAAACTTCGAAAATAACGCGATGTATTCTGGGAAATTTTTGACCGAGGGAAGGCATCAAGGAAGGTATCCTGCTTGGCTGCAGTGCCCTGTTGGACGGGGGGCGTCGACTGGGACGATCCTCCCAGTAACTGAACATCCACTGTGTCCTGTTATCAACTTTTTACTTTCTGTAACATAGAAAGTTCTCTTATATCAGATCTTCTGTTCTTTCTGTGTTTCTGCTCTGTCTTCTCAAACCCCCAGACGGTCGTGGCAGATGGCCGCTCCTACTGAGCCTGGTTCTGTTGGAGGTTTCTTCCTGTTAAAGGGGAGTTTTTCCTCTCCACCGTCGCTACATGCTTGCTCAGTATGAGGGATTGCTGAAGGATTGCTGTGGTTGGAAAGTCTGCATCAACGGGGCCCAACCTCACGCCAATGACTGACGCAATCTGCTGGGATTCCTTAAATAGGAAACTTTTTAACTGATTGGAATGTTCGTATAAATGTATTGAAATGACTTCTTGTTAAGTGCCTTGAGATGACATCTGTTGTGAATTGGCGCTATATAAATAAACTGAATTGAATTGAATTGAAGGAACCTCCCATGTATCCTCGGTCAGTTAGCTAAACGGCAGACAAACGGAGGACAGACGCCTCGGTAGCACATGAACATTGGAACACGCCTTGGCGGTCCCTGACGACGTATCTCCTAGGCAACCGGGGCGGGACCAAGGTATCAAGGCGAGGTTCCTTGGCATTGAGAAACAGTTACTGCTGTAGATCCTCAACCAGAAAGGTTGAGCCCATAGCTTTAGCAGCTCACATCTAAAATATGGTCTTTTTAATGTTTTTGGTCTTTGATCAAAACAGCCCAGCAACAGTGTCTCAAGAGCAACATTGTTCCCCATCAGATGAAATATAGGCTACATTTGCTTTGCATGGTCCCCATCTGATAACAATAATATATATTATGTTGTGATTCCCAATTGGATTCTTGATGTATATTGGTTGTTGTTAATCAGGATAGTATACTATACTAAGTTATGTTGTAAGATTTTTTAAATCTTGCTCTATATGCCCCTTTTAACTTTGAGCAACTTCCCCTCTAGAGGCTGTGCACCGCCCTGCCACAGCAAGTGAACTTTATTTTAAGCACAATAGTTTAATTTCAGTTTTTTATATGTCATTATTGTAATTTTCAAAAATTGGCAGGTACAAATTTATTCTTATCATATTTTGTTTACCTCGTCACTCAAAATGACAGACAAAAAGCGCAACTTTTGATTGAGTAGGTACAATTATTTTCTGCACAACTACAACAAAATTTAACAAATAAATGTAATTTTTTGTGCTGCCAATACTTTCAGGTTGATGGCTTTGCCAATGTTTCAATAAGTCTAGACACCAGAATTCCTGTTTAAATCAATAAGAAAGTGAATTCTACTATCTTAAAATAATTGCAGTAAAAACAATTATAATGGCAGTTTATGCAAACACTGCCACCCTCAAACCTACCAAATCCAAACAGCAATCATGTTTGCATTAGGTAGGTATTCAAACAGAAGTCCATTATTATGATTATTACATGGTAATTAGAGTCATAGGTGGTGCATCACCCATAATCCTCCTGTATGAAACACATGCAGGGAACTGAATATATATTAAGTGTTTAATATAGCAAAAAAAATGGTTAGAGGGCAAAACTGTTATAATTGTTTAAGTAAAAGCCGTTTTATTGCTTGTTACACTGTTTTAGATTTATGCCAGAGAGAATTTCTGCTCCAAGCAATGTCTGTGGTAGCATTTGCATCTCTGATGCTAAATTGACCCTCTGAACTTCGTAAATTAGTAGGAAATTGAGGGTTAAATTAGATGTTTTTTTTGCTTTTTAACGGTTTCATAGGTCATGTTGAAAAGAAAATACATACTGCGATGACAAAACCTTCCATTGCTGATATTTCCCATGCTACCAACATATGCAACTTAATGTGATCAATATTAGCTAAGACTAAAATTGTCATCAATGTAGCCAAAGTAAGGCAAGGCAAGGCAATTTTATTTGTATAGCACACTCTCAACAACAAGGTAATTCAAGGCGCATTGCATGATTAAGCGGTAAAATAAAAATAGCAGTAAAACACAGACAAAGCATTTTAAGTAAAAACAGCAATAAAGCAAGAAACAATACACAGATTCATCAAAGCATTACAAAGTATATAAAGTAAAAAAAGCTGTAAAACAAGAAGAATACACAAAACATGATACAACAAAGCATTAATCAAAGGCAACTCTAAACAGATACGTTTTTAGTTGTGATTTAAAAGAACTCAGTGTTTCAGCAGCTTTGCAGTTTTCTGGAACTTTGTTCCAGATTAGAGGAGCATAGAAACGGAAAGCTGCTTCTCCGTGTTTGGTTCTGATTCTAGGGATTTTGAGTAGACTGGAATTAGAGGACCTGAGGGGTCTGGGAGGTTGGTATAGTAGCAGGAAGTTTTCAACATATTTTGGTGCTAGGCCATTCAATTATTTATAAACCAGTAAAAGTATTTTTGAAGTCTATTCTCTGAGCTACAGGGAGCCAGTGTAAGGACTTTAGAACTGGGGTGATGTGCTCTACTTTCCTGGTTCTAGTGAGGAACACGAGCAGCAGCGTTCTGGATCAGCTGGAGCTGTCTAATTGTACAGTTCAAATGTGAGGTAAATGCCTATTGGCTAAGAAACATGACTTGGTTGTTTTGTCTCCTCAAACTTCCAGTGTTATTGTCTTTGAATCGATTTTATAATGTCATTTGGATGATTGTGTGACAGTTCAACAGCTTGTTTTACAACATTTCGTTAGAAAAAGCAAATAACATTTTAATTGTGTCAACAGAATTATTGAAAAACTGTTTTTACTTACATGATATTGAGCTAACTCTACGCCATCTCTGGATACCTTAAAAGGTGCTAAAACATTCACCATGTAAGTAAATTTTGATAGGCTTTTGCCACTTGTGTAACATGAAAGAAAATGAAATTCAACTTAAATGCGACTGCTCATGTTTTATTTGTTGCCATATCAATTTTTTTTTTAAATGTTATTGTTTATATTTTGGAAGGTTTGGGAAAAGAGGCAGAAAATTGCATTCCTGCTGTCTTTTTTCGTAAGCATACCCCATTGGCTGTTATCTTGTGATTTCAAGCCCTTTGTTCATGCATACTGAATTATACCAAAAACTGAATTAAAACTTTCAGCTGAGTTTGACTGTTTATGAATGCGTGTGTCATTCTTTTCACCACCTCAGGTGATTTTTGGAAACAGTTATTCAGAGCAGCTAGGAGCTTTCCTTTAAGAAACTTGGAGGCAAAAACGATATTTGACTCCCCCCAGGCCAACTGTCAGCTACGCATTCAACAATAAAAAAGCCAAATAATTACTGGGCCTGAGGAAGGAATGTGTCTGCAGCCCCCAGTGGTGCTCCACACAGTGTCGACAGCCTCCAGGCGTGCAGCACGTTGAAACATGAAGAGACAAATTGGAGGATGAAGTTTGTCAGGAAACTTCTCAAGAAAATGAGGAAGATGGCGACATAGAGCTGTGAAGACAGTTCAACAATCTCAAAGTTAAAGGGGACATATTATGCCTGTTTCGATATAATAGGTCTATTGTCTGTCCAAACATGTTAATGAAGTTCTTTGCACAAAATCACTTTCACATAAAGCGATCACACCAGCTCAATTCTTGACAATTTCAGTGCCTTTCTGAATGAGCTGTTTAGAGGGCTCTGTCACTTTATGCAAATTAGCTATTGCAGACCACGCCCACCCATCTTGTTACTAGGCTGCTGGTTTGCCACACATGAGAATGGCATAGAAAAGCTGAAATTTGCATATGTCCCCTTTAAGTTTCCAGAGCCATGGCTTAATTTTTATTTATTAATATTGTTTTTAGGATTTTAGTTTTTTATATTATGAGTCAACCTGTTTGATTGATCTGAATGCATCCATCCATTCATTATCTTTACCGTCTATCCAGGGGCGTAATCACAATCTCAACAGTGAGGGGGGACACATTCTTTTAGAAGTCTATTGAGTGATCTACAATTGAAACCAGATAGTTACATTTGCTTCAGAAATACACAAAAAAATTTTTTATTATCGCATATCAAATCAGAGTAAATTTTTTTTACAAGCCTTCTTGACTCGAGTGCGCATGCGTCACTGAGACTCGCCGAGATCGACTCTTAATACTGTCTTTTTTTAACTGGTTTTATATTTTCTTAAAGACTGGTTTTAACTGGTTTTATATTTTCTTAAAGACTGGTTTTAACTGATTTTAGCACCGCAAACTCTAAACAACTTGCTTTTATCAGATTATCATCATCTACTCACCTGCAGCCCTAGCTCCGATGGGTGCCTGAAGCTCAGCCAAAAGGTTTTGGAGCTGGAGCAAAGGATTTAAACGCTCCACCAGATCCAGGACTTTGAGCGTGACGTGGATATCATCTTTGGCCAGACATTTGCCGCGGCTGACAGCGCTCAGCTGGCGGAGACCATCCCTTGTCAGCCTGGCGAGGCTGCTGGGGCGGAATCCATTGCCGGGACTCTTGCCGGGTTCAGGGCGCCGGAGGCCCGCACACCTGCTACGGAGGAGGATTGCTGGCACCAGGTGGGAGCTAGGCCAAAAGCCCCCCTCAGCTCCACTCCGATCCAGCGGGACGCCTGGACCACGGTTGGCCCCGACCCTGGTGGAGAGGCGCGGGGTCGCTGTCAACGCCCTTCTCCACCAACGCTGCCACTGGCCAAGCGGTTCGGTGTCCTCGACCAGGACTTTCCTCCTCTAGCAGCCCAGGGGCCCCGTAGCTCCACTGGATCGCCGCCTGATCCCGCCCAACCACCGGATCAGCAGCCAGACTGCAGCAGCCTTCAACGTTGCGCCAATCCCTGGGCTGCGGCCCGCCGAGGAGTGGTTCACTTTACGCCTAACCCCCGGAACAAGAACAAGCCCTCGGCACTGACGACCCATCGCTGCAGCCCTGGGGAGGCTCTTAACATCCAGTCGGTCCTGGACAGCGAGGGAATCCCTGCCCAGCTCCGACCTGCTGAGCCGGCACCCACCACGCTGATCATCGGTGACCCAATCATCCGGTATGTGAGGAGGAAAGGAGCCCGCACCATTTGTTTTCCTGGAGCAATGGACATTTCTGATCGGATCCTGGACATCATTCAACGCCACCCCACCGTGAGTACTGTTATTGTTCATGCCGGTACCAATGACATTTGCAGGCAACACTCCAAACTACTGAAGCGGGATTTTATTCATCTTTTTAACCTTTTTAAAAACACCGGTTTCGGTTTTTATCTCTGGCCCCACTCCCACCGTCGGCAGAGGAATCGGTGGTTTTAGCAGGCTTTTATCTTTGAACACTTGGCTCTCCTCTGCCACCGTGCTGAACAATATTGTTTTATAGACAATTTTAACATTTTCTGGGGCAGGAGTCACCTGTTTAGGGCAGACGGGCTCCACCTAAACAGTAAAGGAACACGCACCCTTGCAATGAGCCTGGCCTGTCCACGTCCCCCCTGCGTCCTACACCAACCCCTGCTGTCCCCCCTTGCCCATCCCCCACTTCTGCCCCAACAGCATGATGTGCAGCCGGTCAATGGACCTATAAACCCAGCCTTGATTTGAACAGTAACTCAAATAACGGACTTGGACCTTGTCAAACTACTCACATACCTGTTATTATCAGCAGAGAGCGAGCAAATAAACATAAATCTAGCAAACGTAATCTCAATAATCTCAAACAGCTACCAAAAATCCCAGGTTCCATATGTCATTTAGGCAATCCATCTCCAGCCACTCTTAATATGGCTCTTTTAAATGTTCGCTCTCTGCTGAACAAAACTTTTATTATAAACGACTTGATTTTAGACCATAATCTCCATTGTTTATTTTTAACGGAAACGTGGCTGAGCTCGGATGCCCCTGTTGTTCTTACAGAGGCATCCCCACCAAATTTTAATTTTAACTATTCAACGAGGAATGGGAAAATGGGCGGTGGGACGGCTTTTATTAGTTCATCAACACTTTCCGCCAAACCTGTTTTACTTGACAATTTTACCACTTTTGAATATACCGCAGGTGTTTTTAGCATTCCTCAGATTTTATGTGTAACTGTTTACAGGCCTCCTAAAAAGAGTGCACTTTTTATTCAAGAATTCTCAGAGTTTTTATCAATTCTGCACAATTCCTTTGAAGGGATCATTTTAGCTGGTGATTTTAATCTACATGTGGATAACCTTTTAGACTCTTTTTCAACTGATTTTTTAAACATCTTGAGTTACATGGATTTTACCCAGCATGTCACGCAGCCAACTCACAACAGAGGACACACTCTGGACTTGGTCATCACGTATGGCCTGTCCACCAGCGTGTCCTCTGTTTGGCTGTCTCTGAGCACTACTGTGTGTTTTTTAACATCACCAGTTTTATTAAGCGGGAGACCTCTGTGAGAACTGTAATGAAGCGCCATCTAACCCCTGAAGTGGCTGCTGGTTTTCTTGAAGCTTTTAAAAAGACTCCTCCTATTAATTTAGCCGCCCGCTGTGATTCTATTGTCAATGATTTTAACAGCAGACTTCGATCTATCCTGCTTGCTCCATTTAAAGTTAAACATCTACAGCCAAAACATGCATCACCATGGAGAAATGAATACCTTAGAAAACTAAAGAAAAATTGCAGGGCGGCGGAGAGAAAATTGAGAAAAAATAAGATCACAATAAATAAGCAGATTTATACTGACCTACAAAAATCATACAATAATGCAGTAAGAAAGTCAAGAAATGCTAACATTTCCAAAATAATCTCAGATCATAAAAATAATCCTAAAATTTTATTTACCACAATTGCTAATATTTTTAACTGTGACACTAATTCACTTCAGAAAACCCCCTCTAACGCTCTCTGTGAGGAATTTGCAGCCCACTTCAGAGGAAAGATAGACACCATCAGATGTACTATTTTATCTTCTCAAAGTAACATGGTTTTAGACAAATCTGAATGTGTGTCTATACCAGAGGAAAACCTGGACAATTTTGTCCTAGTGGAGGCTGAGAGTCTCAATAAAGTTTTCTCCTCAGTGAGGCCCACCACATGTGTCTTGGACCCGATTCCCACTAGATTTTTTAAGCAATTTTATGATTCTCTTAGAGAGGAGATTTTAACCGTGATCAATTGCTCCCTTCAGACGGGTGTCTTTCCTGCCGCCTTTAAAGGGGCGGTGGTGAGGCCCCTGCTGAAGAAGAGCAATTTAGATTCTAATGATTTGAACAATTTCCGACCGGTATCAAACTTACCTTTTTTAAGCAACATTTTAGAAAAGCTTGTTTTAATTCAACTTAATGATTTTATTAACGCTCATAATGTCCTGGAGACATTTCAGTCCGGTTTTAGGGTGAACCACAGCACAGAGACGGCCCTTCTGAAGATTTTAAATGATTTTAGATTAAACTATGATGCACAGAAGGTGACAGTGTTGGTTCTACTGGATCTAAGCGCTGCCTTTGATACAGTAGACCACACTATTCTTTTTAACCCGTTTGAAACAGATTGGCCTCTCTGGTGCTGTTCATAGATGGTTCACATCCTACCTCACAGACAGGACTTTTATGGTAAGTTTAGATACCTGCTCCTCTAAGGTCCACAAGATTACATGTGGTGTGCCCCAGGGTTCAATTTTAGGCCCAGTGCTTTTTAACCTTTATATGCTCCCTCTTGGCAGTGTCATCAGAAGACATGGAGTTAACTTCCACGGTTATGCTGATGATACACAGTTATACATCTCCATGTCTCCTGATGACACACGGCCAATGGATGCACTTTTTAACTGTATTTTAGACATCAAATCCTGGATGACAGAAAACTTTCTCCAGCTCAACCAGGACAAAACTGAAGTTTTAGTCACCGGTCCTGAGGCTCAGAGAGAGAACCTTTTACCAAAACTGCAATCACTGTCTTTTAATCCTTCTCAGCAAGTGAGGAACCTGGGTGTTATCTTTGACTCTAAGCTGACTTTTATCTCTCATATTAAAAATATCATTAAAATAGGTTTTTATCACCTGAAGAACGTTGCCAGAGTCCGCCCCATTCTCTCTCGGGCCGATACGGAGACGCTGATGCATGCTTTTATCACCTGTAGAATTGATTACTGTAATGCCCTGCTTTCTGGTCTTCCCAAAAAGACTATTTCAGGTCTACAACTATTACGAAATTCAGCTGCACGAGTCCTGACGAAGACCAGGAGGTGGGAACATATCACTCCGGTTTTAGAATCATTGTATTGGCTCCCCGTATTTTTCAGGATCGATTTATGGTTCTTTTAATGGTTTTTATGTGTCTTAATGGTCTTGGGCCTTCTTATCTCTCAGAGCTTCTTTTACCGCATGAACCCTCGCGGCATTTGCGCTTCTCTGGCAGCCGTCTCCTGGTGATTCCAAAAGTCAGGACACACACTCATGGTGAGGCATCCTTTCATTATTATGGCCCTTATCTCTGGAACAGGCTGCCAGAGGACCTCAGGTCCACAGAGAACGTTCATGTTTTTAAGAGCAGGCTCAAGACTCACCTTTTTTGGCCTAGCTTTTAATTGATTATTACTTATTATAATGTTTCATTGCTTTGTATGTTTTATTTGCTTATATTTTAACAGAGTTTTATTAGCTATCTCTCCTACTATATGGTTAACTGTTTTTACTATTATATTTATTACTACTTATTTTACTTATATTAGCTCTGGTTATTTTACATTTTTACTTATTAATCCTTCTTCCAGTGTTTCCTCTGTGGGAGCCCTCTGCCTCTTGGGCGGTGTTCGGCTGCGGTGGCCTTGGTGCTCACCAGGTAGTGCTCAGGTGGAGGCGGGGGTCTCTACCCTCCCTCCTCTGGGCGCCCTGTGTCGGTGCCCTGGCTGCTGCAGTGGACCTGCTGCTGTCGGGGCAGACGGTTCTCCTGATGGCGTTTTCCTTACGTACCTAATCTAGGCTCAGCCCAGTGTCTACCAATGATCTTACGCGTTTTGGGAAGATGTCTGTGTGTGCTTGTGGGTGGATGTGTGCCAGTGTGTGTCTGTGTATGTCTGGGAAATGGGTTTGGGAAGGGGGAATAACTGTCTTTTCATTTTTATAATTGTGGGGAAGGGATGGGAATCTGGGTTATGTGGGGTCATTTTAATCTGTAAAGCACTTTGAGCTGCCTTTTTTGTATGAAAGGTGCTTTATAAATAAAGTTTGATTGATTGATTGATTGACATTTCATTTTAGATCAATAAATATTAACATATTTTTCTATTTGTGAAATATCATAATAGAGAGATAATTGATGTGTTTTTGTTACTTCAATCTAAGTGAGAAGTATGCAAACACAGTTTATTGTGTCTTTAAATCCAAAAGAAAACTCCACATAATTTAATTCTAAAATTAAGAAGCTTTGTCAATCTGAGTGCATTGATTGCTCACCTGTGGATGCATATAAAGGCCCACCCAGAGCACAGAGAATCGTGGGGAAATCAAGGGAAATCAACCTAGACATCAATTGTGGATCAAGTGTGGCTCATCTTTGGGCCCGTCCACACAGAGACGCATTTCGCTGTATACGTATTTTTTTTATCGTATTAGCGTTTCGTCCACACGGATCCGGCGTTTTGGGAGACTGAAACCACTATTTTTTTAAACTGGGTCCCAAAGTGGATAAATCTGAAAAACGACACCCTTGCAGTTTTGTGTGTACAGCCAATCCGTATATTTCGTGAAACGATGATGTCATCACATCACGTGTCGGCTGCTTCACTCGTAACTGCAACAACAATATCAAATCAAATCAAACTTTATTTATAAAGCGCTTTTCAAACCACAACAAAGCTTCTCAAAGTGCTTTACAGATTAAAAATGACCCACAATCCCCCCCCCCCTTCCCAAAACCCAAAAATAAAAAAATAAAAACATCACCACAGCTATACCCCCCCCCCCCAATCTCCCACACGCACGCACACACATAAAAGCAACAATAGACAAAAGCAAAACGGGCTGAGTACAGATGAGCCAGGAAACGTCATCATGGGAGCCATCTACGTCGGTAGCAGCAGGTCAACAGCAGCAGCCAAGGCACTGAACCAATCATGGGAGCCATCTACGTCGGTAGCAGCAGGTCAACAGCAGCAGCCAAGGCACTGAACCAGGGAGCCCAGAGGAGGTAGGGCTGGTACCCCCACCTCCACCCAAGCACCACCTGGAGAGTACCAAGGCAGCCACAGCCGACCACCGCCCCCGAGGCAGAGGGCTCCCACAGAGGAAACACTGGAAGGAAGACTAAAATAAGTTAAAATATTAAAATTAAAACAAGATATGATCAAATAAAAATGCAAAGCAGATAAACAATAATTGATAAATAGCCAGCTAAAAGCTAAACTAAAAAGAATTCAATCAAATAAAACATGCAGAGCAATTAAACAGACTATAATAAATAATAATCAGTTAAAAGCTAGGTTAAAAATGTGAGTCTTAAGCCTGCTCTTAAAAATATGAACGTTCTCTGCGGCCCTGAGGTCCTCTGGCAGCCTGTTCCAGAGATGAGGGCCATAATAATGAAAGGATGCCTCACCATGAGTGTGTGTCCTGACTTTGGGGGTGACAAGGAGACGGCTGCCAGAGGAGCGCAGAGACCGCGAAGGTTCATATGGTAAAAGCAATTCCGAAAGATAAGAAGGCCCAAGACCATTAAGACACTTAAAAATTATTAAAAGAACCATAAAATCGATCCTAAAACATACGGGGAGCCAATGCAGTGATTCTAGGACCGGTGTAATGTGTTCCCGCCTCCTGGTCTTAGTCAGGACACGTGCTGCTGAATTTTGTAAAAGCTGTAAACCTGATATACTCTTTTTGGGAAGACCAGAAAGCAGGGCATTACAGTAATCAATCCTACTGGTGATAAAAGCATGCATCAGCGTCTCCGTATTGGCCCGAGAGAAAATGGGGCGGACTCTGTCGATGTTCTTTAAGTGATAAAAACCTATTTTAGTAATATTTTTTATGTGAGGAATAAAAGTCAGCTCAGAGTCAAAAATGACGCCCAGATTCTTCACTTGTAAAGAAGGATTAAAAGACAGCGATTGTAGTTTTGGTAAAAGTTTATCTCTCTGAGCCACAGGACCGATGACTAAAACTTCAGTTTTGTCCTGGTTGAGCTGGAGAAAGTTTTCTGCCATACAGGATTTAATGTCTAAAATGCAGTTAAAAAGTGCATCCATTGGTCATGTGTCATCAGTAGGCATGGAGATGTATAACTGTGTATCGTCAGCATAACTGTGAAAGTTAACTCCATGTCTTCTGATGACCCTGTCAAGAGGGAGCATATAAAGGTTAAAAAGCGCTGGGCCTAAAATCGAATCATGGGGCACACCACATGTGATCTTGTGGACCTTAGAGGAGCAGGTGTCTAAACTTACCATAAAAGTCCTGTCTGTGAGATAGGATGTGAACCATTTGTGAACAGCACAAGAGAGGCCGATCTGTTTTAAACGAGTTAAAAGAATAGTCTGGATAGTCTGGTCTACTGTATCAAAGGCAGCGCTTAGATCCAGTAGAACCAGCACTGTCACCTTCTGAGCATCATAATGTAATCTAAAATAATTTAAAATCTTTAAAAGAGTCGTCTCTGTGCTGTGGTTCACCCTAAAACCAGACTGAAATTTATCTAGGACATTATAAGCGTTAAAATCATTAAGTTGAATTAAAACAAGTTTTTCTAAAACTTTGCTTAAAAATGGTAAGTTAGATACCGATCATAAGTTGTTTAAATCATTAAAATCTAAATTGCTCTTCTTCAGCAGGGGCCTCACCACCGCCCCTTTAAAGGCGGCAGGAAAGACCCCAGTCTGAAGGGAGCAATTCATCATGGTTAAAATCTCATCTTTAAAAGATTCGTAAAATTGCTTAAAAAACCGTGTAGGAATCGGGTCCAGGGCACTTGTGGTGGGCCTCACTGAGGAGAAAACTTTATCAAGGGTCCCAGCTTCTACCAGGACAAAACTGTCCAGTGTTTCCTCTGATAAAGACACACGCTCAGATTTGTCCAAAACCATGTTACTTTGAGAGGATAAAATCTTACATCTGATGGTGTCTACCTTTCCTCTGAAGTGGTCTGCGAACTCCTCACACAGAGTGTTTGAGGGGGTTTTCTGAAGTGCAGTAGAGGTATGATTAAGAATGTTGTCAATGGAAAACAGAATTTTGGGATTATTTTTATGTTCTGAGATGATTCTGGAGAAGTATGCATTTCTGGAATTTCTTACAGCGTTATTGTATGATTTGAGATGTTCTATGTATATCTGATGATTTATTGTGATTTTGTTTTTCTTCCATTTCCTTTTTTCTTAATTTTTTAAGGTTTTCATTTCTCCATGGTATAGTATGTTTTGAATGAGTTTTTACAACTTTTAGTGGAGCCAGCAGGTCGAGAGCGGATTAAAGCCGACTGTTAAAATCATTCACGATAAAATCACAGGGGGCAGATAAAGGTACAGGAGGAAACTTATTAAAAACTTCAAGAAAACCTGCAGCCACTTCAGGGGTTAGATGATGTTTCCTGACAGTTCTCACAGAAGTTTCTATTTGGGTAAAACAGGTGATTTTAAAAAACACACAGTAGTGGTCAGAGACAGCCAAGTCAACAACAGAGGAGACACTAGTGGACAGGCCATATGTGATGACCAACTCCAGGGTGTGTCCTCTGTTGTGAGTTGGCTGCATGACATGCTGACTAAAATCCATATAATACAAAATATTTAAAAATTATGTTGATAAAGGATCTAAAAGATTATCTATATGTAGATTAAAATCACCAGCTAAAATTATTCGTTCATAAGAGTTGTGCAAAATTGATAAAAACTCTGAAAATTCTTGAATAAAAAGTGCACTCTTTTTCGGAAGCCTATAAACTGTCACACATAAAATCTGAGGAGTGCTAAAAACAGAGGCAGTATATTCAAAAGTGGTAAAATTAACAAGTAAAACAGGTTTGGCGGAAAGGGTTAATGAACTTATAAAAGCAGTTGCTCCTGGTAGGGTCACCCATGGCAATTTGGTTCTAGGTGAGGGATCAGACAAAGTGCAGCCCAAAAGACCCCTATGATGAACAAGACAGATGGACTCAGTGTTCCCTCGCCCGGACGCGGGACATCAGGATGTGGTTGAGGGGGCAGAGACTAAATGATTTTGTTCGTGCTGGAGAAGCTACTAAGCCTACTAGCTTTATTACAGCAAAATCTATTGCTTTGTTATAAGTGTATTCTTCTTGGTTTGTATACAGCGCGCAAGGTTATGCGCATGCTCAAAGTCTTGTCCGTGAATAGTGTATCTCTGTGGCAGAATTACAGCGCCCCAAATTGGTCTGGCATATATACTACACCATTTTCAAATGGTTTTAGTGGTTTCGTGTGTACGCAGATATTTCTTGAGACGACGCCGTGTTTACGGAAAATTTTTTAGAACGAGAAAAAAAAAATTATCAGATAGGGAACGCACCGGCTTCGTTTGTACGTGGCCTTTAGGTGCAATTTCCAGATGCCTGAAGGTCCCATGTGTATGATAATGATATATGAGAATTCTGGAATTGCGCTGCTCTGAAGTTGAAGTGCATGTTGAAGTGGCTCTGTTGGCTACATGTTGAGTTTTGTTTTTTCATATTCGGTTCCCCTGTTTGTTTTAGAAAGATTGCATTTTTTAGAAGTGTATGCTTTCTAGTTTTTGGTGCTGTGAAGCTAGAAGGATTTTTTGCTGTTAATTTTTCACTTTTTGATAAATTGTTATGATGCGTAATGTTGTATTCTACTTTTTTGGGGCTATTTTTTATTATGCAGTACATATGTTTTAACTATATCTTTAGTAGGCGTTTAGAAGTAAATAGGCCTGTTTATATTATTCAGGGTAGTAAAACATGACTCTTTACCAGTACTTTATGGGGGTAAGGTTTTAAGTAAATAAACTCTCGGGTAAAGATATGAACTGAAAGCAGGGAGGATCGGTTATCACTCTAGTTCATGGTACGGCTATAAAACCAGGTCAGGAGACCTGGAGAAAATGTATGACCTGTCAAGATGTAGAAGGAGGAGAGAGGAGTCATGTGATATTTTCTTTGTTCTTCTGTAATAAAAATGGTACACCCTTGTAGAGAAGCGAGTCAGATCTTTTCTGGCTCCCATCTGCAGGTGCGTCCTATGTGAAACAGATATCTGTTTGTGTGTGTTGTTTTACTCTCTGTCTCTCAGTTCTGGGTCTTATTTTGAAACGGTTCCCGCCGGGGTTTTGGAGTTCGGCGCCCCCACCTCTCTGAGTAGAAAGTGAGTTGCAGAGCATATTAAGGTACGAAGCCGACAAAATGGTGGAGGATGCGGGCATTAATTTGGTTTTGAGTTTTCTCAGGGCTGGGAGAGATTGAGTGTGAGTAATGAGTGTGGCATAACTGATTGATACATGTGTTTGTGACATTATAGTAATTTTGTGTTTTTTCTTTGAGTTCAACAGAGAATCGGAGAGCGACTGGATTGATCTTTGCTAATCAACACCCGGGTGGTTTTGTATCAATCTGGAAAAGCGCTAACACCAAATTAATAGGTATTGATCGATTTAAACGTTCTCCATTTAATGTTGACGTGTTGTTATTTCGGTTGAGGGCCGACCAAAGTGCGGACCAGGGCTTGAGGGTTGGCCGCCTCGCCTCCGGTAGGACGCAATCGGAGATTCTCCACGGCTGGCAAACGAATAAAGACAGCAGCAGAGCCTGTGTGCTCTCTGTTGTCCGGGCGGATTCCCTTGGAGAGGCCGGCGTATCTTCCAAACGCACGTTTGAGCCACGTGAATTGGATTGTGTTTAAAGGTCCGGCTTTAGGTGGCTCCGGTAGAGGTTAGTGTTTGATGAAATTGTAAAATTGTTGTACTTTCTTTCTTTCTAGTGTGAGTGTGTGTGTGATTGGAGAAAGTGGAGGTAACGGAAAAGAGCTACCAAGTAAACTCTTTGCACACCGGCCTCATATAAACTTCTCATTTAGGGGAACTAACCGACTGAATCTAAAACCATAATTCCTCTCCGAATCTTAAACGCCTAGACAATGCCCCCGCTTCTTGTATAGACAATAAGCGTAGAAGCTTGACATTGTAGAGGAATAAGAGAATATCATTTTCAGTCAGCTAAAGTACCACCATAACTAGCTTACGGCTAACACAACAGTGTGGATGAGTCTCGCCTGGAATAAAGGCGTTCAACCTTGTGCAACTACGTAAACACGTCTAAAGCATTGTCTAACACATATATATAGGACTGTTATTATGGATAACTGGTAGTAAACTCTTTAGAATATATATAAAATAACTTTTTTATGGTAACGGAGCGGTCACGTTTGGCTTCCGGTTGAGCTAGGTTGCTCATGGTGACAGCTAATCTCTGGTAGCTTAGCTTCCGAACTGTATTTATTTGGCTCGGTTAAACAGTCATTCAAGTATTGATGGCGAAGTGTGGTTTTGTTGGAGGCATTTTGTTCTTGTCTTTGGTTGGTTTACTTATGAGTACGGTTTGTTAAGTTTAGCATCGTAGTGAAGAATTAGCCATCTGTGCACCGGCGTATTCATTCCGCGGTGTGACCCGGAAGTTTTATTGGGCCTGACTTGATCCGTCAGTCCGGCGGGGTTTTTTTTTTTTTTTTGAGCAAACTGTTGACGATTTTGTGTTGCAAAGCGAGTTTTAAATGTATTTCTTTCGGTATATGTTTTAATGATAAATAAAAATTGCTTTATATTGGGAGAATTCTATTTCTTCGTGTGTTTCGCCAAAGTGCGCGTCCCGAGTTTTGGCGCAGGCCGGACTCTATTAGGAATTCTTTGATTTTTAGACGAAACGGCAATAATCTCCGTATATAAATAAATTAATGATAAGATAAACAGTGCGTTATAAACCTTTTTAGCTTTCCTTCGTTTCGGCTTTGCCTGAAACATTATTAAGGTTAATGTTGCATGACAAAATAATACATAAACCCCTTCACTATAAAAAGAAATAAATGAAAATTAAATAAATAAAAACTGTGCCTGCCTTTACTGTTAACTGCATTAATATTGGGATAAATTTGGGCCTACGAATTGATAGTTTATCAATTAAAATAAATAATTTATAGAGTTAATACAAATAACCTACTTTGTTAAATTTTGATCCATTTTGGATTTTTGTTACGAATTTTCAATGGCAGCCGAATATAAATTACTCCCTGCTCCACAGGGACAGGAGTGGCGCACTTTAGATGCCCAATTGTTAGTATACATTTCTAAATTATATTCTGTTTTAGTTGATAAGCCCGGTAAAAAAGATAAAAACCAGTTCCAGGGCCTTATGACGGCCATGTGGGCTCGTCATGGTGCCCGAGGGGATGAGAAAAGGAGTCTTTCACAGATGTGTTTTGAGGAAGGAAAACGTTTTGCAGATAAAGCTAAAACAGCAAAGAGCATCACTGGTGCTAAAATGAGACACTTAAAAGCTGAGAAAATGTGGATAACATTGGGTTTAACAGGACAGGGTATTGATCATTTGTGTGTTACTGCAGAAAATAGTTTTTTGGCAGACCATACTCCTCCCCCGTACCAGCATATGTACCCCATGTTGACGACCTCTGGTCAAACACATATTTCATGGGGCTTGGAGACAGACAATGGCCAGATTGTACTTCAAAACACGCAGGGTGACGCACAGAGTTCACCATCTCCTTGTGAGCCATCCCCGGTGGGCATTACTCCCCCCCTTCCTTCAAGCAGTGCAGTGTTGCACTGGAGTGGCCTCCCACAGAGGTCTGTAGCCCATAAACCATTGACTAATAAACCACAGGGTGATCTAAAGGTAAAAGATGATGGACAAGATTATAAATTGCGTTTTGAAGTCACCGGTAAAGGGATTGTAGAACACACTGGGGAGGAAAAGCGACAGCTACTAAAATTAGTTAGCAACAAAGTAGAACAGGACACCGATAAATTGTTCTTGGCGTATAATGCTAAATTGATGGACGAGATGGAGCAGCACGAACACAGGTTAACTAAAGTTCAGCGACAGATGGATGAGGTGCTGCAGGATCAGGAAAGATTAGCATCTGTGGTAAGGGGGCAAGCTGCAGACCTTCCAGGGAGTGCCAGCCCCAGTCAACGTGATGAATGTGCAGCAGTTGTACAGGTCGACAATATGCAGAGTTTGGTGGACAAGGGGAGTGAGGGGCCATTTAAGAATACCAGATCTAAGTTACAAATGGGGGCATGTGGGGGCCCTGATTTAATGCTTCCTTTAGTGGGAGCATCGGATGGTTCAGTAATTTACAAACCATGGAAGATGGCTGACGTATCTGCCATCATTCTGCAACTCCCTGCTTTGACTGGTGGAGGAAACTGTTGGATAAATAAATTAAATCAGCTGACTTCAGGGCAAACCCTAGCGGTGGGAGATTGGAAAGCCATTATGGGTAGGATGTTGACACCGACTCCTGATTTAAAATGGTTTACCTGCATAGATTTGGCTAATGCATTTTTCTGTTTACCACTCCATCCTTCTGTCAGGGATATTTTTTCATTTACATTCAGGGGCAGGAAGCTACGTTATAGTAGGCTTCCGCAGGGCTTCGCTTTATCTCCAGGTATTTTTAATCAGGTGTTGAAGCAGTCATTAAGCACTGTACAGCTCCCTCCAGGCTGTGTACTGACCCAATATTTGGACGATTTACTTTTAGCATCCCCTACTGTTGAAACATGCATAGAAGCTACTCTAGTTGTGTTGCAACATTTGGGAAAAGAGGGATTCAAAGTCTCCCGCGATAAGCTTCAGTTGGTCAGGCAGGAAGTCCAGTTCCTGGGGCGAAGGGTGACCGCTCAAGGCGCTGGACTGACTGACACCCACAAGAATGCTATTTTGGCTCATTCTAAGCTTCTCACTGTTAAATCAATGCTGTCATTTCTGGGACTGACAAATTTTTCCAGACATTATGTGCCTAATTACACAAACCTTACCACACCACTCAGGGCTCTTGTAAATGCTCATGGTATGAAGAATCTGCATGCTAAATTAAAATGGGACATACCAGCTGAGGAGGCATTTATTAAGTTAAAACAGGCTCTAGCACAAGCAGCTGATTTAGCCACTCCTGACTATACATGTCCATTTTTTCTTAACACATCAGAAACAGATGGGGTGGTTAATGGGATTTTGTTTCAGAAAAAAGGTGGTCAGAGACACATTCTTATGTATCTTAGCATAAAGCTGCAAGCTATTGAAATGAGACAGCCGCCTTGCACGAGACATGCAGCAGGAATTGCACATCTAGTGGAAAAAACTTCACACATTGTCAGGGGTTATCCACTTAATATTTTGACATCTCATGGAGTCATGGCATTGGTTAATTCTGAGACGTTTACTCTTTCTACTTTGCGTCAGCAGTGGATTAGCAGAGTTTTGGAGGCACCAAACATTATTTTTACGCATGAAGGAATAAACATGGCTGACCAAATCACCACCTCTGGGGAGCAGCATGACTGTGTCAGGCTGAATTCTGTTGCTCAAAAAATACGTCCTGATTTACGGTCTGATCCCTTACCTACAGGTTTTGTGCTCTATACAGATGGTTGTTGTTTTAGAGATGGACAGGGGCAGTTGAGATCAGGTTTTGCAGTTGTTGAGCAAAATGGGGATTCACTACAGACTGTCGTTTCAGGGAAGCTGGACGGCAAGCAGAGCGCACAGCGTGCTGAGATAAGGGCTCCTATTGAAGCATGCAAATGGGGAAGAGATAAAGACGTCACGATTTACACTGATTCGAACTACGGGTTTTCTGTTATACATTATGAATTACCACAGTGGAAAAGAGCAGGTTTTGTTACTGCTACTGGTAAGCCTGTACAGCATCATGCAGATATTATGGAGCTTTTGGATGTTGTACAGTTACCAGCTAACCTCGCTGTGCTTAAATGTAAGGGTCACAGCAAGGCTGACACTGTTGACGCGTGGGGAAATAGTGCAGCAGATTTGGCAGCGAAAGGAGCAGCAGGTTACCTGTCACATGTCCACACGCAGCTGATTGTCACGTCAGCACAGGAAATGTCAGACAGTTTTGCTGAGGAAGTAAAGTTGGCACAGCAGGCTGCTGCGTCGCAGGAGATAACTGTGTGGAAGGATAGAGGTGCGATTTTCTCTGATGGCTTTTGGCGTGGGCCTGATGGCCGTTTGGTTTTACCTGCCGCGTTAAAACCCACCCTTTTTCAGGAGGCTCATGGTGCAATGTGGCATCCCTTCCTGCCACATTTAATTAAGCGTTTTTTGAGTGAATGTGTGGTGTGTGGTCAATTTAATCCCAAGCCTACTATCAAGCCAGAAATGGGCGCCTTCCAGGACTTGTGCAGGCCTGGCGAGGAGGTCGTTATCGATTATACAGATATGGTGACCCCTGTTAGAGGTTTCCGTTACCTGTTAGTGATGATTGATCCACTGACCTCGTGGGTTTCAGCTTTTCCTGCTAGACGGGAGGATGCTCAGACAGTGGTGAAATCTTTGATTAACCACTGGATTCCGTGCCATGGCTTTCCGACTAGGATCAGGTCTGACAATGGCACACATTTTAAAAATAAACATCTCCGACAGGTTGAGGAACAGATGGGAATAACCCACAAGTTTGGCACTGTTTACCATCCGCAATCTCAGGGCGTCATCGAGCGGTCTAATTCAACTTTAAAGTTAAAGCTGGCGAAGATTTCAGCTCAGACGGGAATTAATTGGTTTGATGCACTCCCCATTGCTTTGATGGCCATGAGATCATCTGTCTGTAGAACAAAAGGTCTCACTCCTTATGAGATGTTAACCGGCAGAATTTTTCCTGGTCCGTGGGCTGGCAGAGAACCACAGGTTTCACCGCACCCTGACCCGGACCCTCGCAGTGATCATCAGCAGCTGAAGGGCCTCGTCTCCTCCTTCCTTCCGGCTCCCCGTGACATGCAGGGACCTGCGGTGTCTCCTTCCAAGGCTGGGCGTGTTTGGCTAAGGGTGTATAAAAGAAAGTGGCAGGAGCCAAGGTGACCTGGCCCACCCAGAAGATTGGTTGATGTTGCTGTAATCATCCAGTGTAATCTATATGTGCAAAAATTGGGCGAGATAAGCAATTTGGACTTGCTTTTCTCGAAGAGGGATTATACCGAAGAGAAAAGATCGCAAGAAATCAAACACATTTCACAGCAGGTTTTGACCACCTCACAATCGGTGGGGGAAGCTATTGGAGGCGGGGCCTGTCTGTGCATTTGTGTTTAGTGGGGGAAATGTTCAGTTAATGAAGTAACTGTCATTTCAGTGAGGGCGATCTGCATAAAAGACAGTAACATTGGGAAAAATAAAGAGTCCACTGTACTGAATCATTTCATCACTCTGGTAGCCACCTGCTGCCAGAGAAATAAACAAGAGCGAAGACTAGAGAACAAAATAATAAAGACTGAACACTTATTAATCATTTTTCTTGTATTTTACAGGTTGTTTAACCAATTTTTATTTACAGGTGCAGATTGTTAGACACTGCCTAAGAGGGTGTCAAAGAATTTTTAAGTAGTCGATTTGTAGGATTTTTTCTTAATATTCAGTTTTTACGGTTTTATAAAACTTTTTAGTAATAAGCTAAAATATTTTAAGGGGTGTTTAAAGTATAATCAGGTTGACTGACTACTAATTTTTGTTTTACTTATTCTTTTTTCATTATGATGTGGTTTTTGTAGGATGCTTTTGGGGTTGGTGACAATTGCTAGAGTTTGCTTTTTACTAAAAGAATATTGAGAATTAGGTTAAAACATAAAAAACAATAATAATAAATTAGAAAAAAAATATTGCTTAAAGGTAAAGAAAAAAAAAAAAAAACAGACACTCTTCTCACTTTGAATAATCATGTTAGAAAGAGGGACGATTTGTTAAATAATATGTTTGGTAAATGGAAGACTCTGGCAATGTCTATAATGGTTTCTTTAGCAGTATTTGTGTCAACTATGGTGTTATGTGGATGTTGCTGTATTCCTTGTATACGTTTATTGCTCACAAAGTGTATTGAAAAAGCTGTTGGTGATAATATGCAAGGTCAATATCTGTTACTCCCTCACATGGAGCTTGAAGGAGAAGTACAGAGGAGTGATCAATCTATTTGAAAATAGATTGAAAGAGGGATTTGTTGTATTCTACTTTTTTGGGGCTATTTTTTATTATGCAGTACATATGTTTTAACTATATCTTTAGTAGGCGTTTAGAAGTAAATAGGCCTGTTTATATTATTCAGGGTAGTAAAACATGACTCTTTACCAGTACTTTATGGGGGTAAGGTTTTAAGTAAATAAACTCTTGGGTAAAGATATGAACTGAAAGCAGGGAGGATCGGTTATAACTCTAGTTCATGGTACGGCTATAAAACCAGGTCAGGAGACCTGGAGAAAATGTATGACCTGTCAAGATGTAGAAGGAGGAGAGAGGAGTCATGTGATATTTTCTTTGTTCTTCTGTAATAAAAATGGTACACCCTTGTAGAGAAGCGAGTCAGATCTTTTCTGGCTCCCATCTGCAGGTGCGTCCTATGTGAAACAGATATCTGTTTGTGTGTGTTGTTTTACTCTCTGTCTCTCAGTTCTGGGTCTTATTTTGAAACAGTTCCCGCCGGGGTTTTGGAGTTCGGCGCCCCCACCTCTCTGAGTAGAAAGTGAGTTGCAGAGCATATTAAGGTACGAAGCCGACAGTAACCATGGCAAAAGGGTGGTTTACAGCAGGGAGCAGCTGATTAACATTGAAAAAGCCCTGCAGGGTTGTTTTGAGACTGCAAACTGGATGACTCTTTGCCAAGCACATGGAGAGGACATCGGTGCTATGACTGAGTGTGTAATTGACTATATAAACTTCTGTGTGGACAACATCATCCCCACCAGAATAGTGAGATGATTACCCAATAATAAACCCTGGATCTTCAGTGACCTGAAGGAACTACTACACACAGATGGTAGCTTCGCCCCATTGGTTCCTCAGCCAAGCACATACATCAAATGTCTGAACGTGCGGTTTCTCTCGTACTGAGCAGGATTACTATTGCAACAACACATTATCAGTAGGGTAAAACTAACCTAACCTGTCTCACGACGGTCTAAACCCAGCTCATGTTCCCTAATAGTGAGTGAACAACCCAACGCTTGGTGAATTCTGCTTCATAATGATAGGAAGCTGTTATTGAGGAGTATACAGAAGCAACTTAAGGTCAAGATCAGAGACAGCCACGAGGCAGCATAGGATTGGATAGATGGAAGTCTGGACAGAGCCAATGAACTGAACACATTCTTCAATAGGTTCAGTTTTAAAACAAACTCAGCATCTCCTCTCTTTTCCCCAACCAAACAGACATCTCATCCTCCTCTGACCCACAGCTTTCCTGTCACACCTCGGATGTTTTATCCTTCACCTCATGGACTATTCTGCTTCCACATGTTTGTCTTCAACCAATCAGGAGATTCTGCTACTCCCTTTGCCTCTCACTTCCAATTGTCTGTCTCCAAAAGTAAGGTGAAGAGCCAGCTGGAAAAACTGAACCGGAACCAGGCTGCAGGTCCAGATGATGTCAGCCCCAGAGTCCTGAAGCCCTCTGCAGAGCAGCTCTGTGGGATTCTGCAGCACCTCTTCAACCTTAACCTAACTCAGGAGAAGGTTCCAGTGTTGTGGAAGACATCATGCCTTGTTCCAGTACCAAAGCGGACTCACCCATCAGTCATCCATGACTATAGATCTGTTACCCTGACATCCCACATCATGAAGGTCCTGAAGAGACTTCTGTTGGCCCACCTAAATAAGCAAACAAGAACATATCAGGAACCGTTGGAGTTTGCTTATCGCTGTGTAGTTGGGGTTGAAGATGCCATCATCCACCTGCTTCAACCAATCCACTGTCATCTGGACAAAGCAGAGATGGACAAGAAGGTGAACACAGAGAGCTGGTGGACCGCTTTGTGACATGGTGTGAAACAATCGTCTTACTTTGAATGTGAACAAAACAAAGGAGATGACTGCAGATTTCAGAAGAAACAGGGATAAGTCAAACACTGTTTCCATCATGGGAGAAGTGGTGGAGGTGGTTGAGGAGTATAAATACCTCGGAGTTCACCTTGACAGACTGGACTGGAGGCGCAACAGTAAAACCATCAACTAGAAGGGACAGAGCAGACTGTACTTCTTGAGGAAGCTTAGGTCCTTCACGGTTTGCAGCACGATGCTGCAAATCTTCTACAAGTCTGTTGTGGAGAGTGTAATCTCTTTAGACATCATCTGTTGGGGTAGCAGCATCAGAGCCAGGGACTTAAAAGGCTCAACAACCTGATAAGAAAGGGTGGTTCTGTTCTTGGCACTACTGTTGAACCACTGGAGATGATTGTGCAAAGAAGGATTCTAAATAAAATCAAAAGAATTATGGACAACCCACATCTCTCCACTAGCTCTTTGATGTCTCTCATCAAACCTGGCCACCACATAGACTGTTGTGCCCTTGCAAAACATTTTGTCATGCCTTGATGTCCATGATGGATTCGGTCCAACATCTCTGTTACGGCCTCTGGTTTACAGTTTGGGGTTGTTTGTGTGTACCTGTTCTCTTCTTGGTCATCTTATTTTTCCTTAGGGAGCTGTATCATCCTCGGTTAGCTGATTAATGACAGCTGATGAGAATCAGCTGATTGGGCCAGTTGGGTTGGAGCTGATCAGCTGGAGACCTTAAAAGTATTTGGACTGGTGGCAGAGAAGGAGAGCTTCCTTTGCACTTGGCCGATTCTACAGATAGAATCGTTGACTAAGTGAGTTTCTTATTGTAAATAAATCCCGCTTGTTGATTTTACAACTGATCTCAAGTTTTTTTGGTTATTAGATCCACTCTCCTTCCCATTTAAATTTTTTGTTACAGCCCAACCGAGCCTGGGTCGTAACAATCTCTCTATACATTGGCGCTGGAATAAGGATCCATTCCCTTTTTAGAAGCATCCCATGAGCCACATGTCAGCTCTGTATGGCCAATACTGCTGTAGGTTCTCTGAGACTACCGTTCTGTGTAGGCCATCCTTTGTCTGTGTACACTCAGTTGTCTCATTGTCCCATCTCTGTCCTGCACGTCTTTACTTTCATCCAGTTTGGGTTTTGTAGCAGGAATATGTTCCATGATGTAGTCAATGAAGATTTTACATTCTTTCTCCAGTGTGTTACTCTCAGGGTCCTTTTCCAGTTCCAGTGGCACCCGTGACAAAACATCAGCAGCCATCAACTGTTTTCCTGGTACATGTATGATCTTGTAATTGAACCTTATTATTCTTACAGTGTGTTTACAACCTGACAACCTGCCCGACGGGCTCAGATCCCCCCCAAATTGTTACGTGTCTCCTCATTCTCGTCACGTGTCTCCTCATTCTCAATATCTTATCACATAATAAATAATGACAAAATATATATATCACTAACCATTCACAAACATTGAATATATCAGATCTACCTACAAACATAACTTCTTCAAGGCTCAACTCAGGCAGATGCTGCAGTTTCAGCAGAGGCCCAACTGAAGCCTCTTGCCATGCCAAACATTGATCCAAAATGGCAGGTCTCACCTAAGACCAACCATGTGACCAAACCTAACCAATAGGAAAACAGAAAAAATTAAGTGATCTGTCTGCTTTCTCCACACAATCTACCGGTGTTGCTAAAACACTCTACGCATACATGAAACCTGTAACATCACAAAGTCCCTTTTATGATATATATGGTTTTTGCCTGCCACTATACTCTTTTCACCTATCAGACTCTCACTGACCGTGTTCTGTCTATTGTGGCAATAAAGATTTCTTTCAAACATGTGGAAAGCAACAGTGGGCGCATATTCTGCACAGAAATTAAAGAGAACTGAGTTAATTCCTAGCATGACCTAACCAGCAAGAGTTAACATTATGGCGCTAAATCAGGGCCATAACGTTTGTTTATTTGCAAGAAATGTTTGAATTTGAAAATATGTAAGCTGAAAACGAAAGTCAAGTTTTTATTGTGAACTTTGAAAAAAAATTGTATTTTTATTTTGTATTTTTCTGAGCAAACTTTAATTCAAAATGTTCAGTATTATATTTTTTAAAATTTGAGAATTTGTTTCTCCTTCAGTTTCAGATTATATATGTTCATATTCAGATCTTTCTAATAAAAAAAAAAAAGTTCTTTACAGTTTCAGATTTTTCTTCCAGCTTCAGAACCTTTTTCTACACTTGCAGATTCCTTTTTTTCAGTCTAAAACTTTTGGCACTGATGTGGCGTGGTGGGTGTGGGGGTCAATTATGAGCAGTTTTCCCAACCACTACGTCAGAAGTTGACATTTTCCAAGTGGCGTGCATTGTACCGGGTGGGCTGTACCTCACTGAAAGATGGCGTCCTCTTCAAACAATACTGCCGGCGTGAACGACCAGGTAGCCTAAGTGTTTAATTTTAGAATAATTACACCGCGGAACAGTCTTAATCGTTTCAATCTGGATGATACTAAGACATAAACAAAGGGACAATACATTCACTTTTATCATGACAATGCTAATGATCAGGGCTTTCTTTTCAGCTTGTCAGTCATTATTCATTGTTTTCTTAGTTTAGGCAGGATAAGCAATGGTACCCACAAGCTAAATTTTTCCATTTCACAAATTTTGTGTTTGTAACGTGCACGCATGAGTTAATCTATATGGATGGGGAACAACAAAGCTAGTGAAGTAATCCTGAAGAAAAATCCTGTCCATGTAACTTAGGAGCAGCTGAAAAGAGCGATTCTTCAGCAAGTATTGCATAAAGTTTCACAGGTCATACACAGATATCCCCTCGATGTGGACTATTTGCAGTTTGTTGTCAACCACGAGATGGTCCTTTAAAGGTCTTTGTCCAACCAGGTTGAGATCCCTCAAGATGTTATGAGTGCTTTGATAGAGCTGTCAACTCTGCTCAGCATGGAGGACGTCAGTGTGAGAAGGAGAGCTAGGACGACCAAAATGTGATGCATCTCCTCATCAGCTTCAGACACTGACAGAAATGTCTTTACCAGTGCCCCAAGTAGCAAAACTTCTGGAATATCTGTGAGGACAGTGAAATGTTGTTTGCATGATTATGGCATTTCCATAAAGCAGTGCTGTAGTAGAATGAGTGACGAAAACCTGGACAATTTAGTAAGATCAGTTAAGGCAAAAGCACCACATCTTGGATACAAGATGATGAATGGGATGCTTCAAGGCATGGGCCACCATGTACAGTGGAAGAGAGTGTACTCAATGCACCGTGTGGACTCTGCAGGTATTTTCTCAAGAATGGCAAGGCTGGGATGGGTAGCCAGAAGGACATATTTTGTCCAAGGTCCTCTTCAATTGGTAGATATCAACACAAACCATAAACTAACAAGGTAGGATGATGTTGGTATATGATCTGTAAATGTCTGACAATATTGCTAAATACTGGATTATACAATTAATTTATACCTGTTAATGTCCTTGTTTATCATTAAAATATGCATCTGTGTTTTGTTGTTCTTTTTACAGATTTGGCCTGGTAATATTTGGAGGGATTGATGGGTACTCCAGAATGGGTTTTTTTCTTCGTTTTCTTTAACATTAGCCAAAATGAGATAATGATAATTAAAGAGTGAGAGACTGGTGTATTGGTCCACCATAAAACTTACTGTATGATATACAGATCCTCCTGTCTAACAAATTGGTCCAAACATGTTTAGGTTTGTGAAGATTTGGTGACTATAAAGGCTTTGCAAACGAAGTAATTTATCAAGTCACTCAAAGACTCTTTTTACCCCTTGCATTTGGGTGAAGGGTAGATTACACTATCGATGTCACAAGGCCTTCTCAGTCACATGGCCGAGAGATTTATTTGGATGTATTAACCTTGTGCTAAATCACAGTTCCTAGATGAAATCCATGTGCATTTTGACTTTTCAACACAGAGAAGGTTTTATTTGTATTACTTTTATTTGTTGTGATGTAACATGTAAAATGAACCCGCTTAGACATTTTGGTGAGAACACTCAGCCATCTCATTCCAAACAGTATTTTTCCCCCTCTGAGGTAGAATCGACAAACTTTAAAACTGTAAATTGTTTGTGTACTTCATGCCACTCACTAAAGAGCTATTGTTGTTAATCTCCAATTTACAAATTTGCTTCCTGAACTTGAACATGAAATGAGATGAAATCAGCAGCAGTTTGAGTTAAGCCTCAAAACCATTGGAAGACAATGTTATGCTTTACACATTGTTAAATTCCTGCCCAAGAGGAAAAGCCTCCAGTAGAACCATTTTGAATGGATTATAAGACTTCATATGTTTTACAGGCAGCACGACGGTCTTAGCCCAGGATGATACGACGGGATAGGATATGCTGTGATTTCCAAAGTCAGCATCACAGTCGTGATTAAATTTGACCACCACAGTGAAGTCCTTTTCTGAGGGGTGGAGAGGAATATGACCCTGACCAGTGATCCACTGCAGAAACCTGACAGGTGTAATAGCTCTTGGGCCACCTTCATCAGCTAGATGTTCTGGACTTTCTGGTAGGATAAGAGCCGATTTTAAATGAGAAATTCGAAGAATCTTTCCATTTTGGAGAAGAAAAATCTAAATATTTGAATTTGAGACAAGCAGAATGTTAATTGAATATTGTAGCCATGGCACAGCTACTGCTACCTCTCAAGGTAGCTACCTTGGGAGGTATGAAGCTTGCTTTTTTACGTCTGCCCTTATAAATTTGTTGTTAGTTTTTTACCGATCTGTAAGTTTATGATTTTTTGCTTGATTAACAGTGTAATTATTTTGACATGGAATGGGTTAAATATACATGTTCAATTGTGATAAATCATCATACTCTTGTTTAAATGGTTCAAACATTTACAAAAATGTACCATAAATCACCATCCCAAATTTTGTTTAGGATCATTAATATATTTATCTATTTCATAAAAGGTGTGCTTAAAGCCTGCCGCACACGAGAGCAATCTGCTGAGCAAAAAGTCATTCGAGGCCGTTTGCTCAGCAGATAGCTCGCTGTGTGCGGCTGATTTACGGTGAGTTTTCTGCCTCACAAGGCGTTAAGGTGAAAATCAAACAAGTTTGATATTTTTCGCCCCAGGAGGCGAAAAACTCACTGTGCGCTCTAGGTGAGCTGAGTGCTGAGGGCAAATTTTCAAGTGACCAATCAAAACGTGGTCTCCGCTCACATGATTCCAAGATGGCTGCCCACGGAGAAGATTACATTTTAGAAGATAGATAAACTCGTACCCATATTTTCCAAACCTTCAAATGGCCGCCTCCAAATTCATCTGTCTCGATTTCGTTCATTGTTTTGGCATGAAAACAGGGGGCTGCCATCTTGGAATCATGTGAGCGGAGACCGCTTGTTGATTGGTCTAAGTTGAATATTTGCCCTCAGCACACAGCGTAGACCGCACACAGTGAGTTTTTCGCCTCGCCTGTTTGATTTTTACGTAAGGCGGAAAACTCACAGAAAATTAGCCGCACACAGCGAGCTGAGCTATCTGCTGAGTAAACGACCTCGGATGACTTTTTGCTCAGCTGATTGCTGTCGTGTGCGGCAAGCATTATACAGCGCTGCACAGTATGTTGAATGATAGCCTAAACAATTCATTTCTATTCACCTGTCTAAAGTAAAATTATAATAAAAATACAGAGGCTGAAATTAATTTTAAGTGTTAGAGACTTAGTAAAGTATTTCTAGCTTTACTAAACTTGAACTGTCAAGGGTTAATTTTGTTTTGGAGTGCGAGGGGATCAAGGGTTGGAAAATGTTAGGATAGCAAGATGCATGTTCACGATCCGGGGCTGTGGAAGAAGAAGTTTCCTGTCAGGCAAGAGCGTTCACAATCAAAGCTATATTTAGTATTTTTTATACATTACCCCTGGAAAAAATAATGCACATTTTCCATTTATTTTTCAAGTGATTGAAATTTCAGATAAAATGTAGAAACTGTAGGCATATTTTTATGTCACTGAAAAGAATAAAGCACTTGTGGCGAGTTGTGTGGATGGCTGTTTCAAGTGTGCACTTTGAGACCCTTCACAACCTCGAGGACAAAGGCCTTCTGGATCCATCTGCTGGTATCCACATGTTTTGTGCCCAGCATACATTTCTTCCACGTCTGCAGAGGGATCTGGATATCCTTAGGCTGGATTGGGATAACCACCCTCCAAGGACAGAGCACAATCTGTCCCCACAACAACTGTGGACACTGGGACTCCACCAGAATCCAGTTGAGGCTTACAGACACAATGAAGGTACAAAATGAAAGCAAAATTATTCAACCTGTCTCTGAATCATACTTAGAAAAAATGCACATGGGGATTGTGGAGGGGTGTGTAAACATAATAAATCTGTAGTTGATGGTTATATCAGTAAATGTACACATTACATATTTAGTCTATCAAAGGCACACTCTAACTTTTCCACCTTAAAAATATGCAGGGCTGACTTGTTTATATGTATGTCTTGAAATTCTCAAGTCTAGCCTTAAAGGTTGAATATGGAACAATTTAATACAAAGCTATATATTTTTTTTAAGTAATACCTCCAAGGGGCATTTAAAGGGATGCAGAATGAAAGTACACAATTTCCATACAAAATTATATTAGAATTAAAATAAAATATAAATTTTGACGGGCACAACGTTGGCATTATATTTACATCTACCAGCCAATAGCGGGCGTCATTGCGGGTTGCCTGATAGAATAAATAGTCTGTTCGGCACAGCGAGTCACTGGGGGGGGGGGGGGGGGATTGTAACCGTAACAGCTAGCGTAACCGTAGCTCCGACTGGTAATCGGGGGGTAAGTGTACCTCTGGGATGAGGGGGGGCTTGTATGATCATAAGTTCTAGAGAAAACCCAGCGCACCCAACAAACAGCACATGTAGTATGTATTTATTTATTTATTAAATAACTAATATGAAGACTTCCAGTTGAAGACATGCAAACCAAAGATAATCTTCTAGCGTCAGTAAGCTAAGTAAAATGAATGAATGATAGCAGGCTAATGATAGCAAGCCAAAGTAGGACTGTCAGAAATTACATGCATCTAATAAATAATGGATAGAAAGGCTAATGTTAAATACTGTTGTAAAATAAACTTATCAGTTGAAATTAGTCCTTACCCTGTACGATTCGTCACTGACTGGACATGGTGCCGGCTGGCCACGTCACGTATCGGCAGTGAACCTGGCATCCCGACAGCTGGAAACCTCGTTCTGTTATTGCAACTAAAACCTGCGCTCACTAGATGTCGCTATGATGGTCGGGTTCCATATTCAACCTTTAAATTGTCGTTTCTAATATCTGATTTTTTTTATTATCATAGGAAATGGAGGATGCATATCTGGATGTCAACTCAATTGCTGAGCTGGATGAGAGGAGTCCTGGAGGAATTCTTCCATCTGTTAAATGTCCTCTCTCTGAAGACGACATGGAAAGACTAAAAGACACTATCGATGTCACAAGGCCTTCTCAGTCACATGGCCGAGAGATTTATTTGGATGTATTAACCTTGTGCTAAATCACAGTTCCTAGATGAAATCCATGTGCATTTTGACTTTTCAACACAGAGAAGGTTTTATTTGTATTACTTTTATTTGTTGTGATGTAACATGTAAAATGAACCCGCTTAGACATTTTGGTGAGAACACTCAGCCATCTCATTCCAAACAGTATTTTTTTCCCCTCTGAGGTAGAATCGACAAACTTTAAAACTGTAAATTGTTTGTGTACTTCATGCCACTCACTAAAGAGCTATGGTTGTTAATCTCCAATTTACAAATTTGCTTCCTGAACTTGAACATGAAATGAGATGAAATCAGCAGCAGTTTGAGTTAAGCCTCAAAACCATTGGAAGACAATGTTATGCTTTACACATTGTTAAATTCCTGCCCAAGAGGAAAAGCCTCCAGTAGAACCATTTTGAATGGATTATAAGACTTCATATGTTTTACAGGCAGCACGACGGTCTTAGCCCAGGATGATACGACGGGATAGGATATGCTGTGATTTCCAAAGTCAGCATCACAGTCGTGATTAAATTTGACCACCACAGTGAAGTCCTTTTCTGAGGGGTGGAGAGGAATATGACCCTGACCAGTGATCCACTGCAGAAACCTGACAGGTGTAATAGCTCTTGGGCCACCTTCATCAGCTAGATGTTCTGGACTTTCTGGTAGGATAAGAGCCGATTTTAAATGAGAAATTCGAAGAATCTTTCCATTTTGGAGAAGAAAAATCTAAATATTTGAATTTGAGACAAGCAGAATGTTAATTGAATATTGTAGCCATGGCACAGCATAATTTTTTATCATGAAAACCTTGAAATCTGACAACTTGAAACTTGACAAAAAATAACCATTTACCTTCTGATTCGTAAAGCAAGTCTTGAATGAAGTTAACCATCTCCAGCACAACCTGATGCTTGGTGGTTCCCTTTTCACTCAGCTGAGGGTGAATGGACGCCATGACAAACTCAGCATTAACCTATGATGATATTAGAAAGCAAATTATTTAAACTTTTAACTTTTTCAGTGTCACAAAAAAGGTAAATACTTTATTGACATATATATATATATATATATATATATATATATATATGTATATGTGTATATATATATGTATATGTGTGTATATATATATGTATATGTGTGTATATATATATATATATATATATATATATATATGTATATGTGTGTATATATATATATATATATATATATATATATATATGTGTGTGTATATATATATATATACACACACACACATATATATATATATATGTTTTTTTAAGGATAAATTCAGTTTGTACTCACTTTAACATCTTCCCCTAGGACAAAGAGAGGCTGGCAGATATCTGGGTACTGCTTAATCAGCAGAAGAAGGCCATTCAGCTGCAAACTTTCCCTGAGTTGTTCCAACATTGGCTGCAATCTAAGCACAGCATGGAGTGTAACGGCTCAATGAAAAAAAGAATCAGCTCCTTCTTTTGAACTTTGATGGCTCCAGTGAATCCACAGTTTAAAACCTCATCGGTCAGGCCCTGAATTGATTGTTCAGTTGAAGATTCCACCTGAAATTTTCTGTTACAAAATAACCAGAAACTATTTTTTATATTAACAGATGAAACTATAATTAGATAAGAGCTGCTTTGTGTATTAAGACAATATTTTTACTGACTGTACAGTACCTGGTCAATCAGTGAGCGCAACTGTGAATCTGCCACTGTATTATTGTTCAGCAGTGTTGGTTTGATCTGCCCATTACAGAAGTAACTGTAAGCCCATGGGATGAAAAACGTAGGGGCAGGACCTCCTTGTGCCAACCTAACAGCCAGAATCTCTCCAACAGTCCTACTAATACAAACCGAGCATGAGTGTATTGCTTATATTATAAGGCACGACATGAAACAACAGTTTGCCTTTACGTAAAAATAAATATACCTGAAGAGTCCACTGTCAAAGTCAGTTAGTGAGTAGCATAGACTTTTCTGGTGTGGTGGTCCTTCAAAGAAACGAGTCTCAATTCTGGCAACTATTTCTACTGACAGAAGTATGTTATGAATTAACTGTGGTGTAAAACACTCTCCTGTGTTACTTATCACTTTTTTATTGTATTGCTGTGGCTCAGTAATCAGTAACAGCAAAAATATAACACACCAGCCTAATTTCTTTGAACATTTCTGAAATTTCTTTGAATTATGAGAGCATACGTTGCTAAACACAGGCAGTTTTGACAAGTTTAGCGGAGGTTGTCAAGAAGACTAACCATGATCAATAAGCGATTGATTAACAGCTTTGTAAAAGAAAAACCAAATCATACTTAATATTATGACAACACAACTGGAACAGAGTTCACTTAGTAGATAAAATATATATTATGGAAGCTTAAAACTCTGATGAATTTGGGATTAGTCATTCCTTTAACATAACTATGACAGATAGCGAAGCTATTTATCTTCGAGTTCACCTGTGAGAAATTCTTTTCAAAGAGGAACCAGTGTCGATTCCTGCTTCCCCAAAGAAGGATACCTTCAATGTAGCAGTGGGTGTACAGTATTTTTCTTTTGAGGTCGCCACTGCTGAAGGCCTCTCTCCAGAATGTTTGTTCTTGAAATAAGGATGATGAATTGCTTCTCCACATCAACTCTTTGACAAATGGCATCCAATACATCATTGATACTAATATCTGTGTTGATTGATACTAATATCTGTGTTATCTGCATTGATGTATTTTACCTTTTAAAATGCTCCGCTTCTCTTTGTTTCCCTTAATCTCATCAATCTTAAAAGGATCTTGGCTTCTACTAAATGTACAAAAGGTGTATTCAGTGTAGAAATATTTTCAACAACATTTTGTATTCTATATGTAATTTGAAGAGCCACACTTTATCAAACACCTTTCTCCACATGTGCTTGCATGGACTTCAAGGAAGTGTGGTGCAGATTTCAAGTTACAGATAGGACACAGAAGCTTCTCAAACAGAAATAAGAGTTTCAAATATTAATAAGAGTTCAAATATAGTTATGTTAATGCACTGTACTCATTACTATTAAGATATTACCTTTTCATCCAATTCCTCTGTATCGTTGTGCTCTGGAGAAGGTGTCACAGAAACTATTTGGACCTTGCTTTGGCATGCCTGACAAATAACAGAGACATTTTACAATGGATAACGATTAAGATGAAAAATGTAGTGCAATCAGACTACTCACAATAAGTTAGGTCTGAATTTTAATGAAAATAGTAAAAGTATCCTTTGATATGACTAATAATGGAAACACCATTTCATTAGTGTAATTTATTGTGTATTATTGTGTATTAGTGTATTTATTACCCCAAAAATGTAGACAATAACAAGGGGAGCCCTAAATAACACAAATTGAAAATGTCAGTAGCGGATGTTTCCACTGTAATGGCAGAAAATACTTCAGTTTCCATAATGAAGAAGACTGAATCCCAGAAGGCGTTGCTTAGAGACGTTGCTTACAGTATACAGAAGGTGTTGCTTCTGTATACTCCTCAGTAATTCCAGTAACTCCTCCATTCGAGCCATGGCCATCAATGTGGACCAGCAAGGACAGATTCCTCTGTGTCAAATGTCTACATCCTGCCTGAGTCATGGGATCTGATTCAAGATGTTCAGATCAGACATTTCTGATGCAGCCCTCAGATCCTGGCAGATTCTTGTTGATGTTCTCCATCAGGGATGGCAACATAGGTTTTAGACTTGGACCCCAAAGTTGCAAACGTAAAACACCTCAGACTCAGCTTAGACATATGATAATCACACATAGGCTTCACATGTAATTCCACCTGTGTCCTAAAGACTTGAAAGTTGACTTGGACTCCTGGTTTGCGACACAAGTCTTATTGATAGTTTTTATTTTAGGTGAAGAAGAGTGAAATGAAGCCAGGATGTGAGCTACAGACTGCATCTGCTGGGCATGTTTTACTGTGAATGGATGAGCTTGATTATTAGCTAGTAATGTTGGTGAGTTAAGGGATGTTAATGGCTAATAATCTGTTCATGTTAGCTGTAGCTTTATAATGATGACTACATGAATGTTTCTCCAAATGAACGCGGGTTAAATGACTTTGAATCATTCAAAATACAAACCTTAGCTGCAACATTTTCTCACTGTTAAGCTAGCTGCAACTTTACAAGAACACTTCTGGCTGAAAATATCTCAATCTGTTCTGTTCATTTAGAAGTTTAACACTCAATTATTTGCTAACTTTATTATGTTGTATTTCATATAAATTTGAACTTTTTTCCTATTTAGAATTAAGAACAAGGTTTTTAGAAAATGGTTTTCTACTGATTTAGATTCTCTAGCTTAGAATGAGGAGAAGCAGGCAAGTGTGTCCGTGTCAGGGCCTGCATGTGCCCCTCAACAGTAACATTTAACTATGAGGTGCTGTATTGGACATAATGTGTGATTCCCTTTCACTCACACCAATACAAGCATGCATACACCTCTAGCAGCATTCTCTCATATACTCTAAATGAATAAAATCACACATATAGGACCTCAGGGCTGCAGAGAACGTTCATGTTTTTAAGAGCAGGCTCAAGACTCACCTTTTTAGCCTGGCTTTTAACTGATTATTATTTATTGCTGTCTGTTTTATTTCTCTGCATGTTTTATATGATTATATTTTTATCAGTTTTACTATTTAATCTTAGCACATTCATTTACTGTTTATTTTTATACTTTAATTTATCTTAATCCCTGTTCCAGTGTTTCCTCTGTGGGAGCCCTCTGCCCCGGGAGCAGTGGTCGGCTGTGGCTGCCTGGGTGCTCTCCAGGTGGAGCTTGGGTGGAGGTGGGGGTCTGCCGGGGCAGATGGTTCCTCTGATGGCGTTTCCTTGCATGGTTCATCTACACTCGGCCCAATGTCCTTTTTTACTTTTTCTTTTAACTGTGTGTGTGCATGGGAGATGGGTTGGGGGGAGGGGGGTATAACTGTGACCATGCTTTTAAATCTGTGGGGGAGGGAAGAGAAGGTGGTTTTATGTGGGGTTATTTTAATCTGTAAAGCACTTTGTGATGCAACTTCTTGTATGAAAAGCGCTTTATAAATAAAGTTTGATTTGATTTGATTTGATATATACTACTGACATTTCACTCACACATACCAAAAAGGATGCACACACAAGCTCTTAGGGTTCATACATGTATATGTGTGGGGTAACACTAATGTGAATGAGAGCTATTACTTGTGTATGTGTGAGATTATAGTAGTATGAATGAGAGGCTTGTACTAGTGTGTGAGAGAGGTGATTTCGTCCTAGAGGAGGAGGGGCTAAAACGTTGAGATTGTAATTCACATACCTGCATCGCACTTTCAGGTTAATGGTAAAACATCAGACATTCAAAGCAGATTAAATTGCTAGAACATTTCTCAAACTCCTCAAAACACATCACATCGAAGCCGTCTGTGATAAACATGCATTTGCTGTCCATTGATGGACAGCAAATGCAGTTAAGACTGCTCAAGTTCTAAACTAAAATACTTAGATCCTTCAAACCTGGACTACATTATTCTACACTAATAGCAGAATATTTAAAAATCAGTTTGGGATTTGTGAGTGTCAATGAAGAGAAAAAATTATAGGTTAATACTATAAAATGTTTTAGTGTTGCTGGGTTGGGCAGGTTTGGCTGATGCAAATGCTTTGTGTTCGCTGTTCCTCCTTGTTTACGAGCTGACAATAAATTCTCAAATGCCCGGAAGGAATCTGCTCTCATGCTCATATAATCACATAGGCTTCACATGTAATTCCACATGAGTTTCACATATTGTTTTATATGGTAATAACATGCTTCACATGTGATCTACATGTTATCCCATGGGTTTCACATTTTATTACCATGAAAATGTTCCAAATTCACATGGGAAATATGTGCAAAACACATGGTCACATGTTTTTCACACATCTCACATGTTTTTTAACATGTATTTATGTGTGAATTCCACATGGGTCCAAGATTTATGTATGTGATTACATGTGATTTTGCCCATCTGATTTCCATGTGATTTTTCCATAAGGGACGCTCGGAACTTGTGAACATATCTGTTCGAGATTACATTTGGTTTTTGTATCAGCTAAGCCTCATAACATCCTGAGGGATAAAACTGGTTATTTTCTGGAGTTAGAATGTAATTTTACTTGTAATATAATGTGAAACAACAGAATATAATTTGATACATGAAATAAACACTTTAAAGGATATTCAAAAGATCAATTTTAATAATAATAATGCTTTTTATTTATAAAGCACTTTTCTTAAAATTTAAAGACGCTGTACATGAGTGAAGGATAAAAACAAGCAAGTAAAAGAAACAGGCAGGGTAAAAACAACAATGAATCAAACATTAAAAGCAAAAGCAGTCTTGAAAAGGGTAAGCAGAGTCTTAAGCCGAGTTTTGAAAGTGGAAAGGTCAGAGCAGTTGCAGATGGGTTGTGGGAGTGAGTTCCAGAGAGTGGGGGCAGCGATGGAGAAATCTCTGTCTCCCCAAGTTCAGAGTTTGGTCCTGCAGGAAAGGGTGAGGAGTTTAGCATTGGAGGAGTGGAGTGAGTGGGATGGGGTGTGGTGGTGGAGTAAATCAGACAGGTAGGTGGAAGCCAGGTTATGGAGTGCTTTGAATGTTATGAGGAGGAGCTAAAATTGCATGCGCTGAGGGATAGGGAGCCAATGGAGGTTTTGAATGACAGGGGTGATATGGTCGCGGTGGGTGTCAGGAGACAAGCAGGAGAGCTCTGGATGTATTGAAGTTTGGTGAGGGTTGTGAAAGGGGATACAGTACAGGATGCTATTGCAGTAGCTGTTTTGGGATGTAATGGAAGCATGAATCAGGGTTTCAGCAGAAGAGGAAGGGAGGGGTAAAGTCTGGCGATGTTTTTTAGATGGAAGAAAGCCGTTTGGTTTATGTGGTTAATGTGTTGTTCAAAGGAGAGGGAGGAATCAAAATAGATGCCAAGATTGCGAATGAGTGTGGATGGGGTGAGGGTGGTTTTGGGTCCGATGATAATGTCTGATTTATTACGATTGAGTTTGAGAAAGTTGTGTTCCATCCAGCGTTTGAGCTCAGAGAGACATCAGGTAAGGGTGGACAGAGTGGCGGGGTTGATGGTTTTGGTGGCAATGTACAGTTGGATGTCGTCAGCGTAGCAGTGGAATTGAAAGCAATGATGTAGAATTATGTTTCCAAGGGGTAGGAGGTAGAGAATGAACAAAAGAGGACCACGCACAGAACCTTGAGGGACGCCTTGGGACAAGGGGGCTGTTGTTAAACTGACAACGGATTGTGAGGTAGGACGGGAGAGAAGAATCAAATGGCTGATGGTATGGAAGGCAGCTGTGAGGTCCAGCAGAATGAGTATGTTGAAGTGGCCAGAATCAGACGAGAAAAGGAGATCGTTTGTGACTTTAAGAAGAGCTGTTTCTGTGCTGTGGTGAGAGCAGAAAACAGAATCAAATGGTTCAAACAGACAATCAAAATTGAGGTGGGTTTTTAGTTGTGCAGCTATGACATGTTCAAGGATTTTAGACAGAAAAGGAAGGTTGAAGATGTTGGATTAAGGCCAGGTTTTTTTTTTAGAATTGGGGTGATGGCTGCCAGCTTGAGACACTGGGAGAGAGGTGAGAGAAGAATTAATGATGGTTGTAATCAAGGGAGAGATAATAGGGAGACAATTCTTAATGAGCATGGAAGGAATGGGGTCCAGGGAGCAGGTTGGGGTTTTCATGCAAGATAGAAGCTTTTGAAGATCAGCTGAGGAGCAGCTTTTACAGTCTTAGAGAATGATATCGCATAATGTCGCATAGTGTAAAGTCTGAAACATTTATTTCAAACAAACTTTCATTATTTTTTTACAATGTTACTTATAAAAAACAGTAGGCTTTTAATTTACTGAGACACATAAACTCAGTATTATACTAAGCAGTCAAACTGGAAAAGTGCATAGTAAGAGAAATGCTTGTGACCATTAAGCTCATCACCTGAATCCAGGACAGGCATTGTAATAAACAGCAGAAAGTGTGATGTCTCTCAGTGCATTTTTGTTTGGGAAAATGCTGACAGCACAGTTTGTTTTCGAACGCCTCGCTGCTCATTCGAGCAGACAGGCTTCACATTGCTCCTGTTTGTGACTGTAAACACGTCTCCGTGTTAAACTCAACTGCTCTGCTTTGGGTGAAATAAATCCAGAACATTTACATTTTTATAGTTTTTCTTTTTCCTGAGTCTGTGATACACAAATCAATGTCTGCTGCAGGTGTTATACTGCTGAAGTGCTGCCACCCCACCGGCGCCTTATATCCATTTTAAAGAGATTCGGGAGATGTTTTTCAAGGCCTGCTGCATACTTGTTTGACAAGCTGTCCATTCTTTAAAGACTATAACTTGTTATAATCTGCTCTTCAACATGATAAACGTTCTTAGCTGTCAATCACTTTTCTTCTTGGTGTCAAAGTTTTTTTTTGTTTTTCTATACTAATTATTCCCACACATTTCTTTAGAAAAACAAGTCAAAGTTTAACATAAAGATGTCATTTGTACAAAAATTTGAATAATCAAATGACTTTTTAAATATTGGAAAGTGCAGTATAAATATAATTTTCTTTAGATTAAGTTGTGTAAGTTTATGATATCTATCTTCAAATATATTTTTGGTTAAAGTTAATTGGTTTTGTCCTTATTTTCAACTTTTTTTTTATTTGGGGCTTCTGTTTTCCAATTTAGTCTGTCCTCATTTAGTTTCCGCTGATGTTTTTCCATTCTTTTTTGTTTTCTCTCACCATCAACACCAGGTCTAAGCAGCTCACTAAATCAAACAGAGAAATTTGGACCATGTCCATTTTTAGCCTAATTGGCCCTGACCTGCTAGTCAGAAAATCAAAAAGCTAATCTTTTTCAGATCAGAGAATGCATATTATGCACAGTAAAGTCCAATATCATTGATACCCCCAGCAGTTTTAGGTTTAAACTTATATTTTAATTTCACCAACATGTTTCCTCTGGCTGGAAGTGCTAGTAATAGATAGGACTGGGCCAAGAGCTGGCAGTCCGCCGTTCCTTGTCTGAGTGTTAACCTACATGGTAACTCCAAGCCCTCCGAGCTCCCTGATAGTTTTCCATGCTTGTGTGTGTTCCATTAACTATTCCTCCAGCTTTTCTCTACAAACTCACCATTTCATGTTTCTTGCAGGTTCCTCGCTTCCCTGGTTTCCACTACTGAGATTCAGCTCTCAAGATCAGAACTCACTGTGAAGATTCCTCTCTGGTTACTTCCTCCACGACTGGCTTCCTCAAACCACCATCATCCACCGTCTCCAGTTCCACTCACGCACCAGAGATCCTCACTTCAAGTTTCACCTTCAACGTCCCTCCTGTCTTCCCTTCTGCAACAACCTGTAAAGCAAACTTCCTTCTATTCTATTTTGTTCTTCATTATAATCAACCAGACATAATACTTTCCTACATTCCAGCTCACACCCAGCCTTAAGATCATCGTCAAAACTCCTCTTGGACAACCACTACACTGGTGTTGTAAATATTTTTACCAGTTAAATGCATTAAACATATAATTGAGTTTATATGTCTCAAATCTGTGTGAAGAAAAAGCTGCATTCAAGCAGCTTATCATTAAAGGGTGTCACGATGTGATTATTTTCCCTTGTTCTGGTCCCTTTGTGTCTGTTGATTGTTTCCATCTGCCCTGTAATGTGTCCTGATTGCTTCCCCGTGTATATATACCCACTTGTTCCCCACGTTAGTTACCAGTTCGTCGTCATCATGTGTCGTCATTCCTCGCCGTACCTGTCATTGTCGTCAGTGCCTAGCTACATGCGTCCTGTCCCCAAATGGTTGAATCTGCAAGTCTAAGTGACAATATATTTCCTGAGTTGCTCCTTGTGGAATTACGATTAAAGAGTCTCACTGAATCTCAGCCCCTCCCCTGCAGGGCTGTAAGCTAAACTGCTACAATAAAACCGGCATTGCACACAAAGAAAAGACGAAGATAGAGGGTGCTAGACACAATCTACTCTTCTGGTTAGTCCAGAATTAGAGCCATAGCTCAGCAGGTCAGACATAGTTTAATGGAAATCTTCTCCAACACTGGTTATCCACGGGTTCCACTCAGTCCTCCCTGGCAATTTAATTTCCTTTTCTACTGTAAGTAGATTTGATCATAAAGTATTCTCCTCATCCAGATTCCCGATCATATTCTCCATTACCGAGACCCAGCTCCCGGCTCCCAGCAGTTCCTGTTCCAGATCCCTTCACCTCCACATAACCTTCAATAAACTTTTAAATCTGATTTTGTCTCCTGAGAGTTTCATGCATGTGGGTCAGACAGGTTCCTAAAACCATGACACTTCCATTCATCAAGGTAAGCAAAGTTAGCCTCAAACAGAAGGACTGGTTCCATTTATTTCAATAAATTCATAAATAATGTACTAATCCTAAAGGGACATTAAATGTTGAAACTCCAACAATTTTCCTCAACGAGTCATTGATGGCTTTGGGCAGGAAGGATATTTTGAAGCAGTCTGTACTGATCTAAATGAAGTGTTACTGAAGACACTCTGTCATTATACTGTATTACATTCTTTTGAGGAAGATGCTCTGGGTTGTCTTCATATTCTTTGTTTTCATGAAGCATTATAATCTGCAAACATCTCCAGAAAAAAGCGAGCCTTCATCAGCTCCTTTATATCAGTGACTCTGATGCTGCTAACCCAAAAGATGACGACACAAGACTTTACGTTGATGATATTCAGCTGTACATCTAATTTAACCCATTTGATATGTCTAAAATCTGAAGTTTACTGAATTGCTTAGAATCTATAAAACGATGGATTGTGTTGACTGTTTTTCCAATTAAATGAACATAAAGTTATTTTTGAATCAGACAAATATGTTACCTGGATTTAAAAAACTGCTTGGACTTTTTGGCTCTTTAGTCAAGGTTTCTGTCCTTAGTAGAAACATGGATTCTGGCTTTAGCTTAGACATGCATGTGAGCTCTTTTGTTAGTTCTTGTTTTTATTATTTGCACAATATTGCTTTATTAAGATCTATGGTCTCGCATTCTGAACTTGAAATGATTATTCATGTCTTTGATCATCACGATTATCCCAGTTTATTTTCTGAGTGCAATTTTAAATTATTTTACTGACATAGAAAGCTCTTAATGGACAAGCATCAGACTATGTTACAGGGCATTTTAATCTATATGTCCCTAGCAGGTCCCTGAGGTCCTGTGGTCAGGGTCTGCTAACAACTCCTTACACAAAAATGAAGATAAAGGTAGAGAAAGCTTTTTGCTCAGTGGCCCCAAGATTTTGACATTCTCTACCTATGGACTTTAGATCGGTAGACTCCATGGTTTCTTTTAAAGGCCAGTTAAAGACCTATATTTAATTAAAATGGCCTTTTCTTGTTAGTCTTCTGAGGGTTTCAATCCATTTCTGATTTTGTGAAGCACTTTGTGATCTCTATACCTTGAATAGTACTCTATAAATAAAATTTTACTCACCCACTCCAAAACAGACTGACTACAGATCTCCGACATCTTGACAGATCTAAGTTTTGTCAAAAAGGAAAGTCTCTGTGTGATGTTTACCTCCTTATAGCATGACGCTTATGCCACCATATTCATTTATTTTTTTATTTTTTTATTTAGGTTTGTTTATTTTTGCACACAAACAGAATTCTCAACCATAATAAAATACAGTTAAAAGAAAAATAACTTCAAGAGGGGGTATGTAGACCATAAGGTCTTATAAAGCCACCTCTCCTATGACATCTGCAAATATTAGCTGCAGGAACAGACACATATACTATTTGAAATCAACACAGTTCTTGTTTTTTTGTTCATTTTACAAGAATGGAGTAGAGTTGTGGACTGAAGAGCTAGTGGTAGGTTTTTCCAAAGGGAATGCTCTCTGTATTTAGCTTAACTATCATTCTGCATAATGGTAGACAGAAGTCGCTATAATGTCTTGCTGAATATGTATGTATATCTAAAGAAAATGTAAAAAAATTTTTAAAACAATTTGTATATCACTAATTCACTGTACATACTTATATATAAAAAGAGATACTCTTTGCAATATATGCTTACATTGTCAGTATTTTGTATTTCAATAAAAAAAGGAGCAAATTAAGCAAATAGTGAATTTGAAAAGTTCAATATTCGCAACAATGTCTTTTGAATAAATAGAATCTTGTAAAGATGTTAGTGACATGCAGCACCCCAAACACTGTTGCAAGATGTTATGTGTGGATAAATGAAACAATAATATAATGTTGGGGTGTCACGTGGCGTAGCGGTAGACAGGGCGCTCCGGGGCTTTACGTTTCGACGCAGCCATCTCGGGTTTGACTCCTGATCTCGGCACCTTTACTGAATCTCTTCCCCATTCTCTCTCTCCCTCTTTTCTGTTAAACAACTGTCAAATAAAGGCCACTAGTGTCAACAAAAATCTTGAGGCACTTGGGTAATTTTCACTGTAAAGATTGTTTTCGTTCCTCCACACACAGTAGATGCTATAATATGAGTTGTAGGTAAGAAAATAAATCTGAAATCCTATATTTACCCATTCAGTGATTTCACTGGTTCCTTCTTTCAAGAAAGTACCCTAATTGACAGCTGCTGTTGAACACTTTGTCCCCACTCCCCTCACTCAAACCCACCCATCAGGATTCTCTAAATCAGGCATTTGCACAATTTTAATGAATTTTTTTCCCATTCATTTGTGTCCAACCTTTTTCCCAAAGGGGGACGAAATAAAAAAAATGAATTCATATATAGATAGAATTTAATTTTTTTAGATCTATTTTCAACACCTATAACATGGTATCGTTCAGTCTTTCATTTAAATTACTTGCTAGATTATAGGTTTATTGAATGGGTGTGCCATAGTGTGCTTTTGAGAAAGTCAGTGGATGATTGTGGTTGAATATACTCTGAAATAAAATAAAAGCCAAAACTGCTTGCTTAGCTATGAGTACTTGCTCCTGTCTGCTCAGCAGAGAAACAGAGAGTTGCTCAAGAGAACTCACATGTTCTTGCTTTTCAGATATTAGCCGAGCCCAAAACACAAAACCCATCTGGGTCCCACATTTCTCTTCTATGTGGCTAGTGAGAATTGCCCACAGGTAAATTAAAGTCCCTGTTTCATTTGCCTGTACAGGTTTGATGCTGGACCACTCTGGACCCCAAACAAGGGTCAAATGGAAAAGATACAGAAACCCATCTGGACTGGCAGGAGTTGGAAAGAAGCACAGAGGTGTTCACAGCTCAGACAGTGGCAGTAGATAGACTGTAGATGCTAAATGGCATTCTTCCACACAGTATGGCACAGCTTTCTACTGCAGACAGCAGCCTGCCGACTCAGCATGGGTCAGATCAGCTTTTTATCACTGCAGTCTGTTTGAAGCTGAGCTAACACTAACACACAAATTCCCTGATTGTAGTTATATGTGTGCATATATGTGTATTTCTCACATGCCATTGATTTAGCTAGCACTTTTCCTCCCAAAGAAGCTCTTCATTTTCCTGTAGTACCAGAATATGTCAATATCTAGTGATTTGTATATAATTTAGATAGAGAAGAATATTTTGTCTGAAAAAATGGGTGTCTAACTACTGTATTTGTTGTCCAAACAAGTTGTGGTTGTGTTGAAGCCTAAGATGGAAGTATGGTGGTCTTTGTTCTTTGGAAATTTGCTGAAACCCATGTTACCTCCCACATACTCATTTGTATTACAGTGAAAAGAAAGGAGCAGTGTATTGATGTGTGTAAACATCATTGCTCTTGAGTCAAAAATCTCTGAGCTGGAATAGGATTTTCCATGCACAGTTACGCATATCAACTCTTATTCATAACTGCTCTTCTTTTTAATCAGCGAAAAAACAAACATTTTAAAGGACTTTGTCATTTATGCACTTTGGTGAACACACGTGCACGTTTTCAATACACAGCCAACAACCTCAATAAAAGGTGAAGCCTTTACTTGAGATTGTATGCTCTGCAGTGCCTAATGCCCAATTTGTAGTTCCAGTTATTATTTCTCAATTTACACATTCGTACACATTATTTATTCACTCACTGGTTTATCTGCCCATTCATTTGTTGTACACACTTGGTCCTTACACGGTTCTGAAGAGGCTAGGGTTGGTGATTCCCAGACGCCTAAGAGTATGTAGTTCATTTACCATGAAAATGTAGCTCTCAACATCCATCCATCCATTATCTATATCAGCTTATCATTTGGAGAGTCGCGGGGAGGCGGGTGCCTTTCTCTAGCGGTCATCGAGCGAGAGGTGGGGTACACCCTGAAAAGGTCGCCAGTCCATCCCAGGGCAACTAGTGGCAACCAGACACTCATACCTAAGGACAATTTCAAATTGTCAATTTGGAGAGACAAATTACCTTAACAGTCATGTTTTTGGACTGTGAGAGGAAGCAGGAGTACCCGAAGGGAACTCATACATGCACAAGGAGAACATACAAACTCCATGCTGAAAGAACCAGGAAAGAGCTCTAGCAACTGCACCACTGTGCAGCCCGTAGTTCTAAACATTTAGAGTATATTTTCTGCTCACTTTTCTCTCTTCCACAACATTACTCTTCTTTTTTTACAGTGCCCATTATTATTGCATGCAGTCATGAAAATTAAGGGGTGATGTCGTTATGCCACTCACAATGTATTTTTGCAGCAGTCTAAAGCTACCTTCCTTAAATTCAATTCAATTTAGTTTATTTATATAGCGCCGATTCACAACAGATGTCATCTCAAGACACTTTTACAAGCAACAGCCATGTGACGGCCTCAACCATAGACTTAACATGTAATCTTGCCATTCTGGGCATTGACATTATGGGCGGTGTGAACGGGCCATAAGGGCGACGTGCTCTGTTGGGAAAATACGGAACAATCAGATCTCTGATGTTTGATGGAGCTTGATTATTAAGGGCTTTGTATGTAAGAAGGACAATCTTCAATTCTATTCTGTATCTAACAGGGAGGCAGAGAAAGGAAGCTAAAGCAGGAGAAATCAGTTTGATCTCTCCTTTTAATATTCACCAGAACTTTTGCTGCAGTATTTTGGATCACAGAAGGCTTTTAATTACATGTAACATACATATACATATATATATATATATTGAAGAATAACAAAATGACTGGGGAGGCACTTAAAATATATTTTTTACGTTTTGTGATATTTATCGATAATTATCTATCGATCAATATGACTATTCCCTTTATCGATATGCTCTTTTTCTATATCGTCCAGCCCTAATTATATATATATATATATATATATTTATATATATATATATATATATATATATATATATATATATATATATATATATATATATATATATATATATATATTTATGGATGGATGCGTATACATGTACATCAAGTTGAGGTACTGTGTATTGTGTTTCTGATTTCATTGAGATGAATGTTTATCTTTGAAAAAAAACATCCTGTAATCTATTGATATAAAAAATAATATAAAATTATAAAAAAAAAACTTGAATAGCCTACTACATCTTGAAAACAAAAAAATATAGATTTTAACTGCAATTTTATTAAGCTAAAATGAACATAAATTCTAATTTTTGATAATAGATTGGTTCTTCCTCTTTCCAGTCATGAGTTTTAGAGTTAAGTCAGGTTAGAAGGCTCTTCTTCATTGTTTTTAGGTAATCAGATACTGACTACTTGAAAACGTTATTGTTTAGATGGGTTTGAAATAGTAATGCATCCAAACTAATTTGTTAAATCAGTTTTTGTATTCGCTTGCTAATACAATGCTTACATTTGACCTTAGTGTTGATGATGAACACTTTAACAGTAAAGAGTTTTGTATGTATATCTCTCAAAGCCGACCTTCTACACTCTGATGAAGGATGTAAAGTAGACAATGGCAGCTATTATAGTAATAGTGTTTGTAGTTGTTGTCATTTGTAGTTTCCGGCTGTAGGAAGTTCAGAGATTCTATTTACTGTGTAATGTGTGCCACTCGACTTGCCACAGTGAGGTAAATGTCAGAATGAGCAGTGAAACTCTACATGATGGTAGAGAGCAATCCTCTAGCTTTATAGCAGGTAGCAAAAGAGTCTCTGTGGAGTCATACAGCTCAAGTATCTTCTTATTGGAACTTCTAGATGTGTGAGTAACAACATTATCCTCAAACCAGATTTGTGGAAGAAATTATCCACCTGTCTGACAGTTGTGTGCTGTGTGGCAGCTCTGTTTATCTTCTTTAGTGTCTTCCAGGTGCTCCTGCATCTGTCACAGTTCTTACTAAAGGGGCAGCATAATGTCTGTCTCTGTGCAGCATGGTTAAATCCCCCCATATCCTGCATGTGCTGCCCTCACCTGCCTGTCTGACAACTGGGGAGGTTTAGAAGATAAAGCTACGGTTCTGAACTGGCTCAGAGACCGAGTCTATCAGCATCAAGACGTAACGCAGCCCCCAGCCTAAAAGCAATTCGTCATGCTCTCTCCCTGCATCTGTGTCACAAGCAGAGACGTTTAATGTTGGAGTACATCCGTACAGCAATACTCTTCCAGTCCTGATATCCTACTCATGTCTCCAGTTGAAGTTATTCTGCTATAGTGAGAGAGGCCTCTTTGTCAATGAGACGTGATGTCCCACTGAGCTTGGGTCAATGGACTGTCTCCTCTTAGTGCTGCTGTTGTGAATCCTCATTAAATGTGCACTCGGTGAAATCCCAACAGCTGACAACTGACACCCAATACTTGGTGGCAAAGCTAAGTAGTGTGCTAAAAAAATATGCAAACGTGACTCATTGGGCAAAACAGAGCCTATACATGATTAATTGTTCTTCCAGTCTAACACTTGTCCTTGCACTTCATATTACAAGGATTCTATAATGTGAAGGGCAAACAGTGCTCTCTAGAACTGCTCCCCATTCTGTGCACAACAACATACATATTATCTATAGTGAGACTAATTTAATTAAAGGACTAAAGTTTTTCTTTTTAGCCAATTATATAGTTGTTATTTTTATATATCCTGTGTAAAAATACGATTTTTCTCTCACTGACTGACGTTACTGGGAATAAACTTTTTCTGCTTTAGGTTCGTTAGGATTACAAAACATATTTATATTTGCTAAATGACAGAATAATGGGAAACACAATAATAATAATAAAAAAAAAAACATGCTTTGAATTTGAGAAGTCTACACACATTTCCCTGGTATTGGTAGAATTGCCTTTTCTATTGTGTGTAAAAGATGAGTTTTCTTCCACAGCTTTTCACAATAGTTTACTGGAATTCTAGCCCATTCCTTCTGACAGAACTGGTGGAACGGAGTCGGGTTTGTAGAAAAACCTAGCTCACACAACTTTTCAGCTTTAACAATACATTTTTTACGGGACTGATATCTGATATAATGACTTTGTGATGGCAACCCCAAAACAATGGACTTGTTGTCCTTAAGCGACTTTGTAACTTATTTGTTGAGCCATTGTCCATTTGGAGGACCTGTTTTTGTCTAAGCTTTATCTTACTGGCCAATCTCTTGAAATATTGCTAAAGTATTTCACATATTATTAATATAATAATAATAATAATATTGTGTTATTCTTACCCGATAGGGACATTTTGCACCAAAACATGTCCTCTGGGACCTAGAACCAATCTCTTTCCTTTTTGTTCTTCTTTTATTTTCAATACGTGTCCTGTCCGGCAATTTGGAGCTCAGAATTGTTGTCTGAGTACCAAGTAGAAGCCCAACAGATTTACTATCACAAGTGGAGCACTACAGCTTGATATATATGTGTAAGAAATCTTTATTAGAAATTACCGTGGGTTTTGGTTTTCCCGATGTGCCAGGGACACGGAGACGGAAAATAAAGGGGAAGAAAGAAAGTAAATGAAGAGAGGTAGGTAAAAAAAAGGTTAAGAGGGAGAGGGTGAGCTGAAGATACAAGAAAGGAAGGGGAAAAAAGAAATCACAAGAAAACATCACAGTTTCCCTTCACACCAGCAGGACGGCAGGGAGAGGGGAAAAACAAGGAGAAAACAAATCAAACAATGCAAAGTGAGAACTACACAACCACAACCCACAAGTAGATATATGAATACAAAATCAGCGTCAATGAAAAGCTCATGGAACCGATTAGGCTTCTCCATACGAGTATAGCTGGTGTGCGGAGGCATTGTTCCGCCTCCCAGGGATTGACGCAGACACGAAGGAGATCGGAGCCATAGACACTCAAAGGACCCCCAGAGCACAGGAGTCAATGAAGGGCTGACCGCACCCCCAACAAAGGAGCAGAGGAGAGCCCTGGGGGAACATCCAGGAGCTACAATGCAGGGGCCTGGGGGGCCGCAGCGTCAAGCCCACAGGCTCCGGCGGCAACCAGCTACACCAGGACTGATGCACCCATGGGCCCGGGGCCCGAGGGGACCTCACGCCCCACCAGGGACCCGACCAGGGACCAGCTGACGACGGCCGCCAGGCCACAGGGGCGATGGCCAACTAATGGCCATCTTTTGATTTTCCCATGATATCACAAAAGGAGGCAGAGTGACTGATGTGCTGCATCAAACATCTCTAGGTGTGCCTCCATTCAACTCAAATGTTGTGAATTAACTAATGAGAAGCTTACAAAGTCATGGCATCATCATTTGAGCTTTCCCAAATCATTTAATGGCAGTATTATCTGAATGTGAACTTCTGAATTTGAACTTCGGAAGTAAAAAAAAAATAAAAAATTGCAATTAAATTCTATCTCATTATTCGGGGGTTTAGGAACCTAAATAAGGTTGATAATTCTAACTAAACTAAAACATGAGAGGCTTGTGTCTCTTCATGCAATACTTACTAAAATGTGGTGTCAACTGTGTGCAATTCCCATTCTTGTAAAAAAAGAAAATGAATACGATGTTGGGTAAAAAATAGCAAATTATTTCTGTAACTATTTTAATTTCAAAATCTGTGTAGTTTGAATTGTCTTTTGGAGCCCACAAACAGTGCTGGTGATATTATATTTTTTTATTTGAGATAGTGGGTCTTTGTCTGTTTTATTTCTGTTAAAACTCAGTGGTACATTTCTTTCATATGGACCTGCTCCTAGTACCAATAACTTCTGTATGACATTATGAGTTTTCGCCCTCTGTAAAAAAAAAACCAAAAAAATAAATCCTTCCTGCACAACCTTTTTGAAATCTCACCACAGCATTTCTGGCAAATTGCTATAATGGGTTTGGTATGATACGCTGTATTTTATGGAAGCGTATGTGTGACATAAATCAAATTAAAATGGATTAGCACAAATGCTTTTTCATTTTCAAAATCTAGCTGCTATTTTTGACTCATAAATAAAATTAAAAAGAAATTATCCAAACTGCTTTTTCATTTTACAATTCAATATTGCTCATTCTGTAACTTAATTAAAATTAAATAGAAAAGGACATTTAAGATTAAATTTTCAAATTGCATCCCAGCAAAATAGTTACAAAATTCAATTTGAAATGTCAAAGTTGAAAAATAAATTGCATTGGCAGAAATGCTTTTTCATATTCTGAATACAAATGCCATTTTTGACTCATAAATAAAATTAAAAAAAGAAATTATCCAAACTGCTTTTTCATTTTACAATTCAACATTGCTCATTCTGTAACTTAATTAAAATTAAATAGAAAAGGGCTTTTAAGATTTAATTTTCAAATTGCATCCCAGCAAAATAGTTACAAAATTCAATTTGAAATGTCAAAGTTGAAAATGAAAATGCATTTGCAGAAATGCATTTTCATTTTCAGAATACAAATGCCCTTTTGACTCATAAATAAAATGAAAAATAAATTATCCAAACTGCTTTTTCATTTTGCAATTCAGTGTAGTTCGTTCCTTGACCTAATTAAAAAGATAAAGAAAATGTATTGCTTTTTCGTTTTCATCCCTACCCCTGCAAAAGGTGTAACATAATTCAAATCGAATTGGCAATCCCTCACGGCGCAGGAGAATGACGTCAGGGCTCCTTCTTCTTCAGTCCCCAGCCTGACCGTGCTTAGCAATCAAAACGTTAGGGGGCGTTTGTGTATAGTTGATGCTGGTGAAAGAGAGGAAAAGTAACAAGAAGGCAAGTGGAAAAGTATGAGAGTGTGAGCATACACATATATAAAGGCTGTGTGGTCCAAATTCAGGGGCTGCATCCTTCTAAGGACCCGTCCTCCCTGGTCTAAGAAGGACGTCGGGTCATTCGTAGACCAGGTGGACCACCGCATGTTAGACCCCCTTCAAGTGAGGCAACACTTGGAAATATGCCGTCAAGCCAGCCGTTTATAGTAATATTACATTTCAGTTTTTCTTTTTTAATAAATTCACAAAAATTTCTACATTTGTTTTTCTTCTGTCAAGATGGGGTGCTGATTGTACATTAATGAGAAATAAAATGATCTTTTTTGATTTTAGAAAATGGCTGCAATGAAACAGAGTGACAAATTTAAAGGAGTCTGTACACTTTACATAACTAAATATTACATAACTATATATATATATATATATATATATATATATAGTTATTTAAAAGTTATATAAATAATTAAATATTACATAAAATGTTTCTAATATTCAGTTGATTTAAAAACAAAATTGTGTCCCAAATTTAATTGAATATATAGTTTTTTTCTTACTATGTGATGTCTTGCTAATCGGCACTTTTTGAATAAATAGAATGAATAGATTTTTTTAAACCACCAGTGCAACAATAACTTTACATTTTTATGTTTTTAACACCATTGCGGGTCATAACAGCATGAGCTCTTCTCTGCATCTGCCTCAGTGCTGGTGACATTGTGGCACCTGGGGATGAGATTGAAGATGATGTAGCAGAGGATGAGGCTGGTTTGGAGAACTCAGTGGTGTTCTCCGGTGGGACAAACTGTCTTCTGAACACGTCTTAGTGATGTGGCAGCAGTCTATTAAGCCAGCCCTGGACGACGCAGCGCAAAGAACAGTGCAAAGAAGCTACCCGAAGCCTTCTCTGCAGACCAACCTAAATGATGTTCCCCTCATCAACCAGAAAATACCCCCCACAGGTTTCAGCTGGATGACTCCATCCACATCTCTGAGCTTTATTCAGCCTGTTTATTCTAATAAAGCTTAAAGAACAGCCCAGGAAGAGCTCATTCAGGTTAATCCTGCATGAGTAACTATAAATAACTACACAATAATTTATCCTAATGTCAATTTTAGTTATTTCATTTCAATAGTCATTTTAAATTGTTCAAAGTAAGCTCAATGTTCATACCTTTAAAAATGCAATGCAACTGTTAGTAAAATGACAATTATATTTCAGATTTGTTTTAATCAATTTATTTATAACAACCATGGAACAACTAAATAACCAAAGTGACAAAAACATAAATTGACAAACAGAAAACAGTGATCCATCCGGTCCTTCCTCTCCTCTCCTCTCCTTGATTCCTCATGTCCTAAACAAGAAATCAATACACAGTTTACAAAAAAAGCAACACAAAAACTTGTAGCAAATCTCTATTTATTAACATGATCAGTCATAAGTTATGTATTGATGCACTGCTGCACATGCACATACAGTACTTTTTCATTACAAAAATAATCTCATTTGTTTTTGGCCAACAATGGGTGACATTCCGCTCCAGATTTACCATAATTGTATTTATGAAATAGATAGAAAATAAGTGCAGATGAGGAATATGGCAACTGTGTTATTTGTGAATTCAAAACTATAGTTTTTACAGCAGAACACAAGAGATCACATACTAAGAATACAGGTTATGAGGTTTTTGAGGCTTAATAAGACTCCTAAGCATTAGGTGTGTAATTGGATTTATTCTTCTACCTCCATGCCACCGTGGCCCAATTTTGCCCCGGTAAAGAGGTAATCATTTCCCCTAAAAAAAAATAAGTCGTTTTTTTTCCCCTTTGCAAAACCCAAAATAAGCTGTACATAAGCGGGGCAATAGACGGAGAACCATTAGACCAACATAGGAGCTCGTTTATGGGCGATAGTTTACAAATAATAATAATATTATATTATAATACATGTCTATACTAACAACAAAAGCCAAATGACACAACCGCGTTAAGTTTAACATTTTTGTACCGCCAGATTTTAATAAACTTACATTTAAAACTGTACTCTTCGCTTGCTCCGTCTTCGATTCATCCGCCATTGTTGCTGGAACAGAAATCTTCTCGCAATGCCCTGACGTCATTCTCCTGCGCCGTGTGGGATTGCGAATCCACTTTGAAACATGTAAACCCATCTTTTCGGTTTTTAAAAGGTACTTGATGGACAACCACCTCAGCTCTTTAAGACTGATAAAAAACAAACATGGTATACAGCTCCTTAATGCTCATGAAAATCTTAGAATATTTGGAGAAAACTAAGCTCTTGTATCTTGTTGTCTCACCCCTTTTGCCCCTTTACTAGCTACAGAAATGTGGATGTCTTTTTTTTTTTTTTTTTTTTCCTTACTTTTTTCATTTCTTTTTTTCACCCTTCTGTTAAAGTTAGGCTATATGTTCCCCCCGGTATTAACTATCTGTTGTTCCGTGTGCCTGTAAGATATACAAGCTTCTGTTTTGTATGATTGTATGCCACAGAGATTTGTACAATAAATGTGGAGGAAAAAAAAAAAATAATAATAAAAAAAAAAACAACTTTGAAACATGTTACACTTTTTGCGGGGGGAAGTTTGAAAACGAAAAAGCAATATAATTTTCTTTATCGTTTTAATTAAGTTACAGAACGAGCAATGTTGAATTGTAAACTGAAAAAGCAGTTTGGATGATTTCTTTTTAATTTTATTTATGAGTCAAAAGGGGCATTTGTATTTAGAAAATGAAAATGCATTTCTGCTAATGCATTTTAATTTTCAACTTTGACATTTCAAATTTAATTTTGTTACTGTTTTGCTGGGGTGCAATTTGAAAATTAAATCTTAAATGTCCTTTTCTATTTCATTTTAATTAAGTTACAGAATGAGCAATGTTGAATTATAAAATGAAAAAGCAGTTTGGGTTATTTATTTTTAATTTTATTTATGAGTCAAAAATAGCAGCTAGATTTAGAAAATGAAAAAGCATTTCTGCAAATGCATTTTAATTTTATTTATGTTACACATACGCTTCCATACTATTTGGTTTTCTCTAAACATAGCCTATCTAAGAGCCCAAAATTTTCATTTAGGTAGGATCTATCCAAAGCTCTCTCCCTCAAATACTCCGGACTGCAGCTTTAACTGCCATGAACCTTAACATTCAGCATTAGGCCTTTAGAGCCTGAGGTCTTGGGGTTTTTTGCAATTTCTCTGAGCATTGGGACATATTTGACTCTAAACTCGGCTTGCTGGAATGTTCAATTTTGGGATTATTGGTAACTGTCCTATATACAGGTCCTTCTCAAAAAATTAGCATATTGTGATAAAGTTCATTCTTTTCCATAATGTAATGATAAAAATTAAACTTTCATATATTTTAGATTCATTGCACACCAACTGAAATATTTCAGGTCTTTTATTGTTTTAAAACTGATGGTTTTGGCATACAGCTCATGAAAACCCAAAATTCCAATCTCAAGAAATTAGCATATCATGAAAAGGTTCTCTAAACGAGCTTTTAACCTAACATCTGAATCAACTAATTAATTCTAAACACCTGCAAAAGATTCCTGAGGCTTTTAAAAACTCCCAGCCTGGTTCATTACTCAAAACCGCAATCATGGGTAAGACTGCCGGCCTGACTGCTGCCCAGAAGGCCATCATTGACACCCTCAAGCAAGAGGGTAAGACACAGAAAGAAATTTCTGAACGAATAGGCTGTTCCCAGAGTGCTGTATTAAGGCACCTCAGTGGGAAGTCTGTGGGAAGGAAAAAGTGTGGCAGAAAACGCTGCACAACGAGAAGAGGTGACCGGACCCTGAGGAAGATTGTGGAGAAAGACCGATTCCAGACCTTGGGGGACCTGCGGAAGCAGTGGACTGAGTCTGGAGTAGAAACATCCAGAGCCACCGTGCACAGGCGTGTGCAGGAAATGGGCTACAGGTGCCGCATTCCCCAGGTCAAGCCACTTTTGAACCAGAAACAGCGGCAGAAGCGCCTGACCTGGGCTACAGAGAAGCAGCACTGGACTGTTGCTCAGTGGTCCAAAGTACTTTTTTCGGATGAAAGCAAATTTTGCATGTCATTCGGAAATCAAGGTGCCAGAGTCTGGAGGAAGACTGGGGAGAAGGAAATGCCAAAATGCCTGAAGTCCAGTGTCAAGTACCCACAGTCAGTGATGGTCTGGGGTGCCATGTCAGCTGCTGGTGTTGGTCCACTGTGTTTTATCAAGGGCAGGGTCAATGCAGCTAGCTATCAGGAGATTTTGGAGCACTTCATGCTTCCATCTGCTGAAAAGCTTTATGGAGATGAAGATTTCATTTTTCAGTACGACCTGGCACCTCCTCACAGTGCCAAAACCACTGGTAAATGGTTTACTGACCATGGTATTACTGTGCTCAATTGGCCTGCCAACTCTCCTGACCTGAACCCCATAGAGAATCTGTGGGATATTGTGAAGAGGAAGTTGAGAGACGCAAGACCCAACACTCTGGATGAGCTTAAGGCCGCTATCGAAGCATCCTGGGTCTCCATAACACCTCAGCAGTGCCACAGGCTGATTGCCTCCATGCCACGCCGCATTGAAGCAGTCATTTCTGGAAAAGGATTCCCGACCAAGTATTGAGTGTATAACTGAACATAATTATTTGAAGGTTGACTTTTTTTGTATTAAAAACACTTTTCTTTTATTGGTCGGATGAAATATGCTAATTTTTTGAGATAGGAATTTTGGGTTTTCATGAGCTGTATGCCAAAATCATCAGTTTTAAAACAATAAAAGACCTGAAATATTTCAGTTGGTGTGCAATGAATCTAAAATATATGAAAGTTTAATTTTTATCATTACATTATGGAAAAGAATGAACTTTATCACAATATGCTAATGTTTTGAGAAAGACCTGTATTTCCAACTGGAGAACAACGGTTTTTCAAACTCTGCATTCATGAGTCACATAAAACTTGACATTTACACAACATAAAGCATTTCATTTAAAAACAAGAATGTTTAAGGACCAAATTACATCTGTGTTACTGAGATAACTGTAGCCATTAAAGTAATCTGAAACAGTCACATGTGGCAATTCAAACTGTCAGGTGGAAAGCCACTGTTCACTCCTGACTGCAGTCAAAACACAGAATAATACTGCTGAAGCAGGAATGAACATTTCTTCATGTTCTTGAATAAATTAATTTTATCACCTGAGGGGGCAATCTATGCACAGGACAAACAATGTAGACGACACTCCCAAAAGGCTTGCCCCTGGTTTCTGTGGCATGCTAATGCTGGCTTGTAACTGGAATATACAAACTCCTGGTGGCACCACATGCTGGTCTAAAGCCCTGTGTCTCTTTCTTAAAGGCAGCAGTTTGCTGGGAACTGCTAAACGCTCCAGCAAATACAAAAACATTTTCAATGTGGAACTAGTAACTACATCTTTTTAATAACACTAAGGCATTTTGCACCCTGTAAAATAAGGCTAAAAAACATTTGTACAATTATGAGAAAAAAACCAAGTAAACCCTTGCAGATTTCAAAGAATTTTAGTGGGAAAGCTATAGTATATCACTTTTTCTTTAGGAACATCTATGGCTAATAACTATGGTTATAGTGGATATAGGTATGGATTGCACATGATGACCAATGTCTAAGAATTTGATTTGAGAATTTGGTTGCCCTGATGGGATGCAGTAAATGTTGCTTACAAACGAGAACATCAGACTGTAATGGTCCAACGAAATGCTGGACCTCAGTAAAACGTATTTGATCAATCAAAATTGTATGGCCAGATTTCTAAACTCAGAGATGAAGAGTGGATGCTGAGGGGAAGAGTTTGCAGCTATTCCGGGGTGTAAATGGTTAGAGATCGGTTCCTGAGTGCTGACAAAGGAGCTAAGACAAAATAGATAAATTGGAAGAGATTGCTAGATGGTTGGTTTTACTTTTTTAGAGAGTGAAGATTAGTGTTGTGCCTATGAATGGAAATGTCTAAAAGACATGGGTGGATAGAAAGGTTATGTCTAGATGATGATGGAGAAAACTGAGTACCACAGAAAGCAGAAGAAAGCTGGCAGAAACATATATTCTAGAGTCAGGTTGATTGAAGGAGAAGAATAGCTGAAGCACAGCTTAAGTATGAAAAGACTGAGGAGATCTGATGTAGCTGGTAAGTGTCAAGTGATGGCTGAGGGTTCTTGCCTTTAAAACTTTAAGAGGCATGACCAGTAGTTTTTATTTTAATGGGAAGAGGAATGCTGACATCCACTTTTAGTTAGAGCACAGAACCTGTAGCATGGAGGAGAGGATGGTGAGGTAATGATTTGAAAGTCATGGAAAAAGTACATAACATAAGGGTGCTTGTATTTCTTAATATAAATTTAACATAAGGCTTCTAAAGTAGAGTCTTAGATTATTTTTAGCTTATTCTAAAGGCGAAGATTAGTCCTATTGCGAAGTAGTAGAATCCTTTCCAATAAATGCAGAAAAATGGCAAAGGATGAGTGATTAGGTATTACTTGGGGATGTCCGCATTAGAGGCTTCGCAATGGGATTAGAGTAATGGCATGATTGACAGTTGCATATTACAAGGATGCTGTTGATACTAGAAATGTGTGGACCTTGAAGAGCCAATATGTCAATCCTTTGTCTTTTCTTGCAAAAGTATTAGGATGTTGCAAATGATTGAGCTGATGTTAAAAACATTGAGCGGTGACTAGCTAAATGGGCCAATCACAAAGCCATCTTTAGCTAAAAGAGTGACTTCTTGATTCCTTATGAGGAAGCCAACCTGTTGTGAAATGTTAAGGACCTTCTGTCGACCAATTTGGGCCCCTGCTTTCCCTTGTTTGTTTTATTTTTGACTTGGGAGCCTTTTGTCATCCTAAAGAACCGTTTTTAATGTAACTGGAATAAATTCATTTTTTAAAAATTGTTTGAGGAGGATTTCACCCACCACACCATCGGCTTCTCTTGCCATGATCTGGACTTAAAGATCTAAAGTCAAACTTGCCAAATGGAAAAAGACAAATCAAAGAAACTTTGTCAGGTTCTGAAAGAGCAGAGTGTAGTTTGTAACAATGATAGTGAGGGTTTTGTTTGCTTAAAGCAGGAGAGACAGGAGAAGGCTATTGAATGAATGCAGATGGCTAACGGGTGGAACAGCTGTGGCTAGATTGGATTTTTGCATTCAGAAAACACTTTTGGGAATGGGTGGATGGAAGCGGATGTAAAGGGATTAGGTAAGGAGGGGAGAAATAAAATTAAGGAAGAGGTGTTGAACCAATAGGCTGATTTAGATGAACAGGAGCCGTGAGAAACGATGACTGAGGACCTTAAGGGGTTTGAGGGGCATGGAAACAAGCAGGTATCATAATAACTTGCATGATGGACATCATTTTGGTATTTTAACAGGTTGTGAACAAACAAAAAGCAACAAGGGATCCACATGCAGTCCAAAATTTTTCTGTCTTACTAAACCGTTTCAAGAACAACAAATCACGGAGCAACTTCGATCAGAAACACAAACTTTTCAGAGATGACTGCTTCACCGACTCCAGGAAGAAAAATGGGCTTCGCCAGTAAACTACTTTTGAAGCCGGGTGCAGTGCCTTCCATCAAGACACCCTCAAGTGGACAGCCTGTATCTTTACCGATAAGTTAATTTTCTTCTGTCAAGACCCAATTCAACCATAAGCTTGTTTGCTAGCATTACGTCAGCTATTTATTGGTCAACAGCCAGTGCAGCATGCTGCTGTATTAAAGCGATGTAGGATGTCCCTAGATTATAATATAAAGTAATACGTTTTACAGGGTCGTTTTTTTTATTTTCGTTTAACTTTATACAAAAGCAGTGCCAGCTGCACACACAGAAGCCATTGCTGGGGGAGAGAGGGAGAGGGAGGGGTTTTCTGCGCCAACGGTTCCGCCCACAACCCAGAGGAGAATTACTAATGAGCTACTGCTGCTCTTCTGAAGTAGTGATGTGTCGGTCACGAACGAACCGACTCTAAGAGCCGGCTCGTTGAAGTGAACGAGCCGTTTTTCTTTTTTACCCTCCCACTTGTCTTGGTGAAAGCCACAGGTGATTGGTCAACATGTATAACTGCAACTGTCCACACACAGAGCAGTAGGGGCGGGGAACACGGAGGTGTCAGACACCCAGCAGTGAGCACATGCACACAGAGGGAGACAAGAGAAGGAAAGAGGAGGAAAAAAGCGAGCGAGCGAGAAAGAGAGAGAGTGCGACGAACAAACGGTGAGAAAATGAGCGACAGCAGCAGGAAACGTAGCAAAAGTTGGACCCATTTCAATGTTGTAAGCAGCTCAAAGGCCGAGTGTAACTTGTGCAAGGTAAAAGTTATTGTTTGGTTTTTTTTCAAAACACTGGTGAGTCCTGAATGGATCTGTTTTTTTATACCTTTCTTTATTATTTATTTTTGTAGCACTCAAGTTCAGATTTGTTAAAGTGTTCAGTTAATAAAGCCATATAAATGATAAATATTTAATATATTGCATTTTTTTTTTAAATTAGTAAATCATTTTACATATAGTTTTGCAATATTTTTGGTGATAAATATACTTTAAGCAACAGAAAATCTGAGGAGCCACTTGGGAGCCAAAAGAGCCGGCTCTTTTTGGTGAGCCAAGCCAAAAGGACTGGCTCTCCAAAAAGAGCCGGAATTCTGAAGATATGTCCTAGAAAACAGCACAGGTTTTGTGATTTTGGCTAAAAACGGCATAATCACAATTTAAAGACCACTGAGAACATTTTAAAATAGCTCAAAAAGATGATCGGAGTGGGTCTTTAAGAGACAATGGGATCACAAAGGGGCAGTGTGATGACAACCAAACAACTGAAACAACAGCACTTGTTAAGGACAGTGTGGGACAAAGAGACCAGTCACCCATACTAAGATCACCACGCACTGTCAAGCCACAGGATAGACTCAACCTTTAATTAAGTTTTTATTTTAAGAAGTTCCTCAGTTACACTAAACAAGAAAATGCACTTTATGAATAATATGTTCCCGATAGTTTATATTGAAACGTGTGTTGGTGATGTAATTTTGTAAACTAGTATGCAATGTATGGTTGCCTAGTATTGTTTTTCAGTTAACATCTAAAGAAAAGGGGATATGCTGATAGGAGTCATTTGTGTCAGTACAGCTACACCACTAGGGGGCTGTCTAAGCTAAATATACAAAGGCCTACTAGTAGTAGTAGTAGTAGAAGCAGCGGCAGCATGTTGGTATGATGATGTGAGCCACGTTCAATAAAGAGGCTGAAACCCACTATTTTTTTTTTTTAAACAACAGACATGATATTAAAAGCTTGAGTAAAACTTTGCCCAATCGAATCCCAGGCAGTGTCCATGACGTTTCAAACGTGCTTGATTAGGAAGAGCCCAACACAGATTAGCGATAGCATGTTTGGCGTAGCCTGTGTCAATCGAAACAGTTACACCACATATGTATGGTCACAGAAGGAATTAATTGAAAGTTATTTTCGGTAGAAGTGTCATGTTTGTGTAAAGGAGGACCCAAATGCAGAGAACTGAGTGGGATTTAATAAAGGTAACAAATAAAGAATTTACAAGGTTGGACTCAGTACATGGGAACAAATGCTGGGATAAAGAAAGGATGAATGAAGACGAGGTATAACAATGGAGGATTCAGCAGAGAACAAAGGAAACACGAGAGTTTAAATACAATGAGGAGGAATGAGAGGTGACACCAAGAACCAATTAGTGACAAACTGATGCAGGTGAGAAAGAGAGAGCAGGTTAAGGTAATTAGCACCTGGGCAGGGAAGCAGAATGGCAGGGAGGGAACAGAGAGAAAACAAAGGCATGACTGGAAGAAAAGACTGGACAGAGAATTCTAAATGAGTATTAGGCTATGGTCATGTGACCTTTAGCAATTCCTATTTAAGGAGGATCCACTCACCTGTTCGCCGCTCTGACATCGTTTCCTCTAGTCCCAAGCTCTTTTCCAACCGCTCCTTCGAGTGCCTTTAACTTCCAGGTGTTGTGGATTCTCCCCACCTTCTGACCTGCATGCTTCATAAATCTCGCTCCTGCAACTCACGGTAATACCGATCTTCTAATTAGATCCGCTTCTGGCACCCTGGGTGTTACCAGATCAAACAACGTGCCTCTATCCTCTCTTCGCTCGTTCTTCACCGCGTTTGGGTCTAGCTCGCACACAACACTCCCCTCTGTCTATAGCAGTGTTTCTCAAACTTTTTTTTAATCATTCCCCACTTTGGACAAAGGAGCATACACAAGCCCCCCATGCTTTTATCGCCCCAACAGAATGGTGACCACGCCTGATTTTTAACGTGTTTTATTTATTTAAATAGCCGAGTCAGTCTACAAGTTTTTAAGGGTATAAATTAGTTGGAAAAAGGGGTTGGGTACTGGTATAAAACCGGCTCAGAAATATATGCTGTCAGTAGTTGCTACATGTAGAACTTCAGCTCACAGTTGGAAAAAATAAATGTTTTAGTTTTATCAAATTTACAAAGCTTTCAAAAATACAAAATAAAATAAATAAATAAAATAAATAAAGAGCAAGATACTCATCCCTGTATTTCCTCCGTGGTTAACCGTGTGACTTCTCTGACTGAAACGTTCCCTGATCTTTTTAGATATTTGTACATTTTGTAGATGGAATCTCTGATAATGCGGCTACTTCAGCTTGTTTTGTTCTGCTGCGATATATTCTAACGTCAAACTCCCAGCCCGATGTTCCAGGTCCCGGTTCTGTTTACAATGATGATCACAATTGCTAATTTATTTGAGTGTGTTTAATTTTGTGAGAGGGGGGAGCTGGTTGATTTAATTGACAGTGCAGTGAAACATTCACAACGACAGAATCTAGGGGGGGAAAATTATATTTAAATCCCATTGATGTCACGCCCCACCTGCAATACCTCTGTGCCCCATAGTTTGAGAAACACTGGTCTATCCAGTTCGAATCCTGACAACGAGAAAGGTAGGAACTAACTCTAAGGTAACTAAGGATGAAAGAGATCTAAGGGAACGAGTGTAGAGGAGCCTAAGAAAAACTTAAAGTAAAAGCACTAATGAATATAACAAGAAGAGGGAAACAGAAAGAAACACGAGTAAACTTTAGAAATAACTTAAATCAGAGAACAGCAATCCTAATGAGAAAATAAAGTAAAGCAGAGCTAACAGATGAGATTAAGAAATAACTAATAAAAGATTAACACAAATAAAATGAAGTAGAAGTGACTAGAGAACCTAACATAGATAAGAAGGACTAACGCAAGATTAACTGAGTTGAGACCAAGGTAAACAAATAAGGAATGACCCACAAACAAGAAAACTCAAAGTACAAATACCTGAGGGTAAAGGTGGAAAGGAGGAGAAAACGTAGCGGAAGGAAAAACTCACAGTAGGAGGAAACTTAAACCACACACACCCCTAACGTTCCTAACACTAATAAGATAAGGGAAACTAGATGAGGAAAGGAAATAACTGAAACACTAAAGGATCCTTACAAGAAGTCAGTGTTTGTAATATTTTAAATAAGGAATTTAACACACAAAGTGGACAAATTAGGATTTTATCTTAATCTAAAAGACATTAGGATTCTTGTAAAAAAAAATAAAAAAAAGTGAAAGAATGTAAACTAAATAGAAACTGGACTATTTTTAGAGCTTTCCCTTGGTGTGTCAGTTGAGGGCCTTCAGCGGAGCCTGTCTTCCTTTAGCTCCTCTGTAATTCGAATCCTGGTTTTGGGGATTATTGTTGAGCAGGTCATCATTGAAGTTGAGGGAACTAAGGTGAATAGAAAGATTACCATCCATGGCGAGTATGATTGCCTAGTATTGTGAGTAAGAATCAAAAAATTTTGTTTAGAGTGAGAGAAGGACAGGTGTGGTCTGTCTGTCAAAAGAATGTAATGGACAGTGAAAGATTGTTAAGCTTGGTATAAGTAGATTGCTGGGTAATCAGAGGTGTGGTTGAAGTGTGACCCTGCTACCGAACCTAAGTTAACATATATCAACATGTTAAGGTGGATGTATAAGGAGTAAGGGTATTTGTTAGCAGTGATAATGGGTTAACAATGATATTTGTAAAGGCTCTCCCAAAACTGTGATATTTCCTACAAAACTCAAACATTAATTGAATGAGATGTCAAAAGTGACGTAGTGCCATGGGTCTTAGCTTTTAAAAAACCAAACTGTGTTTGCTAAAGAATAAGTTTAGAATTGTATCTAGCACAAGCTCTGGTTTAAAAAAACAAGCTAAGCATGGTTTGGTGGTGAAGGCTACTTATGAATGATTCAAAAAAAGAAAACAAAATCTGACAAAATTAAGGTTTTTGAGGGGCCTAGTCAACATCCAGATTTAAATCTGAGTGGCTCAGATAGTAGAGATCTAGTATTATAGAAGAAGAACAGAAGAACCATTGTATAAAGTTGGAAGATTTAGGGTGTGGTGCTGATAAATATAACCAATAAATAGAGAATGGTGGTAATAACCATGGTACCCCACAAAAAACATGTTCAGTACTAAAGTAATGGCAGTAACTGGATTTTAGACAAGATACAGAGATTGTCCTGAGACAGTCCAGTATGCGGTGGCAGAGTGGAAAACACAGGCAAACACAGCAACATCTGAATGCCGTAACAACTAGCTTGAAGAGTGTAAAGCAAAGTAGTGAGTAGAGAGAGACTACCAAAGGCAGTCAAAAATAACAGGGCTAATATCAGGTAGGAATTTCAGATCTAGAAACACATATAATGGCAAGCCAATCGGACTCTTAGCTGAGGGACAATAACACCCTAATAAGAACAGGGCAGCAGGGATGAACATGGCAATCTCCTTTAAAAGCAACATCAGCAACACATGAATCTCCAAAAATACCAGGAAAGAGACTACATTACCTGCCACATTACAATTAATTTACTGTATAGAACTATAGACCACACTCTTGGGTAACACATTAGGGGGAATTAGCTTCAATTTGAAAGTTAATATTTAAGTGTGAACGGACCTGCCAGTCATTGTGAGATAGGCATTTTCAAGAAATGTCACATAGCTCATTATAGCTGTCGAGCCTGTCCATTAAATTTTAAAGGAAACAGAGATGGAGGCGCATGTAGTTTTAGTCTATTACTGTCCCTGGGCACATTTGAGTGTTTTGAATACCTAGCTACCCAGATAAATGAGTCTAACAAAGCTTTATTTCTAAGTTTATATAAATCCCCAAAACTTAACTCTTACTTCTTTAATGATTTCAGCGACATTCTTTCTGTAACATGTATCGACTATGACCAGTTAATCATTGTGGGGGACTTCAAAATCCCTACAGAGAACCCCAAAAAACATCAGGTGACACTCTTCATAACTTCGGCCTGACCCAGCATGTTAAACAACCAACACACAATTTAGGACAGACTCTGGACTTAATTATTAGCAAAGGTTTAAATATATCCAACATCTCGGTAAATGATATAGCATTTTCTGACCATTTCTGTGTTTTCTTTGAAAGTATAATTATTTCTTTGCTTTTTTTTGTTTGTTTTTTACGTGTCCTGTTTGGCAGTGTGGAGCTCAGAATTGGTGTCTGAGTACCAAGTATAGGCCCAACAGATTTACTTTCACAAGCGGAGCAGTACAGGTTTTGCTATAGTCCTCCACTTGATATTTGTGTGAAAAATCTTTATTATGAATTGTTGGGGTTTTTATTTCCTGATGTTATGGACACGGAGACGGAAAATTAAGGAGAAGAAAGAAGGAAGATGAAGAAGAGAGGTAGGAAACAAAATGTCAAGAGAGAGGGTGAGTTGAAAACACAAGAGAGGAAGGGGAACAAAGAAAACATTGAAGTCTGCCTCCATACCCACAGGACAGCAGAGAGAGGGGGAAAAACAAAACAAAACACGAAAAAGGAACATCGACCAAACAAACCAAACATTCCGAACTAAGAATTACACAACCACATCACACAAAAATAGATATAAAAATACAACAACAATGTCACAGAAAAACTCATGGTACCGATTAATCAAGCTCTAGTAATGATAACCTCAGCCCAAGAATATATCCTTAAACACCAGAGACCCCACATCTATGTGTGTGTGTTAGCATGCTGGTGCATATAAGGTTTCTCCATAAGAGTGTTCGATAGCTGGTGTGAGCAGGCATCAATCCGTCCCCCAGGAATCGATGCAGACAGAGATCGGAGCAAAGACGTCCAAAGGACCCCCAGAGCCCCAGGCGGACCCGGGCGGGGCCGACCACATCCCCCAAGAGTGGAGCAAAGGAGAACCTCAGGGGAACGTCCAGCGGCCCGTTTGATCAGGATGTATTATAAGAGGGGTTACTTTCTCTATCCTTTTTGCGAGGGCTTTGCAGACTATTTTAAGATCAACATTAATGAGGGATATGGGACGATAGCTGGTAGGAAACAAAGGGTCTTTACCTGATTTTAGTAGAAGACTAATGTAGGCAGAATTCATATTTGGTGGGAGCCGGCCATTTTCCTTGGTTTCCTGTAGCATTCTGTGGAATGTTGGTGCCAGAATATTCCAGAATTCTTTATAGAACTCTGCTGGAAATCCATCTGGGTCTGGAGCCTTTTTATTGGGCATGCCTTGGAGGGCCTCCTGGAGTTCAGCCGCTGTTAGTGGTGAATCCAGGGCCCTCGCTTGACTTTCAGATAATTTAGGTAGTGTTATGTTATCCAAAAATTGTTCCATTTCATGATCTGATGGATTTATCTCTGGTGAGTATAAAGCCTTGTAAAATTCTTTAAATGCGTTGTTTATTCTTCCAGGATCATACAGGTCTGATCTTTAACAGCAGATATAGTTGTTTTTTCTTTATTAATTTTAAGCTGGCTAGCCAAAAATCTACCTGATTTATTACCCTGTTCAAAGTTTTCTATCCTAAGTCTTTGAATTAAGAACTGGGTCTGTTTATTGATAATTTGATTTAATTCTAGCTTTGCTTTACGGATTTTGCCTAGTCTCTCCTCCTCTAGAGAAGCTTCTAATGGATTAATAGTTTCTTCTAATTCCTGAATACGTTTTTTTTCCATTTTCTTTTTATTTGATGAGAATGAGATTATTTTACCTCTAATCACAGCTTTTCCTGCCTCCCAAAGAATGGATGGCGACGTACCAGGGAGGTAGTTATATTCCAAATATAAGGCCCACTCTTTTTCAAAATATTTAATAAATTCTTTATCCTTAAGTAAGGATATATTAAAACTCCAATTTTTGCTTTAAGGTGTTTCTGTTTTATTTACTAAAGTTAGAGAAACAGGAGCATGATCGCTAACAGCTATAGGGTGTATCTCAGTGTCTGAAATGTCAGTCAACAGTGAGCTGCTGACTAACAAATAATCCAGTCGAGAATATGAATGGTGGACATTTGAGAAGAAAGTATATTTTTTGTCATTGGGGTGAAGTGATCGCCATGCATCACAAAGTCCATAATCGCTCATGTACTGTTTGACTATATCTATAGATTTCCAGCTGCGCTGAGTCCCTGCTGTGCTGAGCCTGTCTATTTCTTCATTTAAACCAAAGTTGAGGTCGCCCCCAAGAAGAAGTGAGCAATCCATGTGTTCAAGGAGCACCGAGAAGAAGGAATGAAAGAATGAGGGGTCATCAACATTTGGACCATATATACTGACAATACATAACTTTTGTTTATGTATAGATAGTTTTACTATAATAAATCTACCCTCTGGATCTGTAACAGTATCTATTACTGTAAAATTTACATTTTTATTTATTAATATTGCTACTCCCCTTTGTCTAGAGCTATAGTATGCAGAAAACACATTAGGAAACTCAGGGGATTTAAGATCATCTGCAGCTGAGGTAGATTTATGGGTTTCTTGTAATAAGACGACATCTGCCTTCAATCTTTTAAGCTGGTTAAGAATCTTAACTCTTTTCTCTCTGGTGCCAGCTCCATGAACATTCCACGTGACAAACCTTAGAGTAGTCATAGTTTTGAGATAAAAGTTTTAAAGTCCATATCACCATAGAAACAGATAAACACAGGTGTATTATTAGTTTGTGCCTGGGGTTGCCTGATTGAAAATCCAAAAGCCGAGATTTAAGAAAGAGAGAAATAGAAGAAAGTTGTGAAGGTGTGAAGGGTGAGAGAGAAAGAAATAGTTATAATATGAAAAAATTATTTGTGTGTGTGTGAGTGAGAGTGATAAAAGAAGGAAAAAGGAGTGACAAAGACATTTGGTGATAGACATGTGAAGATGAGAAAAGAAAAAAGAGCCAGTATCCCAGCTTAGCCCTGGCCCCGCCCACATTGAGTAATGTAAACAACTTTACAGAGCTGTGCTAACATTACATTATAGGGGGTTTTCACGGCGCGTCATCGCCCCGTCATCAAACCGGAAGTCGCCATATTGGAGATACTGGAGGTAAACAAAGCGCACGCACTCAGGTTCCAAACGTCTAACAAAAGGAAATGGTGAATTATTGCAGTGTTTTTGGCTGTACCAATCGGTCAGACCGTGAAAAAAATTTGCGGTTTTATAGACTGCCAAAAGTTAGAGGAAAGAAGGCGCTTGTGGTTAGCAAAGCTAAACCAGGATCTACGAGGCAAAAATCTGGACAACATCCGAATTTGTTCGGCCCATTTCTTGTCAGGTAAGTGAATTGTTAAAAGCAGTTGCTCTTAACTAATTTTCTAGTGTGATTATGATAATGTTATTTATATCAAGCTATTGGCTATTGACTTGATATAATCATGTTTAATAGCCTGCTACAGTAGCAACACAGTTGTGAGCTAAAATAAAATAAATAAATATGCTGTATTTCTCATTGTATTACAGGTAAAAGGTCTGACCTTTATCAAAAGGATGACCCAGATTGGGTGCCATCTGTTGGAATGACAGGTCAGCAAAGGTCACCTGAAGAAACAGGGACATCACGCTACAGACGTCGTTTGAATCGAACCCAGCAGAGACTGAAGGAAGAAGCTGCTGCTGTTGCTTCTCCTGCTGGGACTGATGACCCTGGCACTGATGACTCTTTGACAAGTGATAACATGAGCAGTAATTTGTGCAGAACAGGGACACAAACTGATATGACTGGTGATTTAATTGAGGCTATGACAAGTGAACTTCGGAATCTTAGAACTGAAAACATTCATATGTGCTCTGATGTGGCACATTTGTCCACTTCCTATGACCAAAGTGCATTTCTTGATAAGGATGAAAAGGTTTTATTTTTTACTGGCCTACCTACATACCAGATACTGTTGGCTCTCTTCACATTCCTTAGTCCCCACCTCCCTGTGAAAAAGTCACATGATAAGTTTAAGCAGTTGATGCTGACACTTATGCGCCTTAGGCTTAATGTTTCCACAACCTTCCTGTCATATGCATTTAAGATATCAGTAGCCACTGCTTCTAGGATAGTCACTGATGTCATTGATGTCATGTTTATTCGTATGAAACCACTTATCATATGGCCAGAAAGAGTGAATTTGCAAAAAACCATGCCAATGCAATTCAGGAAACATTTTGGTAAAAAATGTGCCGTTATTATTGACTGTTTTGAAGTTTTTATAGAGCATCCGTCTAACCTTATAGCCAGAGCAGAAACATGGTCTTCTTACAAGCACCATAACACAATTAAATTATTGATTGGTATTACACCACAGGGCACAGTGTCTTACATTTCAAATGCATGGGGAGGAAGAGTGAGTGACAAATACATAACTGAAAACTGTGGCTTTCTGGACAACATAGTTCCTGGTGATCTTGTCCTTGCTGATCGGGGCTTTAATATTCAGGCCACTTTGGGTTGTAGAATGGCTCATGTAAAAATTCCAGCCTTCACACGTGGAAAATCCCAGTTAGCTCCTGTTGATTTGGAAACCACAAGGAAAATTGCCCATGTGAGGATTCATGTTGAGCGTGTGATTGGTAGTGTGCGCCAGAAATATACTATTTTGGGGGGGAAACTTCCTATTGATTTCTTGATGTGCAAGGATAATGATTGTTATTGTACCATTGATAAGATTGGTCTTGTTTGTTGTGCTCTGGTGAACCTTTGCCCATCAATTGTTGATTTTAACTAAAGTATATTTTTATATCCACTGTCAATAAAATATCAACAGGTCTGGACTATATTATAGCTTAAAATTATTAATAATTGACTTAAGTATACAAACTGAACAAAAACATACAGTCTTTGTTCAGTTATTATTGTATTGTTGTGGAAGAGAACACACAGCATCACACTTTCATCAGAACACAGATTTATTCAAGGAAAACCACACAGTTATCAGAACACTTAGCTTATAAACTATATAGTATATACTATAGTATGATTAACTAAACACAATTTTGTATGTAATGTGAGTTTGAAAACTTTCTTTGGTCAGTATCGCCTTACAATATCTCACTAACATTAAAACAAGCAAAAATTTAAAAAAGTGCCTGAAGTGCATAGCTTCAAAGCAGTACACTGAAAAAAAAGCTTTGTTTTTTACTTGGGCTTCTTTCCCTTTTTTGGAAGAAACTGAGGTAGTTTTTGGCACTTTGGGCAATACCATTTTCCCTTTGGTGCAACCTTAACATTAATGCACGAGTAGTGAAACCACTTAATTTGACATTTTGCATTGTCACACAGAATCATTCTTCCAAACTCAACCTGGCCACAGAAACACCAGGTTTTTTCTTGGCCACTGGTACTTGCAGCACAATCAGATTCAGCCGAAACAGACACTCCAGGTTGTGAGGTAGCATTGGCTGTGGTAGATGAAAGCCTTGTTTAAAACTTGCCAACTAACTGGCATAATAGCTGTGTCAAAAATGTGTTTGCTTTTCTGGCATATAGTGTCCGAGAACTCTTCATCAAACACAATTTGCTCAACATGCAAATCTTTTTCTGTCCAAACAACAAAATAGGCAGATTCCAGTTTACACACCCCAAGTTTAGTTTGCACCTGGTAGAAATACTGATGGTTTCGGTTAAGTGTCAGTTTCCCTTCACTGTCCTTCTCCAAATAGGATACAGTGTCTACCTTGTCACTTTTCACACAAAATGGACATTTCACTTCAATTACACTGACACCACAACAATCACAAGAAACAAGGCCATCGGGAGAAGCACCCAAGAATGGCACACTTGGATTTATGAAAAAACTTGTGTCATGTATTTTAACATTTTCATGAGATTTCTTATGCACATCTATAAACATATCACGTGCAAATTTCTCATGATTACATCCCCAGGAAGTGGCTTTTGATGTAAATTTGTATGATTCAGGATAGCACACACTTTTGATGAAGCTCTGAGCTGGTTGATTTGGATCAGTGCAACATGCAGTTTTCATTTTAGATGCTGTAATTCGACCAGCACGAAACTGAAACCACAGTTTAGAAGAAGCTTGATCCCTTGTAGCAGCTTCAACTGCCTTTACTTGCTCTTCTGATACTGAAATTTCAACATCTTTGCACATGGACAATATATTACTATAGTCCATGTGAACTGTTTCATCGTTTCGCAGTTCAGTCAACACAGGAGGAATATTTTCTACAAACACTTTGGGAACAAAACTGTCTGAGTAAGGCTCAATCAGGGACAAAATAGCAGACTTTGATCCAGTCGCACCAAGAGCACTGAATAATGATGACAGTTAATCACTGGTTGGCTGTTGTGTTTTCCTATCTGTAACAGTACAAAAACCACTAACGCTTTGTTCCTCAAGGGATTGTCCATGAGCAGCGCATTTCATCTGGCCAACTCTTTTACTTGAGATCTCTTTGTTACAGTGAAGTCAATCTTCCGGCATTCCCTGTATTCCACCTTTGACAACGCAGTAGGTAACAGCCAATATGCCTTTTCTTGAGTCACTGTCTTTGAGTCTCTCAACTTCACTGTTTCTTCAATGAGAAACAATAATGCAGCGACATGTGTGCACGTCTCTCCAAGGCCAGCCATACACGTGCAGTGGGCTCCAAGTATCCGGCCAGACTTCTCCACGATTATCCAGGGTTCCAGGGGTGTTGCTCGGATTGATTGAGAGTGGAGTACCTGAATAAAAGACAAAGCAACTAAATAATTCTGTAAGAATAACAAAATAGTTTCTCACCATTTCACTTTAAAAAAAAAACATTTTTTTTCTTAAACTAACAGGTAGCCTTATATATTATTATTATGCATTGCATTTCTTTTTTTGTATGGGGTTTCCTTATATATTTCTGTATTGCTACTGAAAACTTTTACTATTTCGCCTCTGGGGATTAAAAAAGAATTATCTTATCTGCATCACTTGTTCACAATGTAAGGTTCAGCCCCCCTAGAGGTTTTAAATTCTGATAGTGATCTGTAGTTTATAGTGTACAGTGTATATAGAAATGTAGACTGTCTGAAGGTGAAAAACTCATGGCTAACGTTACACCGTGGGTATTCATGATATCATACAGTTATGGTTAGGTTAAACACGTTATTGCATTACTTACTTTGGCATTCACAACACATCTGTCGTTGATGACTTGATACTGCATCTCCCTCACCCATCCACAAACCATCTGGTTATAGGCTTCCAAACTTTTATAAGATTTAAGGTCTTCCGCTGTGTATGGGCTTGGCGAAAAAACCAGGTAGTTAAAGATGTCGGGATAAGCAATAGACGGAAGGGTCTCCCGTTCGTCATTGATCCAAGATGAAGGAGCCAACTCGAATGGATCTGCACCACCAATAAACCTTAACTTTTCCATGTATCGTGCCCTTTCTTGCGGACCAAGTCCTTCCCTGTATGCCTTTGCATCCATAACGCATTTTGAGGAGCTTTTCTGTGGTTTCGGACATTTTTCCATCGCAGTGTTTACCTCCGAGTGCCTCCAATATGGCCGCGAATCCGGGTTACCTCACAGAACATGACGTCGGTGAAAACCCTCTATAGTTGACTGATAAAACAACTCTTATCTGACCAGTGTTACATGACTAATAAAGCCAAGGAGTAAGCTGGGGGTCCCTGAACAGCTGCCCATTAACATACAGTTTATCTACCGCTACTGTAGCTCTGGTGCCTTCACTGATATATTTCTTCCTGATTGGGAACAAAACGCGCCTTCTATCCAGGATTTCCTTCGGATATTGATCATTAACGCTGTAATTCGTTCCCTGCAGCTCTCTGACCTGCTCTTTTTGCTTGTAATGCTCGAATTTAGCAACAATACGTCGCGGCCGGCTGTTGTTGGGCTTCTTACCTCCGAGCCGGTGGACGCGGTGAAAAGTGATGTTTTTTACCGTGTCACTTGGGAGCTTTAACTGATGTTGGAGAAAATCTCGGACGGTGGATTCAGCGTCGTCCTCAGCCTGTTCTGGGATCCCGGAAAAAAACAAGATTGTCCCGCATTCCCCTGGCCTGTATATCCGAGATAGTTTCTTTCATCCTCTTCCTTTCTCCGGACAGCTGCGTCATCCGCTCGGTGAGTTTCTTTACACTCTCCCTAAGCGTTTGGTTTTCTGCAGCAAGCGATGCTACCTGTTGTTGGCTGAACTCCAGGGATTCCCTTAGAGCTTGAAATTCTTTATGGAGAACCTCAACCAGGCCCAGACGGGCATCTAGGCTGGTTAGCTTCTTATCTATTGAGTCCAGGACATCGCTGTAGCTTTTCTCTGGAGAGATGGTGGAGGTGCTGGCCTCAGAACGAGTGCGTTTCTGTGATGGAGTGCTTGTTGGCATAGCAGACATGGATTTTTGTGGCTTGCCCATAACAATGTTGTCAAAGCACTCGTCCAAGTAGCTTTCCAGGCTGTGCAAGGTTTCCTCGTCCAGTTTGTTTATGGAGAAATACAAAATAATGGTTATTATTATTAAACGTTTGCTATATTTGGCTCAAATGTTATGGTTTGTTTTTACCCGAGTTTGTTTGTTTTACCAGTTTACCGCCATATTACTTAAGCACAGCTCTCGCGAGATCTCAGCAGCAGCTCATCCGATGTTTCAACTTTGAGGAACGTCTATAGGGTCTGTGTCCCATGACCAACCGTTTTGATGTTTTTCAGTCTGGTTTCTGTGCTCACCACAGCACTTAGACTCCCGTCGTCAAAGTTTTCAATGACATACACATAAATACAGACTGTGGTAGAACCACAGTGATGGTATTTTTGGACCTCATTGCAGCATTTGACACCGTTGATCATGATGTACTATTGGAACAACTGGAGACATGGGTCGTACTCTCTGGTTTACTTGGCTGGTTTGAGCCCTAAAAAAGAGGGACTTCTTTGTTTCAATAGGAAACTTTTCTTCAGAACAAACAGAAATCACATGTGGGGTGCCCCAGGGCTCCATCCTGGGGCCCCTCTTATTTAATATCTACATACTCCCACTAGCCCAGTGTTGTAACTATTAATAATAAATATTTGTTGTCTGGTTTTCTGAGCATCAATAATTATAATCAATAATTTAATATTAATATAATTATTGATGACGTTCGAGTTTAACCTGTTTATTAAAGATTTCGGGGCACCAATCTCATAAATGAGATAATTTTAATTAAACCAGACAGTCAGTCTCTCTGAAAAGGCGTGGAGTTCATCCGCGGGGTTAAAACAAACTTCACAGCACACACTGAAATAGCACAGGAAACTTCTCGTTACTTAAGGGAATTTATTAATGAAATAGGTCAACCTTACAGATTACATTTCATTCATAATTTCCATCTATTCTAACGCATGCAAAAATATAGAACAAAGTTAACATCGAGGGAAGGGGGCGTGTGTGTGCGGCTGTGTGTGTGTGTGCAGCGCTGTGTGTGTGTATGGGAGACAGCGAGCGAATGAGGGGGGTTCAGTTTAGCACACTCATTGCGATAAATAACTCAAGTCTTATCAATTGGCGCGATCGGTTCACAAAAGAAAGACAAAGGAAGACCGCGTGGCGATTCAACAAAACGCTAGTTTCATTAGCAATGGTGGCTTGGACAAAGGAAACGAGGGCGACGGAGAAAGGGGATCAACTGAGGCCACGCGACCTGTCTAAACAGACACGCGCCGACCGCAGCAGACAATAAACAAACAAAGAAATAATACAATATAATATACTGCTTCTGGTTGCAACCAAAGTCAAATAATAAAACACAAAAAGCATGCACATTCAGGGTCGGTGTACGGCGACAGACGACCAAGAATAACAGTGGTTAAACAGTTGACAAACTTATTTTAACCAACAGAAAACGGATATTAACCGTCAAGACCTAATTCTCCTCTACCCGGACCAAAGATATAAATCAGTTTAATCCTACTTGGTGGGGGTAGCTCTCCACAGTCCACGACGAAGAACGTAGAAAGTGTCCAGTTTAAAGGAGCGGTTTTGCGCAAAACCGAGGTCGGAAAAGCGGACGTCCGACTTTTAGGCGCTGAGGGACTCAGGCCTGTTTTCAATAGAGCTCAGATGGCCAGAGGACTACCCGGTTGCCCGTACAGGAAAGTCCGTTTGATCGGCCGATTCACTTCGAAGTTTAAAAGGGAAGTTCTTCCTGGTCCAGCAGGTTTGAACGAAAAAGGGGAAAATGCTAACAGTTGATTAAAGCGTCTCCTCACAGGCACCGCTCTGGGACTAAGAGAGACCAATAGAGATGCTTATTTCAATATTCGCGCTGCTTTTATCAACTCTGTGATGTCATCACTGGCCACAGACCAATGAGAATGGGTTGAGGGCAGCGCAATGGGTGCTGGGAGATGCAGTTCGTTCAGTGGAAGGATGCTGGGAGATGCAGTTCGTTCAGTGAAAGGATGATGGGAGATCCAGTTCGTTCAGTAAAGGCCATAGCCTCAACATCCCCCTTTTAGTTCCAAAGAATGCGCACTGTTCAGTCTTTGGAGCTAGAACCAGGTTCATTATTAATTACGTCCAGGAATGCCGCTGTCCTTCAGCGGGAAGGTGTAACAGTTCAGTCCATTACGTCCAAGAATGTTGCTGTCCTTCAGCGGGAAGGTGTAACAGTTCAGTCCGTTACGTCCAAGAATGTCGCTGTCCTTCAGCGGGAAGGTGTAACAGTTCAGTCCATTAAATCCAAATCTGGTCCCAGCATTCCCCCCTTAGTTGTAAAGGATGGAAATGTAGTTTACAGTCTTTGCAGCTATACTGGGTCCACTGATCCGAATTGGGTCTGGGTAGAGGCTAATCTAGTCTGGGTAGAGGCTAACCTAGTCTGGGTAGAGGCTAACCTATTCTACTAAAATATGTATAATTGTAAGAAACAATCAACAGAAAGTAAAATCACACCAAGATTTTTTTTTTTCAGAAAGTAATAAGAAAAAAAAAAAGATAATAAAACAAATCGACCCCCTTTTGATATCGTCATACTTCATGATTCACATCACTGCTTTAAGTATGAGACAGGGTGAAGGCACGAATGTGTAGCTACCGCTAGGCACTGGCACCAGCTTGTGCTTTGGGACCGGGGGAAGCTATGAATCGCGGTGTGAGAAATGTCATGGAGTCGATTCTTGCTTGCAATTGTTTGACCTGCCTATAGGCGGTGTACGCCATCAACGCTGTGAAGACCCAATCAATTACAAGTGCAATTACTGTGAATGTCAAGGTGTGTGTTTCTGTCCAATCAGCTTTCTTGGGAAAGCTAGGGAGGGGGATCAAAGTCAAGGCCGTAGAGGTGAGGCTGAATTTAATCAATTTGGTCCCCTCCTTCAAAAGTTGTTTCTCAATTTTGGTATCAATCGTGACATTATATCCATTAAATGCATCCATGATCTTGATCTCAGTGTCGTGTCTGTCGAGGTCGAGATGATGGAGTGTAGTACTCCTATGTGAACTACTGTCCCTTGTGGGATATTGAGTAACATAGTTTGGTTTAGCAACGTTACCTTGGTGACCGTGTCATGTTGATCGTATGACATCAAACCTTCTGCTACTGGTGTGCTCACTAGCCATCGGTTACCTGCACGTTCAACTTTGGTTTCCATACCTGCATCTTTTAATGTCATTGTAGCTTGACAATTTTGTTGAGGGGCGTCATCCCTCAAACCACAGAGGTAATCAATTACATCTCTAATGAACGGGTTACTTGGGCACACCCAGTGGAGATCTATAGTTTTGGTGCATAGGTCTAGGTTTGGAGTGAGGTAAAGTTTGGGATCGTTTTCATGGTAGGCTAGTATGGATGGGGTTTTTGAAATGTAGGTGGGTGTCACCTTTGCAAAAACCAACATTTAGCACAGATTTAAGCCTATATATATTCATTTTTTTAATAATGGGAAGGTTCAGCATGAACACAAGTTCAAAATTATCTGGGTTAACAAAAATGGGAACATTTAGTTCTAGAGGAACTAAATGTGTAAGAGTTCGTCCTTCCACAGGACTCGAGTCATGAATTTGATGACTTCAGACTCGACTTGATAAAATATACAAAGATTTGCAACTCGACTTGGACTTTAACATCAATGACTCGTGACTTTACTTGGACTTGCGCCTTTTGACTTGAGAAGACTTGCTGCTTCCCATGAAAACTGGGGGAAACATTTTTTACACACCATGGAGGCATTCCAATTATATTATCAGGTTGGTCCAGTTTTTCTGAAGTGATCATTTTCAGGGGTGAGGATTTTATTGATGACATGTTTAAACAAGTTTACGTTAAAAGGGCCCATGTCTATTTGAAAGTTAAACTGTTTTGCAATATGAGGTCAATAGAATTGATGCCAGAGTACCAAGTACCAAGTATGAATGTTCAATAGCTGGTGTGAGGAGCCTCCCAGACAGAAGCAGAGGATAGCCCCGGGGGAACATCTAACAGCTAGAATGCAGAAGCCCTTGAGGGCCGCAGCAATGATCCCAAGGGATCCACTAGCAGCCGGCTACGCCAGGCGAGATCCAGCCATGGACCCAGAGACCCGAGGGCACCCCAACCCCCACTAGAGACCTGACCAGAGATCAACCGAGAAGGGCCTGCCACTGCCAAGATGCAGAGGCCATGACCAGCCGATGGCCAATATGCAATGCCGCCAATCCCCGAGCGGACATCCCAATCGAATCAAATAAAATCAAACTTTATTTATAAAGCGCTTTTCATTCAAGAAATTGCATCACAAAATGCTTTACAGGTTAAAATGACCCCACATAAACCACATTCCCATCCCTCCCCCACAGATTTAAAAGCATGGTCAGTTATACCCCCCTCCCCCCAACCCAACTCCCATGCACACACACAGTTAAAAGCAACAGTAAAAAAACCATGCAACGAAACGCCCTCAGAGGAGCCATCTGCCCTGGCAGCGGTAGATCAACAGCAGGAGCTGAGGCATCGACACAGGGCGCCCAGTGGAGGCAAGGCCAAGACCCCCACCTCCACCTGGAGAGCACCCAGGCAGCTACAGCCGACCACCGCTCCCGGGGCAGAGGGCTCCCCCAGAGAAACCACTGGAACGGGAATTTAAATAAATTAAAATATAAAAATAAGCAGTAAATTAATGTGATAAGATTAAATAGTAAAACACTGATAAAATATAATTATATAAAACATGCAGAGCAATTAAACAGACAATAATAAATAATAATCAGGTAAAAGCTAGGCTAAAAAGGTGAGTCTTGAGCCTGCTCTTAAAAACATAAGCTACATTAGTTTGACATTGGTGTTTAACATACTGTTTAATCATAATATGATTAGAAGAATTGAAGGACAGAAAAGCCCCCGAGGAAGGATAAGAGTAATTCAAGTAATGTGGGTTATTTTCTCATGTTTGAAACAGGTATCCAACCCACTCAGACTACATCCAGGTCATCAACGCACTGATTGTGAAGTATCCTTTCTTAAGAGATGTAAACGGGAATGGTTATGTGAGTACCTCTCCATTTTTGTTTCTTTTAAAGATCAGATTAATATAAAGTATGCATAATTGACTAATTATATCCATTATATCCCCTAAATCAGCAATGAGGAGGTGAAACGGGTCAAAGAAAAGTTTGGACAATCCGCCAGCCCATGTCTGAAAAGACTTAAGCCATCTCTCGTAAGTCCTTACACCCTTGGCCTCTAAGAGCTAAGGCAACATATGTAGTCATATTGTGTTCACTGTAAAAGCTCAAATGAAACATTACTTGAAAGAAATATGTAAACAGATTGCCTTGGAAAAACACATTAATATAGAATAGTAATTTCCCAGTTGAACTGACAAAAAAGTCAGCTCAACTTGCAATTCCTATTCTACAATACTGCATTTTGTTCAAGGCATTCGGTGTCCACGTTATTTCAAGTAACAATAGCTTATCAGATTTTATAAATGATTGGTAACAGTGATATCTGCTTTGACAAAGGAATCGTGCTTTATGGGGGAAGATGCAGCCTCTATTGAGGCTCATATCAAGGTGCTCCTAGATCAGCACAGAAAGCTAAATCCAGACATAACACTGGTGAAAGACCGCATGAAGTAGGATCTCCTAAAGAGATATCCATTCCTGGGGACATCTGCAGGGGTAAGAATTGTTAAGCTGATTAGGAACGCAGCTAATGATTATTTTTATTGTCAGTAAATCTGTTGATTATTTTCTGGATTTATTGATTACTTAATCTGTTCATAATCTTGTGAATTTTTGTTCAAGGGTCAAAGCACTTAACATTTATCCCCAGTCTGTGTCTTAAACTTGTCAAAGGTTGTTTCAATCCTTAATATAAAATGTCTTTCTTTTGTCTATTTTGCTTTATTTTATTTCCAGTTGTGTGATGAGATTGATGCAATGCATCCCTCTCAAGGCAACATCTGTCGCCGCTTTAGCGAAAACTTCACAGCTGTTCTTCAAAATATTCTTAAAATGACCAAGGATTTGCCACTGAAGAATGTCTACATGGAGGCAAGAGAGAGTGCACTGGCTGAGGACATTACAGGTGCTGATTTAATCACATACAAATAGTAAGTTTTGTGAAAGTTGTGTAATTCATTTCCAGTCTCTTCCTAAGAGAATGGAAACACTTGCTTAGAACTGCAACAGGGTGTGTAATACAACATTATCTTAAAGGAGGGGTGGCATGTAAAATCCACTTTTTAAAGCTTTTCATCACATTCTTATGCCATTCCCTCCTTAAAAACATGCCTAAAGTGTTTCTTAGGTTAATTTATGTATGTTTGAGTAATATCTATAAACTGTCGCGGTTGCCATGTTTAGGACTGAATGCCAGGGTCCTCCTAGGAACGCCCTAACCTCCCAGCAACGCCCCTAAATTTTGTTTACCGCCCACGTCTCTCTACAGCCCTCCCTCCAGAGTGTCGTCAGCAGCAATCCGGTAGCACCTGTGGAAAGTAGTAGCTCTTGAACGAGCCGCTGAACGCGCTCCGGTTCATCCAATGTTTCACTTTCAGGGTCAGAGACGGGCTCAAATGCATATGCTTGGACCATGTCCTGCGTGGCCATAGTAAACCGAAAGATATGCCTGTCTTCCAAAAGTGCGGCGCACCGATGCTACGGTACTGTAATGCTTCGTCCACCATGCGACTGGAGAATGTTGTGATGACGTTGACGGCAGCGTGTTGAAGGGGGCGTGTCTTAAAGAGACATGCAGCTAATTTCAAGGAGTTCAATGCGGACATGCTGTGAGTGCAAAATTTTAAATAGGTAGTATCAATCCTTTATTGAACTTACAGATCTATTTCAGGTAAAACTATTGATGTACTGGACCTCAGAATTGCTCTTTCTGCATAAGAAGAACGTGCCACCCCTCCTTTAATGTTTTTCAGTTTCTTTCTTACGTGACCTGATGTACCATAGTGCAGAGTGACTAGAGTCTGTGGGAATTTGCACATTACTAATATCCATCGAAATGTAATAAAGTGCATTTGTATGACCTAGGAATTGACTTCAAAGGGGGACTTCTCTTGCCATCCATCTTCAAGGAGAAGATTGAAGATTTCATCATCCTTGGAGAGGTAAATATGTGATGCAATGCATGGCCATTGACCACAAGTTTCATTCTCAGCATTTTGTTGGTGTGGTGCTCTAAATTCAGCTGTGGTGCAGCAACACAACTAGGCCTATGTAGGGAAAACACTGCTTTGTCAATCCAGTGCTGTCGTACTCTCGAGTTACGTCAGACATTCATATGTGTGATTGCTTTTGCCCTCGAATCTTTCCAGTCAAACTTTTGCTACTTATCAAACACTTCCCCGACAGTCATTGGTCAAGTAGCTTTTCATTTGCTGCAGAGGCCATGTTCCCAGTTTTATCAGAATCGACTGTTTCATTTTGCAACAAAAAATAAAACATAATTGGAGGGATTTTTAGTTGTTAAAAAACCACATGGCACTTATTGCTTAAATATATACTAATGTTTTTTTCCCCTCTTCTGTAGAATAATCCCTCAAGTCCATACCCAACCATTCAAATGAAGGACAAGAATTGGACAACTGCCCTCTCAAGATGATGTCGCTTTGTTGTGACAGTTGAAGGACTGGCTGTTTGTTCTTGCAGCTCGCTGGATGAGGCCTACATTGCAGCCTTCTCCACATACTTTATGTTCAATATGACCTACCCAGCATACTTCAAGAAGACACTTCTGTTTCTTCAGAATTGCATAGCCAACATAGTAGATCAGGGAGACAAACCCCTGCCAGTAAGTGTCACTAGAGTACTTAACCAACTATACTAAATATGCCTACACTCCACAAATCTTCAAAATGTTCAAAGAGGACATTTACTCTAAGGAAGTTGATTACGCATGTTGGGGTAGTACATGCCCATGAGCCTCATTTCAGCATCACTTGCGGAATAAATGACTGCCAGGCAGCTTTTACCAAATATCATTCTTTTCGGTGCCATGTGTATCGCAAACACAAATCATCTATTTTGAATTGATTTGAGATAGTTGAAGAACGTTTTGAAAAACATACACACAGAGGTTGAAGACCCACACACACACACAGTTCAGCAGCCCACACCACCTAGTATGGACAATTTGCTTGAAAATTTAAGAGATCATTTATTTAGTTTTATTCTGAAATGTACCGAAAAAAATAACCTTCCGCTCTCTGTCCAGCAAGACATTGTTGACGATCTTAATTTTCTGTTGTGTTTAAAAAAAAAAGAAAACTACGACTCGTATATTGATTAGCATTTGGATAAAAATGGTTTCCGTCTCGGTGATTGTCCAGAACTTGAGCAGGTTTTGTCTACTTCAGACTTTATCCAGAAAGCGTGTGATGTAATTTGTTCACCATTTATGATAAAAGAACACTGCAAATCAAAAATGAACATGACAGAACCCATCAGTTACACAGTAAGAGACAATTCCGGAATCAAAATTGGTAGTTATTCTCATGTTCCAATCACACAGGTATTAAGAAAGTACTGTCAGGTGGAGGATATGTGGGAACAAATTGTTCTGGATAACCACAGAAATCAAGATGATGATGTTTTGACTGATTACAGAGATGACATGTATTTTAAAGACCACTCCTTTTTCAAAGATCACCCTCAAGCTCTAAGACTTCATTTTTATGAAGATCAGTTTGAAATTGACAACCCACTTGGTGCGAAACAAATTAAGTACAAAATCTGTGCCTTTTTTTATACGGTAGGGAACATAAGTGCAAAACATCGCTCATAGTTGAGTCACATTCATTTAGCCTTATTGGTTCGCTATTCACATTTAAAATAGTTTGGGCTTGGAAAAAAAAACGCCTGCAAAAAAACCGCCCAATTAGGCCGATTTTGTATGATCTCATTCAGAGATACAAAACTTTTGTGAAGACAGTTTTGAAATATATACCATCTCTGTGATCAGTACATCAGAACATCAGTGTCCAGTATTCTGTGTAACTATCTTGAGGTGATTAAGATTTTTACATTAATGTTTTTTACTTGACATGTCTTATGACAATATGAATTTAATCGACTGTTTGTGTACCTGAGGTAGTGTTTAAATACCTTGATGTGATTCTTTTAATGAAAATAAATGCTCAATTACCAAATATTGTGGACAATTGGGGTACATTTTTTGTCTCTTTTGATTACGGAATAGTTTGTCGCTGGGGGGGTACCCTTATAAGTACCCTATTGTATCCTTTTCAAGGGAACATTTGAAGGTACATTTATGTCTTAAAAGGTACATGACTGTACCTCAAATGCAGGGTTCCCACGCGTCCTGGAAAACCTGGAAAATGATAGACCAATTTTCCAGTCATGGAAACCCCTGGAAAATGGGGAAAAAAAGTAAAATGTCCTGGAAACGTTTGAGTTGTCCTGGAAAATAATTTCCCCTCCTTGTGGATGAACCCAAACGGGTTAAACGTTTTACGCATGAATGTCTGTTTTCGGCTGCCTTTACCGGGCAACCGGCAGTAGCACTTGTCTGCTTTCATTTCTGGACGTAGCCGGCATGGCGCCTTACGTGACGCTACCAACCAATAAAATTGCATATTCCCTTACAACATTTCTGCCAGAGTGCTCCAATGAGAGTGGCGACACTTCCATAGACTTCTCAGCTGTTGTCATGGATGACGTGACGAGCATGTCAGCAACATGCTGGGTGGCAAAAAGATAACGCGGGCGTACTGCTACCGGCACAGCTGCTACAGCTAGCTTTTGGCGCCCATAAAGATATAATTGTACATTCGTGCAGTGCCTTTGGGTGTTCCAATCGACATCCCGAGGATGGGATTTAATTTTCCAGGCTGCCTGCTTGAGCCTGAACAACGGGATAAATGCGTTGCTGCCATTAAATGGGAAAACTGGAGGCCGTCGGAGAGTACTCAGCTGTGTAGTGAACACTTTATCGGTGGTAAGTTTCTAGCTAATTCTGTTTAATTTTATGTAAATTTCTTTTGAGAAGTAACAAATAAACAAAAAGTCTAAAGTTGCTCACCATGTAAATGCAACCACGGTGAGTTTATTATCTGACATCTTCAACCGTCAATGCGCTGTAAAGGAGAGATATGGTGATGGCAGTTTTCAGTGTTAATGAAATGTTACAGATTTGTATTTTCCTTCGTGGTCTCAATAAGCTAAAAAGACCTAAAATAATCGACGTGTTTAGGCCTATTTTTTTTTTGGGGGGGGGGCTTCAGCTGTCCATATCAATTCAAGCTTCGCATTAACCAGGTTTTAGCCTCGACTGTTTTACCCAAAGTTATCATAAAAGAGAAAAGGGCGGGCATTAGGACCCTGTTCGCGGAAAGGCATGAAGGGGGCCTCTGTGAACGTTACCAACCTGGAGATTAGAACAACTCTTGCTTGCTTCAGGACCACAGGCAGGCACACTTAAATTGCTTAAGAAATTCTAAGGTTGGTTTAGCTGTTTAAGCTACATTTTCCAAAAGGTCGTTTTCAGAAAAGAAGCGCTGGTGATTGGTAGATTTAAGAGTGACGTGTGGTGAAGGCTACTAAGCTATGGAGGACTACGGGGGTCATTGGAAAAACAATACAGCATTTTGACAAGGAGTGCTTAATTGTGAATTAAAAATATAGATTGCTAAATATAATTTAAAATTCAACAATTAATTCATTAAAAAAAAGACAAATTTGAAAAACATTTTGAAATTACACATTTTAAATTAAAATACTAAAGAGGAATTGCAAATTGTATTTATTATTTGATTATTAAATACTGTGATTTGAAAATGCTTTTCAAATCCTATTTCGAAATGGAGAATTAAATAACACCATTAATAAATTAGATTATAAATATCTTTCCTTTTCATACATTTAAAAAAGTTATTCTCTTTTCTACATTCGTTTTCTCTTTCCAGCTCTCATTTTCAAATCCGTTTTGCAATTGCATTTCCTAAATGGTTTCCCCTCTCCTTTTAGCATTCGAGTGACCCTCCTGGTCCCTGAGCACACTGAAAACCAAGTTCAACCAATCATAGCTGCTCTTCGAACGTAACTAGCTCTCTCATTGGTTAGACTGGAGCTGTGCAGCTCGGCAAGGTCCACCCAAATATGGCTGTCTAACCAATGAGAGAGCTGGTTACGTTCGAGGAGCAGCTGTGATTGGTTGAACTTGGTTTTCGGTGTGCTCAGGGACCAGGAGGGTCACTCGAATGCTAAAAGGAGAGGGTAAACCATTTAGGAAATGCAATTGCAAAACGGATTTGAAAATGAGAGCTGGAAAGAGAAAACGAATGTAGAAAAGGGAATAACTTTTTTAAATGTATGAAAAGGAAAGATATTTATAATCTCATTTATTAATTGTGTTATTTAATTCTCCATTTTGAAATAGGATTTGAAAAACATTTTCAAATCACAGTATTTAATAATCAAATAATAAATACAATTTGCAATTCCTCTTTAGTATTTCAATTTAAAATGTGTAATTACAAAATGCTTTTCAAATTTGTCCTTTTTTTGTATGGATTAATTGTTGAATTTGAAATTATATTTAGCAATCTATGTTTTTAATTCACAATTAAGCACTCATCGTCAAAATGCTGTATTGCTTTTCCAATGACCCCCGTAGTCCTCCATACTAAGCGGCTGTGATGATTCAATACTGTAACTTCGGCAGGTTACTGTTGTCTTGCAACTCTGTACTGATCAGTATTACTACATAACAGATCATGACAAAAAAATGATGTGGTTTTAAATGATGTGGTTCTTTTATTTTTCAGACATTTATCAAATTTAACACTGAAAGAGGTCATTTTTACCCCATAGAAAACAATGTAGCTAAAACGCAGAGACAAGCACCTTTGCTAGCCAACCGGGTTCTGGTGTGAATAAATCACAGGTAGAACTTAGCTTATTTGACTTAGCCTTTTGTTATGACAGATTAAATGATACATTTGAATAATCGGCTTCAATAGCAGAATAATTTTGTCAAACCTTCCATAACTATGTGTATTATGAGAAAGAGGGAGATGAATAAACATTTAAGCAATATCTGGTTAAATGTACAAAATATAAGGTAGAAAATAACACTTCTCCAAAGCTTGGGATGTACGATTTATACCGGTATTTTACCCTAATTTGTCAGAATATTTACTTCAGGTCCATTTCATAGTAAGCTAAATGGATTTTGCATTTAAACACATTTAGCTTTACAAAAGCTATATCAATTTCAGCAAAATAACTGACAAAAAAAAGTTACAAAGATTTGATAAATCAAAATAATTTAGAGTCAAAAACCCATAACTTATCCATTTATGCCATTATGTTTACGAGATGCATAATGTGCCTTGGTGTGAGCAGATGCAATTAATTTAAAAGTCCTATAATTGTTGATATTTTCTAACGTTAGTGACTGATTGCAAATACAGCTTGACTGTGAGAGTGTATGAACTAAAGCAGAGAATAACTACTGTATTAGTTGTGTTTAGGCCTGGGGCGGTAACCGGATTACCGCCATACCGCGGTCACGTGGCGCCCACCGCAAGGCTGGGCGCCTCACCGTCATCACTGCCCCCCCCAAAAAAAGCCCTGCACACTTGTGTGTGAGCGCAATTTTTTTGTGATGCATAACATTACATATGTGTGCATTTCAAGCTGTGGATGCATGCACAAATAAAGTCAGTCTCCCAGTAGAATGGAAGATGAAATATGGGGGCACAGGTGATCCCGACAGACGTGCTGTGCACGGAGGGGAGGGGCTGTGTGTGTCTATGTGTGTGAGAGGGAGACGCGTGAGTGACAGAGAGACGAAGAAAGAGCATGTGTTTTAAATAGCGTAAAAAAGAAAAACGAAACGCAATATGACGGTGACGGTCGGTGTTGATTATTGTTTTTTTGGTCGGTGTTTAATCTGTAGCGCACCGCCACAGATTCGTCTATGTGTGGGAAACACTGTGGGCCGAAGCCTTCTCTGTGCATAAAAGTGCCGAAGCAGGAGCTACGCTGCGCTCCTCTCCTGGATAAATTGTTGCGGGACGCGCTCTGCCTTCACCACAGACAGAGCCATCTTTGACACATAGGTGTGGCAGCAGTTTGGCCTCAAGGTACAGCTCGTTATGCACACGAGCAGGGTACAGCCGTGGCGCAGCGACAGGTAGATATAAATATATATATGTTTATGGGTATATCGCAAAACCGCAAGAATTTGTAGATTACCGACCGCGGTAAGAAAAAATCCAAACCGGCACAGCCTTAGTTGTGTTGCATTGCAAGTAGAGGAAAGCAGGTGGCATTGTTAAAGACAACAATCGTTGCACAACTATAATACCGATATAATGGTATAGGTACAATGTCATATCTGTTTCAAAATGTATCCCAATATGATGATAATATTGGTATATCGATCAGCCCTAGTTCTGATAGCTTGACTTGTATTGTAGCAGGCTAGCTGAAAATGTCCTGGAAAATGTCCTGGAAAAGTCCTGGAAAAACATTTCAAGAAAAGAGTGGGAACCCTGAAATGGTACAACTCCATAAGGTACACAAATGGACCAGGACTAAAGGGTACAAATGTTTCTCAAAAAGGAACACCCCCAGCGACGAGCATTTGTACCCTTTTAGGTACAAGTTTGTACCCCTATTTTTGAGTGTAAGGGAAAGTGCACCACACAGAGGTGAAATAGAAGGGATTGTTTTTTTTTCTCTGGTAGCAGAACTTTTCTGAGTGCCATGGTATATGTTGATGTTTGCATTCTGCACAAAGTCAATAATAAAGTTTTAAAAAAGGTATTATAACTGGTTCAAAAACTTAACACTTGAATGGCACTAAGCTGTAAATATATGAAAAACCACAAACGGTCATGCTTAGCTTCCATACTAACTTCTTTTTACTCTGGATTACATCAGATAAAAAAAACGTTTATAAGACTTGAGACTCAGACCAAGCGTCCAAGTGAAGTCTAAAATCTAAACAGAGTCTAAAATCCTTGCTTTTGCAACTTCAATGCAACTGAAGTCAGAGGCACCTTCTTTACTACATGTACAAAGACATGGATTTCTAACTAAAAATGGTATGTATTTAAATCCAGAAAACAGCTTATGCAGACAACATGAATAAAACTGGGAGTAGGGAAGGATTTTGACTTTTTTTTAAAAACTGTATGTCTCATGTTCACATGAGGGATTACCAGACACCTCCCTTGACACGCCTCTGTCTACATATGCAAATAGATGCAAAAACAATGCTAGAGGCGTATGATCTGCTCTGTGCAATCATTTCTACATGTGGGGAGAAAATGGTTTCTACCTCCAATTATCAGGCAGCCCGAGTAATTATCTTGTAAAAAAGGGGAGGTGGTTGCTTCAAATCTACATTCACCTGCTGGAATGATGCACAGGCCAGACGTAGGGGAAAGTCCCAACCCTGTGAGCCAGAGCCTAAAACTGGGGCCAGACTACACAAGTTTTTGTCTGATTTTACCCTTGGTTCCCAGTCAGAAAATGTTTGCATCAGTCTGCGCTAGTTCCAGTCAGTCAGCAGGGTAGGTCAGCACAAAAATCTAATATTGTGAAATGGAGTGGAGACTGTAATCTCTGGTAAAAACTCCTGCGGCCTGTGATCCAGCAGCAGGCGTGGTTAAGTGTGTCATCTCCAGTCTCTCAGTCATGAAACAAAAACCCGTGGGTGTACATGCAGTGAGAGAAAACCAAATGATTGCCTTAGTCAAACCAAATTTGAACTTTTGAAATGCATGTATACACCTCTTAATCGAGCTAACACACCCAGATGATGGGATTAGAAAGCCGAATAACTCTGTATGTAAATTGCATCCCTTCTGAGCTTAGTCGAGCTTGACTTCCCTGGGCACTCCCCCTTCCAGAAATGAAGAGACCAGGGAAGCGGGAATAACAACACCAACAACATAGGAGTACCAACGCATGTAACATAATCAAACAGTATATTATGTACTCTGTCTGCTTTACTGCAGCCAGCATTTGTTTACTAATTGTGTCACCCTATAGGCGAACCGGAAGAATGCCAACACAAAAGGGAAAATGTCACCACCTACCATCGCGAAGTCGAACGTACTTCAGTCAATAATTCGATTTACTAACTGAAATGTAAACTTGGATAAAGACTCCCATTCTGGTTAAGGTATCAGCTCGCTTATTGCCATTGCTCGATTTAGATGCTCATGTTAGCGCACTGAGTGTGAACACCTAGTCTTTTCACTGCTTAGTATACTATCCTTACTGAGCTTAATGAGAGAAAGCCAAGGGAGTTTTGGCCTTTAGCTCACTCTTCTTCACCACAAGAGATAAATGCAGCTGTTGCATTGCTGCAGATTACCACCTTTGTTATCCATCCATCCATCCCACAGAACCCACCGCGGTACACCAAATCTCGGCTGTTCACAACTACGTAAACAGAGAGTTTACCGTATCAATGAATGTTTCATAATAGTTTGCAAAACATTGACAATAATGAATAGGAATTTGACAAAACAGATATAGTTGTTTGAAAATAACCTTGTAAAAATAACGTAAACTATCATCAACTGCATGGAAGTGTGCTTCCGTAGAACTGATATCTCTGTCATATATGCCCCAGGGCAGCTGTGGCTACAATTGTAGCTTGCTTTCACCACTGTGTGAATGTGAGAGTGAATGAATGATGAAATTGTAAAGCGCTTTGAGGGTATCGAAAAGCGCAATATAAATACAATCCATTATTGTCTTCACTCTCAAGGGTTACTTGTGGAGTTCCACAGGGTTCTGTGCTTGGACCAATTCTTTTCACCATATATATGCTTCCAATTGGTAGAATCATTAGACAGCATGGGATACATTTCCACAGCTATGCCGATGATACACAACTATATTTATCCATAAATCCTGATTAACCCAGTCAGTTAGGTAGATTACAGGCATGTCTGGAAGACATAAAAACATGGATGACCCTAAACTTTTTACTTTTAAATTCTGACAAAACAGAAGTTGCTGTCTTTGGACCAGAAGTTCTTAAACAGAAACTGATTAGTCAATCATTTCATCTGGATGGCATTAAATTGGCCCCCAGTAATAATGTAAAGAACCTCGGCATTATTTTTGACCAAGACTTGACATTTAAATCCCATATTAAACAGGTTTCTAGGATTTCCTTCTTTCACCTCCGGAATATTGCTAAAATTAGAAACATCCTGTCCAGGAGTGATGCTGAGAAACTAGTCCATGCAATTGTTACCTCAAGGCTGGACTACTGTAATTCTTTACTATCAGGTAGTCCACAAAATGCCATTAAAAGCCTTCAGTTGATCCGAAATGCGGCAGCAAGAGTTCTGATGAATATTAAAAAGAGAGATCACATTTCTCCTGTTTTAGCTTCCCTTCATTGGCTCCCTGTTAAATGCAGAATAGAATTTAAGATCCTTCTTCTTACATACAAAGTCCTTAATAATCAAGCTCCATCATACATCAGAGATCTAATTGTTCATTATGTTCCTAACAGAGCCCTTCACTCTCAGACTGCAGGTTTACTCGTAGTTCCTAGGATATCTGAAAGTAGAATGGGAGGCAGATCTTTTAGTTATCAGGCTCTTCTCCTGTGGAACCAGCTCCCAGCTTTAGTCCGTGAGGCAGACACTCTGTTTACTTTTAAGGCCAGGCTTAAAACTTTCCTTTTTGATAAAGCTTATAGTTAGAGTGGCTAAGGTCATCCTGAGCTATCTCTGTAGTTATACTGCTATAGGCTTAGACTGCTGGAGGACAGACTCACCAATTTTCTTCACTCTGCTACTTCCTTTTCTCCTACGACTCTCCAGTTGTATTACAGTACATTCTGTTATTTCGACTGTTAACTTTGTGTTCTCTCAGTGTTTTTTTCTCCATAGAAGATATACCTGGTCTGGTATCCTGGTTGGCTGCAATACCCTGTTGGACGGGGGGCATCGACTGGGATGATCCTCCCAGTAACTGAACATCCACTGTGTCCTGTTATCAACTTTTTACTTTCTGTAACATAGAAAGTTCTCTTATATCAGATCTTCTGTTCCTTCTGTGTTTCTGCTTTGTCTTCTCAAACCCTCAGACGGTCGTGGCAGATGGCCGCTCTTACTGAGCCTGGTTCTGTTGGAGGTTTCTTCCTGTAAAAGGGGAGTTTTTCCTCTCCACCGTCGCTACATGCTTGCTCAGTATGAGGGATTGCTGAAGGATTGCTGTGGTTGGAAAGTTTGCCCAACCTCACACCAATGACTGACGCAATCTGCTGGGATTCCTTAAATAGGAAACTTTTTAACTGATTGGAATGTTTGTATAATTGTATTGAAATGACTTCTTCTTAAGTGCCTTGAGATGACATCTGTTGTGAATTGGCGGTATATAAATAAACTGAATTGAATTGAATTATTATTATTCTAAAAAGCCTAGAAAAAACAGGCAACACCAGTTTTATTTTAAAATATACCACATTAAATTGGCTGGGTCCTATCTCACTTCTTGTCTGGCTCATGTCCTTTCTTTAACTTAATTAAAGAACGCTTCCGGAAAAAAGATAGACTTGATCCGGAAAGTTAACGGAGCTCCGCATCCACCCCCGGACCACACTCCGGCTGGTGTGAATGCTCGGATTGTACTCCATGTTTTTTTTTTTGCCTATGAGGCAGCTGTACTTACACCAGGCCACATCCATTCTGTGCCTGATGTGAATCAGGGGTTAGGATCGGATCAATTGTTCCACTAACATGTAAACATGCAAAGCAAACATTTTTAAAAGACAAAACACTTTGTTTTTTACTTTTGTTTTGAGTCCAAAATACTCAATGTAAGATCCTATTTTGTTTACTGTCTTAATTTCAGAGATTTCAAATGAGTAAAGTAAAGCAAATAAGAGGACAAAAAAGAGAAAATAAGTCAGAAGTCAGATAACCTGTGAACCTAATGAGAACTTTGCAGGGGGGAAAGGATTGGGTTTGTTTTAGTTTCAGTAAAGCAATAAATCCTGTGAGGTTACAGTTTGACATGTTGGTCTTCTCACCCTCTGACCTACAGCTTCTGAAGAGTGTCGCTGTGGTTAAAGCTTCATGAAATATTCAATACAGAGGTCATGCCCCCTACGCATTCTCAAAGTTTCACTTTTTATCACTGAAAAAAAATAAATTCAGCAAGATAAAAAGCAGAAATAAAAAAATGACTTTCATTCTGTTGGATATAATAGTGTGTAAAGCCTTAGACAATACAGTGCAGTAAAAAAGTTGCGTTCTTTGAGATCTCTTTAGTTTTTGCTTTTCTGTAACACAAATTAGTTTGATGACCTGAAATAATTGTTTCAGATCATCTTCAGAAATTATTTCCCAAGATACCGGTAAAAGCTTGTGTTTTCTTGTACCCATTAACCTAGTATCTTCTTGTCTATAAAAAAAAACAAGATGTTTACATTCACTGTATAAAACATCTGTGGAGCATCCAGGTGTTTGAGTGAGCCAACTGTTGGAACAAAGGAGTACATTAGGGCACCTTACCTGAATCATGAAGGATGAGTCTCCACTATGACAGGCACACGATATTTGAATGGTACAAAGATAACCGGATGAGTGTGAGATCTACGTGCACCATCCATACACTCACTAGTCTCTTGGTTGGATGGCTTGGTTGGATGACATCCTGTGTAGGTCCGCTTACATTATCAGGAATCTCAGCAGTTAGCCACTGTGAGATATGTATTTACATGTTTATTCACATGTGCACATGTTTTGTGCAGTATGTATCAACAAGTAAAAATGTGTTCTTGTAATATACCTACATAATATCCCTGTTGAATTGACATAACCTGATATTAATGCACATCAACAAATCTGTTTGACAAAATAAAAGGTAGCAACGTTTTGAAGAAGCCTAAATAGTTTACAGCACCAGAGTACAAGGAAATGTGTTTCAGCAACCTGTTTATTAGACTTTGGGAAGGTAATATTTTTCATTCAAAGTCCACTTTGGCCGACAGTATAAATGTTCAGATGTACTTTTTTAGCCGTGCAGTAGTAATTTTCACTGTCAGTGCCTCAAATTTTGACTTTTCCAGTCCGTCTGGACTGTCAGAGCACAAACAGCCATTCGACATCAGTTCAAAGTAAAAATGTCCATAATTGGGAAGCAACAGTGATGTGACAGAAGAAACAAACCACTGAGTGCACAAAGTTAAGTACTTTTACTTTGTGCACTGAACTTTGCAACTGTTTGGTGTTTCACAGATGTTGCCACATGGATATGAAAGAAAACAGCACAGTGTTGGACTGTTATATTTCAATTCTTGAGAGTTTTTAGTGAAGGCAACCGGGGTTCTCTTGTTATCCTGAAGACATGTCACCTCTTATCCAAAAGGCTTCTTCAGTTCTAAAACTTGGGTTGGGAGTATCAGGCTTAAAAGGTCTAATCAGGAACAATCACAATAATAGGGCAATAAAGACCATTGGTATCAAGGTCGCATGAAACCATGGCCCCACCCTCTATTACAGTGGTTCCCAAACTTTCCAGTTTCTGAGCCACAAAATACAAATGTAGAAGACCTGTGACCCCGACGCTGTCATAACGGAAATGCTGAGTCTCTGAGTCAGGCAACAACTCCAGACAAATGATAACAGTTTTTTAAAAGATTTATTAAAGGAGAAGATGTCATCAGAAGGTGGAGTCCGGCAGAGAACATTACTGAGGAGGACAGATGAGTAGTTAATATCTTGATGATTATTCTTAGTTCAAAATTTTCAGTGAGTGTAGGTGAGCTTACGCTTCAGTGAGATGAGGAGTTCCTGGAGGAGGTAAGTAGGGTTTCACGATCCACCAGGGGAGGGAGGCCCTGGCACGTCCACTCAGGGCCCACGGCTGGAGCACCACAAAGCCCCATGGAGCCCCAGGCTGTCCCCCTGTTCCCATCCTAGAGAGAGACCTAAACCCAACCCGACATTCAAACTACTATCAAAACACAAGACACTGGAAACCCAGGTTGAGTTCAGCCCCCCCTCCTCCCGCACATCCTCCCCATTCATCCAAGCGCCCCCATAGGGGAGAGCACCTGTGCTAGATAGTAATCGCCTCCCCACCAGCAAGGGAGGCCACCCGCGCATCAAGGGCCCCCGCTCCGAGGCAGGAACCCAGCGCACCCACCCAGACCAAGAGTACACCGATAGCCCCGGGTAGCCGACCCACCAGGCCGACATCCCCCACCCCCCGAGCACTGGCGTCCAATGGCTCAGCAAGCAACTGAACCCAGCGCGCCCAACTACCCGCCCTGCACATCCACCACCCGGCCAGTTCACCGTGGAGCCCGACTGACACCTGCAAAATGTCCGACCCGGTTAAATTTCAGACAATTTCACAGCTTACTGTCTATATTTATTTACAGTTATATGAAGCATATAATCTATTTTTGTTGTTTGAACTATTAAAATATGAAGTTATAAGTGATCTTAGATCTTTGTTACCTCAAGGCTGGACTACTGTAATTCTTTACTATCAGGTAGTCCACAAAATAAAAGCCAAAATGCGGCAGCAAGAGTTCTGATGAATATTAAAAAGAGAGATCACATTTCTCCTGCTTTAGCCTCCCTTGATTGGCTCCCTGTTAAATCCAGAATAGAATTTAAGATCCTTCTTCTTACATACAAAGCCCTTAATAATCAAGCTCCATCATACATCAGAGATCTAATTGTTTCATATGTTCCTAACAGAGCCCTTCGCTCTCAGACTGCAGGTTTACTTGTAGTTCCTAGGATTTATAAAAGTAGAATGGGAGGCAGATCTTTTAGTTATCAGGCTCCCCTCCTGTGGAACCAGCTCCCAGCTTTAGTCCGTGAGGTAGACACTCTGTTTACTTTTAAGGCCAGGCTTAAAACTTTCCTTTTTGATAAAGCTTATAGTTAGAGTGGCTTAGGTCATCCTGAGCTATCTCTGTAGTTATGCTGCTATAGGCTTAGACTGCTGGAGGACAGACTTACCAATTTTCTTCACTCTGCTACTTCCTTTTCTACTACTACTCTCCAGTTGTATTACAGTACATTCTGTTATTTCGACTGTTAACTTTGTGTTCTCTCAGTGTTTTTCTCTCCATAGAAGATATACCTGGTCTGGTATCCTGGTTGGCTGCAATGCCCTGTTGGACGGGGGGCATCGACTGGGATGATCCTCTCAGTAACTGAACATCCACTGTGTCCTGTTATCAACTTTTTACTTTCTGTAACATAGAAAGTTCTCTTAAATCAGATCTTCTGTTCCTTCTGTGTTTCTGCTCTGTCTTCTCAAACCCCCAGACGGTCGTGGCAGATGGCCGCTCCTACTGAGCCTGGTTCTGTTGGAGGTTTCTTCCTGTTAAAGGGGAGTTTTTCCTCTCCACCGTCGCTACATGCTGGCTCAGTATGAGGGATTGCTAAAGGATTGCTGTGGTTGGAAAGTCTGTAACGGGGCCCAACCTCACGCCAATGACTGACGCAATCTGCTGGGATTCCTTAAATAGGAAACTTTTTAACTGATTGGAATGTTTGTATAAATGTATTGAAATGACTTCTTGTTAAGTGCCTTGAGATGACATCTGTTGTGAACTGGCGCTATATAAATAAACTGAATTGAATTGAATCTTAGATGGGATCTTTTAGTATTCATGGTTTTGTCATGAATTAACCTGTCTGTTCCTGATTTTGCTTTCTCTCAGTGGCCACGACCACAACCCCACTGGTGGGTCTGATCTCTGGTTGCTTCCACCTGCCAGGTCTATTTAAATGCCTCACACCCTCAGGTTCTGTTGCCATCTGTCACAGCTTTAAACCTCAATTCATGTTTCTGGTCCTGTGTATTGACCCAGCCTGTCCTGTTACCACTGTCTGAGCCTTTGCCTTGCTGGTACAGTGAGTAGTTGGTTTCCCTCTATGGTTTTTTGACCTTTTGCCCGGAAATCTGAACATGCCTTTTGCGTAACAGATTTTGGATTTTGTCTGTTTCCCCGGATGTTTTTAAGTGCATGACCCTGGACCATTTTTTTGACTAAATTGTTTTGAACTGAGAGATTATTAATTCTCCTCTTCCCTGAGATTCATCAGGACCTTTAGTTGGATTCCGCATTCCCTTTGAACTAAGTAACATTCTCTTTTCTCTTGAAAGTCCCTTCTCTCTAGCTCTTCCCTGTCCTGTGGGTAAGGGTTTCCAGAGGTTGAACAGAGCCCCCATCTATTGAAGAGACAGGTTGCTGCTTCCCCAGAAATAGCCGGAACATGAGACCAGAGAGACTCAATATTAATTTTACACTCTGTAAATAAAAGTTTTAACCTTCCGTTGAGTTATTGGTTGTGTACTGGGTTCAGGTGGTACAGTAACCTGACAGAATTTAAGCAGTGCGGGCGGCTGTGGTCCCTAACCACCGCAAATATGGGGGTCCATTGTATACAGCAAAATTTTACTATCTTAGAATTACTTGTTTATTCTGTGGAAGACCTGCTGTCTTTAATATTAGGTGAAGTAAACTAGCTTTGTTTATGATTCAAACAGCTTTCGTGTCTATGAAGTTATCCAAGACAGAATCCTGTTCCCCTAAATAGGAGTTTGCACTTTGCAGGAAGGGAAGCCTAAATCTTGTTTTTGTGGACACATTATAAATAAGTACAATTTAGCAGTCAAACAGGCCTGTCAGCCCGACTCAGGTTACTATTAAACTCACCACTGTCTGTTTGCCAGACAGTATATGTAAGATACAGAAAACAGGACTAGATGAATCTGTTTCAGATTCAGAGATAAGATTAAATTAATTTAGGACTAAAATAACTAGGGCTGTCAAAATTACAACATTAATGCAGGTCGCTTAATTTGTAGAATTAACGCAATTATTTCTTTTACACATGCACAGAATGACCCACTCTGTTTATCTCACAATTCAATCTGTGCTGCTTTCACTGTTCTGTTCGAACCCAAACTGCAAGCCGCAGTTCCATATGAACTGGTGGATTACAGTTCCGGTGGTCAGCTGTGGCTGGCTGGGTGCTCTCCAGGTAGCGCTTGGGTGGAGGTGGGGTTCTCGGCCTTGCCTCTTCTGGGCGCCCTGGGTCAGTGCCTTGGCTGCTGCTGTTGATGTGCTGCTGCCGGTGCAGATGGCTCCTGTGAAGGTGTTTCCTAACCTGGCTCATCTGCACTTAGCCCAATGTCCTTTTGTTGCTGCTCTAAAGTGTGTGTGTGCATGAAGGTTGGGTCTGGGGGAGGGGGGTATAACTGTGATCATGCTTTTAATTATGTGAGGGAGGGATGGGAATGTGGTCTTTGTGGGATCATTTTAATTCCGTAAAGCACTTTGAGTTGCAATTGTTGTATGAAAAGTGCTTTATAAATAAAGTTTGATTGAAGAACATCTCTTCTCAGCCTCAAGCCAAATAGAGGGATTATTGGTCTACATTACTCCCTGCTCTACTGCACATGTCTTGTTGTTCTCCTGGTTGCACAAATTGCTTTGATATAAAAACAAAATTTGAAATTTCTATAGAATTCCATTGATTCACACCCCTTTCAGGGCAAGCAAAAGACGTCTTTGTAAGTAACAGAAGAAGCGATTGGAACGAGCAAATAATTTAAAACCCAACAATCTGCAGCAATCACTTCATATCAGGTAAGCCTCATTGGCTAACAAACAAGCTAACATTGCTAACTGCAAACAACAATGGGAACCAAAGCTAATTATAGGTTCGGTTTCACACCATTTGCGCGTGCATCAGCGTTGATAAACAACTAATCCCTTTGTTGTTTAGGAGAAATGGTCAGCTTTACATTCAGGAAATGTTAACCAGTTAGTTTGCCTTAGCAACTGGCTTAAAGATGAATAGGTTAAAAGGTCCAAGTGTAAATATGAAAGTGGAATTCAAAACGAAAATTCAATGCACCTGTCCTGTATATCATTTTTTAAAAAGAGCAACGGCATCTGGTTTTGTCCTTTATTTACACCTAAAAATGTTACTTTTTCAGTCATATTTAGGAATGTCGATAAATCATGATTAATTAACAGCTACCATGTGATTAATTAGATTACAATATTTATTTATTTGACAACCCTAAAATGACAACACGCTGTTTGTAGCTACAACTTGTGGATTTAGGATTATATAAAAAATTGTAATGTTAAATTATTATTTTTTTTACGATATGGATGAGAGTGAGGAGGACAGAGATGTAGAGAAAGCTAAAAGAACTGGATGGCAGATGGGTAGAGTGGAGTGAGGAAGAGGTCTGAGATGATAAGGATAAAGATGAATTGGTCGAAGGATAGTCAGAGAACTTAGATGAGGCAGATTTTTTACCCACGGTTCAGTAAGCCCAAAAAAACAGATTCCCAAAAAATTCACTGTGAAATCATCTTTATTTAAATGTACTCTAAGCTTTGAAAAATATCGGAAATTAACATAGAATGATATATAACACAGAGGTATTGAAAGTACTAGTGATATCTAATGTGATTGATATAACCATTTGACTGAGAATTCCTCACACTTCTCCAAATCTGGCAATGCCACTGGATTTGGGAACTACTATTGCTGCTTTTCCATTCTTGATTCAAATGCATACCTATTAACGGGAGTGGTATCCACACCTTTCATTAGCAACCCATGTTTAAAGTTTTGTTCATTTTTTTACACTTTACATGAAATGTATATAAACAAGAAGAAAAGAAAATCCATTGTGTGGGGCTTGCAGTTGAGTAATGTGAACATTTACTGCTATTGTCAGGTAAATTCAAGTTACCTAGAAAGAATCACACACAGGAGACGGAGAGATGGAGTATATTGTCTCTGCAGAGGAGAACTGGGTTAATCAGATAATAGAATCAACCGACCGTGGATCGTCCCAAGTTCTGAAGAACCAGCTCCTCACAGTTCTTTTTATTACAACGGCTTCATGAGAAGGAGATCAAGATACATGAGTTCAACCAATCAGGAACGAGGCAGACTAAGTAAGATGAGCCGCTACTTTCTTATCTCTTTTCCTGAAACAGTTTGACCATAAAACACACCCAACGCTTAAAACAACTTCATGTCTTGCTACGTTGAACTGGTTAGATAAAAAACATTTAAAAAGCACATTAATATAAATGGAAAACTCCAACAGCTATCCAGTAGATTTCCAACATGGTCAACTTTAACCGTGTTACCACAGTTTACACAAGAGCTGGAAATATACACAGTTTTATAGAATGGATTGCTTTAGTGTGCTGATTTGTAGAGTTCTAAATGAATAAATGGTACTGTTGTGTATTTATACCTCTATCTACTGTTTGTCCCAGTCGAGTGTTAACTATGTAGCCCTCGTGCCCAGTGGAACCACTCATTAGAAAACACAGAATTTTTAAGCAAGTTCCATTAAATGGAAAAGAGGGAAAATGAGCCTATTTGCTTCAACGAGTTGGCAGAAGGCCTGCCAAAATAAATTTGGGGAGTACACAAAGCGTTTTTCCCATCTCCGTTTCCAGGAACACAAATGTCAGAAGGCCTGCAGTCGATGTACTGTGAGCATTCAGAAATAGGAGAGTTATTATGGTGGAAGAAATGTAATGTTAAGAATGATCTGTTCTGTGTAGTTCACATACTGATAGTTACTGATAGTTACTATGGGTCTTTTCTTTATGATATGGTGACCAATCTGATTATGTGACACTGAATGAATTTCGGTCAGGTCAAACCTGCTGATTCAGACTCTTACAGCCTGGGTTGTCATGGCAACTCTCTTTTACGTCTAAGAACGTCCTGACATACATTGATTATGCTTCTATATCAAATCTTCTACACCTAATGAGTCAAATGCTTACTGACTGAGAAATGTGTGTTTGTAATATCATAGGTGATAGGGCTCATGATTACTGAACCTATATAATCCTGTGTCTTGTTTTGGAAGGCAGGTCAGTATCGCATATTTTTTCTGTTAACGCTGTACCTCCTTGTTTGATCAGCCAAGTCTGTATTAAAACCTCCGAATATCTGAAGGAATCTCTCTCATCTCTTTTATTAAAGAACTTCGATAACAGTTATTCAGAGGAAAGATGACAAAAATGTCCTTCTATGAGGATGATACACAGTGAAGAGAAAAAGGATATAAGCATGTGTTCCAAAAAAATCGGTATTGCACAAACTGTCATGATCCACACCCAAACATCAACTTCCTGTTATAAAACTGTTTAGAATTGTCCTCAGTGATTGGTGAAGTCTTTATACTGCTTACAGGACATCAGCTTGCTACACAACCTAAATCCAGAGAGATTTTTGCATCCTAAAACTGCCAAGGCACTAAAGGACCTAAAAAACAATTTTGGTGTTTCTGACACTCCATTATTGTGATTACAGGCAAATAAACATAACAAAAACTGAAGGATATCTAATGACCTAAAAAAGACCCATACAATGTAAATACACAACGTTTAATTAAATCATCGCTAGCAATAGCAGCAAAACAGCATCTAAAAAACCTTGGTAAAATACTGCACCTGGTAATAAAATGTCTAACCGTTGCACATTGCTAAGCTGTCAAGAGCTTTATTCCCCTGGTAAGGTCATTAAACGCAGGTTCTGGGTGAGGGATCAGACAAAGGGCAGCCTAAAGACCCCTTCTGATTAGAAATATAAATGGAAACATTGTTCCCTCACCTGGACATAGGTCACTGGCACCCCCTCTGGAGCCAGGTCTGAAGGTGGTGCATGCTGGCGAGCACCTGGAGACTGTCAACTGATCACTATCTGGTGGTGCGTTGGCTCCGATGGTGGGAAGGATGCCGGTCAGACCTGGGGGGCTTAAACATATTGTGATGGTCTGTCCCCTGTCAGAAGGAGCTTCAACTCCCAACTCTGGCAGGACTTTAAACATGTCCCAGGGGAGGTGGGGAAAATTAAGTCCAAGTGGTCCATCTTCCGTGCCTCCATTGTTGAGGCAGTTGACTGGAGCTATAGCTCCAAGGTGGCATGGCGGCCAACCTCGAACCCGCTAGTAGACATCCATGGTGAGTGATGCTGTCAAACTGAAGAAAGAGCGCTATCAAGCCCTCATGGCCTGTGGGACTCCAGAAGCAGCCAGTAGGTACATAGTCCAAGTTGAATATGGCTTGGTGGTTGGTCAGGCAAAACCTCAGAGTGGGAAAAGTTTGGTGAAGCCATAGAGACTGACTTTTGTACAGGTTCTGTTCCACCATCCGATGTTTCGGGAGGAAGAAGCAGTGTACCACCAACACTATTTATGGTGGGGATAGTGTGCTGCTGACCCCGACTCGGTACATCATGAGTCTGTGGGCAGATCACTTCTAAGTCCTCCTCAATCCTACCAGCATGTCTCCCAGTGAGGAAATGTTGCAGTTTAGTTCAGTTTAGTTTAGTTCAGGCTCTCCAGTCTTTGGTGCTGAGGTCACTGAGGTGGCTGAAAAGCTTCTTTGTGGCAGGGACCTGGGGGTAGATGAGATTCGCCCAAAGCACCTTAAGTCTCTTGTTTTGGTTGACTTATCTCTGCAACATTGCGTAGACATCGGGGGCAGTACCTCCAGTTTGGCAGACCAGGTGGAGGTCCACCCATTTTTTACATCACATGTCCCCAGCAATAAATATAATTGATGGTTTTGTCCCCAACACTTTTATAAACCTGATGCGGAATTTCTTACCAGTGCAGATCTAGTATCCACATGTACTCCCAGTCCAAATTCTGTGTAATCAGTATTCTAACTGACTGGTATTTCAGTCCAGGAAAGAAACATGGGTGTAGAGCACAACCATGTTTCTTTCTGCGCAAATACTGTAGCATTCCTTGCAGAGATTGATGCTACATTAAAAAAAGACTTACAATCAAAAGTTGGTACAGTATAAACAGGTCATATCTCTTTATTGCAAGGGTTCTAATTATGCAGCATCACCTGCATGTGTGCACAGATGGCACAGGTCTATGCGCACATCCCCCAAGGAGCAAGATGGGCATTCACTGTATGATGCTTGGCCCAATTTTAACCCATTTTCCATTAATGCAACAATTTTGCGATTGGTAAATCTTCAAAGCCCCATAAAAATACATATTTTTCTCTAAAGAATTTTGCCTTGCATTTAAGGCTCATTTGTCTCTCTTGTGTATGCTTTAAATGTAAAACAATTGAAGTAAAATATGGTTAAGTGCAGCATAGTCGTGCATGGTTCCAATTTTACCAACCCACACCTTTAAGATGATTTTTGAACTCGAACAGCTGTTGTGCCAAGAAATACATGCCTGCTGAAAATTGCATCCCCTGCCAAGGGAATTTGCATCGTTCAAATCTCCCTGATAACAATGAGAAAACTGATTAAAATATCAACGGCGTGGCAGCTTTTAAATATTTTCCTAATATTACCATGTTTTTTATGCATGTACGTCCTGAAAACGTACTGTTTAATGGCAGATCAATTAAAAAAATTAGGGACATTCATTTCTCTGCATAACACCTGCCTGTATCTGTGGTTATCTCTAGATCAGATAGTTTATTTAAAAGCCGCGATCAGTCTGTGTCCATAGCTATGCGCTCCAAAGTCTCCGTAACTCCTCATGGTGTTGTCAGCGTAGCTCGAATAGTGAGATACATCGGGGTGTCCAGGTCTTAGATGATGCTTAGGGCTGTAATTTGAGTCTTTTTTTGATTGATTTAGTTATTTTAACTCTGTGCGTAAAGTTGAAAATGTCTGTGTGTCTGCACCAAATGATCAGGGGTGGGAATTGTAATCTGTCAAAATGAGGATGGTCTTTAGATTTTTCTGTTTAAAAAATAAAACAGTGCTTTTTTGTGAAAGGGACAGGAGGACTGCACTGTATTAAGGAGAGGATGAATGGGGTCATGTATTGTGAGATTTTGAGCTACAACCCCTTCCCTCAGTCCCTCAGCTGAAGATGGGTCATGGCTGTGTCTTCCAACATGACAATGACCCGAACCACACAGCTAGGATGACCAAGGAGTGGTTTTGTAAGAAGCATATCAGGTGGTCTGGGCTGTCGGGCTGCCTCGCCACTGTGGGGCCCTTGGTGGTCTGCTTGTCTCCGTCCTAGAAGGTAGGGGGTCCATCTCCCGGGTCCGGGGGCTGGTGGCTCTACTGGGGCATTGGTACCTGGACCTGGGAGCATGAAGTGTGTATGGGGTGTGTGAGTGAGGGTACAGCGTCATTTCTTGGGTGTCTTGGTGAGTTAATGAGAATGTATGTGTTTAAGAGGGAGGGAACGTATGACTGTGTCTGTCTTTGTCTGCCTGTCAGGTTGGGTCTTGGGCTGCCCTCTCGCCTGGCGCATCTCAGGCCTTACATTTAATGGGGGGCCTATTTCCCCTCCGTCACTCCCCGCCTGTGACGGATGCCCCTGCCTACTGGTGCGTCGGTGGTCAATCCGGTTCGGACCTGGTGCAGGCCTGGGGGGGGGCGGTGTGTCGGTCGGCCGATGCGCTGGGCCGATATCTTCCCTTGGTTGGTTGGGGCACCTCTTTTAGGAGTGCCAGGTTTGGGATTGTTGGGTGGTGCCTGCTCGGTGGCTCGGCGGGATACGGATCCAGCATCTATGCTCGTTTGATCACCTGTTCTGTGCACACCGTGCGTGGTCGGTTCATTGGCGGGTTGGACCGGCCCTGGCCTTTGTTGGATGCCTGATCTCGAAGCTCTGCGTTGCCCGGGATCAGGACTCGGGAGCTGGTACAACTTGGCGTCCAGGTGCTGGCTGAGCCTGGCCTGGGGATGCTGTCCATCCGCTGCAGCTATCCTTAGGACGCCCCGACGTGGGGCAGGGGTGGGGTGCTGGGATGTTGGCGGTGGGGATTGCCCCAGGGTGGTGGTGGCACTTGGGCCCCTCGTCGGCCGGTCGCTTGTCGGGTCTCTGCTGGGTAGGCCCCGGCTCTCCCGGCCCCCCCTGGTGCGGCTGGTTGCCGGCGGGGGCCGTGGGCTCGTCACTGCTGCCCCTGGGCCCCTGCATAGTAGCCGCTGGAAGTTCCCCTGGGGTTCTCCTTTGCTCCTCTCTTGGGGGATGCGGTCGACCCCGCCCGGGTCTGCCTGGGGCTCTGGGGGTCCTTTGGACGTCTTGGCTCCGATCTCCTTCATGTCTGCATCGATTCCTGGGAGACGGATTGATGCCTGCTTACACCAGCTGTTGAACACTCTTATGGCGAAACCTTATATGCACCAGCATGCTCACACACACACATAGATGTGGGATCTCTGGTGTTTACAGATATATTCTTGGGCTGAGGTTATCATTACTAGAGCGTGATTAATCGGTACCATGAGTTTTTCTGTGACATTGTTGTTGTATTTTTATATCCATTCTTGTGTGATGTGGTTGTGTAGTTCTTAGTTCACGATGTTAGGTTTGTTTTTTGTCGATGTTCCTTTTTCGTGTTTTGTTTTATTTTTTCCCCTCTCTTCATCTAATGTTCATCTGTTTTGTTTTGTGCTGTATATTTCTTAATATCTAAATGTTCGTGTTCATATGTTTATTTAATGCCAATTTGAAAATAAATAGCAACAGGTTAAGTAGGAACTCGATTTTTGTCTGTGTTTGTGTTTGGAGGGGGGGCCTCCCTGGCCAATTATGTTTAGGGCCTCCAAAAGCCTAGCAGCGGCCCTGGGTGTTAGTCTTAGGTTTACTTTTTCCTTTTCTTTCCTTCTGTTCTCTTATTTTTCCCTAATTTCTGTTGTACCCATTGATGCTGAGATTTAAGTTTCTCTGGTATTTATGCACTTAGATCTTATCCTTTTAGTTCCTCCTCTATGTTAGTTTCCTACTTATTTTCCTCATGCCTTTAGGATTAACTTTGATTAGACCCTCATCTGTTTTGTTCTTTAATTTTTACTTTCCCTGTTCAGTTTATTTCCTCCATGCCATTCTGCTTTCCATTCCAACTGCAATTCATCACCCGCTATTCTTTCCCTCTCTCACCTACATCTGGTTACCTCTGATTACTCCCTCTAGTTCCTTTGTCATTTCCTTTCTCTCCTCAGTATATAAGCTGCTCGCCTTCCTTCACACCTTGCTGGATCTATGTCCATGTTCCACTGGTTGTCCGCAAAGTTAGCTTTTGTTTCCTGGATACAACTTGCCAGTTGCTGTTTTGTTGTTGTTTCTTTTTGGCCTTATTGAATACATGCACCATGAAATTTCTGCTGTCTTATCTGCATTTTGGTCCCGCCACTACATTCAACCTTAGATGTTCCACCAAACACTGCTTTAAACTTCTCCACAACTTTCGCCCAGATCTCCCGGCTGTAATCCTTGGCCTTTGTGATGCATTTTGTTCACTTACATTCTCTAGCAAACCCCTGAGGCCTTCGCAGAACAGCTGCATTGATTTTTTTTCTTCCATATCACTGTAATCGTTGTGTTTAAATCCATATTAGCTTATGGTTCTATTACAAAATGTAACAACAACACTGCCAAAGCACCCCAAAATCTAGTTATTGTCATTTAGTTCAATCAGGACATGTTATGTCTTTGAAGGAGAAAACTGAGGTATACTCATCTGAGGCCACGGGTCTGTTGTCTTGTAATAAACCCATGTCTTTGCTCTGAAACAAGGACAATTATGCCCTGCAAGACACAACTTTATTGTGGTCTTCATATCAGTCTTCCTGTCATAACAGTAAAGCACGGATAGCACTGATTATTATAAACAAAACAATGCAGTAGAAAGCAATGTAAAAACATAGTTTCTTCACAAGAAAAAATATTTCCAACTATTATTAGTTTTATGTTTTGCCCTTTACTATTTTTGTTAGTTTTACATGATTTAAATGTAGATTGTCAATGAAAATGTATAAAGACAGCTGAAAAATGCTACAAAAGTCCTACAATCTAAAGCATAACTGGCACAATCCAAATTTCGCTGCTGACCACAAAGCCTCCAATAAGTCACTCTGGTCAATTTAATTCATTTTCAATTCAGTTTATTTATATAGCACCGAATCACAACAGATGTCATCTCAAGGCACTTAACAAGAAGTCATTTCAAAACATTTATACAAACATTCCAATCAGTTAAAAAGTTTCCTATTTAAGTAATCCCAGCAGATTGCGTCAGTCATTGGCGTGAGGTTGGGACCCCGTTGATGCAGACTTTCCAACCACAGCAATCCTTCAGCAATCCCTCATACTAAGCAAGCATGTAAAGACGGTGGAGAGGAAAAACTCCCCTTTAACAGGAAGAAACCTCCAACAGAACCAGGCTCAGTAGGAGCGGCCATCTGCCACGACCGTCTGGGGGTTTGAGAAGACAGAGCAGAAACACAGAAGGAACAGAAGATCTGATATAAGAGTACTTTCTATGTTACAGAAAGTAAAAAGTTGATAACATGACACGGTGGATGTTCAGTTACTGGGAGCATCATCCCAGTCGATGCCCCCCGTCCAACAGGGCATTGCAGCCAAGCAGGATACCAGACCAGGTATATCTTCTATGGAGAGAAAAACACTGAGAGAACACAAAGTTAACAGAGAGAAGAAAATTGGTAAGTCTGTCCTCCAGCAGTCTAAGCCTATAGCAGCATAACTACAGAGCTAGCTCAGGATGACCTTAGCCACTCTAACTATAAGCTTTATCAAAAAGGAAAGTTTTAAGCCTGGCCTTAAAAGTAAACAGAGTGTCTGCCTCACGGACTAAAGCTGGGAGGTGGTTCCACAGGAGAGGAGCCTGATAAAAGATCTGCCTCCCACTCTACTTTTAGAAATCCTAGGAACTACAAGTGAATCTGCAGTCTGAGAGCGAAGTGCTCCGTTGGGAACATATGAAACAATTAGATCTCTGATGTATGATGGAGCTTGATTATTAAGGGCTTTGTATGTAAGAAGGAGGATCTTAAATTCTATTCTGGATTTAACAGGGAGCCAGTGAAGGGAAGCTAAAACAGGAGAAATGTGATCTCTCTTTTTAATATTCATCAGAACTCTTGCTCCCGCATGTTGGATCAACTGAAGGCTTTTAATGGCATTTTGTGGACTACCTGATAGTAAACAATTACAGTAGTCCCGCCTTGAGGTAACAAATGCATGGACTAGTTTCTCAGCATCACTCATGTACAGGATGTTTCTAATTTTAGTAATATTCAAGAGGTGAAAGAAAGAAATCCTAGAAACCTGTTTAAGATGGGATTTAAATGTCAAGTCTTGGTCAAAAATAATGCCGAGGTTCTTTACGTTATTACTGGGGGCCAATTTAATGCCATCCAGATGAAGTGATTGACTAATCAGTTTCTTTTTTGGATCTTCTGGTCCAAAGACAGCAACTTCTGTCTTGTCAGAACTTAAGAGCAACAAGTTTAGAGTCATCCATGTTCAATCTGCTGCATTAAAAGCACTAAAAAAGTAGTAGGCTAATATGAGCATGCTAAAGATAACCAACCTAAGGAAGACATCGGCCCAGCGCATCGGCCGACTAAAACTCCGGTCCCCCCAGGCACGGCCAGGCACGCACCAGGTCCGAACTGGATTGACCACCGACGCACCAGTAGGCAAGGGCATCCGTCACTGGCAGGGAATGACGATGGGGAAATAGGCTCCCCATTAAATGTAAGGCCTGAGGTGCGCCAGGCGAGAGGGCAGCCCAAGACCCAACCTGACAGGTAGACAAAGACATACAGACACAGTCATACATTCCCTCCCACATGCATTCTCACACACCCAAGAAATGACGCTGTACCCTCACTCACACACCCCATACACACTTTTTGCTCCCAGGTCCAGGTACCGATGCCCCAGTAGAGCAACCAGCCCCCGGACCTGGGAGATTGATCCCCTACCTTCTAGGACGGAGACAAGCAGACCGCCAAGGGCCCCACAGTGGCGAAGCAGCCCGACAGCCTAGGACCCCGACCAGACCACCTGTTCCTCCTCCGGACCCCAACCCCTGATGGCCCATAGCAAACAGGGGTGTGAAAGGACCCCTAGCCTCCATCCTCCCGCTCGAGTATTGTGTTGTTATAATGTGCATTTAAAACAGAGGGGTGGGAAGTGGCGAAGGCAGCCACACATCGCCCAACACCCACCCCAAGCCCTCATTGTCTATATGTGGTTTAACAGTGGGCACCGGCACCAGAAGTGAAGCTGATTGAACAGCTCCCCCTCTGGATGAGGAAAAGTGTGCCCACCCCAAAGTCCCTACAAGTCCCTTTAATTCTTTGAAAAGCTTTGTTGTGGTTTGAAAAGCGCTTTATAAATAAAGTTTGATTTGATTTGATTTGACACATGTGTTATAAGTGTTATAAGTGGGAGTGTCTAAGTTGTATATTAAAATTGGGACCCAGGCAGCCACGGGATAGCGAGGATGGAGACCCCTCCTCGCACCCCAGTGATGTGCCCATGCCCCAAGACCCTAAATGAGTGTTAAAGTGATGGAGCAGGTGGACAGTGGTGTAAGGGGATGGGGAGGGAAGGACTGGGAGACAAAATGCCTTCCCAGGGAGGCAGCTCCCCCACTGACCCCAATAGGCACCTCTGTTCACCGGGATCCATCAGGGGAGGGAGCCCATGGCATGTTCAACCCGGCGCCCACGGCCACAGCACCACCAAGCCACACGGACCCCAAAGCAGTCCCCCCAGCCCCATCCCAGAAGGAGAACTAAACCCACCCTGACATTCTCTCTACCATCAGAACACAAAAGACACTAGACACCCAGGTTGAGTTCGGCCCCCCTCCTCCCGCACACCCCTCCCCCCCATCCAAGGGCCTTGTAGGGGGAGAGCACCTGTCACTACATAGCAACAGCCTCCCCGCCAGCAAAGGACGCCCCCAGCGCCACCTGCGCCACCTGCGCATCGGAGGCCCCCTCAGCCCAAACCCCGGCGACGTACCTGCCCAGACCAGGAGCAAACCGATGCCCCGGGCGGCCGACCCACCAGGCCGACATCCACCAGCCCCATTCCCTTGCAGAAGCGACCACTGCACTGCTGTTCAATGGCCCAGCAAGCGAGGAAACCCAGCGCCTCACCCATCCTGCCCTGCATGCCCACAACCGGGCCAGTCCACCCACAAGTCCGACCGAACCCAGCCAAACGCCCGACCCCAGCGCCCCGCAGCGCACAAAGACCAAGACCCAGGAGCCAAGTCCAGTGCGAAAAAAGAGTGATCAGGTCCAGAAATGCCACCCAGCTGCTGCGACCAGCAGCCAGGCACCCCAACCAGCAAACAAGGCGAGACCCCATACAGGGACCGGCGATGACAATCGGCCCAAAGAAAAAGAGAGAGGCGGCCGCACATGCCGGCAGGCCCTGACCCCCACAGGCCGGCACTGGCCACAGAGACCCCACGCTTGGCCAACCCCCAGCCAGGACCACATCTAGGGGGCGCAGCACCCCAGAGCCCCGAACCCCCAGGCCCACCCCAGACCATACCCAGGCGCAGCACGGCCACCTTGGCCAGTAACCCATGTCCGTCAGTGCAACCCCCCTAAGGCACCGCATGCAGCGGTCAGGAGTTACCATAGCAAAATATGGTAAAAAATCATCTGTAACTTGAAACTTGAAATCTGTAACATGAAACTTGTAATTTGTATTTTTAAAATGTGTGCAAGTTACAAAACATAAGTTACAAGTACCAAACCTAAGTTACGGGTAAAAAATGTAAGTTACAAGTGCAAAATGTAAGTTACAAGTACGAATAATAAGTTACAAGTACAAAACTGAAAGTTACAAGTACAAATCTAAAGTCCCAATTCTAGCTCCATACTGTACCAGTTGAAAGAGGAAGACAGGTGGACCGATCAGACTCACTTCCAATAATATTAGGTCTAATTTATATACAATAAAAAGAAACTCAAGATCAAGTGTCAACCCAGCTGCCTGTAGCTTTCAACCAGCCCCAAGTACCTCGTAGTCTTCAAAAGTGCTGACATGTGTCCTTATTCTGTCACAAACAACATTATTGACTCGAGATGGATTCTGTCATATCAACAGAGCTGTGTGTAGGTTGGTGTATGTGTGTCTCTCCTCCTCCTCTCATTAAATGGTATGACCACTAGGTGTGTCCTCCAGCGCGAGCTCATCAAGCCCAGGGCCACCTTAACCAGCTGATAGGCCCCGGGGCAGAGTGGCTCAGTAGCCCCCCCGCCACCCATGGCCCTTATATATGTGCGTGTGTTTTATACGGCTCCTATATGTGTGTATAGATAGATACACTATTTATCTATCATAGATAAATAAATATGCTGAAAATTGAAAATATATTATCAAAGCCAACATATCTATTTTATTTTTGTATTGAACACCATAAAACATATAACAAAGTAGTGAATACCACCATCACCTCTGCATAAACATCAAATAGTGATGACAGCAGAAACAAAGAACAGCAGCTAACAAGTCAGTGCAAGGACCTTCTCTTTAAAGAAGGCAAGGTAAGTTTATTTGTATAGCACAATTCATGTTACAGGACAATTCAAAGTGCTTTACATCAAACATCAAAGCATTACAGCAGGGTGCAGAAAAAGCAAAAGTACAGGAATAAAAAGCATGATTTAAAATGAAAATCTTAAAAGTAGCCGTGCAGATTTATAACTTAGAACAGGTTGTTGTGCATCATGCACACACACACACACACGCACACACACACACTCCTTTCAGCACCATGGGCAGCAACATGGCCAATGTGTCAGCAAGTGCTTATTGATTTACATTTAACCTGTTCCATCCCACAGCCCCGCCGCCGGGTCACTGTGGGGGAAGGGCGGGGAGAATGTCCGAATTTAGTTGACCTGTGGTCACTGATTACTAAGCATGTCCTATCATTATAAACCTCAGAATCACAGCTAAACACTCATATAAATATTTTCTGTGACTTCCAAACCCAGAAAAAATAACAAGCAACTAAGAGAGCAGTTGTGCTATTTTGCGATTTTTACATGAACACATTCAACCGAACCTGTCGGTCACCCTGCCGAACAGAACCGAGGAAACTTTGCCTTCCCTGAAAGCCAGCATCTCACAGACTCTAAAGCTGCAAGTTTCATCATGCCAAGTGCAAATTTCAGCAAATGAGCAGCAAAACAAGCCCAGAAATACGTACAACATTTGAAAAACAAGAGCAAACATTTTTTCCGTGCTGAAATGAATAATCCATCGTGATATGACTGTATTTCCAGAATAATTAAAATATCCAGTGTGTATTTAGAAAAGAAAAAGTGAAAAAAATGAAAACCTGCAGTAGAATGTATCCAAAAATCTCCCATGTCTCGCACCTATCGGCTGTGCCTCCTCACCTGCGGTAGGTTTCCTGCTGCGCGGGCTGCTCCGGCCTACAGGTGCTGCTGCTGCATCCTCCTCTCTGTCCGATGTGTCAGAGAGCTAGCTATGTCCAACTTCTTTAGCTGACTTAAAGAATTCTGTCAGCTTAGGAATTTTCTTTCTTATTTCTTTGTCTCGAAGCTCCTTCTCACAAATCACTTTTCTTTTCTGAGCACTGCTCTCAAATTTCTTCCCCGACATTTTTCCACGTTTCTTTACATCTAGATGACCACGCCCTGAAAATGTCTAAATTGTTTGATTGGTGAGCTCATGGTGCAATGGGAACTTTAGAGGCCACGTGGGTGAAGTAGGTCACTTGTAATTTGGATCAATCAGCCGCATTAAATTAGCATATAAGATGATAGACAGAAAACCTGACAAGTAATAAAACGTTTCTTTTGTTTGTTTGTTTTTTACCTGAAATGATAGGCCCCCTGAGCATCATAGGCCCCTGGCAACCGCCCCGGTTGGCCCGTGCATTAAGGCGGCCTTGATCAAGCCTAATCAGAAGGAGCATGTTCCCTAAGGCAGATGGCAGATTGTTTCACTCACGTGAGTGAAAGTTTCATTCTCTTATTGATGTTCTCTTCCTGAACTCCAGTGGTCAGCTTCTTAGTACGAGCTGTCTGTGTGGAGAACTCTTCTCAGGACTCTTCAGCTCATCCACCATCCTACCAACATAACTGCTATTCATCCAACTACCCATTGTAGGACATGGAACCAAATAATCATAGTTATCTGGAGTAAGAAAGGCTCCTACAAACCTGCATGCCGCCATTCTGGAATACTATTCAAGAAGTACAAATGATATGAGATGGAGGGAGAGTTAATGCTCTCCTTTTTAATGGGTGCATACACCCTCACACATAAAGCCACAGTCAGCAGTGAGCAAAAGCAGCACTGCAGACCCTAAAGCCATGTTAGAAGTCAGGACAGGGTGCAGGGTGCATGTAGCTATAATCCTCCAATTAATTCTCATTCCCCACAAGTGGAGGACCCCTGAGAGCTTCTTGACACTTCTATTAAAAAGCAAAAATGAAACACAGCATGAAGGTGAAGCAAGAGCGATCTCTTTCTGCAGCCCATCTCCACAGAGAGCAAAGTTTTGCAGCCTTTTGGGCAAATAGTTACATTTTCTTTCCAGCTCTGTTCATAAGATAAAGAGTTCTTGTATCACTCTGGGAGATGAATGGTACAAAAGAGATTCAGGTCAGGTCTGCATCCTAAAAGCAATTGTTGTTTAAGTTCAGACTATGGAAGATATACCACTATTCATTGCATGCCAGAGGAACAATACATGTTACATCACATTTAACAGGTGACAAAGTTGTATTGTCCTTTTGGTTTACTCCCTCTTTGACTTTTATTTTGCTCTTTAGGATTTAGGAAGCTTTATAAATTTCTTGAAAATACTTGACAGCATCCTTTTCCCCATTGTTGGTCTGCTCCAGTCCTATGCACAGAGATTTAATAAAAGATGATTGCATTGCAGAAAGAGACATGGAGCAGACCTCAGTAGATGAATGATTCTCTCAGCAAGTTCTGCAGAAACCTGCTAATGGCACAGTCTTTTCAAATCAAATCAAATCAAACTTTACTTATAATATTTATAAAGAGCTTTTCATACAAGAAGCTGCATCACAAAGTGCTTTACAGATTAAAATGACCCCACATAAAACCACCTTCCCTCCCCCACAGATTTAAAAGCATGGTCACAGTTATACCCCCCTCCCCCCAACCCAACTCCCATGCACACACACAGTTAAAAGAAAAAGTAAAAAAGGACATTGGGCCGAGTGTAGATGAACCATGCAAGGAAACGCCATCAGAGGAGCCATCTGCCCCGGCAGCGGTAGACTAACAGCAGCAGCCGAGGCACCGACACAGGGCACCCAGTGGAGGCAAGGCCAAGACCCCCACCTCCACCCAAGCTCCACCTGGAGAGCACCCAGGCAGCCACAGCCGACCACCACTCCCGGGGCAGAGGGCTCCCACAGAGAAAACACTGGAACGGGGATTAAGATAAATCAAAGTAAACAAAAACAAAAACAGTAAATTAATGTGTTAAGATTAAATAGTAAAACACAGATAAAAATATAATCATATAAAACATGCAGAGCAAGTAAACAAACAGCAATAAATAATAAGTTAAAAGCTAGGCTAAAAAGGTGTGTCTTGAGCCTGCTCTTAAAAACATGAACGTTCTCCACGGCCCTGAGGTCCTCTGGCAGCCTGTTCCAAAGGTGAGGGCCATAAAACTGGAAAGACGCCTCGCCATGTGTGTGTGTCCTGACTTTTGGGGTGACAAGGAGACGGCTGCCAGAGGAGCGCAGAGACTGCGAAGGTTTATATGGTAAAAGCAGTTCAGAGAGATAAGAAGGCCCAAGACCATTAAGACACTTTAAAACCATTAAAATAACCTTAAAATCGATCCTGAAATGTACGGGGAGCCAATGCAATGATTTTAAAACCAGTGTAATGTGCTCCCGCCTCTTGGTCTTCGTCAGGACACGTGCTGCTGAATTTTGTAGTAGTTTTAAACCTGATATACTCTTTTTGGGAAGACCAGAAAGCAGGGCATTACAGTAATCAATTCTACTGGAGATAAAAGCATGCATCAGTGTCTCCGTGTTGGCCCGAGAGAGAATGGGGCGGACTCTGGCGATGTTCTTTAGTTGATAAAATCCTATTTTAGTAATATTTTTTATGTGAGGACTAAAAGTCAGCTCAGAGTCAAAAATCACGCCCAGGTTCTTTACTTGTAAAGAGGGATTAAAAGACAGTGATTGTAGTTTTGGTAAAAGTTTTTCTCTCTAAACCTCAGGACTGATGACTAAAACTTCAGTTTTGTCCTGGTTGAGCTGGAGAAAGTTTTCTGCCATCCAGGATTTGATGTCTAAATCGCAGTTAAAAAGTGAATCCATTGGCCATGTGTCATCGGGAGACATGGAGATGTACAGCTGTGTATTATCAGCATAACTGTGAAAGTTGACTCCATGTCTTCTGATGACGCTGCCAAGAGGGAGCATATAGGTTAAAAAGCACTGGGCCTAAAATCGAACCCTGGAGCACACCACATGTAATCCTATGGACCCTAGAGGAGCAGGTATCTAAACTTACCATAAAAGTCCTGTCTGTGAGATAGGATGTGAACCATTTGTGAACAGCACCAGAGAGGCCAATCTGTTTTAAACGGGTTAAAATAATAGTGTGGTCTACTGTATCAAAGGCAGCGCTTAGATCCAGTAGAACCAACACTGTCACCCTCTGTGCATACTTTAATCTAAAATCATTTAAAATCTTCAAAAGGGCCGTCTCTGTGCTGTGATTCACCCTAAAACCAGACTGAAATTTCTCCAGGGCATTGTGCTCATTAATAAAATCATTAAGTTGAATTAAAACAATTTTTTCAAAAATTTTGCTTAGAAAAATGTAAGTTAGATACCGGTCTAAAATTTAAAAAATTTTTAAAATCAAAATTTTAAAGGCGGCAGGAAAGACCCCCGTCTGAAGAGAGCAATTCATCATGGTTAAAATCTCATCTCTAAAAGATCCATAAAATTGCTTAAAAAAGGAAGTGGGAATCGGGTCCAAAACACATGTGGTGGGCCTCACTGAGGAGAAAACTTTATCAAGAGTCCCAGCTTCTACCAGGACAAAACTGTCCAGCATTTCCTCTGGTAAAGACACACGCTCAGATTTGTCTAAAACCATGTTACTCTGAGAAGATAAAATCTTACATCTGATAGTGTCTACCTTCCCTCTGAAGTGGTCTGCGAACTCCTCACAAAAAGTGTTTGAGGGGGTTTTAGGAAATCCAGTGGTAGCTCTCGTAAAAAGTTTATCCATGGTGGAAAAAAGGATTTTGGAATTATTTTTATGTTCCGAGATGATTTTGGAGAAGTATTAATTTCTTGAATTTCTTACTGCATTGTTGTATAATTTGAGAAGATCTGTGTATATTTGATGGTTTATTGTGGTTTAACTTTTCCTCCATTTTCTCTCTGCCGCCCTACAATTTCTCTTAATTTTTCGGAGGTTTTCATTTTTCCATGGCGGTGCAGCTTTAGATTTTAAACTTTTAACTTGTAGTGGAGCAAGCCGGTCAAGAGTGGACTGAAGCCTTCTGTTAAAATCATTGACAATAAAATCACAGGGGGCAGGTAAAACAATAGGAGGATTCTTTTTGAAAATTTCCAGAAAACCTGCAGCCACTTCAGGGGTTAGATGGCGCTTCCTGACAGTTCTCACAGAGGTCTCCTGCTGAATAAAACTGGTGATGTTAAAAAACACACAGTAGTGGTCAGAGACAGCCAAGTCAACAACAGAGGACACACAGGTGAACAGGCCATACGTGATGACCAAGTCCAGGGTGTGTCCGTTGTTGTGAGTCGGCTGCATGACATGTTGGCTAAAATCCATATAAGTCAGAATGTTTAAAAAATCTGCTCATAATGGGTCTAAAAGGTTATCCATATGTAGATTAAAATAACCAGCTAAAATTATCCTTTCAAAGGAGTTGTGCAAAATTGATAAAACTCTGAAAATTATTGAATAAAAAGTGCACTCTTTTTAGGAGGCCTATAAATTGTGACACATAAAATCTGAGAAGTGCTAAAAACAGTTGCATTATATTCAAAAGTAAAATAGTTATCAAATAAAACAGGTTTGGCGGAAAGTGTTGATGAACTTAAAAAAGCAGTTTGCCTCACTTTTTGCTACTCCTCGTAGAATAAGTGAAGTTAAAATTAGGTGGGGAAGCCTCTGTAAGAACAACAGGGGCATCTGCACTCAGCCAAGTTTCTGTTAAAAATAAACAATGAAGATTATGGTCTAAAATCAGATCATTTATTATAAAAGTTTTGTTCAGCAGAGAGCGAACATTAAAAAGTGCCATATTAATAGTGATTGGTGATGGAGTGACTGTATGATTTACTGAAAGTGAGGCTTTTGGCAACTTTTTGAGATTATTTGGGTTGCATTTGTTCGGTTTGTGATTTTTAGTCTGCTCTCTGCTGATAATAACAGGTATGAATGAGGTAGAACAAGGTCCAAGTTCAGTATGTGAGTTACTGTTAAAATCAGGGGTGAGTTCGTAGGAGCAGGCACCATTTGCACATCAGGATGTAGCGGAGGAATCAGAGAGGGCAGGGGCAGCTGTGGTCAGTGTAGTTGACATGGGGGGGCGTGGACATGCCAGGCTCAATGTCAGTGTACGAGTTCCTTGTCTATTTAGATGGAGCCCATCTGGTCCAAATAGGTGCTTCCTGCCCCAAAAAATGTTAAAATTGTCTATAAAACCAATATTGTGAACGGCGGTGATGGAGGAGAGCCAAGTATAAGGGAAAAAAGTCTGCTAAAACGGCCAATTCCTCTGCCGACAGTGGGAGTGGGGCCAGAAATAAAAACAGAGACGTGTGTTTTCTAAAAGATTAAAAAGGTGAACAAAATCACGCTTCAGGAGCTCAGACTGCTGTTTATAAATGTCATTGATGCCAGCATGAATCACAACTTTACTCACAGATTTGTGATGATCAATGAGCTGCAGGATCTGTTCGGTAATGTCCGTGACAGTGGCTCCAGGGAAACACAGTGTAAGGGCTCCACTCATCCTCACGTTTCTGATGATAGAGTCCCCGATGATGAGTGTGGTGGGCGGCGGGTCTGCAGGCGGATGTTTGCGCTGGGCAGAGGATCGTTCACCATCCAGGACTTGCTGCATGGCAGGTGGAGAAGCTTCCCCAGGACTGCAGCAATGTTTAATTGGTACCGAGGGCTCGTTCCGTGGGTTCGGGGTGAAGTGGAGCACTCCTCGGCGAGTTCTGGCTGCAGCCCGGGGTTTGGCGCGATGTGGAGGGCTGCAGGAGTCTGGGTTTTGCTCCAGCTGCTGGGGGGGGATTAGGCAGTGCTCCTACGGAGCTACGGCGACCAGGGCTGTCAAAGGAGGGAAATCCACATCCAGGGCGCTGAAACGGTTTGATAGAGGCAGGCAGGTTGGAGGAGAGCGGAGGCGGCTGCTCCAAGCGCCTCCACCACAGCCTGGCCCAACCGTTAACCGGGCACCCTGGAGGACCGGAGTGGAGCTGATGGGGGCTTTTGGTTTAGCCCCCTGCTGGAACCAGCGGTCCTCCTTTGCTGCAGATGTTATGCGGGCATTTGGCACCCAGAGTCCGCCTGGAGGCCCAGCGATGGATCCTCCCTCCACAGCTTCGCCGAGCTGGCAGGGAATGGTGTCCGCCAGCTGTGCACTGCTGGCGGCGGCGAAAGTCCGGCCGAAGATAATGTCCACGTCGCGCTCATGGTCCTGGATTTGGTGGAGTGTTGAGATCCTCTTGTCTAGCTCCAGAACCCTCTGGCTAAATTTTGCGCAGCCATCACACCCAGGACTGCAGGTGAGTGGAGGCATGGTGAGGGAGAAGTAGTCAGCGCTTCCCACCGATTAAAACGATCCGGTAAAAAACATCCAGGTTATTAATAAGTCAGTGGTGTTCAAAATGTTCAAAATCCGTTTTATCTCATGTCTCTTTAAATCGCAAAACATTGAAATCATGGGCTAAAATTGCCCACTCCTTTGCTAGATTCTGTCTCCAATTTCCCCTCTGTCCTTATGAGAAAAAGTATAATTCCTTTTAAAATGATTCAGATTCCATCCCTTTGTCATAGGGTTATAATTTTTGTAGAGACAAGAAAATAAGTTGTAGCAAGCTGTTGCTATGTCAAAAAAATGGCTCAATTCAGTTAGAGAAACAATGTTTGGAATTGTAAAGGGGTTCTAGAATTCATAACCACATTACATTTACCTTGTAGTTGTTGAATATGGGCAGCTTGGGGTGTCAAATGTAACATACCAAAAAGTCAGTGCCACTGCCATCATATGCTTCTGATAACTGGTTGTAAGTGTTTTACATAACTACAGAGAAATTTTGGGCCACTCTTCCATACAGAGATGTTTTCAGCCACACTAGCCAAACAAGAGACCTCTTCAAGGTCCTGTCATGCCATCATAATTTGATTTAAGTCTGTATTAAGGGGAGTTTTTCCTCTCCACCGTCGCTACATGCTTGCTCAGTATGAGGGATTGCTAAAGGATTGCTGTGGTTGGAAAGTCTGCATCAACGGGGCCCAACCTCACACCAATGACTGACGCAATCTGCTGGGATTCCTTAAATAGGAAACTTTTTAACTGATTGGAATGTTTGTATAAATGTATGGAAATGGCTTCTTGTTAAGTGCCTTGAGATGACATCTGTTGTGAATTGGCGCTACATAAATAAACTGAATTGAATTATTTTGATTAGGTAAGTCCAAAACCTACATTTTGGTTGAAATTTTTGAAGGTGGACTTGCTGGTATGCTTCAGATCATTGTCCTACTTTCTGCATAGATGGGGAGGAAATGGAGACTGTGGAGTCCTACAGATACCTGGGTGTGGTTCTGGACCCCGTTTGGGGATATATAAAGTATCTATCTATCTATCTATCTATCTATCTATCTATCTATCTATCTATCTATCTATCTATCTATCTATCTATCTATCTATCTATCTATCTATCTATCTATCTATCTATCTATCTATCTATCTATCTATCTATCTATCTATCTATCTATCTATCTATCTATCTATCTATCTATCTATCTATCTATCTATCTATCTATCTATCTATCTATCGCAAATTGTCTAGGTCCTGAAGCACCAAATCAGTCCACTGGCATCACACAACTACTACTGTGTTTGATGATGTTTCTGAAATGCTGTATTAAATCTACACCAGATGTAACGAGCTATACACCTTTCAAAACGATTAATTTTTTTCTTGTCAGTCCGCAGAATATTCCCATGTTTGCCCACTCTCTGTGGTATTGTTGTATCAAAAGCCCTGACTTTAACTCAGGCAAGCGAGCCTTGCGGTTTTTTTGTGATGTTGTGGATAACAATATTGGGAAGGTTCAACTCTGATTCACGTTTTCTCCATTTGTGGATGTTATCTCTCACTGTGCTTTTGCTAAGGTCTCAAACCCTTTGAAATTCCTTGGTAACACCTTCCACACTGATAGTTATTGAGGCCTTTGTTTGAAATCTATTCTTGACTTTCTTTAGACGGCAGTAAAGGTCTTTGCACACTGGGTCCGTTTTTTTCGTACGATTAATTTGTACGACAGTATTTTCTTTCGAATCAATGTCAAGTCAATGGGGACGTGCACACCACTGATGAAATTCCATCCTGCGATTTTGCGAGTTTTATTTTTTCGGATTGAGGTCGATTTAAAAAAAGAAACTCGTATCTGACAGATAAACACTCGACCAATCAGAGAAGGCGTGATGATGGCATCATCGGAGCAGAGAGTTGCGAACTGAAGAGTCACTTTCATGGAAGTAACACATTTTTTCTTCACCATGGCTGAGTGTCTGATCCTTTTTGTGTCCCAGCCCCCTTGTCTCTTTAATAAAAAAAGAGAAAAACTACAAGGACAACGATTATAAGGATAATGTGTGGCGATCCATTGCCAAAGAACTTGGATATGGTAAGTAAATCAATGTGTACAAAATAGCTGTGTACTCTCCAAACTCTCCTCTCTTCTCCAGAATAGGTTGTACCCAATGCGCTCTTTTCTTCTTTTCTTTCTCCATCATTATCAACACAACGTCGTCATCACTTGATGTTGAATTCATTTTTAGTTTTGCTGCTTTATGTTTTTTTAATAGAATCTTTTTAATGTATTCGCAATTTCGCAGCACGTTTGGTGTGCATACAGAACACGTCGATTTTCGGCCTCCGAGTTTTCGCAATTTCTGTCATTTATTCGCATCCGACCCGGTGTGCAAAGACCTTTAGATGTATCACTTTTTCAGATCTAGACTGGTAGGAATCAGACCTGGGTGTGGTTTGGGAAGTTGAATGTACCTGTTCAAAATAAGTTGTTTTAGTGATAATGTATGATTTAATAAGAGGGCAGGCAGTTTTTGTTATAGTATTCTATAACCTTGCAATGTTGCACACAGACCTATGGTCCTCCTAAATATAAAAGTCTCAGTAAATTAGAGCAAACAATAAGCTGTCCCATGGAACACTTATCAAGTGTTAAGTGGCAGACAGATTATTATGTTTGTCACCTGCTTCATGTACTAGTGCTATTCCAGGAGCAAACTGAGGGTTAACCATCTGAAAAGAGATTCCCGGACCTCCTTCTTCAAAGTTATCTCTTCAAGCTCTGCCAGCCTGACAGCCTGAAGATAGAATCTCTTCAGTGTGTTCTCAGTCTGCCCCCCATGACTCTTCCTGGTGGGACATATCCAAAACCCCTTTCTGAGGAGACATCTTTATCAGATGCTCTAGCTACCTCGGCTGGCATTTTTCAAAGCAGCAGGAGGAGGCATTCCACTCAGAGTCCCTCTTGGACAGCTGAGCTCCTCATTCAATAATCCCTAGAGGTCAATAGAGGTTTTCCTGGGGAAAAAAAAGTGCCTGCTTCAGTTTGCAATCGAATTATCTGATCAATATTAATAGCACATAATAAAGGTAAGGATTTAATGGAAACTAACAGGTATATCTACACTTTAGCATTTAAGCTCTATTTCCACTCATAAGTCTTCATTACTGTAGACTTTATTAGAATTTATTGTGTTGAAATTATTCATTCATTTCATACACAAGCTTTTCATCGAGGGAGCCCTCTGCTTCTCTAAACAGCAAACTAAAAAAACAAAACAAATGAATACCAGTAATTGAGAAAATTGAGAAATTTTGCATAGGCTTCTTATCCTGACTAAACGGCCAAAATAAGTAAATACATATATAAATTAAAGTTTTAGGTAGTTTACAATATTACACACTTCCATTTAAGTAGAAAGAAAAAATACAGTTTTTTACATTTTATTTTACAAATGCAAATCTGAAAAATTCTTGAATACATGTGTCTTCATCCTCTTTACTCCTAGAGCCTTAAATACAAGGGTTAGAGTAGCCCTAACCTACCACAGAACAGGTATTAGTCATACTCTTCACAAATCTGGCATTAAAGAAAGAGCAGCGACAAGAAAGTCTTTGTTAACAAAAAACTCATAACTAGTCCCCTTTGCTGCTTGCCACTAAGCAAACATGTGGGAAAAGGTGCTCTGCTTAGATGAGGCCAAAACTATACTTTCTTGCCTACATACAAAATGGTATGTGTGGCAGAAAGTTAAAACTAGCCTCAACATAACATCCCTACTGTGAAACATGGTGGCAGCAGCATCATGCTGTTGGAATGCTTTTCTTCGCTAGGTACAAGGTAGATAAATTGATGCTTATTTTGGGCAATCCTGGAAGAAAACCTTTTAGAGGCGACCAGTAACTTGAGACTACTGCAAACGATCATCTTCTATCAGGTGAGGGACCCCAAACATGCACCTAGAGCTCCAACAGAATGGTTTAGGCCTTTTTCACACCTGACAGTCTGGTAGACTCGGTTCGATTGGGGACCAAAATTCCTAATTTGTTGTTTTTGTCAACATGCACGGAAAGTCAGGTTTTTAATATCTTAAGTTCTTCCATGCATTCTAAGCAAAATCACTAATTCTCAAGCCGATTGATCAAAAAGTCAAGAAGGAGTTCAATCAAATGTGGAGGCAAAAACAGGTTAAAGAAACTGTCAAAATGCAGGTTAAATCCAAGATGGCAGACTTCCTGTCTGTTGTAGACCATAGGTGTAAGAGACTTTTAGGTAGATTTTGGGAAGTTTGTGTTCCTAATTTCGTACTTCTATGACAAAGTAAGGTAAATGTGGAGAGTGTTTTGAAACATTGTTGAGCCATCGCAGTTGCGACATTTCCGAAACCCTTAAAGTACCTACATTCACGCAGACCTCATGCGTCCGCGAAATCTGGTGAATTTTCATTTATGTCAAAGCCTCCTAATAGGTAATTGATTTTCAGGAAGAATAATAAGATACATTCGAATTACAATAAACCTTCGGAGGGTTATCAGTACCTGCTCTTCTCTAGGAGGGTGCAGTCAGCCCTTCGCTGATCCCCCTGGGGCTCCTGTGCTCTGGGGGTTCTTTGGGTTTCTATGGCTCCGATCTTTTTTGGGTCTCCGTCGACTCCTGGGAGGTGGATTGATGGCTCCTCACACCAGCTATTGAACAGTCGTATGGAGAAGCCTAGTATGCACAAGCATGGTCATACACCCCCCCCTACACACACACACACACACACAGGTGTGGGGATTCCGGGGTTTACAGATACATTCTTGGGCTTAGGTTACTATAACTCAATCTTGGAATAATCGGTACCATGAGCTATTCAGTGATGCTGTTATTGTATTTATATATCTATTTGTGGGTTGTGGTTTTTTAATTGCAATTTTTGATTTGTTTTGTTCTTTGTTTTGTTTTTCCCTTTCCCTGCAGGTGTGAAGGGAGACTGTCATGTTTTCTTGTGTTTTCTTTGTTTCCCTTCCTTTCTTGTATCTTCAGCTCAGTTCCCTCTTAGCCTTCTTCCCTTCCTCTCTTGATCTACTTTCTTTCTTTCTTCCCCTTAATTTTCGGTCTCCGTGTCCCTGGCGCATCAAAAAAAAAAAAAAAAAACTACAGTCATTTCTAATAAATATTTCTTACACACACACATACATATATATATATATATATATATATATACATATATATATATATATATATATATATATATATATATATATATATATATATACATATATATATATATATATATATATATATATATATATATATATATATATATATATATATATATATATATATATATATATATATATATATATATTGTATGTGTGTGGCTCATCACTATCACCAGCTCAGTGCAATATCACATTGTGTATTATGTATTTATATTAAGTTATGTGCAGCTCCTTTTGTAAACTATCTTTTTGTATTTTATTCTACTTATTCAATCTTCCTCCAGTGTTATACTGCTGTCTATCTTTTACCTCTGCACCTTATTTCTTTTCTTGTTTGTGTATGCTGCCGTAACATGTGAATTTCCCCCCGTTGGGGGGGGGGGGCATGTAATCCTAATTAATACATTAAAGTGGTTCTAAAACTTAAAAAAATACGTGTGTGTAATTATTTCTGCACTTTATTTCAGTTAATGGTGACAAAAGAATACCCTGACAAATAAAATAATTAAACCCATGCCTTACCCGAAAGCTGATCACCTAGAGGCATTGCATGGTCAATCTTAATGCTGTTAGGTGTGTTGGCCCTTGCAAAGATCTCTGCTGGTGTTTTTAGGAGATCAAACTCCTGTGCACTATTGTCCTTTCTATGAACCTTTAGACTCCTGAAGAAGGGAAGTAAGGAGGAGACCAGTGGATTGCAGCAGCCATAGATCAAGGAGAGGTCACCTACAAAGTTAATCCAACGCTTCCATCATGAAAGAGGAGCTTGAGCCACTACATCAGTCTCTGACATATCCAGAGGCTTTTATTTGGTACAACAGCTTAACTCAGAGATCATTCAAACACACTCTAAGTTAATGCACTGTTAAAGCTTTGAATGTTTTACTTCATTCTTAAAAGAAATACCCTTTTCTAACAGGTGAGGGTAGGAAAAAGCTTCACTGTTGTTTGCTGGGTAAGAAACTAGCTGTTTTGTGTAATTAATGCACATATAACACATAGAACTTTTGTATAGTAACTGTCATTTTTGGTTAATTTTCCACAATTTGTTGTGGAGTTTTTTTTTCAATACAATAAAAGTTTTTTTTTTTAAAGTAAATAACTTCTTCCTGATTTTTTACACACTCCAATTACTTTCTAATTTATTTTTCTTTAATTAACCTAGAAATTGTCCGTTTTATGTTTGACTTTAGACCAAGAAAACTGTTGTAGGCTCCACAATGTGCATAACTCCTGCATGCCAAAATCATCACCCCCCTTCCAATATACGTTATGGTTTGAACTAATATGTAAAATAGTAAATGGTAAATGGCCTGTACTTGTATATCACTTTATTTAGTCCTTGAGGACCACAAAGTGCTTCACACTACATTCAGTCATTCACCCATTCAAGCACACATTCACACATTGGTGATGGCAAGCTACATTGTAACCTCAGCTGCCACAGTATGTGGTGCAGATATCGATTTAAAGCTGAGTGGCAAAAGCAAATGAAGTGGATTAGCAGTGCTTTTCAACAACTGGTGTCATTCAGGACATGTTGCTGTGAATTATCGTTTCTGCTGTCCAGATATTGAGCTGTTAGCATGAGTCATGAGACTGCCTCTTCAGATTCTTTAGACCTTTAGACGCAAGACTGACTGCCACTGGAGATCCTTTCTGCCCACAGCATCAGCATCCACAACAACTCTTTGAAGATACATGGATGATATGAGAACATTTCATTTCCCTCTGGGATGGATGCAGTATTTTTGATTTGTTGATAATAACTTCCTTTTGTCTAATGTAGTTAAGCATCTGTGCTACAGTATGGAGTCATCTATCCAAAGAACATTGCTCACACTGATGGTGGCATGGTATCCTCCTCTTCACCTCTTCCTTGTCTCCACTTGACCCCTTTTTATATGTTTTCCACAGTTCTCTCTGTCACACTCACAGCGTTCATTTGATGTCAGTGGGGGAGCTGGCACCCTGGGAAGACATTTTGTCTCCCAGTCCTTCCCTCCCCATCCCTGGACACCTCTGTCCACCCGCTCCATCACTTTACCACTCATATAGGGTCTTGGGGCATGGGCACATCACTGAGGTGCGAGGAGGGGCTTCCCTCCTCGCTGTCCCGTGGTGTCCTGGGTCCCAATTTTAATATACAACTTAGACACTCCCACTTATAACATTTTCACACGACACATATGTAGGGACTTTGGGGTGGGCACATATTTCGGCATCCAGAGGGGGAGCGGTACAATCAGCTTCACCTCTGGTGCCGGTGCCCACTGTTAAAGCACATATAGACACTGAGGGCTCGGGGTGGGGGTTGGGGGATGTGTGGCTGCCTCCCCCACATCCCACCCCTCTGTTTTAAATGCACATTATAACAACACGCATCAACACCATACTCGAGCGGGAGGATGGAGGCTAGGGGTCTTTTCCCACCCCTGTTCGCTACGGGCCATCAGGGGTTGGGATCCGGAGGAGGACAGGCGGTCTGGTCAGGGTCCTGGGCTGTCGGGCTGCTTTGCCACTGTGGGGCCCTTGGCGGTCTGCTTGTCTCCATCCTAGAAGGTAGGGGGTCCACCTCCCGGGTCCGGGCGCTGGTGGCTCTACTGAGGCATCAGTACCTGGACCTGGGAGCATAAAGTGTGCATGGGGTGTGTGAGTGAGGGTACAGTGTCATTTTTTTGGGTGTCTTGGTGAGTCAGTGAGAATGTATGTGTTTAAGAGGGAGGGAACGTATGACTGTGTCTGTATGTCTTTGTCTACCTGTCAGGTTGGATCTTGGTCTGCCCCCTCGCCTGGCGCACCTCAGGCCTTACACTTAATGGGGGGCCTATTTCCCCTCCGTCACTCCCCGCCGGTGACGGGGGCCCCTGCCTGCCGGTGCGCCGGTGGTCAATCCGGTTCGGACATGGTGCGTGCCTGGCCGGGCCTGGGGGGGCCGGTGTGTCGGTCGGCCGATGCGCTGGGCCGATATCTTCCTTTGGTTGGTTGGGGCACCTCTTTTAGAGGTGCCAGGTTTGGGATTGTTGGGTGGTGCCTGCTCGGTGGCTCGGCGGGATGCGGATCCGGCGTCTCTGCTCGTTTGATCACCTGTTCTGTGCGCACCTTGCGTGGCCGGTTCATCGGCGGGTTGGACCGGCCCTGGCCCTCGTTGGATGCCTGGTCTCGGCGCCCTGCGTTGCGCGGGATCAGGACCCGGGAGCTGGTACAACTTGGCGTCCAGATGCTGACTGAGCCCGGCCTGGGGATGCTGTCCGTCCCCTGCGGCTATTGGTGGGGCGCTGGGATGTTGGCGGTGGGGATTGGCCTAGGGTGGAGGTGTCGCGTGGCGGCCGGCGGCCGGCTGCGGCCCCTGCAGTGCCGGGGGCCCCTCGTCGGCCGGTCCCTTGTCGGGTCCCTGCTGGGCGGTGGGGTGCCCCTGGGCCCGGGCTCCCCCGGTCCGTTGACCGGCCCGCCCCGGCGCGGCCGGTTGCCGGCGGAGCCCGTGGGCTCGTCACTGCTGCCCCCCGGGCCCCTGCATAGTGGCTGCTGGATGTTTCCCTGGGCTTCTCCTTTTCTCCTCTCTTGGGGGATGCGGTCGGGTCCGCCTGGGGCTCTGGCGGTCCTTTGGACGTCTTTGCTCCGATCTCCTTCATGTCTGCATCGATTCCTGGGAGACGGATTGATGCCTGCTCACACCAACTATCGAACACTCCTATGGAGAAACCGTATATGCACCAGCATGCTAACACACACACATTGATGTGGGGTCTCTGGTGTTTAAGTATATATTCTTAGGCTGAGGTTTTCATTACTAGAGCTTGAATAATCTGTACCATAAGTTTCTCTGTGACATTGTTGTTGTATTTTTATATCTATTTTTGTGTGATGTGGTTGTGTAATTCTTAGTTCACAATGTTTGGTTGGTTTTGTCGATGTTCCTTTTTCGTGTTTTGTTTTGTTTTTCCCCCTCTCTCTGCCATCCTGTGGGTATGGAGGCAGACTTCAATGTTTTCCTGTGTTTTCTTTGTTCCCCTTCCTCTCTTGTATTTTCAACTCACCCTCTCTCATGACATTTTGTTTCCTACCTCTCTTCTTCATCTTCCTTCTTTCTTCTCCTTAATTTTCCGTCTCCGTGTCCATAACATCAGGAAATAAAAACCCCAACAATTCATAATAAAGATTTTTCACACATAAATCAAGTGGAGTACTATAGCAAAAGCTGTACTGCTCCGCTTGTGAAAGTAAATCTGTTGGGCTTCTACTTGGTACACCAATTCTGAGCTCCACACTGCCAAACAGGACACGTTTAAAAAAAATAAAATAAAAAAAATTAAAAAAATAACTTCCTTTTGTCTAATGTAGTTAAGCATCTGTGCTACAGTATGGCGGCATGGTATCCTCCTCTTCACCTCTTCCTTGTCTCCACTTGACCCCTTTTTATGTGTTTTCCACAGTTCTCTCTGTCACACTCACAGCGTTCATGCTACACTTGAAAAACTTCTGTTTATTGGTAATGCCACAAATGTGGCTACCAAATAAAACGTTTTTTGTTTTTTTTACCTCACCCACCTCAATTTCAGCCTCAGTGAATTTGCCTTTTTCTAGATCTCACGGTTGCCATGGTTTACCATGAAATGCCACATATCAGCCGGCTTATGTATATAACGAATATTTATAAGGTACTTTGCATTGACCATTTATGGCAAAATGTGGCTGTGTAGGAGGCAGGATAGGATCCCAAACCACCTGGCACTTTTCTAGGCAATGTGTGAATTATAAAGCAGAAATTTCATGAAGCTGTGCGTACACAGGGTTTCATAAATTTCAAATATGTCTTTGCATGAGCAAGCTTTTTTACTGACCTTAAGACTTTTAGTAAGGATTCTGCGCAATGTTGCATGAATGAAGCCACAGATCTTTGCTGTCGTGGAACTACTTGGTGGAGTTTGTTTGTTCATGCTTCTGTGACTCCATTGATGATGTATGTTTTCCTTCGCATTGTACTACCACAAACCTGTATGCTTTGGGTCAGCAAATACTCCAACGTTTATAGAAGTGCTTCTTCTGATGGTGAGCAGTTATTTGAATGCTTTAATTAGCAGCTTCTGTTAGTTACCTAATAATGCAGTAAAGGTGTCCTGAATGTATTTTCCACACAGACTTTGTCTTTACAATAAACAATGAAAGGGTGGAATCTATTGTGTGTTTTGGAACACTTGAAATTCAGCTAAAATAACTTTAGAATCTTGTAATAATCTGATAACTCTTAATATGCCTGAATAATTGAAACTCTTCAGCTGACAGATGGTGTATTTTCTTAACTATGACCAAATGTGAATGCACCGGGCTAAAAAGTCTTCTTCCAATGCACACAGCCCACACTGTGACTCACCTTGGTGTGAATAATTATATTAAAAGAATGTATAGCTGATGCCAACTCATTAGCAGCAGTTCTGCATGGAGGAGACGCTTCTGAGATAATGAACACTTGATATTCAGTTGTTGATGGCAAAAAAAAGTTCATGCTGAGAATGACGAGCAGCAGTTAGAGAGCTGTAACAAAACTAAATCTGGAATAAGAAATGTTCTGAAGCAACTCCCAGTGTGCCTGGCAACTCCCAGTGTGCCGGTGCTCAGAAAAGAGCTGTTTATATTTAAAGAAAGAATAAAAACACAGTAAGTGCTGCTGGTATACTGTCATTCGCAAGAATGTTTTAATTACTTGGTTGTATTGGGAATAAATATGGATTTCATGGAAATTTATTCTAAAAATATTTACATGCCCTTTTTTGAAGATCCAGATCTACATATGCTGTATTGATTTTTTAAAGTATAATTTTGGAATATTCCCAGAAGTTTTGAAAAAAGTGCCCTGGTTTGAATTTTCAATATAGGGTTAGAACATTTTTTAAATTAAAACAAAATAAACTAAAAAATGCTACAATATTCTTTCAAATAATTTGAAATTGTCATATAAAATTTCATTAAATAAATGACTTCAGGGAAATATGTTCTTGTCCTTCTGGTACATCCCTCCATGGGTTTGCCACAGCACAGCAGTCTTCCCCCACTCCCCAGCAGTGTTCAAATGGACTTGCCAAATGGACTTGGCAAATGCTTTATGATGGGTGCTCCTCCTGACACCCCCCCCTGATTATCCCTGATTATCCCTGGGAAGGCAGGGAGGGAGGGAGCCGAGTTCAAACTGATGACCTTCAGATTTGCGGCCAGCCTGAGCCACTGCCTCCTCAATTTTGGAGAAAGATAACCTGACTAAATAAAAATATATGAAGAATCAAATTGTCATTTATATTTATTAATGATAATAATCTATTCAAACCTATCTGTATCATAAATGATAATCCCTTGATAAATCATGAGTTAACTGTTCAGTTCAGTTTTACAGACCACACCCCCTGCCTGATTACTGGCAGATTTGTAGACTCAAGAACTCATTTAAAAGGAACTGACAACATAGGTAAAGAAATTCAACAACTACTTTTATGATCTAAATTTGTAGGCCTGACGAGACAAAAGCATAACTATTGTTGGGAAGTTATGTATGTTGTTACTAACACAGCGTGTCAGAAAATTAACATCACAGCAACAGTTGAACATGGTGGTGGTAGAGTGATGGAGCGGCTTTCCTGCTTCAGCGTCTTTTCAGGTCTGGATAATTGATAGAAACAGGTACGCAACTCTTTAGCAGGAAATTCTGAGAGTACATGGTTATCAGTTTGTGGCCTTAAGCGACATCAAAGTGATATCAAAGTAAAACCAGAAGAAATCTGTAAAGGGGGAAATACTTCCCCTCCTTACAGCTGCTGTGGTGAGAAATCTTTTGTTGCTGTGCTCTTCCAGCAGAGAGGGCAGATTCATGCATTCGTGATTCATTTTGCTCTCCAACCGTAGTGGGGCTGCTGCATGAGGTCAGCCGTCTGTGAGCTCTCTGACACGGCAGAGGAGTGGAGGTTAGCATTACTGGTTGGTGGGTGGATACGCGCTTCATGTCAGATCAACCCCAAAATGTATTCAGTTACTCCTAATCCCATTGCGGACATTTCCTGAAAATTTAATCGAAATCCGTACACAATCTTTTGAGTTATGTTGCTAACGGACAGACAGACAAACAAAAAAACAGACAGGAAAGAAAACATTTCCTCCTGTCAGTGGTAATAATTAAGTGGGTGTGTCAGATAGATTGTTTTATTTGGGAAAATAATATAGGAGACAGAAAAAACCTTCACCCACATCCATTCCTCAGAAAGCAGAAAAAGAAGAACCATAATGTTCAATGTTTATTTCCTATTTCATTGATAAGGGCTAGGTTAAATCCTTGTGTCACAATTTTAGCTAGAAAATATGTCAGTGGAAAATACCCTCACAGAATCACAAGTCAAAAGTTCATGAAACCATTTTGCAATAGTTCTTCTCAGAATTCACTTCTGTGATAATCACACAACCACAAACTCCCCTTTAAGAGTCATTCCAGTCAGTCATACTGTTCAAGACCAGGGATCTTAGGGCTTTGTGTTGTTTTAAGAAAACATAGCCTGGGATGGCAAATCAAGAACATGTATAACATATATTGAAAAATAAGTCATATTGTGTGCTATTCTCAATTTTATTGGATCAAAATATCACTCTTGTTCTGCAAGCCTGTGTTACCCTTTGACCTTCACAGCCTTATGGCTCTGTGACCTCCTGTGGTGGACAACAGCAGTGGGTTAACTTCCTCCTCCTGATTTGTGTCATCATTTACAGAAAACATGAATATTACAAACTGAGTTTATGACCTGAAGAAAGATAACAATTACAAGATCAGTTCATATCGACAATGCAGTCGACCCCACTGGTACCCTCCCCGTAGGGTGTGGCACCATGTTGTTGGACCACAAATGCTTTAAGTAGCCTTAGCAAAGATCTGCCATTAATCATTATCTGTCCATCTCCCCCTCCATCTACCAACAATAACCTGGCCTCTTCCCGTTTTCAGAAGTTCCCACACCTGAACCAGTTGGACAGTCCATGATCACCTTGGACAATTCACTTATTGTAACTAAATCTTTAAACCTTTACCCAACGCCTTCTGAGTCTGATTTCTGCATGTGGGTCCAAAACCTCCTAAAACCATGACACTCAGAATGATAAAATATTCTTGGTGGGGCTGTGCTTTTTTTTTCTTTTTTTAAAATCAAACTTGTGCTTTCTGAGCTTTGTGCACACCTCCACTATTTCCTGAACTAAGTACAGCTCTTTTATTTCCTGTCTTACATCATAGGACAAACGGATTAATCCAGGTGTGTCTGACCATTGTTGTTGTGACTACTGAGGTCAGACACACCTGGATTGATCAGTTTGTCCAATACAGACAGGAAATAAAACAGCTGTACTTAGTTCAGGAAGTAGTGGAGCTGTGCATATAGCTTATCAAGTCATTTTCAATAATCATCCCAAAACAATTGAACATAAACGGCTGGATGCCAGTACTATGTGAAATACTGATTATTTTAATGCCAATATTAACAACTTGAGGCATTCTTATTCTAAACATAAATACAATATTGCACAAACAAGTTTAGAACCAAACTAGAAACAAATAACTTAGGTTTACACAAAATTTTTTACACACAAAGCTTACAGCAGCGCCCCCTTGTGGCAGAGAAACCACACTGCCAATGTTGTCACCACCAGATATCTTGCCCGTCCTCACACCAGCCTTGGGGCGATTTCTCTATCGCCCTTCATGCGGCCGAATCAACGACGCTGATTGGATAAATTTCTGTTGCTATGTGCGAATTTCTTTCCAGTAATTGGCTGGCTGCTGCACTGCTTGGGGCGATCTTTCTGTCGCCTCAGCTGCTACGAAGCGGGAGCTTTTCTCCGAAAATGATAAATATTTTTATATATGATACTTTTTTAACGAATTTAAACTCACAATTAACTTAGAATATGTGATTATTGTTAGAAAAAAACAAAAAACACTTGTGAAACACTGGGGGGGCGGGGCCCTATCGCCCTCTATTGGCCAGCCGCCACTGCAACCCGGCATTGTAAAAACAAAAAGACAACAGTTTTACATTGGAAAAATTTGTGAAACATGTTGTGTTAAATAGTAACCATGTTTTAACAACAAGCTTGACAAAAAACAGTTTGAACAACGGTGCTGTTGAAGCAATATCTTAAGACACCGGCCAGGAAGTTAGGCTTGGGCACAAAATAATCTTTCAAATGTACAATGACCCTAATCCCATAATTATATAATTTAATTGGATTAAAGACAATAGTCAATGTTACTGTAATACAAACCAGACCAATTCAGTCAGGAGGTATGGACCACAATTTCAGCCAACTATTGAGAGAACAAGGATCCCCTAAACATTTAACTCCACAATTTAAAAAGGAACTACACTGAATACTAAGGAAAGGAGTTTAAACTGCTGATTTCAGTATAAAACAATCACTCATTATTGTGATATTTAGTAAATGAATAAATAGAGCTGCCTTTGAGTCACGGATTAATAATAGCAGGGAATGTCATACTTTTTAATGTTTCATATGTTATGTCTCTAATGTTGTGTTTAATGCATTTACTGTTGGTTTATTTCTGTTTTTTATTCTCGAATGATGTAGTATCGACATTTCTAACTCATTATTTTGTTTTCATTTTAGAAATCTACATGACTACAATACACAATTATAATAAGAATTACATTTGTATAGCCCTTTGTATCTGAAGCAGATCACAAAGTGCTCATTCATAATGTTGTATCTGTTCATTTCAGGTAACATGATGAAGTCCTCTGGATGGCTTATATCCATCCAGGGACACGTTGTGATGGGCCCACACCCGTCCTTTTTACACGGAGTAGCTGCTTTCTTCAGCAGCTGTTACGTCTTTAACCTTGAGTATCCTACTGCTGGATCGTCAACGCTGGAGTTCATTTAAAGGTATTTTATAAAGATCACATTTAATCTTGTAATTCACATTATAGTACAGACTTCCAACTCATTGATTGTCTTGAGACGCATTTCAGTGGCGGTGCACATTGATATGGCCTCTCAGTAGAAAATCTACCACTTTGCCTCAGGCAAACCTGATCTAACAAGTTTGGATTATAAATCTATTAGGGTTTGGTGTGGGGAAAAAGCACATGTGAACATCTTGATGAATACTGCCTGCAATACATACTGTAAGTCTATTTAAAACTGAAAATATCTTTATTTATTAACAGGTGCTTCCTGGGCATCAATCCTGAAAGAGACTCAAAGACCAAGAAGCGGGTAACAATGAACTCTCATGTGAGCACCCTTTTGAGGAAACTTATTGACTTTGAGTGGGCATCATAGTTTTTTTTGCAGCAGTAGTTGTTAGGCTCAGTTTTGGGTAGCCTAGTTCTTTTTTTAAGACAACTTTGCACTACAACATTTTGACACAATGCTGTTGCGTGTGGACTCATTATAATGCTTGAGACTGAGAGGAGCGCCTGAGCCCTTTACGACATCCCTTCCTCTCTTATCTTGCCATGAAGGACTCATTCCCACCCTGTCCATTACTGTTAGTGTGACACAGCTAGTTGAACGGTTAAATTGTGAGACAGGTCGGTAAATTGCAAGTTTGCACATTTTCTCTGCATTTCCTGCATTTTAAGATGGCTTTTATGACTAGAAAAGTTGAATTTATTGAATTCTTTAAGTTCTTGGCATCTGCTGTACATTGGAAAATATTCATTTGTTAATAAATATGCCATTGGGCTAACATTGACTTTACCTCAGAGTTGTTTGTAGTACAATGATTGTAAATTCACAGTAAATGGAAACTTCATCTGTATTACCTTTACAGTAAATTACTGGACAATTTTAGAATGACTTCCACAGTATACATTGTAAATTCACAGTAAATTATTGTCAACTTGTACATCACTTTCACAGTACACACTGTAAAAGTACAGGGCCTTGTTGTAATGATATACAGCAAAAGGCTGTAATTCCCCAGTAATGTACTGTAATATCACAGTAAATGCTTTGTCAATGAAGCTGTAAAGTTACAGTATACAGTTGTGCTTTTACAACAATGCATTGTAATATCACAGAAATAAAATTACAGTAAATTGCTGTGAGTATATTTCACAGTAATTTACTGTAATCCTTACTGTGAAAGTCATGCAAAACTTATCCAGTAATTTACTGTAAATTCACAACGAAAATTTTTACAGTGTATGAATGGATTGAAAATACTTTTTTTATCTGACTTGATAACACTTGCTGTGAACTGGCTCTATAGAAATAAACTCAGTTGAATGGAATCAATTGACCTAGAAAAGAAACGCTTATCATCAGACAGAAGGAAATTGTTACTTTCTGTATTGTGTGTAAATATGTGGTTTCAAATGTGTTAGTTATGGTTTTGTTGTTTTATGAAAGAAAATTGAGGAAGTGACAAAATAACATAGAACTTTGTGATGATTTATTAATTGAATCCTTTAAAACCTTTTCCCATTAAATAGATGCTATTTTCCATCTTACAGCTTGTGGGTGAACACTGTGGGCCACAGCTAGGGCAGTTTGCACACTGGTTCTGAATGTTTGTGTGTTTTAGATCATTAATCGTATCAGTCACTTTGCATTGCAGTGGGTGAGAAGCTGCTGTAACAGCACGCTGGCTGCTTCTTGTTAACTCGCGGGTCACGCACAGCAGCCGACCTTAGTTTGAGTTATTTTTGCCAACAGCAAATAACATTTTAATAAAACCTTTGCTGTGGAAAAATATCGGATTGTTGTACAGCACTTAAAAAGTCTATTCACCAAACGGCATGCTAAATAATTTCCTCCTCCCCCTGTTCCCCTGCACTTCTACTGAAACTGTTGTGCAACACAAAATTTCCTCTTTCCACCCTGCCATTTATAAGACATGTCTAATCTTCATGTGAACCCTTCACTGCCCAGTAATAAAAGCAGACTCTTTAAACTTCTGCCTGGCCTTGACTTTTTCTCCCAACATATTGGCGCAAGAAGGGAGAAAAGAACTTTTAGCTGAAAGTATAAGTTCCTGCTGAAGCGCAGATTAATCCCCGACAAGAATATTTTTCTCCTCCTCCTTCTCCCTGTCCTCCAGAAGAAAGAATGGCGTAAATGTAGGACTGGGCAGCAATTTGTCACACAGCAGCATACAGGGTGAAGTTTAGAGATGCCAGTGGAGGGAAAAATGTGGCACAGAGAGGAAGGTAGTTTGGTGTTGTCGGAGACATTCTGAGCCCATAGGACCATACTGGATGCCACATCACATTTGTTTTATATTGGGGAGAACAGCAAAGGTTCAACTTTTTACATAAACAATTGGTCTAAGTTGCAGAAGAAACACCAAAAGAGGGATCACAAGCATAAAAAAAATCTGTCACCTTGGTCCTACTGTTTGTTGGAGTTGTTCACACTTCATGAATCAACATGACCCATCTCTGAATGCATTTTCTAACTCTCCATCAGCAGTGCAACAGTTTTTTCCCCTCTTACAGATTTCTTCTTGTTTTGCTTTTGTCACACTGTTATGTTTCAGATGAAATAAATGTTCAAATCTGACAAATCTAACCTGAGTTAATACAAAGCACAGTTTTCAAATGCTTATTTCTTTTATTAAACTAAAAACGCTTCCAAAACAACCTTAAAATATAAGGTCAATACACACGTAGCAAGGTTTTTGTAAAACCGAATATCCTCTCCCTTTCATCTAGAAAAAATCTTGGGTCCACAGCACATCATTTTTAGAGGAAAAATCCATCCACACCAAACTGCGTAAGTGCATTGTTAAGCACGTTCATAGGCATGTGGGCAACAGTAGTTCCCCAGATCCAATCCACTCAGAATAACTTTTTTACTTTCTAACTTCTACATTGAGATGCAATTGAGCTTTTTAAAAACAACCAAGCAAAAAGCACTTGGACAATCAATAATGCCAACACAGCTCTGAGAGCATCCATGCTGTTTCTGAGAGAAAACACATATGGACAGTGACGTTAAAAAACCTAAAATCCCAGTTAATTATGTCGACAAGCAAAAGCTTAAAATGGAGAATTCGCAAATCTTCACTTTGGTCAGAGGTTTTTGAATAAATCGTATTTTATCGAAGTCGTAACTCTGGGCTTTTTGTGTGAATGACGAAAGTGCAGAATTGTTAAAAAAAATAATAAATAACTTTGGTTTTGTGAAATACTATCTATGAATAAGGTCTAATTCATCGTCTTGGTATCTGCATTAACTATATTAAACTTCATTTTTGGTTTCGTTTTACCAGCCACACAAAAAATATTAAAGTCTTTTTCTCTGTGAGCTTTCGGAAAATGCCGTCTAGTTTTTTTCTGTGGCTTCTTGAGAGATGGCTTCTTCCTCTTTCAGTGACTTTTTATGAAATGTTTCACTGTGGATAATACCACTCTCTCACCAGCTTCATCCTGCATTTTCACAAGGACCTTTGTTTAGTTCTGGTTGTCATAACCCTGGGTCTTTGCTTTTCTGGTTATTTGTCTTCGTATTTGGATTATTTGAGTTATTATTGTCACAAGTGCCTCATATTGTTTCGTTTCCTTGCTTTGAGTTCCTTTCTTTTCTTTTTGCGTTTAGTATGGACTCTTCAGTTTAGGTTAGTCTTTGGATTTTAGCTCAGTGAGATCCTTTGGTGTCCTGTTTGGTTCCCTCCATTTATTTATTCTTCTTCCCCAGCTGCTTTTTATTCCCCTGATTAGTAACACCTGGCTCTCATTCCACTCATCAATCCTCCTAGTGGTTAAGAGCCTGTTAGTTTTCTCATGTCCTTGCCTTATTCTTTTGTTCTAGCTTCTAGGTTTCCTCTATGCCAGTATTTTTGTGCTCCTGTTGCTTGATTGTTTCCATTTGGTTTGTTATTCAGATCTTTTGTGCCAGTTTGCTGCTTTTGTAAGTTTTGTTCCTAATAAAGTCATTATTAGTGATATATCGCGGTCTAAATCTTCATCAAAGTATTACATTGGAACTGGCATTTATATTTCATCCCGAAACACATTTATCTCTGAGACACAGAACTCCTCTCCTATCAGAACAGCATGTGCTTCAGGGCCCTTATGGCGAGGGGGAGGGGTGCCAGGTGAGAGAGGAATGGTATTCTGCAGTGCGATGTTGTGCAGGACACCAAAGGCCATGATTATTCTGCACACTTGTTTGGGTTGGTACAGCAGTCTGCCCCCCGACACATCCAAACTTCCACCTGATTTTAAGGATGGCACCCTCCAGAACAGCTCACACACAACCATGGACCTCATTCAAGCTCACCTGCTCTGCTCTTCACCACTTTAGGGGGTAGCCACTGTCACTTATACTAGAAGAATTATGAATAGCTCTTTGAATTTCTATCATGTGTATCTACTTACCAAGGAGCCAGCCATCACATACATCACCTTTCTGCAGTCTGTTCAGTATGAATGAGTGATGTGTTGAGCCGGGCCACCGTGGCACCAAATTTGTCAGAACCATGTTTGTGTCACAAATAACTTTCTTTGATTGACTTTGATTGAATTTATTTCGGTTCACACAGACAAATGAATTCTCACTTGGAGCCCTCATAGCAATGTGAGTGCAGTCAATGGCACTGATTACCTTTGGGAAACCGGACATTGCTGCAAATTGCAGTTTTAGGATTGTTCTCGGACAGTGTAAGGAAACTTATTGTATCGAATTATCATTTTAATGATGCCATCCAAAACGGCTTGCATTATAGGGCCAAGGGAAGACAGATATTCCAGATATAAGCGTAAAATTGTATACAAAAATTTATTTTAACCCAAAGAGGAAATGTCATATATTGTTCATCGTATCAAACACATATCAGCCTTTGACGGCTAATCACCCCTGGTATGAGCAAGAAACACAAGAGTGGTCAACAGATGCAGAGGCGTCGAGATTACATTTTTCCGGCGGGTAAATCGATCTAACATCAGGCCGAGTTAAAACTTGTAGACCCTAAAGCAAGACTTGTGTGTATGTTGTGATGGAAATACTTCATAGTAATGTGAATTAATTGATTATTTAAATGTTAGTAAATGCATCTATTGAATATGTCATGTAGAAGATCCTCAGATTGTTTAAACACATGTCTGTGAGGAGCAGATCTGATGAGGAGGCCTCTGACCTAGTTCCTTTAACCTCAGCAGTGTTAGTGTTTTGCTATCCTTGGGGGACTAGACATCAGACAATGTGTGGGGAATAATATTAAATCACTTTTATCCCATTAAGCTTGAGGAATGGAAGGGTGTGGAAGAGTTAGAGCTAGGCCGAGCTTGGGGCACCTGTATGAGAATCCTCTCTTTAATAGAATTCAAGAAAACACCCATGAAACTCCAGCCTTGTCTTTGTTTAAGGAAGAAGATATTTAATTCCATAACAATGCTCTCAGAAGAAAGTCAAGGCAGTACTCAGCTTGACTTGGACTCTACCAGGGTTACTCTTTATCACCAGTCCTTTCAGCTTTCAGAATTCATGGACAGGTTTTCAAGGCATATTCAATAAAAGGAGCCAGTTTGTTAGTCTTTAGGGTCAAAATAGACAAACATCCCTTTGTGGCTTAAGCAACTTGATGCTGGTGAACTGAATTTACTAGGATAGATTATCTATTTCTGGCTGCAGAGTGAAGAGTTTGGTTTACTTGCTTTGTCCCTGCTGCTGTTGACTGGAATGATAGCAGTGAGATAGACATGCGCAGCCATGGTGGGCTCACTGGTGGAACTGGGCTCATCATAAGTCTGTCTGCTTGGTAGTCATTCTCTGTCTATTAGCAGTTGAAGCAACAGATCTTGGCAGAATGTATTCTTAGGACATAAATTATTTGTGATTTTTATAAAAGCTATGTTCAAGGTGGTCACTGTGATCTTTAATGATGGTATCTGGTATTTAAATCTGGTTACTAAATTATCTGAATGCATGCTGTGTCCCCACGAACAGCTTAGAGGTTGTTCTGCAGCCATGCAGGATGAGGTGAACACCATTAAAAGACTAATTATTTCAGAAATAGGGAAACATGGAGAAGAGACATTCTGAGGAATTCTGGTTAATTTACCTGTTTTAGGTGATTTTGAAAAGGAAATGGAAGGTTTTATCAAGACCTAATACTAAATGACAGGGTAAGGAAGCATGCTGCATTCACTTGAAAAAATATATTTAAAGAGCTCTGTTTTTCTGTATTGAGATAATTTTTACAAAAGAAAGAGGTAGTTTTTCTGAATTAACTAGATCTGTCATGCTGCCCTATTCACCCTCTCCTCATCATTGTCCTCACCTGTGTCTCTCAATCATCCACACCTGATCCTCCTCACCTTCTGCCTTTATAACCAGTCACTTCCCCTCACTCAGCGCCGGATCAATATTGATGTCTCATGTGTTTACCTTGCTGTGCTCCTTCCCGATCGTCCGATGTCCTGTCTCTCCGTTCCTACCGTCACCATCATCGTCATCACCTCCTCCACCAGCAGCACTCTCCAATAAACCTCATTGCACCTTCTACCAGCATCTGGGTTTGGGTCCATTCATCACACCGCACACTCCCCAACAAGATCATTTTGACAAAAAAGCTCTGTTTTTCTAAAGTAATTAAATAAACTGTGGGAGGCAAAGAAAACAGGGGCAGAAAATTTGATGGGGCTTTACCCTTGAACATGCGCAGATTTCTCAAGTGTCTGTGCAAATTCAACCAACTAATGATAATCCTATCTATATAGTATTGAGAAAATAATATTTCCCAGTTCTCAATCTCAAAACAAAGTAAAAGTGAATTAAAATAACAAATGGGACATGCCGGTCCATCATTTGTCCTGCGATAGACTGGCGACCTGTCCAGGTTATACCCCGCCTTTTGCCCGATGACCACTGGAGATACGCATGAGCCCACCTGTGATCCTGCAAGGATAAATGGTGTAGATATTGGATGGATGGATGGATGGATGGATGGAAATGGGACGTGTTTGAGTTCCTCCTAATTAGCAAGTTAATAATGCCATTAATAGTAGTTAATACCATCTGATAAAAACACTTGACAATTGTTATTATTATTAACACTATTATTATTACCTTATTAATTCAGTTTTTTTATTGTAAAAAATTATCTTGTTGATTCAGAAGCAGAAAGTTTTTTTCTTTTTCTTCAAGTGAATGCAGTACACTTCTATAATGGTGCAACAGAAAAGCTATTTGCTTAGTGTAGCAAACAGCTTGACTCAGAGCTTTGCAAAACTAAATGTTGAAAAGAACCACAATAGCTAAAGTCCAGGGGCCTCATTTAAAAAGCCATCGTACGTACAAAAACTGACATACGCCAATTATAGTCAACCTTTTGTATTTATAAATAAAAAACTTGCCTGGAAAGTTCACTAAATCTACGGCAACTCTGACCCTGGCGTACGCTGGAAATGTGAAGGAACGGGAAACTGCGACACCAACGGCAGAAGACTGAAACCAAAGAAATGATGAGAAATGGGAGATATTTGGGCAAAATCACACATTACCGTTCACATAAACTGTTATATATTAAAGTAGTTTGCAAAAATGAATAAAGAGGCATGTTTGATATCGGGCGCTGGGAGTGCATGTGGCTCACACACATTTGCAAAACAAAAACAATCAGGATTTACTAAATAAACCGAGATGTATTTATTTTCAATAAGAACCTCAACCACTAAAATACGTTTTGGTTATTTAGGAAACTTGCATGTGATAATAAACTCAATCAAACGGCTGAAATATAGCCTGCTGCCAAAGGGTCCCGTACAAATAAAGTCATGAATTAGTCATAATTACAATTAAGGTGACGGCATTTGTGGAAAACCGCTAGTCAATTAGTTTATAATCAGAATATTTCCATCACCTGTAGCAATTTAGTGATGGTTGATTATAAAAAGTACATGTGCCAATGCGAAAAAACGCACAATGGCTCATCTGGCACTGCTGGAGGACATGGTGCAAGGACGTCTCCGGACTGAGCGGGTCTTTAGAGACCATCAGGATTTACTAGCCCATGATGATGAATGGCTCATGAGCCGGTTGCGATTCCCCCGTGCCCTGCTTTTGGAGCTTCTTCATTTTTTAGGCCCGGCTCTGCAAAGGCGCACGGCAAGGAACCACGCCGTCCCAGTCCCTCTCCAAGTACTGACCACCCTCGGCTTCCTGGCAACCGGGACCTTCCAGAGGGAGGTGGCAGACAGGTCAGGAATCTCACAGCCAACCTTCAGCTGCATCATGCCGGACGTGTTGGATGGCATAATTCGTCTGTCACACAGGTACATCAAATTCCCGTACACTGTGGGTGAACAGGCCAACATAAAAAGGCAATTTGCAGCAATGTCTGATTTCCCCAATGTAATCGGTAGTATTGACTGCACCCATGTTGCAATAAGGGCACCAAGTGAGAATTAATATGCTTTCATAAACCGAAAGCATTTTCATTCTCTAAACGTGCAAATAATATGTGATGCAAAGATGTTGCTCACTAATGTAGTGGCTCGCTGGCCTGGGTCTACCCATGACTCATTCATATTGAGACAGCAGTGTGGGGCGCAGGCTTGAGGCTGGAGCTCTGCAGGATGGCTGGCTTTTAGGTAAGGCTCGTTAAATAAATATCTATGCACACTACATTGCCTAACCCATTCCTTAACCTTGCAGGGGACAGTGGATATCCCCTCCAAACGTGGCTGCTCACTCCCTTCCTCAACCCTTGGAGCGCAGAGGAACAATCGTATAATGTGCGCCAAAGCCAGACGCGGGCTGTCGTGGAGCGGGCCATCGGGCTGCTGAAGGGCAGGTGGCGATGCCTTGATGCCACAGGAGGGAGCCTGTGTTACACACCTGCAAAGGTGTGTAAGATTGTTCAGGCATGTGCTGTGCTGCACAACATGGCACTGACCCAGAACGTGCCACCACCGGAGCCAATTATTGTCCCGGAGATCGAGCCCCAGCGTCCCTTGTTAGAGCCACAGGAGGATGCTCTACACCAGCGTCTTGAAGTGATGCGACGCTTATGATAAAAAAAGGGAAATTAGGTACAGCACAATTAAATATTTTTATTAGCAAAGGTTTTCAGTGACTCGGAGATATCTACGAGAGCAGACTTTATCTCCCTCAGCTCTTTCGCGACCTCATGGATGGCACTTATCGTGTCCCTCTGCACCTGCAGGACCTCTTCCGTCAGGACACGGCTACGAGGAGGCGCACGAGGAGCTGTGTCACTGTCCTTCCCAACCTCAGCTGCATCACTGGCCCAGCTGGAACATCCAGGAAGTATAAAAAGACATGCACAGTGAATAAAATGGTGTCACATCAATTGTGTCTACACGTTCATTCTAAATGTCTAAATTAATTACCTGCATCATCCGGAGCCTCTGGCGTGTGTGGTTCAGGTAAGGACACCGGCGTGTCCATGTCCCCCTCCGCCTCCGTCACCACACCACTCAGGAGGGACTCTGCTATGATGCCTGCCAGCTTCTCTTCCATGGGGGTGAGCTGGGGCATCCCCCTTCCTCCTCCTGTGGCAGTTGTGGAGAGCGAGCCGCTTTTTGGCGTCCACTTTGATGTCGGACCACTTTTTTTAAATTTCGGGCACAGTCCGTTGCTCCAATGAAACGGCGTTGACAGCATCCGCCACCTGTTGCCACTCTTCTGCCTTTCTGGCATTTGTGATGCCCCGGCTGTGCCCACCAAATAATATCTTTTGCGATCTGTCGACGCTATCGACCAATACCTCCACCTCGCACTCAGTGAAGTTACGCTTTTTTGCTTTTCTCCTCTCTTGAGCCATCATGGAAATCAAATTATGAATATTTATCAGAGGCGTCCACCTGACCTTTTAGAGTCATCATATGGGCGGGGAAAGGTTTTCCCCCAGGTGCGCCAACTTTAGAGTTGATTCTGATTTATAAATGGAAGCAGTTGTAGGATGTGTGTGTGCACTGTTATATAAATCGGAACGTTTTTGTGCGCCGCACTTCCATTTTTGCGTACGTACAATTGCCGGTAGTGTGCTTTCCTACGCAATGTTTTATAAATGAGGCCCCAGGTCGTTGTAACCCAGGTTGACGCTAAACTAAGTCATTTGGATTGTATTTCACAGAAAACCATGAGAAGGGATTTTAAAAGTAAAGAGTAGTTTTAATAGTTGCTTTAATTCATTGGTACTACATAATCAACTTTACTAAGTAAGTAAAAATACAAACAGATTGACAACTGACAACAAAATAATGGTCTAGGCAAATGCAACAGATTTTTACATACAAAAACACCAGCTAAATAAAACAAAACAACTAGACTGTGATCGGGATCACCCATATAGTCTAATCACTTGTTCATAGATTTCCTGAAAACTTCACCAAAATCCATCTATACCATGGCTAGCAGATAGACAGACAAACAAACCCTTGCCAAAACATAACCTCCTTGGCGGAGGGAATAATAAGACAACGTATTATAATCCACAACAATTAGACTTAATGCCGTTTTGATTCTTAATATTCACAGTGGAAAAAGAAAAGATTATTATCTCTTATCACAAACTATTTGCAGATTCAGTTCAATTAAATTTTTTTGATATATTCACAAAATTATCTCTTAAGACACCTTTCAAATTAAAACAACAACAGTCAATTCTACCAAAACAGACTAATTCCAAGTCAAGTACATACATCCAAATCATTCCAAGGTGTCAAACAATGCAGTCAAGTTCAGCATAATAAACATAACAAAAAACACAGAAAAAAATCAACTACAATAACAATCTATTTACAGATACAAACATATTCATGATGTTTACATTTATCAACTATAACTATTCTTGGACATGCGAATGCAAAATGAGTGCATCGATATGGCAGGCGTGACAATGTCATTTTCTGGATGATATCTTAATGCTTTAATTTTTAAAAGTTTGCATCAACTTGTTCCGATCTAAATAGCATTTCGGAATGAATCACTTTAAGAGTTTCCTGCTATTCCTGAGGAGGAATGGTATTATTTTGTCAGTGGTGACTCCTACTGTTTAGCAACAGACTGCAATGAGTGTGCCAAAACAAAAAATTGAACAGGGTTTTTAGGACTTCATGCAGTCCAGCTCGTGTTGCTAATATTCCTGAAGAATCTCATCATTGTTTGACAAGTGGTTTAAATGTGCAAAGGATAAAAACAGGCTACAACCGTTAATGTGAAACATATCCTAAACAATTCAAATGAAAAAAACTGAAACCAATCTGTCAGGGTTGAATGGTATATTAATAAGTAAACATTATATTTCTTCTGGATTATGCAATTCTTGTGTTGGTTTAGCTGTCTTTTTGGATGGTAATGCTGAAACTAGAACTTCTTGAAGGTTTTGGCTTAAAACTGACAAATGTAAGGGGTAGGCTACTTTGGCTCGGTGAGTGAACAGGTGGCTTGTGATTGGATGGCTGTAGGTTTGATTCCAGCATCCACATGTCGATGTGCCCCTGGGCAAGGCTCTTAATCCCAAATTGTCCACCAATCTCTGTATCAGTGTATAAATGAGCATAAAAGAGTGCAAATGGGTGAAATTGGCTCCAGTGTAAAGCACTTTGAGTGGTCAGAACGACTAGAAAAGGCTTTATAAGTTCAGTTCATTTACAATTTAGAATTGTTCATGATTTCATCCACCTTGGCAAAAACTCTGAGGAAAGTGACCCCAGATCATGATGCTTCTACCACCATACTTCACTGTGGTTATGACATTCTTTCAGTAGTGTGTTGTTGTTTTCAGGCAAAACTTACATATTTTAAATGGGGCCTAAAGTTCAAATTTGGTTTAATCAGACATTAGCTTTCTTTCAAAACATTTTTAGCAAATTACGGCTAAACCTGTTTTAAATTAAAGAAAAACAATGTGGAGGGTCAATTCACCCAACAGCCATGTCTTTGGACTGTGGTAGGAAGCCAGAGTATGAGCTGATAAACCACACATGCACGGGGAGAAAATGCAAACTCCATGAAGAAAGACCCCAGGCAGAGACTTCTCTGGAGGTATTTTGTAAGGTTCCACATCATACCTGCACTCTTGAAGACGGCATATGGGTGTTGCAAGGGCACAGTGTTAGGAACTTTATATTCCAACAGAAAGCATGTGAGTTAATTAACATGGTCGTGCAGATTTACGACCATTTTCAATAAACCCCAGTAGTTTTTTCTGAGAGGTATGAACCAAAATTTAAGGAAAGTTTTAGCCTTACAAATTTATTGTCTGAAGACTAAAACACATCAAAATAATATTGTTGGAGCTAAGGAAAGGAATTTTTTTTTGTCTTCATTGACTTTCTGAAACTTTTTTTTTCATCGCCATATACATTTTTCAAAAATTATGTAAGCCCTGTCTCAATAAACTCGAGTTTTGCCGTCCGTCACTTCGCTCATTCGAAGTCACTTTTGTAGACATGTTGGTTTTGCTGATTTCAGGAGCAGAAATGTACTTCTTCAAGCTCGGGAAACGTTTTACCACAAGATGTCTAAAGTAGTTCTGGAATTTTCTCCCTACGAAGGTGTAAAAGATGGGGCTGATGCAGAAGTAAAAGTACGCCATATTACGAGTGATGTGAAGGGCGTAACCAAGTTTATTTTTAGTGTCACAGGAAGGGTTTTTATTACGAAGGAGTTCTATGATGTTAAAAGGAGTCCAGCAGATAAAAAATAAGAGTACGATGACGAAGATTAGCCTGACTGTCTTGAATTTAGTAGTTATCTTGGATGAAATGACTGTGATTGTGATCCTAATGTAACAGTAGATAATAACAACAAGAGGGAGGATTAAGAAAAGGAAAAGCTGAATATAAAATCCAGCAGTTCTCAGCTTCATCACATCAATACCATCAATATCAGCGGGAAACTCATCACAGTAAATTGTGTTTTCGACATACCCAATCCTAAAAGTGTTGTGGAGGAGCATCGGCCCGATGCATGCCAAGCCACTCACCAGCCACACTACTGCACATGAAATGACTGCATATCTCTGATTCCTCATCTTTGCTGCAGGCAGTGAATACACAACAGCAAGGTGTCGGTCAAACGTCAGCAGAGTTAAAAAGAAGACAGAACTGTAAAAGCCCATATAGTAGGCACTGAAGACGATCTTGCACATAGCTGAGCCAAAAATCCAGTTAGAGAGCTGCATGTAGACGCCGAGAAAAGGAAGGCTGCTTGTGAAGATCAGGCAGGACGCCACCAAGTTCACCAGCAAGATGTTGGTCACAGTGGTCAGCCTCTCAAACCTGGAAGATAGTTGGGTATGAAAGAATTAATCAGGTAAAATCAAGACATTATATGTTGGTGAAACAATAAAAAAACAGATCTATTAACCCATATTCTAATGAAGTCATTACAATTAGGTAATAATAAAGAGGCAGCAAGATTAAGGTTACACATTGCATTTAGATGGCTGAAGACTAGTTTATACTTCTTCATCGGGGGGGGGTGCAGAAACAGACAGCGTCATCATCTATCGAAGCAAGCGCTCTGCGACAGGCCAACAGAGGGTGATGGAGATATGCCCCGTTTTTTAAATGTCTAATAAAAACTACAAAGAGTACAAGCCTGTGATTGCTCAGCAAGCCACTTCTTTAAAGTTTGCCAACAGCACTCCCAATTTGCTACGCCCCCTGTTGTTGTTTTTTTGTCTTTGGAAACCAAGCAGACTGCATCAAGTCATTCATTCTCGGTAAAGTCAGGGATCAAAGTGAACAAAAATACGTTTTTTGTAATGAGATTTAAAATCAAACTGTACTTGCAGTAACTTTTCCAACAAAATGTTCTCAGATAGCATAAAAATGGATATAATAAAATATAAAATTAATTTAATTAAAAAATAACATACAACAGTTATATTTTATTTTTAGGGAACTCAACTTTTTAGGGAATCAATACTTTGGCTTTCTGCCAAAGTCAAGATAACCTGGGATATGAAATTAATATTTTAAAGTGCCCCACTGTCTGTGTCAACAGTGGTAACAAGTTCATTGTGGTTAAGCTGTTACCTGAGCCAGCTGATAGGATTTGTTGCATGAGTTATACAGGTGAGGTGGGAGGCACTACAGCGCACTGCTAGTCTAATGGTTTAATCACCGCTGCAGAGTTCTCTTTTCCCGAAGAGCTGCAGTTTCTAACGCCGGAATGTATCTTGGTTTCATGTGCTCTATTTTTATTTGACCTTTTATACACTGTATGTTAACTGAAAACAAAAGCTGATATTAGAGAAATAACTTTATTTTAGTATTTATGTGGGATATTTTGGTGGTGGCGGTGCCCCTTTTGCAGCTTCCTGCTGCTGCTGTTTCTGCAAAACAATTCAAACGTCACTGACTAATTCCTGAAAGAAACATTTTTAACACACATTATTAGTCGGACATCCAGTCTGCTTATACTTTATTGATACGATAAGAGAACAGCACCAACAAGGGTACCTAAGTCGCCTGATTAATATCTGTGGTAGCTAATACCAACCACGACGGTGCCAGAAGTTGATAACCAGTTACAATGAAAAAATGTTGCTCTCTGTTGGCATGCCTTTTGTGCCATATCAAATGTTCCGTACCACCAATTAAACGCCATATATATACGCCATATATATACGCCATATATATACGCCATATATATATATATATATATATATATCTATATATATCTATATATAGATATATATATATATAAATAGAGAGAGAGAGAGAGAGAGAGAGAGAGAGAGAGAGAGAGAGAGAGAGAGAGAGAGTGGAGACAAAGTCCTGATAGCGAATAAGGGTTAGAGGGGAAAGAAGAAGTTAGCTGATAAGTGGATGCATACTTACCAGCTGGAGGATAGACAAGGTAACTAAAATGTTGTTCTTAGGAACTTGATGCTTGAAATCAGTTTCCTGCTCATGGGACCAGCTGAGGAGGAGATCCATACTGGTGGGCCAGAGGAGATGCCAGGCACATCTAATTCATTTGACTCTTTGGAAGAGGAAAGTTTGGATGATGGAGACAGTGCATGGGAGATGAACAGATCGACAGACTATGAGAGTCAGGTTTCTTTAGATCAAGAAGCATCTGGTCTGTGCTTATCAAGCCAGAATCCAATAACGCCACACAATGAGACAGAACTCTCAGGTGAACATCCTGAGGCCCTTGTGATAGAAGAGGAGTTATTACTGTATTCGCACTGCTCAGTGTTGCCAACTCAGCAATTTTGTCGCTATTTCTAATGACTGTTCAGACCCCCTTAATGACTTTTTTTCCAAAAAGCGGCTAGCGACAAATCTAGGGACATTTCTGACCACCCTTAGCTACTTTCTGTGAAACTTTGTTACTGATATTGCCTGCAGATTATGGACCTGGTTTGCTCTGCATCCAGAATGTCCTTCCAGTTGCTCAGAAAGGGAAGGATCTTTGTGCATGTGCATGCAGCATGATCACACTCCATCCACTGACCAATCATAAACATTTATCGGTTCATTTCACCCACCCACGGTTTGCTTGTCTTCGCCTCAACCAAGGAAGAGTTCCTGCAGAGGTTAGAAGTGGTGTTCCAGAGCTCGTGTCTACACCACCTTAAGCTAAGCCCCAAGAAAAGTCACTTCATGTGATCATCAGTGAAGTTTCTAGGACATTGATGGCAGCAGTGTGGCTGTGGGCCCTGAAAATGTTGAGGTCATAGCGAAAATGACCAAGACTGACCTAATGGAGGATGATGGGTGTACACCCTCAGTTAGGAGGATAAAGTCCTTCCTGGGAATGGTGTTTTACTACCAGCACTTCATCCCAAGCTGTTCGTCCATAGCCAAGCCACTATTTTCCCTGACTGGTGGACAGAAAAGGAAGGGCAGAGCCAAAACAACAACCAACGCTGGTTCTTACAGGAAAATGACACCATCTGATTGAACTGAGGAGTGTGACAGGGCTTTGTCAAGTCTAAAGGATTAGCTGTTAAACTGTGTTGTTCTCACACACCCAGATTTTTCACAACCTTTGATGTTATCTATTGACGCTTCCATAAATGGTCTGGGAGCTGTGCTGTCCCAAGTGCCAGCTGGGCAGGAGAAGTGAGCAGCGTTCGGTGGTCAAATTGGCACCCTACATTTTCAACCAGAAACACATCCCTGGCACCAAGAAAACTGTGGATGATGCCCTCAGCAGGGATCCATTTGCAACTTCTGTCAGTCACAGGAGTATCACTGAGGGGTACACTCACCTCCTCCCCGAAGCTGATGGTGTTAGCCAAGATGGAGTCAGCGCCTCTTCACCTGAAGGCTCAGTGTCTAAGAGTGAGGAAGTCGGTTTGTGGTGGACCAGAAATTAACAATAGTTCTTTACCCTACCAGTGTGATGCAGTGGCACTCAAGGCTCTTCTGGAGATGCATGACCAGGGGGATCTGGCCACTGAAAAACGGGCAGTAGAGCTAATCCAGGCTGCACAAGACTTGGCTATGCCAGGATAGGACTCACTCCCAGTGTTTACCTTGGATGAACTACAGCAGGCCCAAAAGCTTGATCCCAATATCTCAAAGATCTTGCCCTATATCAATCGAAGGAGGCACCTCTCCAGACGTAAAAGAGCAGGACTTGACTTTGGGGCCATGGTGATCATCAACCAGGACATGATAATCAGATGGTTTAAATGAAGGCAACTGGACTTTTTTGTTATCTTGAAAACGTTTCTTCTCTCATCAAAGAGGCTTCTTCAGTTCTGAAAACTGGATTGGGATTATCAGATTAATAAATCTAAAGCCTAAAGTGTCGTTAAAGCTCACTAAAGTATCTGTTTAGAGCTGCCTTTGAGTAATGTTTTGCTGTATCATGTTTTGTGTATATGACCTCAAATATTTATCTGAGTAAACACCTCAGAACTGACCTTGGAGCACGGCCTGTGGGTACTATCAGAGAACAAACATTTCCCGACACAGACAAAGTGAAGATTACATCATCCTAGACAGCTGTACAGACTGACAAAGACTTCCAGCAAGTATTCCAATGTCATCAGACTCATCGAGACCTAATGACTCTCCATTTAGAAATTTCTCAGACAGACTGAAAGCACAAATAAGAATCGGATCACAACTAACACCGAAACTTGGACTACATCAGGCCTCTGGGACTAACACTGGATGTACTCTGCCCATGCCTGAACTGGTAATCACGGACATCTGATGTGCTAGGGAACCGGACAAGAATCCCACTCCCACCTTCTTCCAAAAGTTGTTCGACCACCCCCCAAAAAAAATCACTGAAGTCATTAGTAGCAAGAGAAAACAAAAAATTAAAGCCAAACGCACTTATTATAAAACAAATCTCTAATTAATCACCTGTCAGAAGGTTCAGCTACCGATTATCAAATCACTTAAGTTAGCTTTATTAAATATTAGGTCTTTATCAGGAAAGTCATTACTAATCAAAGAATTCATCACTGAACATAAAATACATGTCCTTTTTTATCAGAAACATGGCTAAACGTAAATATTGAAACATCTGTATTGATATAATCTACTCCTCCAAATTACAATTTCTTAAGTGAGAGCAGGAAACACAGACGAGGTGGAGGTGTAGCCACAATTTTTCACAACTCAATGAACTTTAAAAAGCTATCCCTGAGCACATTTGACTCTTTTGAATATCTAGCCACCCAGATAAATGAGCCTAAAACAGCTATATTTCTAAGTTTATATAAACCCCCAAAACCTAATTAACTTCTTCAATGATTCAGCGACCTTCTTTCCATAATATGTATCGATTATGACGAGTTAATCATTGTGGGGGACTTCAACATCCATACTGACAATCCCCAGGACACACTAGCTAAAACATTAAGTGACACTCTTCACAACTTCGGCCTGTCCCAGCATGTCAAACAACCAACACACAATAAAGGACACACTCTGGACTTAATTATCAGCAACGTTTTACCTCCTCCAACTGTTACCAAAGTGATACCTCCTCCAAGCATCTCTGAATGGCAGACCAGTAAGCTCCTCTTTTCACATTACTCCATCATTTATCCTAGTGCCTTCTACCTTTTCTAATCTGTTTACTTTCACTTCTCAGACCCCTCGGTCCTCGTTCCAGTTCTCTCCTCGCAGTGTCTTGTTCCCCAGTTCTGGGTTTTGTCAATAAACATCCTTTTCTAATATCACTGTTGTCTGGTTTTGTTCCCATCTTGATTCTGGTGAGAAACACCATCATGACAGAATCATCTGGCCAACCTTCAGACTCTTCAGCACAACCTTAATTTATCAAGGAGTTTTATTAGGTCGTCATGAATCCGTTCTCCAGCAAATAACCCATCAACAGAACACTCTTAACTTAACTGTTGATCAATTATCTAAGCAGGTTTGTGAGTTATTAAATGAAATGAGTAATGTATGGAATTATATTTCAGTCAAAAATCCCGAGCGAGATTTTCAACCCTCACCTGCGCGTATTCAACAAGACACGCACGTAATTGCTCATGCGCGTGGGCGCATATTCAACAACACGCGCGTGTAGAATTCATCTCATGAGTATCCAACAACCCGCGCATGTGGATTTCACCTCACACTCGCTCTACACGAAGCTTTCATACACGCGTGAGGGTAAATCTTAGGAGAGGCTGCGCCCTCGAAAGAAAATTCTGCACGAGCGAGTAAAAGACTTTTGACTGTTTGGAGAAGGAGCCTAAGGTTGGCACTGACCCTCTGTAATTGGTCTTTTGAAATCAGTAATGCCCACAGGATCAGTGATTTTTTCATAAGAGTTCACCAAACATCGCATTACTTTAAGTATCGTACGAAAAGAAAAAGAAACCTCATATTGAATGTCATAATTTATATTCTGTTGTTAGTTTTTCATTCATAAATGTACATTTCTCAAATGCAAACCTCTGTTTTATACCTTCCTGAAAGATCTGAAACTCTTCTTCTCCTTCACTTTCTTTAATGGAGGAAAGCTCTGCAATTGCTTGAAAGGATATAATGAACTGATTGTGAACGTTTTACCCCTAGCCCTTTTTAAAATGTATTTTTCATTTCATTTAATCTATTTACGTTTTTAGTTTTTCTTTTTTTCTCTGCTTGAATGCTACACCAATGTACTTTTGCTATTTTCTTGGCTATCTTGCATCACCAAAGTCATGTTTTCTTTGTTTGACAAATGGCATTTTCTTGTATTGTTAAACTGTGAAAAAAATATATAACTACTGATCCTGTGGGCATTGCCGATTTAAAAAGACCAATTACACAGGGTCAGTGCCGACCTTAGACTCCTCCTCCAAACAGTCAAAAGCATTTTACTGGCTTGCGCAGAATTTCCGTTCGAGAGGGCAGCCTCTCCTTCACGCGTGTATGAAAGCTTCGTGTAGACCGCGTGTAAGGTGAAATCCACATGCGCGGGTTGTTGGATACTCATGAGATGAATTCTACACGCACGTGTTGTTGAATATGCGCGCACGCGCATGAGCAATTACGTGCGTGCCTTGTTTAATACGCGCAGGTGAGGGTTGAAAATCTTGCTCTGGATTTTTGACTGAGATATAATTCCATAGAAATGTAACTATCACTTCCTCATTTCCCGTCAGTTCTGCCTCCCGTTCTTCTCCTTCCACGATGTGACGTCACTTAACCCAGAGCACTTCTCCGGTGAGCTAGATAAATGTAAAGGTTTTTTGCTTCAGTGTTCCCTAGTATTCAGTCGTTCCCCTCAATCATTCCACACTGATTCCAACAAGATTTCTTACATAATTTGTTTACTCCGCGGGCGGGCTCTTAAGTGGGCAGAAGCTTTATTTGATGAAAATACTGTTGAAGATGCCTCCTATCCTGAGTTTCTGGAGGAATTCAAATTAGCCTTTTCTCTAGTCAGTTCCGAAGAAAATTCAGGAAAACAATTGTGGAGTTTAAAACAAGGAAATCGCTCAGTAGCCGATTTCGCGGTAGGATTTCGTACCTTAGCGGCAGCATCAGGTTGGAATGCTCCAGCCCTCAAGGGGGCCTTTTTTTTAATCCTATCACTCTCAGTGATAGGATTAAGGATGACTTGGCCTGTAGAGATGAAACTGAAAAACTTAACGGTGACCTGCCACACTTATTTATTTACTTTTGCGGTAATTTTTTAAGTTTACCATGGACTCTGTAGCATTTTTTGTGGAAAAAATGCCTTGGTTACCTTGTTTTAAGCCATTCTAGCTTCTAGCATTAGCTTGCAGGAAGCGTCAGCTCGATATGCGCCAGCTCTCATTAATATTCAGTGAGCTAAGCTGCTTGACTCAGATTGGCTAATCGCTAGGATATGAGAGCATGGCTATTCCTTCACCCAGTGCAACAAGTACCCTAGAGGAACTTTGTTTACTATCTTCTGGAATCGCAGCAGAAATGGCTTCTTCAGGTATAGGCGAGGGGGCCCTTTGAACATATTGTGCTCAGGGGCCTTTGCTAACATAATCCGGCCCTGTTTGCGTTGGTTTCCTCCATAACATGACAGCTTGGCAACAGCTGTTCACAGTGAATGCTAACATTGTCCAAATTAAAATAAAACCTGCTAGGCTAGCGAGTGCATTAAACCTGTATAACATAGCATTTTCTTGAGGTGACCTGGGATCTGGAAGCAGCCATCAGGACAGCCCAGGGGTCAGAACCAGAACCTGGTGGGAGACCTCCAAATCGGTTGTACTTTCCAGCATCCATCCAAGCACGGACCATCCAGTGGGGACACGCATCTAAATTCTCATGCCACCCTGGAATTACTATTGGACTCTTCCGTCGTTACTTTTGGTGGCCATCCCTGAACAAGGACGTCATTGAGTATGTTACCGCCTGCTCCATTTGCAACCAAAACAAGACCAGCCATAAACCTCCCTCCGGCCTTTTACAACCACTTTCGATTCCATCTCAACTCTGGTCACATATTGCCCTAGACTTCATCACTGGTTTTCCTACATCCAAGGGCAAGAACTTCATTCTCACCATCATCCACAGATTCTCCAAAGCCTGCCATCTCGTTGCCCTAACCAAACTCCCGTCCTGTGCCATGACTGCTAGACTCTTAATATTACATGTTTTCAGACTCCACAGTATCTCAGTTGAGATCATCTCTGATCGCGGCCCCTTGTTCATCTCACAAGTTTGGAAGGAGTTTTGCTCAGCTCTGGGAGCCAAACCACAACTCTCGGCCGGTTTCCACCCGCAATTCAACAGCCAATGTGAAATAATGAACCAAGAACTTAAAAACACCCTCAGATGTCTCTGTAACTCCCAGTATTTTCTGATCCCCAGCTGCTCTACCAGAGCCCGGTCAAATGACCGCTTGGTTTGAAAACAATGACTGAATCACTGACAATTAGCTGCCTTTCATTTGTAAATGTAGCTAGCCAGTGGAATGCGCTTGAGTGTTGTCCTCGTCTGTTGTCCTCCTCTCTTCCTCTGTCTTGAATCTGGTCAACTGAACTTGTCCATGCAATTGGATTGGTGTTTCCTATCTGTCTATTTATTATCTTTCAGCTTTTATACTCACGCCCTTGTTACAGTGCCAGTCCAGCCATTCAATTCAATAAAAAAGAACAGTTTATTTATCCCAGATGGAAATTCCCAGCCCTAGCCCCTGTTATTTTCACTTTTTACTTCTCATTAGTTTTCTAAAAGTCTATTCAGATTCTAGTACAGGGCTATCTATACTACACCCATAATAAATATTTAATAATTTTACTGTGGATTTGTTGAGGAAAAATAGGTCAAAGTAGTATAGCGACTTGAGAAACATGCGTTTGTCTCATTTTATGTTGTTTTCAGGAATTTATTTCTCCAAAACACAGAGGTGATAATTTTACAATTCTACTTCTGAATGATTCTTGTGAACAAAATACAGAGAAGGCACCCTCAGCGATTAGAAACGGACAAGTTTGCGGCAGTCTCCGAAGTTTGGCAGAAGTTTGTTTCCAACTGCATCAAGTCCTACAACCCAGGCCGGCACATCACTATCGACGAGCAGATTTTTTCCAACAAAGTCTCGCTATCCTTTCCAACAGTACATCGCTTCAAAACCTGACAAGTTTGGAATTAAGTTCTGGGTTGCATGTGATTTGAACTCCAAAAACATGTGTAATGCTATCCCTTACCTTGGCAAGGACCTCAGTTGTCCCTCAGGGGAGAGACTTTCTGAGAATGTAGTGGATGTAGTGGTGAAGCTGATGGAACCGTTTAACTGACAGCTACTTTACGTCATTATCATTGGCTCAACGCCTACTCAGCCTCAAAACTTCACTTGTTGGCACCATAAACAAGATTCGTCGTGACATCAGCCAAACAACCACTGGAGCACAACAAATTCACCACGCAGGTATGTTGCAGCACTTTTACCCCTGTTAATAGTACAGTGTTTATTTTCCCTTTTTTGCACCAAGAGCTCCAGTTCTGTTGCACTATTATAGTATTTATAACCTGCAATGACAATAACATAATTTTTTTGGGTCTTACTTTTTAGGTGTTTTCAACAACTGGCACGACTCTCACTGTTTATGCACCCAAGCGGAAGAATATCGTCTGCATCCTCAGTAACATGCACAGCAAAGTTGAGATTGGGGAGAACCGAAAGAGGAAGCCAAACACAGTCACTGACTACAATGTCATGAAGTGTGGACATTATGGACCAGAAGGTTCGGCAGTACACCGTGCGTTCAGGAACCAGTTGATGGCCAGTTGCTGTGCTTTATAATATAGTGGACATGGCAGCAATGAATGCTCACACGCTTTATCAGGCATGCACTGGAGTGAAAGAGAGAACGGTGGACTTCCTGGCAAATCTTGCAGATGAGCTTTCTAAGCAGTTTACGCAAGGAAAGATGGCTGAGAAAGAGCAGCTTCTTCGGCAACAACCTGCCACACCATCCCCAGGGAAAAAAGGCTTGTGTCAGGTGACCATCCAATGTAAAACCAATCGTATAACTTCACGCTGCGTATACTGCTATAAGTATACTTGCGGAAGATGGAGAAAGGAGTGCCAGAGATGTGCCAACGAGAACTGAAACACTGAAACATGGGTCACTCCTGAATATGAAAATAAACATTTTTGGATCATGAAATGTTTAATTCTTTGAATGAATAGTCACTACACTGCTGATTCACAAGTAGGGGAGACCGGGGACAGTTGCAAAAATTGTTGATTGTATTATTTTAATATTATGATATTTGTATATTTTATATTATTTTCTATCAAAATTAAAATATATTGTATTTATAACATGTTGCAACCATCCCCGAACAGTGTTGCAACTGCACCCAGGCCCAGGGACAATTGTAACACTGGAGAGCTTTCAGTTTAATGCAAATTTAGAAGAATCTGTTCCCTGTAGTCATCTTTAAACAGTTTTAACTGTTAACAGAGGGATAAAAGTATATTGTATAAAAATCCAGTTTGTCTCATCCACAAGGTCTTTGAGTAATGGAGCCAAATGCAAAACGTGTTGCAACTGTCACCAATCTCCCCAAATTGCCACTTTTACAGAACAAAGGCACCTATTCACAGGTAGTTTTCAGAGGTAGTTCTAGTGTTAACAACCCCAAATCTTGGAGCTTGCAGTTACCCTGGATTAAATATGCACATAACTCTCACATCTCATCCGCCACATGACTCTCCCCGTTTGAAATCTCCCTGGGTTACCAGCCACCTCTTCTTCCATCTTCATTTCCTGAATCCACTGTTCTCACAGTCTGTGCTCACATTCAGTCCATTCGCCGCATCTGGAATCATGCTCAAGCCGCCCTTCATCGCACAGCTGCGCAAAACAAGAAGATCGCAGACCGTAAACGTCTTCCAGCCCCAGTACACACCACCGGTCAACACGTTTGGCTCTTGTCAAAAGACATCCCCCTCAAACACTACTCCAAGAAACTGTCTCCCAAACTCCTCGGACCTTTCACCATAGAAACAGTCATCAGCCCCGTTACTATAAGACTCAAGCTACCTTCTCATCTCCGCATCCACCCAGTGTTCCACGTTTCCCAGATCAAGCCGGTTTCTTTTAGTCCTTTGTGCCCTCCAACTGAACACCCTCCACCCACCTGGGATATCGATGGTCACCCTGCATACACCGTCCGCTGCATCATTGCTAGATGTCCTCGGGGCCGTGGCTTCCAATACCTGGTTGACTGGGAGGGCTACGGTCCCGAAGAACGTAGATGGATTCCTCGCTCCTTCATCCTTGACCCTGATTTCAACGCCGACTTTGAGACCACCTTACTATCTTCTTCCAGTCGTCCGCCAGGTGGCGTCCGATGAGGGGGAGGTACTGTTAGGTTTTCAGTGGCTCTGTGCTGGGTTTGTTTGTTAGTGGTGTTTCTCACCTCTCCTCTGCAGGGTGACAGGTTGGTGCTGCACAGGTGTTCCTCATTAGACCTCATCAAGCCTCCTGCTTAAAAGGGGAGTGGCTACAGGAGGCTTAGGCCAGATGATTTTCGCTACCAGCGTCGTACTTGGCTCCTCTCCGTTCCCTTGCTCCTGCTCGTCGGTAAATCTTGCCTGATCTTACTGTCCTGTCTCCGTTCCAGATCCCGTTCCAAGTTTCTCTTCGTCAAGCCTTACTTCCTGGACTCTACCGCAGAAGGAACATTTCCTCAATCTGGTTTTCCGATCTCACCTTTGGATTTCACTTACCCTGTTCTCGGATACTAACAGCAGACCCCACTCTGACATTGTCCTGGTCAGCCTCTTCACCGCTTCCTCCAGGAAGGATTACCCACCTGTCGCTTTTCATCCTCCAGCATTGGCCTGTACACCCATCTAAACCACCAGCATTCCTCCAGCCAGACTCAGCCACTGTCCTCCTACATACCTTCTTCAAGCGTCTCTGAACGGCAGACCAGTAAGCTCCTCTTTTCACATTACTCCATCATTTATCCTAGTGCCTTCTACCTTTTCTAATCAGTTTACTTTCACTTTTCAGACCCCCTCCAGCTCCATGTTCCGGTCCTCGTTCCAGTTCTCTCCTCGCAGCGTCTTGTTCCCTAGTTCTGGGTTTTGTCAATACACATACTTTTCTAATATCACTGTTAAGTTGTTGTCTGGTTGTTGTGCCCATCTTGAGTCTGGTGAGAAACCCCATCATTACACAAAGGTTTAACTATATCTGACATCTCAGTAATTGATATTGCATTATCTGACCATTTCTGCATTTTCTATTAAAGTACCATCTCTGCTAAAATATCTAGCCACAGTTAGATAACTGTAAAAAAGCGTTTTCTCAGGGACAGTTCTGTTGAAACTTTTAAAAGTATTTACCCTTCCACCACATCCCCCATCTCCCAACTCCAACTCAGTAAACAAGCTGGTAGATAATTTCCTTGCGAAAATCGCAACATCATTATTTCCATTGCTCCAACTAAAGTCAAAGTAAGCTCAGGTAGAAAGCGGTCTCCATGGACAAGCGATCCACTGGTACATAGTGAAGAAAGGAGTGTCGGCAAGCCGAGAGAAAATAGCAGAAAACTCGACTCCAGGTTCACTGTGAGATCTACAAAGAGGGACTGAACAGATATCAGTTAACTTTAAAAGAAGCTAGGGAATTGTTCTTTTCTAAAATATTTAACAAACATTAATAATGCATGGACTCTGTGGAAAGACTAACCACTCCTCCAGTGACAGTAGCCCCTGAACTAAATGCTACCAGGGCCTGCAATGAATGTGCCAGCTTTTTCACTGAAAAGATTCTAACAATTAGACGGTCGGTCTGTAACACCAATGTAGAAGAAATTCATGAATTAAACCAAAAAAACCTAGAAGAAATCATTAACCAATTAAGCTCCTCCTCTTGCTGTCTTGATATCCTATCCACAGCTTTCCGTAAGAAAGTCTTCCCTGTCATTATGTCTGTTCTGTTTCAAATAGTTAACTCATCCCTTCTGTCAGGTGTCTTCCCCCAGGCTTTAAAAACAGCAGTTATTAAGCCACTGCTAAAAAAGAATAATCCGGACAAAACGTTAATGCAGAACTACAGACCCATTTCTCAGTGCTCAGTGCAGCATTTGACACTGTTGATCATGATATATTATTAGAACGACTGGAGAGCTAGGTCAGACTCTCTGGTACAGTGCTTTGCTGGTTTGAGTCTTACCTAAAGAACAGGGACTTCTTTGTTTCAATAGGAACCCTTTCATCAGATCAAACTGAAATCACATGTGGGGTGCCCCAGGGCTCCATCCTGGGGCCCCTCTTATTTAATGTCTACATGCTCCCACTAGGCAAGATTATAGCAACCAATAACATTAGCTACCATAACTATGCGGATGACACTCAGCTCTACATTACAATGTCACCAGTGACTCTGAACCCATTCAAACCCTAAATCAATGCATTGACCAAATAAATGGATGGATGGGCCATAACTTTCTCCAGCTGAGTAGAAACAAAACTGAAGTAATTATTTTTGGACCCAAGGAGGAACGATCAAGAGTCAGCGCACAGCTTCAGTTAATACAGCTAGAAACTACTGATCGGGCTCGAAACCTAGGTGTAGTAATGGACTCAGACCTGAACCTCCAGGGTCACATAAAGACAATAACAAGGTCAGCCTTCTATCACCTGAAGAACATTTCTAGGATTAAATGACTGATGTCGCAACAGGACCTAGAAAAACTCTTCCATGCGTTTATCTTTAGTCGGATTGATTACTGCAACAGCATCTTCACAGGTGTGTCTAAAAAGTCAGACAGCTGCAGCTGATCCAGAACGCTGCCCCTCGTGTCCTCACTAGAACCAGGAAAGTAGAGCACATCACCCCAGTTCTAAAGTCCTTACACTGGCTCCCTGTAGCTCAGAGAATAGACTTCAAAATACTCCTACTAGTTCATAAATCATTACATGGCTTAGTACCAAAATATGTTGAAGACCTGTTGTCACAGTACCAACCACCAAGACCACTCAGGTCCTCAAATTCTAGCCTACTAAACATCCCTAGACTCATAACTAAACATGGAGAGACAGCTTTCAGTTTCTATGCTCCCCTTATCTGGAACAGACTTCCTGACGAGTGTAGAGCTGCTGAAACTTTGAACTGCTTTAAATCGGGATTAAAAACCCATCTGTTTAGAACTGCCTTCGAGTAAATGCTTGATGTCATATGTATGAAATGTGTTCATGCTCTCTTGCTTTTTTGATTTGCTTTTTTGATTTGTGTATCATGTGTAATGTGTGTTTATTTTACTCTTAATTTCCAATGTTATATTCCATGTGTTTTTTTAAAATCACCAAATCATGTAAAGCACCTTGAATTACCCTGCTGTTGGAAGTGTGCTATACAAATAAAATTGCCTTGCCTTGCCTTGCCTTAATATCTACATGCTCCCACTAGCTCAGATTATAACAACCAATAAGATTAGCTACCATAACTATGCAGATGATACTCAGCTATACATTACAATGTCACCAGGTGACTTTGAACACATCCAAACGCTAAGTACATGCATCAAGGAAATCAGTGGACGGATGTGTCATAACTTCCCCCAGCTGAACAGAAACAAAACTAAAGTAATTACTTATGGACCTATAGAGGAAAGATAAATAGTCAGCACAGAGCTCCAGTTAATACAGCTAGAAACTACTGATCAGGCCAAAATCTAGGTGTAGTTATGGACTCAGACCTGAACCTCCAGTGTCACATAAAGGCAATAACAAGGTCAGCCTTCTATCACCTGAAGAAAATTTCTAGGAGTAAAGGACTAATGTCGCAACAGGACCTCAAAAAACTCCTCCATGCATTTATCTTTAGTCGGATTAATTACTGCAACAGCGTCTTCACAGGTCTGCCTAAAAAGTCAATTAGACAGCTGATTCAGAACGCTGCTGCTCGTGTCCTCACTAGAACCAGGAAAGTAGAGCACATCATCCCGGTTCTAAAGTCCTTACACTGGCTCCCTGTAGCTCAGAGAATAGACTTCAAAATACTTTTACTAGTTTATAAATCATTGAATGGCTTAGCACCAAAGTATGTTGAAGATCTGCTGTTACTATACAAACCCAACAGAACACCCAGGTCCTCTAATTCCAGTCTACTCCCCATCCCTACAATTAGAACCAAACATGGAGAAGCAGCTTTCAGTTTCTATGCTCCTGTAATTTGGAACAAACTTCCAGACCACTGCAAAGCTGCTGAAACACTGAGTTCTTTTAAATCACAGCTAAAAACGTATCTGTTTAAAGCTGCCTTTGAGTGATGCTTTGATATATCATGTTTTGTTTATTCTTCTTGTTTTACGGCTGTTTTTACTTTATATGGTTTGTCTGTTTTACTGCTATTTTTATTTTACCCCGTAATCATGTAAAGCACCTTGAATTACCTTGTTGTTGAAAGTGTGCTATACAAATAAAAATGCCTTGCCTTGCCTATGCTTTGTAATGCCTTGATGCATCCGTATATGGTTCTTGCTTTATTGCTGTTTTTACTTTATATGCTTTGTCTGTGTTTTACTGCTATTTTTATTTTACCTCTTAATCATGTAAAGCACCTTGAATCACCTTGTTGTGAAAGTGTCCTACACAAATAAAATTGTCTTGCCTTGCCTATTGAGGCTATTGTTATTCCTAACAAGGCTAAGTTATGTAAGCTTCTAAGCACTAAGCAATCTGATATTATCTTAAAAAGAGTGAAATTTTTCCTTTGGATGTAGATGGACTGCTGAGTCTTGGACTGCTGAGTCTTGGCCTATTGAGTTTGCTCTTCTGTGTTGAGCCTTCCTTTTGTGTAGTTGTTGTTTCATTTCTCCAATGTACAGCTCTGAACATTCCGCACTACACTGGACTGCATATTCCACGCCAATGAGCTTATTTTTGGGTGTTTTGTCTTTGGGATGAACCAGTCTTTGCCTGTGAGTGTTACCAGATTTAAAAAGCACTAGGATGTTGTGTTTAGAAAATATCCTTCTAAGTTTCTCAGAAACTCCAGCCACATATAATAATAATAACATTATTGTTTAATTTTCTTGTTATTTGCTTATTTACATTTGTTTTATTTATGTTTAATCTTACTTCATTTTGTTTTGTGTTTTATCCTGTACAATGACCTTGAGGGACTAGAAAGGCACTTTTAAGTAAAATTTATTATTATTATTATTATTATTATTATTATTATTATTATTATTATTATTATTATTATTATTAAATAATTACAGTGGGAAATGGAGTTGTGTAAAGGTTTGTTTCCACACCATTTGCAGTCATGTTGATTAGCAAATAATCCCTCGATTGTTCAGAAGAATATAATTTAATCCAAAAATGCTTTATTGATCCCAGAGGAAAATAAGTGTTGTTGTAGATCATGCTAGATCATTCTTCAAGGAGTTGTTGTAGATCCTGATGGGTTTGGGTAGGAAATATCTCCTTTAGCACTCTGTGTTGCAGTGAAACTGTTGAAGCCATTAACTGAAAACACTCAGTTTTTGTAGGATAGTCTCTTAATAATAAGAAATGGTCAGCCTTTCGTTCAGAAAATGTTAACCAGTTAGTTTGCCTTAGCAACTGGTTAAAAGATAAATAGGTTAAAAGGCCACGAGTAAATGTGCGTGTGGAGTTCAAAAAGGTTTTATTGATTTCTCCAGGTATTTCCTTTAAAAAAAGAGTAAAAGCATCTGGTTTTGTCCTTTATTTACACTTTTACAAAAATATATTCTTACAGAAGAAGTTACAGGTCTGTGAGAGCCAGAAAACTTGCTTGTTTGTAGGTGACCAAATACTTGTTTTCCACCATAATTTGCTAATAAATTCTTTAAATAAAAAAAATAAATATATATATATCTATATATATATAGATATAGATATATCTATATATATATATATATATATATATATATATATATATATATATATATATATATATATAGATATTATTTTTTTTTACTTTTTTTTTTTTTTATAATTTATTAGCAAATTATGGTGGAAAACAACTATTTGGTCACCTACAAACAAGCAAGATCTCTGTCTCTCTCAGACCTGTAACTTCTTCTGTAAGAGGCTCCTCTGTCCTCCACTCGTTACCAGTATTAATGGCACCTGTTTGAACTCGTTATCAATATAAAAGACATCTGTCCACAACCTCAAACAGTCACAATCCAAAATCCACAATTGCCAAGACCAAAGAGCTGTCAAAGGACACCAGAAACAAAACTGTAGACCTGCACCAGGGTGGGTAGACTGAATCTGCAATAGGTAAGCAGCTTGGTGTGAAGACATCAACTGTGGGAGCAATTATTAGAAAATGGAAGACATACAAGGCCACTGAGCAGCATTGTCAGCAGTGTTGTGGATAACGTGTTACGAAGTTAATTATGGAAGGCCAAGACGTCCAAAAACGCGCAAAATTTCGTGTCTTTCACACGTACATAACACGTTAACAACACATAAACAACGCACAAACAACGTGTACTTTGCGTGTGAAGATAAAAAAAAAATTTAATTTGCGTGTGAAGATAATCAACGCGAAAACAAAACGTAAACAACGTGTTAATGACGCGCAAACAACATGTACTTCATACAATCATAGATGTCCCCAGACTCAGTAAACTCCAGCGCAGCAAGAGTAAATCATCAAGCAGCGCAAGAGAAGGTGATGAAACAGGGACAGAACACATTAATATGAGGCTGATCTGCAGAGTTAGATAAGGCAGCTTGACTAACATCCAAGCTCCAGCGAGCGGTCAGCTGATATGTGCAAATTCGCATGCAGCGTCCACATAGAAGATGCATATCAGCTGTGGTTGCACTTCTGATAAGACTAGTATATGATGAAAAGTAACGGAGGTTTTGACAAATAACAGGATAACGCAATCTCCCTTTAATACCCGTTGTATTTCCCTCATTATTTCAAGGAAAACATCGAATATTGTTCTGCTGCTTCAATTACCACCTCGTCCTCTCTCGCCCCGCAGGAGAGGCAGACTCAGTAGGTCCGTTCTGGGCTCAGAGTTCGGACTTATTGTCCTGCTGTAAACATTACAATATGTTGCAAAGAACCATTTAATTTAACACTTAACTACTCTGAACAAATTAAACATTAAATCGGTTACTTTTCTTCTGATTAAAAAATGATTACATTTTATTGGATCACACAGGTGCGCCTCCTCATCCGTCTCCCTGTTCCGCATCTTGCAGCAGCAGTCCTGGGTCCTTTCACCACCCTGAGGAACCGGACTAAGCTTGTTCATAGGAGGTCCGACAGTATTGAGAAAGAGCAGGATAATATGTATAGAAGCTTGGTTTGTGGAGCTCAGCAGATCACAGCAGGCTGCAGATAACGCTATTTTGGTGGAGAAGATACTTCGTCCTGATCATTTTCAATATATTTCTAATTATTGCAACAAAAATAATACATTCAAATAATGGATAATATACTATGACATTTTTTACTAAATAGATATTCCTTCCTGCCACTCCCTCTTACCACTCAGATAGTAAATTACTTTTTCATAAATGTTGTTTTACTTCATGTTGACAAAAAAGGACATAAACATGCACTTTGCATTAAACAAGAATATTTCAATATTGAAAACATAAGTTATGTGAAGCAAATAGTTGATGCTTCTGTCATATATCATACCAGCATGTCCAAAAGTCTTTTGACAGGACTCTAGTTATTTTGGAGTACAGCAGAGGGTGTAATTACAGGGTTGAAAAGGTACCAAAAAAAAGGAAATGAGTATTAACAGGTTTATGAGGTGGAACAAAAACATGTATTTACCAATTGTGGAATGAGTATGCCGCTTCATAACGTGTAACAAACATATATCTGAACAAGAAAAGATCCAGAAACTATAAAACTAAAATACAACCCCCCCCCCCCAAAAACAAAAAAACAATGTCATGATCAATTCAAGACATAGACCACCTAGATCAAAATGTTGGATGTTTACAGTATTTGCAGGTGTTTTAGAAAGTCCAGGTTACTACATGTAACCTTTAATTATATATATACAGCCTGACATGTATTCTAATGTCCTTACATCGTTTTCATTTCAAATGACAGAATTTAAAAGTAAAAGTGTGTTTGGTTTATAGTTATTGAACACAATACATATTGTAATTCGCTGTATTCCAGGTGGGTTGCAGCTGTTGAATGTAACAGAAAAAGACAACTGCTTCCTGGTGACTTAACCCTTGATTGTCAAATCGTTGGCAGTTTGTTTTTCTCTCAATATGTTAGTTGCCACCTTGATGACATTTGATGGTTCTGTGATCACACCCCACTAATTTAAAGAGCGCTGCCATCTCTGAGGGACTTTTTAATCCGTGTTTTGATTGCTATTGTCTAAAAACTTGAAGCTGCCCAACAAGTATGAACAGCTTAATATAGGGTGTAGAGCTCATTGGGCAACACCTTCCCTCATTACAGACAATAGACATTTTTATGAAGAATAACCCCTTAAGATGCACCATCATATGCTCAAGTTTATACAGTTTAGAGTAAGACGATGGGTGTTCAAGTAATGACCGTAAAACGTTGTTAAAAAATAATTAGGTAAGGGTTGGGTAATTTTATTTATTTAATTTCAAGATAAAACTTAGATAAGATAGGAGATACTTTAAGAGATTAAGAGAAGTAGTAAGGTTGTCATTATTAAATATGCTTGCTAAGAACCTTCTACCTTCTGCATTCTGGTCCTGCTACAACACGAATCATCACAGTTTTATAAAATATGGTGGTGTGTGTGAGTACATAAAAGTTGGGAAGCGGTAATGGTATTACTGAGAGGCATATGTTTTTATTAGTTAGTTTACTATTAGAGAATGGGGACCTCATATTTATTTCTGCAGCAGTGGATTTGAAAAAGTTACACAGAATATACAGTGGCGCAAAAAAGTATTTTGACAGCTACCAATTGTGCAAGCTGTCCCACTTAAAAAGCTGAGAAAGGCCTGTAATTTTCATTACCTGAGAAACAAAATGATTTTTTAAAATACAGAAAAAACACATGGTCACATTTTTAAAGAATTAATTTACAAATTATGGTGGAAAATACGTATTTGGTCAACTACAACCAAGCCAGATCTCTGGCTCTCACAGAAGAGGCTCTGTAAGACTGAATCTGCAATAGGTAAGCAGCTTGATGTGAAGAAATCAACTGTGGGAGCAATTATTAGAAAATGGAAGACATACAAGACCACTGATAATCTCCCTTGATCTGGAGCTCCACGCAAGATCTCACCCCGTGGGGTCAAAATGATCATAAGAACGGTGAGCAAAAATCCCAGAATCACATGGGGGGACCTAGTGAATGACCTCCAGAGAGCTGGGACCAAAGAAGTAACAATTGCTAGAGAGCATTTGGATGATCCAGAAGAGGATTGGGAAAATGTCATATGGTCAGATGAAACTACAATAGAACATTTTGGTAAAAACTCTACTTGTCATGTTTGGAGGAGAAAGAATGCAGAGCTGCATCCAAAGAACACCATACCCACTGTCAAGCATTGGATGGGAGCATCATGCTTTGGACCTGTTTTTTCTGCAAGGGAACCAGGACGACTGTTTCGTGCAAAGCGAAGAATGAATGGGACCATGTATCATGAGATTTTGAGTGAAAATATTCTTACATCAGCAAGGGACTGAAGATGGAGGAGTGGAGTGGAGTGAAGGTAACGAAGGAGTGGCTTCGTAAGAAGCATTTCAAGGTCCTGGAGTGGCCTAGCCTGTTGATACTAATTTCTTTTTTTTTTGGTACCTTTTCAACCCTGTAATTACAACCTCTGCTGTACTCCAAAATAACTAGAGTCCTGTCAAAAGACTTTTGGACATGCTGGTATGATATATGACAGAAGCATCAACTATTTGCTTCACATAACTTATGTTTTCAATATTGAAATATTCTTGTTTAATGCAAAGGCCATGTTTATGTCCTTTTTTGTCAACATGAAGTAAAACAACATTTATGAAAAAGTAATTTACTATCTGAGTGGTAAGAGGGAGTGGCAGGAAGGAATATCTATTTAGTAAAAAATGTCATAGTATATTATTCATTATTTGAATGTATTATTTTTGTTGCAATAATTAAAAATATATTGAAAATGATCAGGACGAAGTATCTTCTCCACAAAATAGCGTTATCTGCAGCCTGCTGTGATCTGCTGAGCTCCACAAACCAAGCTTCTATACATATTATCCTGCTCTTTCTCAATACTGTCGGACCTCCTATGAACAAGCTTAGTCCGGTTCCTCAGGGTGGTGAAAGGACCCAGGACTGCTGCTGCAAGATGCGGAACAGGGAGACGGATGAGGAGGCGCACCTGTGTGATCCAATAAAATGTAATCATTTTTTAATCAGAAGAAAAGTAACCGATTTAATGTTTAATTTGTTCAGAGTAGTTAAGTGTTAAATTAAATGGTTCTTTGCAACATATTGTAATGTTTACAGCAGGACAATAAGTCCGAACTCTGAGCCCAGAACGGACCTACTGAGTCTGCCTCTCCTGCGGGGCGAGAGAGGACGAGGTGGTAAATGAAGCAGCAGAACAATATTAGATTTATTGCTTGAAATAATGAGGGAAATACAACGGGTATTAAAGGGAGATTGCGTTATCCTGTTATTTGTCAAAACCTCCGTTACTTTTCATCATATACTAGTCTTATCAGAAGTGCATCCACAGCTGATATGCATCTTCTATGTGGACGCTGCATGTGAATTTGCACATATCAGCTGACCGCTCGCTGGAGCTTGGATGTTAGTCAAGCTGCCTTATCTAACTCTGCAGATCAGCCTCATATTAATGTGTTCTGTCCCTGTTTCATCACCTTCTCTTGCGCTGCTTGATGATTTACTCCTGCTGCGCTGGAGTTTACTGAGTCTGGGGACATCTATGATTGTGTGTTCCGGTATCAGTGTTGGCCTCAGTGGACTCTGGTCTCACATGGCTACTTGTGTTCAGGTATCGTTTGATTTACAAATAACTATTTAGTAAAAGTAAATCCATTATTTGAAAGTCTTATTTGCGTTAAAATAATATAAAAAATATTGAAAATGATCGGGATGGAGTATCTTCTTAATATCACCTTCAGGAGATTCTAGCAGATGACAAAAATAGCATTATCTGCAGCCTGCTGTAATCTGCTGAGCTCCCCCCTTTTCTTATTGTTGTAGTAGTTCTTGGAAGCCAATCAGCAGCGACATAACCCTACACTAAAGGTGTTCTTTGGCGAAGGTGTGGACACAATGGATCAGATGGTTAGCAACTATTCATGTCAGCAGAGAACACAGAGGTGGCTCATGGTTTGCTGCTACAATATGCTGGATGTTGCTACCCTCAATGCCTACACCAGCTTCACCACACAACACCCTGGTTATATGGGTGGTGTCAACAATGCACCTCATCTTTTTATTAATGGGCCGGGCAAAGAACTTGTCATGTCACATATGAAGAGGCGCATGGAGGGCTCACCCAAAGTCCAGAAGCATATTATCGAAGCAATGGGAAGATGTGGGTTAATAAAACAAAACACAGCCACCACCAAACCACAAGAGAGCACAGACAGGAGGGCAAAAGGAAGAGGTGCTCCATCTGCCCAGTTTCCAAAGACAGAAAGGTCAGTAGCTGGTGTTCCCAGTGCACCAGGCCTGTGTGCAAGGAGCACAAACATCAAATTATAATTTGTGAGGCTTTTAAACATTGAAGCGGCTATTTGTGTTCTAGAGTCACATTTCACCAGTTTACAGTTGGTATATATACATATATATATATATATATATATATATATATATATATATATACACATACACACACACAGACTCTGGTACAGGGGTTTTTACTCTTTGAAGATAAACGATTTTTCTGCAAAGGGACCAGGAAGAGTTTGAGAACGGAAGATGATAGACTTATGTTGAATGATTTTCATCGAGATAACTTAAAATGAGATGACTGATAAATAGTGTGCATTTAGACTGCACTAGTTAGGCTACACTGTTGCATCTTATTGTAAATACTTGTAATTCTGCAGTTAGAGTACTTTGGAAAGAATGCTGATCAGGTCTACTTGAAAGATTTATAGTGGACAGGATAGGCCCCCTCAGTCCAAAGCCCATAGTGGGCTTTTTTAGTTGGTGTCTGTCATTGTCATTTGCGTTTCCATGAGAACAGAGAATATTCCCACACTAGTCTTATCGATGTAGAGCTGTTGAAGAGGCTTGGCAAACAGTGGTGGAGCAGAGAAAACTCTTGGGGTTTGAGACAGGAGCATTCAACCCACTCACTCCTCACTACCTACCGTACTTCACTCTGTAGGAGTGAAAATAACAAGCTTCCACAGTACTATGACTTCATCTTACAGTCTCAGTCTTTCTTTTTTTAGACAGCCACATTACACCCCCCCCACAGGTCTGTCTAAAAAGCGCTCCTCTCTTGGGCCACACATGCTCTGTCCATTTCAAATGCCAGAATAAAATGTTTGTCTTTCTCTCTCTTTCTCTCTCTCTGTGTGTGTGTGTGTGTGTGTGTGTGTGTGTGTGTGTGCACGTGTACAGGTGAAACTCGAAAAATGAGAATATCGTGCAAAGGTTAATTTCAGTAATTCAACTTAAAAGGTTAAACTAATGTGTGAGACTCATTACATGTCGAGCGAGATATTCCAAGCCTTTATTTGTTATAGTTCTGATCATTATGTCTTGCAGTTTATGAAAACTCCAAATTCAAAATCTCAGAAAATTAGAATATTACATGAAATCAATAAAAACAGGATTTTAAATAGAGATATGTCAGACTGCTGAAAGTATAATCATGCATGTGTACTACTGGTTGGAGCCCTTTTTGCATTTACTGCCTCAATGTGGCTTGGCATGGATGCTATCAGTCTGTGGCACTGCTGAGGTGTTAAGGAAGACCAGGATGCTTCAATAGCGACCTTCAGCTCTGGGGGGTTCACGTTAGGAAAGTTTGCTGGCCAATCAAGCACAGTAATCCAATGGTCATTGAACCAGGTTTAGGTACTTTTGGCAGTGTGGGCAGGTGCCAAGTCCTACTGTAAAATGAAGTCAGCATCTCCATAAAGCTTGTGTGTGGAAGGAAGCATGAAGTGCTCCAACATGTTCTGATAGATAGCTGCATTGACTCTGGAATTAATAAAGCACAGTGGACCAACACCAGCAGATGACATTGCTCCCCAAATCAACACAGACTGTGGAAACTTCACACTGGACTTCAAGTATCTTGGACTGCGTGCCTGTCCATTCTACCTTCAGACTCTGGGAACTTGGTTCCCAAATGAGAGGCAAAATTTGTGTTTCTTTTTTTCTTTAGCCCAGGTATCATGTTTCTGACGTTGTTAGCGTGGCTAGCGCCTTGCCTCCCCCCTACATCCTTGAGGGAAGGCCGCACCCTCAGCCTCACATTACCAGTCTAGGCTATTTTGTGTTACTGACTATATAAACTTCTGTGTAGACACCATCATTCCCACCAGAACAGTGACATGTTCCCTAATAACAAACCCTGGATCACTAGTGGCCTGAAGGAACTGCTGAAACAAGAAAAAAAAGAGCCTTCAGGGAGGGAGAGGGAGGGAAAGTCAAGACAACTTAAAGTCAAGATCAGAGACAGCAAGGTGGCATACAGGAAGAACCCCTCCCACTTGTCTGTCTCTAGAAGTCAGGTAAAGGGGCAGTTGGAGAGACCGAACAAGGCTTCAGGTCCAGATGGTGTCAGCCCCAGAGTCCTGAATGCCTGTGCAGAGCAGCTCTGTGGGATTCTGCAGCACCTCTGTAACATTAGCCTGACCCAGGAGAAGGTTCCAGTGCTATGGAAGAAATTATGCCTTGTTCCAGTACCGAAGAAAAAATACCCATCAATCATCAATGACTATGGACCTGTTGGCCTGACATCCCACATCATAGTCCTGGAGAGAGTCCTGTTGGCCTCCCTGAGTAAGCAAACAAGAACATATCAGGACCTGCTGCAGTTTCCTTATTGCAGTGGAGTTGGAGTTGAAGATGCCATCATCCACCTGCTACAACCAACCCACTGTCATCTGGTCAAAGCAGGCAGCAATGTGAGGATCATGTTCTTTGATTTCTCCAGTGCAATTTAACACAATTCAGCCTGATTTGCATTGTCAGAAACTCCAGAAGACACAGGTGGAACCCTCAACAATCGCCTGGATCAATGGCTACCTGACAAGAATTGTGTGTCAAACCAGGTGGTCAGCAGCACAGGAGCACCACAGTGGACCGTACTCTAACCATTCCTTTTCTCTCTGTACACCTCAGACTTCCAGTATAAATCAGAGACCTGTCATCTGCAGAAATACTCACATGACTTTGCAATTGTCGGGTGTATCAGAGATGGAAAAGAAGCTGAATACAGAGAGCTGGTGGACTGGTTTGTGTCATGATGTAGAAACAATTGTCTTACCTTGAATGTGAACAAAACGAAGGCGATGATTGTAGATTTCAGAAGAAACAGGGATAAGTGAAACAGTGTTTCCAACATGGGAGAAAAGGAGGTGGTTGAGGTGTATAAATACCTTGGGGTTCACCTGGACAAAAGGCTGGACTGGAGACTGAACAGTGAAGCCGTCTACAAGAAGGGACAGAGCAGACTGTTCTTCTTGAGGAAGCTTAGGTCCTTTAAAGTTTGCAGCAAGATGCTGCAGATCATCTACAAGTCTGTTGTAGAGAGTGTAATCTCTTCAGCCATCATCTATTGGAGTAGCAGCATCAAAACCAGGGACTTAAAAAGGCTAAACAGTTTTATAAAGAAGGCTCGTTCTGTTCTGGGACTACTGTGGAACATCAGGATATTCTTCATAAAATCAAAAGAAATATGAACAACCGTGAGCATCCTCTTCACGAGACTATCCTTCAACAACAGAGTGTCTTCAGTTGGAGGCTTCTTCAGTTTTGCTTCAACACAGATCGCTACAGGAACTCCTTCCTGCCCACAGCTATTATGATTTACAACAACTCCTAAAAAATTAGTATGGGCTACAAAAACACTTAATTTCCCTCTGTAATCAATTGAGTATTTCTGAATTGAAGTGAATTGAAAAAAAGTGCCTGCCAACTTCATTTAGCTTTGGTTAGCTCAGTTAGCTCGTAGATTCATCGCCTCGGAGTTTGATTGGTGTGAATCATCAGCCCCCACCCACATAGCCCCAATCTCAGCTCCATCTCTTTACCCATTTTATGTATTTTTTGTATTTCCACCATGATGGCGGTGGTGGCAACCGCCCACTGGGCTTCAATTCAGCTCTTCAGAAACCTACGGGCGATGTCTCGGAGGCTGCTTCCATCTTTATATACAGTCTATGGTTTTTTCACTTGCCAATATACATCATAAAATATTAAAGAGTGTGATGCCAGTTTTTGTAGTCTGAGAATAATTTTAAACTAAAACCCAATTGGCAGATTAGATCAGTTTTGAAAAAACTGTTATAATTCCAGCATGTACAAAAAGATATTCACCTAAACCACCGTGTAAGTTTTGCTTGAAATTTGTTCAGAAATAAGAATCGCTTCAAGTAGCTGTTAATTTGGAGAAAACGAGATAAATTATAATGCGAGAGAAAAACTGAGATTGATGAAATTGCTTCAACCTAATCCAAGCCCTTCACAAAGGTAAACAGGACAATAAATCTTTAGTTTTTGTTTTGTTTTCTTTTTCTAAAGCTTCAGGAAAGCTCTACAGCTCAATTTAAACCATTGCATAAATTATTGTTTAGCACTTCGGGCAAACTTATTGTTTTTTGAATGTGTTTTGGATAACTTGGATTTTCAATTTGGATAAATATCTTTTTTTAAAGATATTATAAAAGTTGATCTATTTTGGAACTTGACTTAACGCACTTACCGATAGATGATGACCAGGACCAGCCCATTGCCAAAGACGCTGAAGACAAACATGAAGTAGTAGGGGATGGATAGCTGAGCTCCCAGGTAGTTTACATCTTCCCCGCTGCATGCTGGAGATAGTGTTGCGAAGGTCTGATTGTCGTAGTCATCGTATTCATAAGTTGTTTCCATTTTTGTCTAAACTCTGTAAAATTATAAATAAAACACTTAAGATTCACAAGGTCAGGCTGCAGTTAGGGGCTTGTTAGCAATTAAAAATAGTGAGCAGGGAGAGAAATCCAAGCAACCCTAAACGTGCATCAAACAAAAGCAGATGTTTTAAGGAATAAGATTTCTTACTGCAGCTGAGAGGCGTCACTTTGGTCTCACAACAAACTCAGTGCATGTCACTTAATAAGTCACCAAACCAGAGGAAGTAACAAAAAAGTGTGGCGCCTCTGTGAAACTTATGTCTGCATGCATGCGTGTGTGTGTGTGTGTGTGTGTACATGTATAGCTATACTTGTGAGGACCAACCTTTGACAGCTCACCACCCTTGTGTGGACATTTGTAGTGAGGACATTTTGCCTGGTTTCCACAATGTTTAACAAGCTATTAAACTCTACTAGTTAGGTTTAGAGGTATGGTGTGAATTAGGTTTAGGTTAAGCTTAGGGTTAGGCATGTATCACTAATGGTTAGGTTTAGGGAAAGTGTCTGGGTTAGGCATAGTAAAATCAATGGAAGTCAATACAATGTCAACACAAGGATAGCAAGATGTGCGTGTGTGAGAGAGAGAGCGTGTATAGGTGCGTGTGTATGTGTAGTGTAAGCCACAGTACTATTTATATTGTAAAGTCACACCAACACAGACAGTTCCTGCTCATATATGCAGCATTTTAATATAACAGAGCCATCATCAATGATGAATATCTGTGAAAGCTTTGAAAATGAATGGGACTCTTATTGGGACGTACTGTATTTGAGTAAAGGTCATATAAAACTTTGGTAAACAGCCTGATAAAACATTCCAATACCAGGATGGAGAACAGACATAGGAGAAACATGTAGTGTGCTGTCATTATCTTAAGTGATTCTCCAAGATAGGGTAGATTTGCTCAGGTTTGAATTTATGTTTTTTTTCTCCATTAAGATGAATCAGTATTCTGTATATGTGTTGTATCAGGTTATTAAATAAAGAACATTTGCTTTTTCTTTTTGGTGTCTGTTCCAAGGTGTGTCATAATCTGTGTCAGCACACAGCTTGTGTCTGAGACAGTGAAACTGCCCAACTTCTAATATTCACAAGCTCACAACAGAAATGACTCTTCCTCTCCACTCTCTGGATCACAGTAGTAACCGCTACAAATTAGCCACACCAGCAGATATGCTGATGACACAGTTACAGTCTTTCACAATAAATGAGGTTCAGGGAGGGATTCCATGATTCCAAAGAGAAAACCTTTAAACCTGATGAGGACGGCAGTCAACCACATTATTATGGTAACTCTGCTGTATCATGTACACGCACCATTTACTGTCACACACCTATCATAGCAACAAGGCCACTGATCATTTCTTTAAGTGCCTCTTTTTCACTCCGGGGGTTAATTTATTTGGCAAAATGTGTTGTATTTTGTAGTGATACTGAAATAAAATGTCCGTAATTATGTTGTGTTTGCCTTTTGCAAAACAATATGTTGTAAACTTCTCTCAAGTTGTAACTCAGACGTGGGAATTTGAAAACTGGAATGACCATAAGAAATAAATGCAGTTTGCTTTTTGCTTTTTTTAACAGCCCTCCTCGTTCTATATCTAAAAAATTCAATTCAATTTCAATTCAGTTTATTTATAAAGCACCGATTCACAACAGGTGTCATCTCAAGGCACTTTACAAGAAAAGTCATTTCAATACAATCATACAAACATTCCAATCAGTTTAAAAGTTTTCTATCTAAGGAATCCCAGCTGATTGCATCAAGTCATTGACTGGCAGTTGCGCACCGTTAATGCAAACTCCAACCACACCAATCCCTCATACTGAGCTAGCATGTAGCGACGGTGGAGAGGAAAAACTCCCCTTTAACAGGAAGAAACCTCCAACAGAACCAGGCTCAGTAGGAGCGGCCATCTGCCACAACCGTCTGAGGGTTTGAGAAGACAGAGCAGAAACACAGAAGGAGCAGAAGTTCTGATGTAAGAGTACTGTCTATATTAAAGAAAGTAAAAAATTCATAACAGGACACGGGGGAAACTCAGTTACTGGGATTCCCCCCATCCATCAGGGCATTGCAGCTAAGCAGGATACCAGACCAGGTTTAGCTTCTATGGAGAGAAAAACATTTAGAGAAAACAAAGTTAACAACAGGAAATAATACAACTGGAGAGTAGTAGCAGAGAAAGAGAAGAAAAGTTGTCAGTCTGTCCTTCAGCAGTCTAAGTCTATAGCAGCATAACTACAGAGATAGCTCAGGATGACCTTAGCCACTCTAACTATAAGCTTTATCAAAAGGAAAGTTTTAAGCCTGGCCTTAAAAGTAAACAGAGTGTCTGCCTCACGGACTAAAGCTGGGAGCTGGTTCCACAGGAGAGGAGCCTGATAACTAAAAGAGCTGCCTCCCATTCAACTTTTAGAAATTCTAGGAACCACCAGTAAACCTGCAGTCTGAGAGCGAAGTGCTCTTTTAGGAACATATGGAACAATCAGATCTCTGATCTATGATGGAGCTTGATTATTAAGGGCTTTATAGGTAAGAAGAAGGATCTTAAATTCTATTCTGGATTTAACAGGGAGCCAGTGAAGGGAAGCTAAAAGAGGAGAAATGTGATCTCTCTTTTTAATATTCATCAAAACTCTTGCTGCCGCTTTTTGGATCAACTGAAGGCTTTTAATTACATTAGAATGAGAAGAATGAGACCAGCTGCCCTACAGAGAAGCTCATTTTAGCCACCTGAAAATGAGCTCCTCTGTCTTAAAAGTAGACATCCTGTCTACTTTGCTGACAGTATAAGCTGGGGGGGTGGGGGGGTTTTGGTGTGCAGTCCAGACAGACCGTACTCCCTCGCGCCATGTCTCATTCTAACAGGCTATGTTATCCTAAGATATCTCTGTAGTCATGCAGCTATTGGTTTTGATTGCTGGAGGACAGACTAATCACTTCTCTTCACTCTTCTACTCTTGTCTTCCACTACTCTCCAGTTGCATTATTTACGTATTTTAAGGGGTTTGCAAATGTCGCAATAGAAATGGCTCAACAGCGCCCTCCGGAACGCTTTAGAACGCCCTCCCCATAGACTTTATTTTAATGTAGAGGTATGAAATTTGGTACACAGCTAGAAGTTCCCGAAACCAGAACCTCATGCCCTCCTTCCGACTCCCCACCACCCGCCCTCGATATTGACAGGCATCAAGCGTACTAAAGCGTCTAAAGGATTGTGAACTCCCATCAACGGGGATGGAAGTATCTAGTCGACTGTGTGGGATATGATCCAGAGGACTGCTCCTGGGTGCCCCAATCCTTCATCCTCAACAATACTCTCATCTCTGCCATCTACATCTTCTGGACCTCCAGGTGGCGGTCGTTGAAGGGAGGGTAATGTTAGGAGTCTGGCATGTCTGTTCTGTTTGTTGCTTCCTTTCTGGTGATTCTCTTCAGGGTTCCTGCTTGAGTTGAGAACCTGTCCATCAAGCCGGAGGGCAAAGCTGGGCCTGGCAGCTGATAGCAGCTGCACCTCATTGAGGCTCATTAGCAGGTGTTTAAAAGAAGCCTGTCAGATCTTCTTGGCCAGAGTGTTGCATCTCCGTGGTAACCTCTAGCCCTTTGTGTCTCCTTGTAATCTTTTATTTAAAAGTATTTCTTGTGACATCCCTGAGTTTATCCTTCCTGTGCTCCTTCCAAGGTTCCTCTGTGACCATGCAGTGTCTCCAGTCATCTACCAGTGATTCGTTCTCCAGCTTCTCCATAAGTTCTCCTTCCATGTCTGCCTCTGGCTCCTGGCTCACCCGTGTCCTCCAGCGTCAAGCTCTGCCTGTCCGCCCTCAGAACTCAGTCCTCACTCTAAGGATCCCTCATCACCTCCTGGAACTTCCTAGGAAGATATTGCAGACGTCCCGGACTCCAAGCTTCTTCTCCCTGTCGTCACTACCCCATGTTGACAGTAAGCCGATCCTGAGTACTAACCAACTATTCTCATTAATCAAGGAAAACAACACACCTGTGACCTTCCCATCCTACAGTTCTCCTTCTCCTCTCCATTCCTCCTTGCAGTTCCTGGTTGCAGCGATCAACCTACATTCATATTTCAATAAACCCATTTTTTTTAAATCACAACTGGTCTTCCTAGTGGTGTTCTGCATGTGGGTCAGAAAACTTAATTGGAACATGACAATTTGGGTATGTTTTTTCATGAAAAAATACTGAAGGAAAAACTAAAAACAACAATGTTAGTTACTAATCCAAATCACCCTTTTTCATTTCATCATAGAGCGCAGGCCTCCACCACCCACCCCCAAACCCAGGCGAAAACATAACTTACTTGTCGAAGGTAATAAGACAAGTATAAGGTGATATGTAATGACACTATTTCACCTTGAACAGTGAAGCATTTGCAAGCAAGATATCTGAAACTGGAGTTGCTGAAAGTTGAGAACGAGTGTCATGGCAACCAAAATATTTCACATATGGAGTGTCCAAAAAAAGATACATAATTTAACCGATAAAAATAACACTTGTATGTCAAAGTTTTGAATAGCATGTTATTGGGGGAGGTTTTTTTGCAGGAAGTTGGATGTTCAAGAACTTGCAGAAGTGAATGTCAGGAAGAGGAAGTGAAATAGATAAGAAGTAATGAGCAGTCAAGTTCTGTCATAAACAGGCTGAAATTACTATGGCAGCATAGAAATGCTCAGTTAGAGCAAAGAAAAGCAAATGTATGTTTGATGATGGTTCAAAGTTAATAACATTTTTCATAATTAGAGCTCAGAAATTATATTATCATATGAAAAATAAGGACACATACTCTAATCTTCTTTACTATCTCTGTAAAAAGAAGTTGGTTAACCTTGTCGTACTGTTTAAGCAAAATTGTTCTCTTGCAGAGGAAAAGGTAATAACACTCTTCCCCTTAATAGTAAGTTTTAACCCCTTTGTCTTAAATACCTTCTGCAGGACCCCTTTTTGAAACCATCCACCAGTCTCTAACATCGGTCTGAGGAAAGTCTGTCCCACTCCTCCCTTTATTTTGTGAGAGGATTAAGCGGTTACTGAATTTAGAGGCCTCTTCAAGTCGTCCCACACATCTGGCCTTTTTACTCTGCCCAGAACTTTACATTTAATAATTATCTGCCAGTCTTTGGTGGATTTGCTATTATATTTTGTTGCAGGGTCCAATTTTGCAATCTTTTTTTCTAACAGATGGTCTCAAACTTTCCTCAAGGACCCTCTGATACATGAGGGAATGCCCTCTGTTCTCCTATCCAAATAATTCATTTTCAGACTTTGCAGACTGTTCTTCATACAGTAGAACAACTGAAATCAAATTCATTTGAGACCTCTTTAAGTCCCTTATCAGACTCATTAGCTGATTCAATCTCATTTCTGAAGGCCTCAGGGAGCTTTTTCAGTCTTACCATTGTGTTCACTCTCACCTTAACATACAGCCACACAACAAAATCAAAGTTTCAAGAAGACACATTTCCTTAAAAAATGCTGAGTGATGAAGTTCTAATGTTTGCACCAGACATATTATTTTAATGGACAGTTTATCTATTTTAAGAAGGACTTAAAGTGGGGGTGCCCTAATTAATTCCTGACTTGAGATTTCATTTAAATTAGATTTTACCGACACATTTCAAAGTTCTTTTCCCAAGTTGTTCTAGTTTATTTATATTTATTTTTTGTATTGTTAAAATTGCTATAAAAGAAGGGACTTCCGTTTCCGGTAGCAACAATTCAATTTCAATTCAGTTTATTTATATAGCGCCAATTCACAACAGATGTCATCTCAAGGCACTTAACAAGAAGTCATTTCAATACATTTATACAAACATTCCAATCAGTTAAAAAGTTTCCTATTTAAGGAATCCCAGTTTAACATAATATGTTTTGTTTATGCCCTAATGGTAGGATACTTATGGAATGGGTAGAATACTGTATTTGTGAGAATCATTTAAAGTTATGGACAGGCTAAAGTTTATTTCATATAATTTCCACGGTCTAAAAAACCCAATCAAAAGAAAGAAAGTTCTAAATCAATTGAAACAACTGAACTGTTCAATAGCATTAACACAAGAAACTCATTTAGGAGAAGTGGAACATAAAAAATGACAAAGGGACTGGATTAATCAGGTTTATTATTCATCCTTAGGGAAAAGAAGGGGGGTAGGAATATTACTGAAAAACGGGATACCATTTATAACAGAGAAGGTCATACAAGACGATAAAGGAAGATACATTTTGGTTGTGGGTCATATAAGAGATAAAATGATTTCAATATTAAATATATACACACCTAATGAAGAAAATGAATTATTTTTTAAAGGTATTGCCAATTTAATCATACAAGAGGGAAAGGGAGTATTGGTACTAGGAGGAGATTTTAACACAATACAAAATCCGAAATTGGACAGATTACCACCAGAAAAGGGAACAACTAAAAGATCAAGAATGTTGAATAATATAATAAAGGATCTTGGATTAATAGATTTATGGAGGATGAAAAATCAAAAAGAAAAGGAATTTACATTTTACTCCAACCCACATAATAGTTATTCAAGGATAGATTTTCTTTTTATAACTCAGCAAGATGCATAAAAAGTGATCAGCAGTGGAATTGTACCAATAACAATAAGTGACCATGCACTTATTCACTTCACCATAGAATTGGAAAAAGACTTCTCCTATAAGTATTGGAGACTTAATGTGTCACTTTTAACAGATAAGACAGTGGTTCAAGAAATAAAGCGATGTATAAATCAATATATTGAAAACCATGACAATGGAGAGGTCAATTTAACAATATTGTGGGAATGTGCCAAAGCAGTAATTAGAGGTAAAATTATAGAGATAACATCAACAAAAATAAGAGAATACCAACAGAAACAGTTGGAGAATGAAATAAAAAATTGAAAATTGAACATGCAAAAACTTTCAGAAAATCCATTATGTCAGAACTAAAAAATAAAAGACATAAATTAAATCAGCTGCTAACACTTCAAGCAGAAAAGGCACTCAGATTTAGGAATCAAATGTATTATGAAAAAGGCAATAGAGCAAATAAGCTATTAGCGTTCCAATTAAAAAAGAAACAGACAGAGCGGCTAGTAACAAAGGAAACCAAGAATAAGCCACCAGATATTGCAAAAACATTTGCAGACTATTATCAAGTTCTGTATGATGATCAAGACACTGATTCATTAGATTAAAAAATGTATGAACAAGTTTAAATTACCAACACTGACCTCTGAACAAGGACTGGAGATGACAGAACCAATGAAACTTAAGGAAATAGTGAACACAATAAAAAATTTAAAAAACAATAAAAGTCCAGGAACGGACGGATACCCTGCTGAATTTTATAAGTGTTTTATTGAAGATATAGCACCATTATTAAAAAGAACATTTGATTATGTTTTAGAGTCAGGAAAAGTCCCAACATCTTGGTCAGAAGCTCTCGTCTCCGTCTTGCACAAGGAGGGTAAGGATCCTGCTCAATGTGAAAGTTACCGTCCAGTTAGTTTACTTTGTAATGATGTAAAGATATTAACGAGCATTATGGCGAATAGAATTCAGAAACATATTTTAAAACTTGATTAAACCTGATCAAACAGGTTTCATACCTGAAAGACAGGGCGCCAACATCGTCAGAAAAGCTTTGAATCTTTTGTCTTGTGCCAAAATGAGTTTAAATACAAATGTGCTTCTAAGTCTAGATGCTCAAAAGGCATTTGATTGTGTGAAATGGAAATATCTATACTATGTAATGTCAGTGTTTGGGTTTCACACACTCAAGTTTATAAATTGGGTTAAATTGATTTATAAGGATCCAAAATCAAGAATTAAAGTAAATGGATACTGTCCTGAATTCTTTCCTTTGAAAAAAGGAGTAAGGCAAGGTGATTGTTTGAGTCCGTTATTGTTTGCTCTAAGTATAGAACCTCTAGCTGAATGCATGAGGCAAGATTCAAATATTAAGGGAATTTTGGATGGGGGGAATGGAATCAAAAATTTCAGTGTTCGCTGATGATATTCTCTTCTACATTAGAGATCCTGCAACAACGCTAACAACCCTAAAATATATCTTGAAAGAATATGGGAATATTTCCGGTTATGTGACTAATGAATCGAAGTCAGTAGCTATGGTTATGTCAGGGGAATGTCCGCCAGACATAAAAGAAAAGGTAAAATTTAAATGGACAGAAGAGGGATTTAGATATTTGGCCATTACTATTACACTAAATCCATCACATCTTTTAACAGCCAATTTTACAAAGGTATTAAAAGAAATAAGTAAAGATTTGATAAAATGGGATATTCTCCCCCTGACACTAATGGGAAGAATAGAAGTGATAAGGATGAAGGTCTTACCAAGGTTACTGTTTTTGTTCCTGTCCCTACCTATCCTGATTCCCAAAGAAATGTTTAATAAAATAGACAAAATGATATCAAAATTTATATGGAGAAATAAAAAACCCAGAATAAGGTATACGTTACTTCAAAGCCCAAAAGAAAAAGGTGGTCTGAACTTACCTAATATTAAAAAATATTATTGGGCATCACAATTAAAAGCAATAAAAGTATGGATTGATAAAGATGATGAGAAAGGGTGGAGGCAAATTGTACAAAATACATGCCCTAAAATATCTTTAGAATTATTACCATTTGTAACAAAGAAAATCCAAAATGATTTAAAAATTACAAATGAATGGGTTAAAAGAACATTGAAAATATGGGTAATAGTAAAAAGAAAACTAAATATGTCTGATTCAATTTGTAGGGCAGCAAAAATAGCTTTAAATCCAGATTTTATACCATCAATGGAAGGGGGATTTGAGAAATGGAAAGAGAAAGGACTGGTATATATGGGACAACTTTTCAAAAAAGAAAATCTGAAATCTTTTGAACAATTAAAAAATTTATTTAATTTATCTGCACAAGATTTTTATAAATTTTTACAAATGAGAAGTTATTTGACCAAACATAAGGAATGGGATTACATCTGTAAGAAACCAAATTGTTTTGAGGAACTGTTAATAACAAAATCAGGCACTACTAAAAAGTTAATTTCAAACATATATCAAGCCCTGCAGATGGAAGTATACAACAATAGGGATACAAAAGATAGATGGGAAAAGGAACGAAATATAGTGACATTGGGAGAAAATTGGGGAGAATCCTTTAAAGCAGGACATGAAGTGTTGAGTAGTATGTCACGCTGCCCTATTCACTCCTCCTCATTGTCCTCACCTGTGTCTCCCAAATCATTCCCACCTGATCCTACTCACCTCCTGTCTTTATAACCCATCACTTCTCTCCACTCAGTGCCGGATCATTAGTAACTATTGTTGTCTCTACCTCCATGGTGTGTCGTCTTCCCATCTCTCCGTTCCTGCCCGATGTCCAGTATCTCCGTTCCTTGCCGTCGTCTTCATCATCACCTTTAATAAACATCCTGCACTTCCTCAGCTTCTGCATTTGGGTCCACTCTCCACACATATCCCTGACAGAATGATCCGGCCAACAAAAATGGACCCAGCGGAGGCCAAAGACCCGGAGGTCCTCCGTTCACTCTGGAGTCGGCTGGACAAAATCGCCAGCTTCACCCATCCCTTGGCTCGCCTCACCGGAGTGGAGGATTTCCTCCTAGAGACTCTCCCCCGGTTCGTTTCCCGCATCAGCCCACTCGATGTGGAGGAACTGGAGGAAGCAGCGGAGGACGTTCTCGTGGCGGCTGCAGAGCTGACGTCTCCTGGTGGGAGGCGATTCCTTCCATCGGCAGCCGGCACGTATTCCACCGACGTTGGCTGCATCTCCGCGCTGCACACTCCACCGGTTCTTTCCCCCGCCGTCTTCGCTCCTCCAGCCAGCTCTCAGAGGGCTCCACTCACACTCCCTGCTTCAGCCAGTTGGCCGGACACGGCTGCAAAGGCGGCGTCAGTTGCCATCATAAAATCTGGTCCTCCTCACATCAGCAAAGATGGATTATTCGAGTTCTTTTATGGAGACAAGATGGCCTATCTTTGCTCGAGGGGGTATCCAGCACCTTGCCGCAGACGACGACGCCGTCAAGGCAGAGCCGCTGCCGGGGTGGAAGCCCGAGCTGTCTGCTCGTCCCCGGTTTCCCCTGCTTCGATCAGCGCCCCGGCTCCTCCCAGTCCCTCAGTCCGTGAGCCCGTTCCAGCTCCAGTCCGTGAGCCCGTTCCAGCTCCAGTCCGTGAGCCCGTTCCAGCTCCAGTCCGTGGGCCCGTTCCAGCTCCAGTCCGTGAGCCTGCCGTTATTGTGGCTGCTGTATTTCTAGCAGTCACAGCGGCAGCTCTCCAGCGACCGACGTCCCCCCATCGGTCGCCAGAGCTCCCAGGGAGGGTCAAGGAGGACCCGTCCCCGTCGTTAGAGCTCCCAGGGAGGGTCAAGGAGGACCCGTCCCCATCGTTAGAGCTCCCAGGGAGGGTCAAGGAGGACCCGTCCCCGTCGCTAGAGCTCCCAGGGAGGGTCAAGGAGGACCCTCCAGATTCGTCTTCTCAGCCGGGGTCCGACCCTCCAGATTCGTCTTCTCAGCCGGCGTCCGACCCTCAAGATTCGTCTTCTCAGCCGGCGTCCGACCCTCCAGATTCGTCTTCTCAGCTGGCGTCCGAGCGTCCAGATTCGTCTTCTCAGCCGGCGTCCGAGCGTCCAGATCCGTCTTCTCAGCCGGCGTCCGAGCCTCCAGATTCGTCTTTTCATCCGGCGTCCGAGCCTCCAGATTCGTCTTCTCAGCCGGCGTCCGAGCCTCCAGATTCTTCGTCTCAGCTGGCGTCCGAGCCTCCAGATTCTTCGTCTCAGCCGGCGTCCGAGCCTCCAGACTCTCTTCATCTCGGCCGACCTTTACCGGCCAGGCATCTTTGTCGCTGCCGACCAGCCAAGCTCCTCAGCCGCTGCCTGACCCTCAGAAGAGGACCTAAGGGCTGTCCGCTGGATCTCTAGGTCCTCAAAGGAGGATCACAAGGCCGTCCTCCAGAATTCCGTCCAACAAGAGGACGCCATCCGGGCCGCCCGCCTCCAAACAAGGGGACGCCATCCTGGCCGTCCTCCGGACTTCCGTCTAGCCAGAGGACGCCATCCGGGCTGTCCGCCCGATCTCCAGGTCCTCAAGGGAGGATCACCAGGCCGTCCGCCCGCCCGACCTCCAGGTCCTCAGGGGCCGCCACCGGGGCCGTCCGTCCCGACCTCCAGGTCCTCAGGGGCCGCCAGCCTCCAGGGGCGTACCCAAAAAGACTCAGGTCCTCCTTCCGTGGGCCCCCTCCACCCACCCTGGCAAGGGTGCTTTTTTTTCTTCTCCTTTTTCTTTCTTGCTCCTCTCTCCACGGCGTCTGGAATTTGCCTTTAAAGGGGGGGGGGTCCTGTCACGCTGCCCTATTGACTCCTCCTCATTGTCCTCACCTGTGTCTCCCAAATCATTCACACCTGATCCTACTCACCTCCTGTCTTTATAACCCATCACTTCTCTCCACTCAGTGCCGGATCATTAGTAACTATTGTTGTCTCTACCTCCATGGTGTGTCGTCTTCCCGTCTCTCCGTTCCTGCCCGATGTCCAGTATCTCCGTTCCTTGCCGTCGTCTTCATCATCACCTTTAATAAACATCCTGCACTACCTCAGCTTCTGCGTCTGGGTCCACTCTCCACACACATCCCTGACATAGTATCTCATGGCAAGAGTTTGAATGGAAGTCGAAAATGCAATACTTTATTGTACCAGTTAATTCATCAAAATACAGTAAAAAGTCTGAGTGCTGGAGGGGCTGTGGCCAGTCAGGAGACTATACACATATATTATATACACATACATTACAGCCACAAACATGAATCAATTGTATTGGAATTCCATGTGAAAGACCAATACAAAGTGGTGTACACGTGAGAAGTGGCACAAAAATCATACATTAATCCAAACATTTTTTACAAATATTTGAAAAGTGGGGTGTGCGTAATTATTCAGCCCCCTGAGTCAATACTTTGTAGAACCACCTTTTGCTGCAATTCCAGTCTTTTAGGGTATGTCTCTACCAGATTTGCACATCTAGAGACTGAAATTCTTCCCCATTCTTCTTTACAAAACAGCTCCAGCTCAGTCAGATTAGATGGACAGCGTTTGTGAACAGCAGTTTTCAGATCTTGCCACATATTCTCGATTGGATTTAGATCTGGACGTTGACTGGGCCATTCTAACACATGGATATGTTTTGTTTTAAACCATTCCATTGTTGCCCTGGCTTTGTGTTTAGGGTCGTTGTCCTGCTGGAAGGTGAACCTCCGCCCCAGTCTCAAGTCTTTTGCAGACTCCAAGAGGTTTCCTTCCAAGATTGCCCTGTATTTGGCTCTCATCCATCTTCCCATCAACTCTGACCAGCTTCCCTGTCCCTGCTGAAGAGAAGCACCCCCAGAGCATGATGCTGCCACCACCATATTTGACAGTGGGGATGGTGTGTTCAGAGTGATGTGCAGTGTTAGTTTTCCGCCACACATAGCGTTTTGAATTTTGGTCTCATCTGACCAGAGCACCTTCTTCCACATGTTTGCTGTGTCCCCCTACCAAGTAAAAGCCCAACAGATTTACTTTCACAAGCGAAGCAGTACAGCTTTTGCTATAGTACTCCACTTGATATATGTGTGAAAAATCTTTATTATGAATTGCTGGGGTTTTTATTTCCTGATGTTATGGACCTGGAGACGGAAAATTACGGGGAAGAAAGAAAGAAGATGAAAAAGAGAGGTAGGAAACAAAATATCATGAGAGAGGGTGAGTTGAAAATACAAGAGAGGAAGGGGAACAAAGAAAACACAGGAAAACATTGAAGTCTGCCTCCATACCCACAGGACGGCAGAGAGAGGGGGAAAAACAAAACAAAACACGAAAAAGGAACATTGATAAAACAAACCAAACATTGTGAACTAAGAATTACACAACCACATCACACAAAAATAGATATAAAAATACAACAACAATCTCACAGAAAAACTCATGGTACCGATTAATCAAGCTCTAGTAATGATAACCTCAGCCCAAGAATATATCCTTAAACACCAGAGACCTCACATCTATGTGTGTGTGTGTTAGCATGCTGGTGCATATAAGGTTTCTCCATAAGAGTGTTCGATAGCTGGTGTGCTCAGGCATCAATCCGTCTCTCAGGAATCAATGCAGACATGAAGGAGATCGGAGCCAAGACGTCCAAAGAACCCCCAGAGCCCCAGGCGGACCCGGGGGGGGGCCGACCGCATCCCCCAAGGGAGGAGCAAAGGAGAACCCCAGGGGAACATCCAGCGGCTACTATGCAGGGCCCTGGGGGGCAGCAGTGACGAGCCCACGGGCCCCGCTGGCAACCAGCCGCGCCAGGGCGGCCCGGTCCATGGACACGAGGGGCCCCCGGCACCGCAGGAAAAGTTCAAGAGGGCCGAATACTTTTGCAAGCCACTGTACCAGAAAATGTATTAACTAAAATTAAGAAAATTATTCAAATTTTGATGATAGTAGCAAAAACAATTATAGTGTTCTGGCTAAAACCACAATCCCCTTGCAGTGACTGATGGTGGGAAAGGGTAAAAGATGTGATGGAAATGGAAAAAATGACAACTAAATTGCGGTTTAAAATAACAACATTCCAAGAGATTTGGGCACCCGTACTTCAGGAAATAGATAAACAATAACTACCTAGAGCCTTACTATTTTATTTATTTATATAAGGAGTATTATTGATTGTAATTTGTGTCCATGTGGAAACGGGGAGGAATATGGGGAAAGAAATTTACTTTTTATGTATATATAGATTACAATTACTTAAGGACTGTTCTCCCTTTTGTTTTGTTTTGTTTTTTTGTGTTTTTTTTGTTGAATGTTTGCTTTTTTTCCCTGTATCTACATTCTAGCACATTTGGTGGAGTAAAATGGAAAAGACTATGATAAGATGTTATGTGGAATTGATTTACTATGAAATGTCTCGTCCAAATAAAATCAAATTGGAAAGAAATTGCTATAAAAATCCATCAAAATAACACAGGTTGTTGGAGAGGGTCCTAAAATTATTGGTATGACTTAATTAGATTTGAGCTGAAGTATAAGAGCTAATCTTTACTTACCCACCAACTTGTGCAATGCACCTTTGGCAGGAAGATAGGACCGCAGTATGACGCATGAGGGGTTCCGTATTCTTTTGTCTAAAAGCTTCTCTTTACTTCCCCAAGTGTTCTTAGTTATTGTGGGCAAACAGTTTAATTTCTATCTTATGTGTCATTCTCACTTTACTACATTGATTTGTGACAAGTTTATATTGGTATTTTTTTAATTCTGTTATTGGGTTTTTGTATTAGAATAAAGGTTTTGATTACGACATCTGTACACCTCCAAAACATGCTTAAACCCTTTTTGGGATCTCATTCACTTAATTTAAAAATCAATTTAATACAGTTATTGTGGTATATAGCATCAATTATATTCAGTTGTTCTGACTTTCAAAATTGTTTAATTTTATGCAGAAAATCACATTAGGAGAGGTGATCAAAAATAGTCACTGGACCTCTTCTAATTATAAAAAAAAAATCCCAATGGAGTGTGATGGAGAATATATTAAAATAAAAATTAATATGTGCAATAATAATTTTTATAGATTATCATTGAACATTACAAATGACTTCCGAATAATCTAGGACATTTTATAATATTTAAATAATAAAATATTTTTGAATAATAATTTACAGATGTATATTTAAAAACATCTATTAATAAACCATTTTTATACAGAAAAAAAGAATAATTTGGTCATATTTAATTTTTTACATTACATACGAGTAAACAATAATATAGATCACATTTGAATGTTATACCTAATTGTTTTAAAAATAACGATAGTTGTACATGACAAATTAATAAACACATATTGAGACATTTTTTGGATCCATAAATAATTTGGAAGATTATAGAATCATATGGAATACATGTACATTTTAAATTATTTAAAAACTTTTGAAAAAATTAAACGCTGCCTTCACAATGTGTACAGATCTGAAATATTTGGATTGTGTTTTTTTTCTTTTTTTTTTCTTTAAACGTGTCCTGTTTGGCAGTGTGGAGCTGAGAAATGGTGTCTGAGTACCAAGTAGAAGCCCAACAGATTTACTTTTACAAGCGGAGCATTACAGCTTTTGCTATAGTACTCCACTTGATATATATGTGTGAGAAATTATTATGAATTGCTGTGCAGTTTATTTTCTGATGTTATGGACACAGAGATGGAAAATAAAGGGGAAGAAAGAAAGAAGATGAAGAAGAGAGGTAGGAAACAAAAAGTCAAGAGAGAGGGTGAGTTGAAAATACAAGAGGAAGGGGATCAAAGAAAACACAGGAAAACATCAAAGTCTGCCTCCGTACCCACAGGAATGCAGAGAGGGGAAAAAACCAAAAGAATCGACAAAAAAAACCAAACCAAATATTGTGAACTAAGAACTACACAACCACATCAGACAAAAATGGATATAAAAATACAACAACAATGTCACTGAAAAGCTCATGGTACAGATTCATCAAGATCTAGTAATGATAACCTCACGGGCCACCGCCATCCCAGGCCAATTCCCAATTCCAAAATCCAAGCGCCCCACCCCTGCCCCACGTCAGGGCGCCCCACCGATAGCCGCAGCGGACGGACGGCATCCACAGGCCGAGCTCAGCCAGCACCTGGACACCAAGTTGTACCACCTCCTGAGTTATTCTGGGTTTTGTTATTTTGGAGTTGCAAAAAGGCAAGGCAAGGCGATTTTAACAAGGTAATTCAAGGTGCTTTGCATGATGAGTGGATAAAGTAAAAACAGCAATAAAGCATAAAACAAACACAGAGCATATGACAAGTAAAAACATTACATGATTTTAGGATAAAGTAAAAACAGCAATAAAGCATGAAGCACACAAAACATATGATACATGAAAACATTACTCAAAGGCAGCTCTAAACAAATGAGTTTTTGGCCGTGATTTAAAAGAACTCAGTGTTTCAGCAGCTTTGCAGTTTTCTGGAAGTTTGTTCCAGATTAGAAGAGCATAAAAACTGAAAGCTGCTTCACCATGTTTGTTTTTCTAATTCTAGGGATGCTGAGTAGACTGGAATTAGAGGACCTGAGTGGTTTGGTGGGTTGGTATATTGACAGTACATCTTCAAGATACTTTGGTGCAAGGCCATTCAATGATTTATAAACTAGTAAAAGTATTTTGAAGTCTGTTCTCTGAGCTACAGGGAGCTTTAGAAATAGGGTGATGAGCTCTACTTTCTTGGTTCTAGTGAGGAGAAGAGCAGCAGCGTTCTGGATAAGCTGCAGCTGTCTAATTGACTTTTTAGGCAGACCTGTGAGGACGCTGTTGGAGTAATCAATCCGACGAAAGATAAACGCATGGATGAGTTTTTCGAGGTCCTATTGCGACATCAGTCCTTTAAAGATGCAGTAGGTAACTTGAATAAAAGTAACTTTTTGTGATATTTCCTAAAACTGTCCATATGTCCTGAAAGTAGGAAATGAGATTTGTAATCTTTTAAAAAAAGCAGCTCAATTGGTCACGCCTACAGCCCCTACTGCGATTAGCAACAATCCATCGCGCCCGGTAGAAAACAGCCAATCAGAGCCAGGGCAGCGTCTGATGGAGTGTCCGACATCTGTCTATCACTCCTCACACACACCGCGACCAGCCCCTCGCTCTGCTATGCAAACGGCTGCAACAGCCACCTAAAGAGAAACTGCTCGTACTGCCGCTGCCAACAACAGCATATACGGCTAAGATAACAAAAAAGAAGATGACCGAATAGGACAAAAAAGCTAAGAAGAAAGAAGTTGACCGAGCCCGAGATAAAATGAGGGTAAATATTGGCGTAGCGTTTGAGAGGTGGAGGGAGCTACGGGAAGTGAAAGCGTTTAAAACCGATTCCGAGTTGGCAATGTTTCTGCTTGACAGGTAATTACCCTTGCTTGATTAATATTTGTTTTGTTTTTGTTTGTTTTTTGGTGGTGGTATTACAGTAAACCTCCGCAGCGCATGCGATCATCCGTGCATTCACAGCTAATGTTGTCATATGTGGTAATGTTAGGAAATATTCACGAAAGTTTGTTTTCTAAGCCGCGTCAGCTGATTATGTTTGGCAGTTGTTACACCAGTAGCGCAGCCGGAGGAGGGAGGAGGGCATTGGAGGCGGGGCTTGAGTGCATTGGAGAGGGAGGGCGAGTGATGTGAAGCTTGTTTGGGTTTAAATTTTCAAGCAAAGTCTGCTCTCCTCTCTGAGTTACCTACTGCAGCTTTAATACTAGAAATGTTCTTCATGTGTTAGAAGGCTGACCTTGTTATTGCCTTTATCTGACCTTGGAGGTTCAAGTCTATTCTTGTTCGTTCCCCTTTAGGTCCAAAAGTAATTACTTCAGTTTTGTTTCTACCTGGAGAAAGTTATGGCACATCCATCCATTGATTTGCTTGGTGCATTTATTTAGGGTTTGGATGGGTTCAAAGTCACCTGGTGACATTGTAATGTAGAACTGAGTGTCATCTGCATAGTTATGGTAGCTAATCTTATTGGTTGTTATGATATGATATGATGTTATGTTATGACGTTTATCCCTCACATTAAAAACATTACTAAAATAGATTTTTATCAACTAAAGAAAATTGCCAGAGTCCGCCCCATTCTGTCTCGGACCAACATGGAGACACTGATGCATGCTTTTAGAAGTAGAATTGATCATTACTGTATAATGCCCTGCTTTCGGGTCTTCCAAAAAAAGTATATCAGGTATACAACTTCTACAAAATTCAGCAGCACGTGTCCTGACAAAGACCAGGAGGTGGGAGCACATTACACCGGTCCTAAAATCACTGCACTTATGTGTCTTAGGATTGGTTCTTTTAATTGTTTTTAAGTGTCTTAATGGTCTTGGGCCTTCTTATCTTTCAGAACTTTTTTTGCCATATGAACCTTCGCGGTCTCTGTACTCCTCTGGCAGCCGTCTCCTTGTCATTATGAAAGTCAGTACACACACTCATGGTGAGGCGTCTTTCCAGTTTTATGGCCCTCACCTCTGGAACAGGCTACTGGAGGACCTCAGGGCTGTGGAGAGCTTTGACGTTTTTAAGACCAGGCTCAAGACTCACCTTTTCAGCCTAGCTTTTAATTGATTATTATTTATTAGTATCTGCTTAATTGCTCTGCATGTTTTACCTGATTACATTTTATCAATGTTTTACACTAAATGATTCTAAATTTTATCAGTGTTACAATTTGATCAGTGTTGTACTATTTAATCTCATACTTATCAACTCTTTATATACTCTTTAATATTTTAACCTGTTATTGTAATCTTTCTTCCATTGTTTCCTCTGTGGGAGCCCTCTGCCTCGGGAGTGGTGGTTCAGCTGTGGCTGCCTTGGTACTCTCCAGGTAGTGCTTTAGCAGAGGTGGGGGTCTCAGCCTCCCCTCCACTGGGCACACTGGGCCGGTTCCTTGGCTGCTGCTGTCGATCTGCTGCTGCCGATGCAGATGGCTCCCCTGATGGCGTTTCCTTACCTGGCTCATCTGTACTCGGCCCAATGTCCTTGTTTACTGTTGCTTTTAAGTGTGTGCGTGCATGGGAGATGGGGGGGTATAACTTTGATCATGTCTTTAATCTGGTGGGGGGGTATGTGGGGTCATTTTTAATATGTAAAGCACTTTGAAATGCTATTTTGTATAAAAAAATGTGATTTAATTTGATTAAATTAGAGGGGCCCCCAGGATGGAGCCCTGGGGCACCCCACATGTGATTTCTGTTCATTCTCATGAAAAGTTTCCCATTGAAACAAAGAAGTCCCTGTTCTTTAGGTAAGACTCAAACCAACCAAGTACTGTACCAGATAGTCTGACCCAGCTTTCAAGCCGTTTTAATAGTATGTAATGATAAACAGTGTCAAATGCTGAGGTTATGTCCAAAGGTACCAGCACTGTGGTTCTACTACAGTCTGTATTTATGCGGATGTCATTGAAAACTTTGACGAGGGCAGTCTCAGTGCTGTGGTGAGCACGGAAACCAGACTGAAAAACATAAAAGCTTTTGGTCATTGTTAGGAAGCTATTTAACTTTTGAAACACAGCTTTTTCAATAATCTTACTGATGAATGGAAGATTAGAGATTGGACTGTAGTTCTGCATTAACATGTTGTCCAGGTTGTTCTTCTTTAGCAGTGGTTTAACAACTACTGTTTTTAATGCCTGGGGGAAGACACCTGACAGGAGGGATGAGTTCACTATTTGAATCAGGATCAGACCCAATGACAGGGAAAACTTTCTCATGGAAAACTGTGGGTAGGATATCAAGACAGCAAGAGGATGAGCTTAATTGATTAATGATTTCTACACGTTTTTTTGGGTTTAATTCATGGAATTCTGACATTTTCTCTACATTGGTGTTGATTGGGAATGACATTGGTAGTGGGTCCAGTACTGAGGTACAGACTGACTCTAATAGTGTTTTCATTGGAAAAGCTGGTAAATTAATTGCAAGCCCTAATAGAATTTAGTTCAGGAGCTACTGTCACTGGAGGATTAGTTAGTCTTTCCACTGTTGCAATCAGAGTCCGTGCATTATTAATGTGTCTGTTAATGATTTCAGAGCAGTAAGATTCCCTACCATCTTTTAAAGTTAACTGATATCTGTTCAGTTTTTTTTTTTGTAGATCTCAAGGGAACCTGGAGTTGAGTTTTCCGCCCTCTAGAGAAGCCTTTTCTCTTGGCTCGTCGACACCCCCTTTTTTCACTACGTACCAGTGACTTCTTTCTACCTGAGACTAATTTCACTTTAGTTGGAGCAATGAAAGTAATGATGTTGAGATTTTCGCGAGGAAATTATCTACCAGCTTGTTTACTGAGTTGGAGTTGGGAGATGAGTGTCACGAGGTGTGTGTGGAGAATGGACCCAAACGCACTCGCTGAAGGAAGGTGCAGGATGTTTATTAAAGTGAGGAGATCGTGATGATGGTGGTGAACGGAGACGAGGGCAGGAATGGAGAGACTGGACATCGGGCTGGAACGAAGAGGCAGGAAGACGACACACCATGGGGATGAAGACAATATAGGACTAGGAGGAAGGAGGAAGGAGGACTAGGATGATCCGCCCGGGAGTGAAAGGAAGTGAGGGGTCTTAAAGGCAGGAGGTGAGTAGGATCAGGTGTGGATGATGAGACAGACAGGTGAAGACAATCAGGCAGGAATAGGGCAGCGTGACAATGAGGGGGATGTGGAGAGAGGGTAAATACCTTTAAAGGTTTCAACTGAATTGTCCCCAATAAAACACATTTTTACAGTGGTCTCACTGTAGCTAGATAGTTTAGCAGAGCTGGTACTTTCAAAGAAAACACAGAAATGGTCAGATAATGAAATATCAATTACCGAGATGTTGTATATATTTAAACCTGTGCTGATAATTAAGCCCAGAGTCTGTTCTTGATTGTATGTTGGTTGTTTGACATAAGATAAGATAAGATAAGATAAGAGATACTTTAATAATCCCCGTGGGGAAATTAAGTTTCGGTACAACCAATCCAAGATCATACAAACAATTACAAACATTAACACATTACAGGATTTGGAAGACCGCGGTAGCAGCCGGCTTTACCAGCGCCCCTTTTAGCAGATAGAAATGATTCACAATAGGAGGGGGTGTGAACAGGGGGAAAAAAAGGCAACTCTGCCCAGCCCCCTACAGGGAGCCGAGCCGAGGTGCTGAAAAAACCACTGCAAAAACATATAAGCACATGTATCGGTCATAACATATGAGAACACAAATGGGACGGGGGGGGAGGTTCGGGAACCCTCCGTACAGAGAAACCGGTCGCGGCCATCCAAAGCACGCGCCCATCATTTCGCTGTCTGAAGAGTGGGCAGGAGTCTTAGGGTGCCGCGAGCATGTTGAAATCCAGGACTGCGTGCATGTCTGTAGCTGTGGCGTGAGCGTGCGTGCATGTATGTGTGCATTAATGTGAGACAATGAAACTCCTCTCAGTTCAATCCCAGAGTCTGTCGCCTGTGATGTAATAAACAACCTTGGGGCTGAGTCAGGGAGCTCACAGGCTCATGTGGGGGATGGGGGAGTGGGGTGGGATGGAGCGTCCTTTTGCACACACATCCAAGGGAGTTTTTGTTTGGTCTACCAAGACCAGGGAGTCGAATTCCAGTAGATAAGAAGTTGTTGTTTTAGAGACAGGCGAAGATCACTTTTTCTCTTGCCTTAGAGTCTGTCAGTGGTCCGAGTTCAGTCCAAATGGCCAAATCGTGGGTCAGATTACCTTCCAGCCGGCTGAGAACTTCTCCAAGTTTTTACCCAAGCAGTGAAACGAGTCCAATTTTGCTCGCACATCACAAATAGTCTGAGTGTTGACAGCACAGCAACCTTCCTGTAGCCCAGGCAGCCTGCCAATTGCTGCCTTTAAGCTTGAAGTTTACGATACCTCAGAAAATCCACCTGCAATAATCAGCAGATATCCGGTTATCATGAATCCAATTATATAAATGTTTCCAACGTCCTCGATGGCCAAAAGTGAGAGACACAAGATCCTCCACGATGTTCCATCGGAACAACTCGGCTCTCCCTTTTAGCCGTTCTCCGGGAAAAAAATTGATTAATTGTATCAAGAGACCAGCTGACCAGAACCAGATCCAGAACCATAGTTGTTCTTTCCGGAGGAGAATGCAAAGAGAGGCTCCAAAAATAGTTGACAAGACAAAAGAATGCAGAAGTAGACAACAGTAGGGAGGGAAAGAGAAAAGCGTCCATCCTCGCGGAGAGCAGGAAGAGAGTACATGCTGACATGCTGGGTCAGGCCGAAGTTATTAAGAGTGTCACCTAATGTTTCTGCTTGTCCATCTCGGGGGTTGTCTGTATGGATATTGAAGTCCCCCACAATGATTAATTGGTCATATTACTGAAAGAAGGTTGCTAAAGTTACCCCTCCTTTCCACCGGACGTGTAAGCGCCGCGTTACAGGAGCAGCACGTTTCACTTGCGTAATCTGCTGCTTGGCCCTTTCCAAAATGTAGAAATTTAAGTGTTTCAGAGGCGTACCGCGTACAGAAATAGGACTGCCGCGTACATTTAGAAAAGTGCTGCGACATGACGGTCCTGAGACGCATCAGATTCGCGCTGCTTTCGCCTCCGGTGGAAAGGGTTCTATTGACTACAGCGGTGGATATCAGCTGTGTATGACGTGCTGCTCCTGTAACGCACTGCTTACGCATCCGGTGGAAAGGAGGGGTTAGAGATAAGTTTTGGGGGTTTATATTAACTTTGAAACAAAGCTTTGACCTGGGGCTCCATGCAATATCTCACCTCGTGGGGTACACATGATCTTGAGAATGGTGAGGAAACAGCCCAGAACCACATGGGGGGAACTGGTCAATGACCTAAAGAGAGCTGGGACCACAGTAACAAAGGTTACTATTAGTAACACACTAAGTCATCAGGGATTAAAATCCTGCAGCGCTCGAGGTTCAGCCAGCACATGTCCAGGCCTGTCTAAAGTTTGCCAGAGTCCATCTGGATGATCCAGAGGAGGATTGGGGCAATGTCATTTGGTCAGATGAGACCAAAATAGAACCAGGGGCTTCACTAGAATTAACATTGTACTGGGGCACACCTGGGGCACAAAGAATTAATGAAAGCGCACAAAGTGCGCAAGAAAAAAAACATTCAGCACTTATTTATCATAAAAAACATAGTTCTTTAAACGATTCAATCATATCAGACTATGTTGTTGTCTAGATCTTTGATTAACCACCTGAAATGTACTACGATAATGCATTTGGCCTACTTGTGCACTTTACTCTAGACTTCTAAACCATTACTGATGAAAGCAAAAAGGAAGAGCAATGAATCTTTTTGAAATATCTATTTCAGTAAACGTCTGCAAATTGAACATTTGCAAAAGCAATTAAAAAAAAATAAAATAAAGCACCCCTACATCTCTGTGTTCTTTTATTTCCATAGTAGAAGAATAAACGAACAACTGTTGTGTGTCTCTTCAGGGAATAATTTTTTGGGGAAATAACTGTAATGTGTTGTTTTCATTTTTGCAAAGTGGTCAATCACTTGGCTGCAGTTAGTCTGAAGCAACATGAAAATATTACTGTTTATTGCTCTACAAATATCTACATAGCTCAGAGTCTCCTATCTGCATTTTTTTATTGTCTTCAGTTTTCAGATTTGATTATAAGAATAACGAAAGCTGCTCCGTTTACAAAGTTTTCCCACCCTTCTTTGTGGCAAAAAAGTCACCTGACCAAAAAGCATTCTGTAAAAAACTGACAGGTTTTTTGTTTTCCAAAATTGATATGCTTACCTCCCAGGCAAAGGTCCTATAGTCATCCTGGCAATACTGCTGTTCTTTGTAGCTTAAATATCCTACTAAAGCCTTCATACTGACTTTTGGTGATAATTTGCAAATGTAGCCTATAATAATCTACACAGAGTCAGAGTAGGCTACTCTGACTCTGTGTAGATTATTAAAGGCTACATTTGCAAATGCAGCAAACTTATTTAAGTTTGCCATTAAACCATTGATCAAATCACAGCACTGGCTGTTACCAGGATAAATGTTAATGTTACCGTTAATGTGGACAATTATCATTCCTCCCTCTTCCTCCTCATGTTATGATGTGAGGTTTTAGTTATTTCATTTCCTTATTCAGTTCACCTTATTCCTTTAGTTACTACTTGGTGTTTTTGTTGTCACTTGTGTTTTTTCCTTCCACTACGTTTTTGCGCCCTCAGGTGCTCTTATGTTTGGTTTCTCATGTCTGTGTTCATCCCTTATTTATTTTCTTAGGTTCCTATTGATACTTAGTCCCAGTTAGTTCTGTCTAATATTTAATTCCTTTTTCTAGTCCCTCTTTAAAGAATTCTTCCTTGTAGGTTTATTTTCTTAGTTCTGTTTTCTTCGCTCTAATGCTCTCCAGTTTCTTTTAGGTTCCTAGTTAGTCCTTATTCCTCTTTAGTATATTCCTCTGTCTAATCCTTATGTTTTGCTCTTGGCCTTCCTTTGCTTCTCTAGCCATTCTGCCTTCCCTCCCAGCTACTGATTGTTTCCACCTGCTCTCTCCCTCTCACCTGCAAATGATTCTCCTAATTAGCCCTTAGCCTTCTCCCTGCCACTCTAACACTCCTCAGTATACTTAAGCCTTCCTCTGACAGTCACTACTTGCTGGTTTGTTGTCAAACATCCCTGTCCTGTTCCTGTTTACCCGTTGCTGCATTTTTCTCATCCTCCTGAGTTTATGTAAGTTTGTTGTTCTGTTGTTTAATACATTTAAATTTCATTATTCGCTGCATTTGGGTCTTTTCAAACACTTAACATGACACCTCATCTCTCCTCACTGTTCCTCTGCATCTGTTCAGGAAGGATTTTCTGATGTCCATCTCTGAATAGTTTATCAGAAGGCTATGTTTAGTTTTACAGTAGGACAGCGTCACAAACAGTATAGTTACTTTTACAGGGCTCTCTCTACGGTAAATGTATAAATCATTATTAATCGTCCGCATGTGTGCATGCAGCCTACGCATGGTGTGTGTGTGTGTGAGGGAGAGAGCACAAGCTGGTAAACTGTTGCTACAATGATGCTAAGCACTGAAAAACAGATGCTAATTATGTGGGTAACATTCTCTAACAGCGATCAACTTGTCATTTTTTTCTGTCAAACAAGTTGTGAATTTGTTGTAACATTAAAACAGGGGAAGACTTACTCTGTGCTCAAAGTGATGGACGAGCTCAAGCGGTTTCGTGGGTGTGTGTGTGTGTGTGTGTGTGTGTGTGCGTGCGTGTGTGTGTGCGTGCGTGTACATGTATAGCTATACTTGTGTGGACCAACCTTTGACAGGCCACCAGCATTGTGTGGACATTGGTAGTTGTGAGGACATTTTGCCTGGTCCCCACAATGTTTAACAAGCTATTAAACTCTACTTATTAGGTTTAGAGGTATGGTGTGAATTAGGTTAAGGTTAGGGTTAGGCATGTATCACTAATGGTAAGGTTTAGGGAAAGTGTCTGGGTTAGGCATAGTAAAATCAATTGAAGTCAACACAAGTATAGCAAGACGTGCGTGTGTGTGTGTGTGTGTACAACGAAACACTCGGCAGAATCATGTGAACGATTTTCATTGGTTGTTGCGTTCAATCTTATTAAGCAACAGAGGTGCTATTTCCTGATTGGCTATTATGGCCCCTTTCTTTTTTTTTTATTGGCTGGTAAGTGACAGGCTCGAGTGATGACTAAAAGCCGGCACGGAGATGGATGCCGTTTCCAGTGAGAGCATCGCTAAAATTTTACAATAAGGTCTAGTAACGCCATCGAATAGAACTCTTTGGTATAACACGCCACTTGCTGTGTTTGGAGGTGAATGAATGCTGAATTGCATCCCAAGAACACCATAACCACTGTGAAAGATGGGGGTGGAAATATTATGCTTTGGAGGTGCTTTGCTGCAAAGGGGACAGGACAACTGACCCATATTAAGAAAAGGATGAATGGGGCCGTGTTCTGTAGTGGCCTAGCCAGTCTCCAGACCTCAATCCAATAGAGAATCTGTGGAGGGAGTTGAAAGTCGATGTTACCCACCGACAGTCCCAAAACATCACACCTCTAGAGAAGATCTCCATGTAAGAATGGGGCAAAGTACCAACTACAGTGTGTGCAAACTTGGTGAAGACCTAGAAGAAACATTTAACGTCTGTCATTGCCAACCAAGGTTACTTTACAAAGAATGGAAGTAAAATTCTGGTATTGACGAATTACTTATTTTCTGCACCATAATACAAATAAATTATTTTAAAAATCATACAATGTGATTTCCTGGATTAAAAAAAAAAATTCTCACAGTTGAAGTGTACCTATGATGAAAATTACAGACCTCTCTCATTTTTAAGTGGGACAACTTGCACAACCGGTGGCTGCCATATACTTTTTTTTGCCACACTATAAATACTACACACCAACACTTATGCATAGTGCTTCACAATGGATGTCCCCACTGGCTGTGCCAGACACTCTGGTGGTGGCATGCCATCTTCCTATTTACCTCCACCACTAATATTTTATGTCCACCACAGATCACTCCACAATCACCGCTGCAATAACACTGTGCCACTGAAGGCCTTTTGTTTATTTGTGTTGACACAGCTGTGACCCCCAAATAAAAACATTTTTCATGCCTCTACGTCACCCACAAACACCTCGATATCATCATCTGCCACAACCGTCTGGGAGTTCGTGAAGAAAGAGCAGAGACACAGAACAAAAAGAACTGATGTAAGTGTACTTTCTATCTTAATGAAAGTAAAAAGTTGATAACAGGACATAGAGGATGCATCATCCCAGTCGACGCCACCCATCCAAAAGGGCATTGCAGCTAACCAGGATACTAGACTAGGTGTAGCTCCTATGGAGGGAAAAACACTGAGAAAAAACTAAGTTAACAGTCGAAATAACAGCAAAAAATACAACTGGAGAGTAGAGGAAGAGAAAAGTAGCACAGTGAAGTAGCAGAGTGAAAGAAAGTGGTCAGTCTGTCCTCCAACAGCTATAGCAGCAGACCTACAGAGATAGCTCAGGATGACCTAAGCCACTCTAACTATAAGCCTTATCAAAAAGGAAGCCTGGCCTTAAAAGTAGACAGTGTTTGACTAAAACTGGGAGCTGGTTGAACAGGAGAAGAGTCCGATGACTAAAAGATCTGCCTCCCAATCTCCTTTTAGAAATCCTAGGCAAGGCAAGGCAATTTTATTTGTATAGCACACTTTCAACAGCAGGGTAATTCAAGGTGCTTTACATGATTTGGTGATTTAAAGGAAACACATAAAAGAAACACACATTACACATGATACACAATAGAAAAAATAAAAAAAAGCAAGAGAGCATGAACACATTTCATACATATAACATCCAGCATTTACTCAAAGGCAATTCTAAACAGATGGGTTTTTAATCTCGATTTAAAGCAGTTCAGAGTTTCAGCAGCTCTACACTCGTCAGGAAGTCCGTTCCAGATAAGGGGAGCATAGAAACTGAAAGCTGCTTCTCCATGTTTAGTTCTGAGTCTAGGGATGTTTAGTAGGCTAGAGTTGGAGGACCTGAGTGGTCTTGGTGGTTGGTACCATGACAACAGGTCTTCAACATATTTTGGTGCTAAGCCATGTAATGATTTATAAACTAGTAAAAGTATTTTAAAGTCTATTCTCTGAGCTAAAGGGAGCCAGTGTAAGGACTTTAGAACTGGGGTGATGTGCTCTACTTTCCTGGTTCTAGTGAGGACGCGAGCGGCAGCGTTCTGGATCAGCTGCATCTGTCTGATTGACTTTTTAGGCAGACCTGTGAAGATGCTGTTGCAGTAATCAATCCGACTAAAGATAAACGCATGGATGAGTTTTTCTAGGTCGTGTTGCAAAATCAGTCCTTTAATCCTAGAGATGTTCTTCAGGTGATAGAACGCTGACCTTGTTATTGCCTTTATGTGACCCTGGAGGTTCAGGTCTGAGTCCATTACTATACCTAGGTTACGAACCTGATCAGTAGTTTCTAGCTGTATTAATTGAAGCTGTGTGCTGACTCTTGATCGTTCCTCCTTGGGTCCAAAAATAATCACTTCAGTTTTGTTTCTATTCAGCTGGAGAAAGTTATGGCACATCCATCCATTTATTTGGTCAATGCATTGATTTAGGGTTTGAATGGGTTCAGAGTCACCTGGTGACATTGTAATGTAGAGCTGAGTGTCATCTGCGTAGTTATGGTAGCTAATGTTATTGGTCGCTATAATCTTGCCTAGTGGGAGCATGTAGATATTAAATAAGAGGGGCCCCAGGATGTAGCCCTGGGGCACCCCACATGTGATTTCTGTTCGTTCTGATGAAAAGTTTCCTATTGAAACATAGAAGTCCCTGTTCTTTAGGTAAGACTCGAACCAGCCAAGTACTGTACCAGAGAGTCCGACCCTGCTCTCCAGTCGTTCCAATAAAATATCATGATCAACAGTGTCAAATGCTGCACTGAGGTCCAACAGAACCAGCACTGTGGTTCTTCCACAGTCTGTATTTATGCGGATGTCATTAAATACTTTGACGAGGACAGTCTCGGTGCTGTGGTGAGCGCGGAAACCAGACTGAAAAGCATCAAAACGGTTTGTCATTGTTATGAAGCCATTTAACTGCTGAAACACAGCTTTTTCAATAATCTTACTGATGAATGGGAGATTAGAGATTGGCCTGTAGTTCTGCATTAACGTGTTGTCCAGATTTTTCTTCTTTAGCAGTGGTTTAATAACTGCTGTTTTTAAAGCCTGAGGGAAGACACCTGATAGCAGTGATGAGTTCACTATTTGAACAAGATCAGAACCAATAACAGGAAGAACCTTCTTTAGAAAAGCTGTGGGTAGGATATCAAGACAGCAGGAGGAGGAGCTTAATTGGATAATGATTTTTTCAAGGCTGTTCTGTCCTAGGAACCACCAGTAGGATATGATCCAAGGGCCCTGTCTGTAACTTTAATGAAGATTTGTGGGCTACATTCAGAAGTCAGTCCTGTCCAGGGAAACCAAACAATTTAGTTAACACTGATCCAAAAATTAGCAGACCCTGTATGTATAATTCTGACCCCCTGTGGATAAGAGAAAATTATACACTCATTTATTAAAAAAATTATTATGTCTTTTCAGTCCACCCTGGGGCACAATGATTTATATGCATCCTTAAGTGTCTAAAATAAAGCTGAAATTAATGCCTGTCATAAGTGGATATAATCTTCTGACTGGCTTCAAACTTACTCCAGATTCCAACAAGACATATCTGACTTTAAACAAGTTTTTCCTTAGGTTTTTTTTTACTACTAATTTCAGCAGGACCAGGTCATACCCCTGCTTGTATCAAATAACTAAATGTCAAGATAATCAGAAGGAAACAATATACTGAGTATTTCCTACTTGTGTGCTGTATATTACTCTAACAGCTTACAATGACATTTCCCCATAGAAAATGTATGGGTTTTAGAGGAAAAGGAGATTAACAAGATTAGGGAGATTCTGTTCAGGCTGAACTGAGCTAGTGAAGGATTTGCACATTAAGTATTGTTTGAAAGGCACATTTACGATTGCTAATGCAAGAGCAAAGAAGTGAATGTTCACTACCTAAATACCTCTGTGGTCTCTGTCAGTGAACGGAAACCAGAAGGCCTTCTCCTCCATTCGTAATTGTAACTTAACGTGTAGCCTGCTCATCACAAAATACTCCAAGGAATACTGCCACCACCGTAGTCTCAAAAAAGCAATAGCTGTATTTACAGCTTTTACCTCTAAACACACATCAAGGGAAAGTGGTTCACTTTCTGCTGCAAATATCAAGCATTGAAAGTAGTACCGGTACTCTGTAATTGACATGGCAGAAGAAGATTAGATGTTGAACTGCATCTTGAGCTTAAACATTTCTTGAGCAAAGTCTTTGAAGAAGAAACAAATATTTGAGTGACTCTAAAGCAGATCCACCTGTACCACTAAGCAAGTTCACCAGATAGGCAATGTCTGCCATTGAAAGCATGAAAGAAATTATTAATTCTTAAAGTCAGAATGTATACCAAATGTGCAGGGATGATGACAATTAGTTTAATTCCTGTAAGCTTCGAACAACAGAGAATGGACATCTGCCAACAGATTAGTTACGTAAAAAGTTGTTTATTAGTCATTCACTCAATAAAAATCTATAATCAAACAAAATTATGTTTCTCATAGATGGTTGTTATCAATGCAATACTGTCTTTGTTTACATGCATGGTTCTAAAACCATGAGAGTCCAAGACACTGATCCAGACTTCAAACCGAGATGCAAGGCATGGCAATTTTATTTGTATAGCACACTTTCAACAACAGGGTAATTCAAAGTGTTTTACATGACTAGGTGATTTAAAAACAAAAACAAAACAAACAAGCATGGAATATAACATTGGAAATTAAAAGTAAAAGTAGCAAATTAGCATGAAACACACATTACACATGATGCACAATAACACATGATACACAATAAAGCAAGAGAAAGATCAATATAGCAAGAGAGCATGAACACATTTCATACATATGACATCAATCATTTACTCGAAGGCAATTCTAAACAGATGGGTTTTTAGTCTTGATTTAAAGCAGTTCAGAGTTTCAGCAGCTCTGCACTCGTCAGGAAGTCTGTTCCAGATAAGGGGGGCACAGAAACAGAAAGCTGCTCTCCATGTTTAGTTCTGAGTCTAAGGATGTTTAGTGGGCTAGAGTTGGAGGACCTTAGTGGTGGTTGGTACCATGACAACAGGTCTGCAACATATTTTGGTGCCAAGCCATGTAATGATTTATAAACCAGTAGGAGTATTCTGAAGTGTACAGGTCCTTCTCAAAAAATTTAGCATATTGTGATAAAGTTCATTCTTTTCCATAATGTAATGATAAAAATTAAACTTTCATATATTTTAGATTCATTGCACACCAACTGAAATATTTCAGGTCTTTTATTGTTTTAAAACTGATGATTTTGGCATGAAAACCCAAAATTCCTATCTAAAAAAATTAGCATATTTCATCCGACCAATAAAAGAAAAGTGTTTTTAATACAAAAAAAGTTAACCTTCAAATAATTATGTTCAGTAATGCATACAATACTTGGTCAGGAATCCTTTTGCAGAAATGACTGCTTCAATGCGGCGTGGCATGGAGGCAATCAGCCTTTGGCACTGCTGAGGTGTTATGGAGGCCCAGGATGCTTCGATAGCGGCCTTAAGCTCATCCAGAGTGTTGGGTCTTGCGTCTCTCAACTTCCTCTTCACAATATCCCACAGATTCTCTATGGGGTTCAGGTCAGGAGAGTTGGCAGGCCAATTGAGCACAGTAATACCATGGTCAGTAAACCATTTACCAGTGGTTTTGGCGCTGTGAGCAGGTGCCAGGTCGTGGTGAAAAATGAAATCTTCATCTCCATAAAGCTTTTCAGCAGATGGAAGCATGAAGTGCTCCAAAATCTCCTGATAGCTAGCTGCATTGACCCTGCCCTTGATAAAACACAGTGGACCAACACCAGCAGCTGACATGGCACCCCAGACCATCACTGACTGTGGTTACTTGACACTGGACTTCAGGCATTTTGGCATTTCCTCTCCCCAGTCTTCCTCCAGACTCTGGCACCTTGATTTCCGAATGACATGCAAAATTTGCTTTCATCCGAAAAAAGTACTTTGGACCACTGAGCAACAGTCCAGTGCTGCTTCTCTGTAGCCCAGGTCAGGCGCTTCTGCCGCTGTTTCTGGTTCAAAAGTGGCTTGTAGCCCATTTCCTGCACACGCCTGTGCACGGTGGCTCTGGATGTTTCTACTCCAGACTCAGTCCACTGCTTCCGCAAGTCCCCCAAGGTCTGGAATCGGTCCTTCTCCACAATCTTCCTCAGGGTCCGGTCACCTCTTCTCGTTGTGCAGCGTTTTCTGCCACACTTTTTCCTTCCCACATACTTCCCACTGAGGTGCCTTGATACAGCACTCACACAGCCTATGCGTTCAAAAATGTCTTTCTGTGTCTTACCCTCTTGCTTGAGGGTGTCAATGATGGCCTTCTGGGCAGCAGTCAGGTCGGCAGTCTTACCCATGATTGCGGTTTTGAGTAATGAACCAGGCTGGGAGTTTTTAAAAGCCTCAGGAATCTTTTGCAGGTGTTTAGAATTAATTAGTTGATTCAGATGTTAGGTTAATAGCTCGTTTAGAGAACCTTTTCATGATATGCTAATTTTTTGAGATAGGAATTTTGGGTTTTCATGAGCTGTATGCCAAAATCATCAGTTTTAAAACAATAAAAGACCTGAAATATTTCAGTTGGTGTGCAATGAATCTAAAATATATGAAAGTTTAATTTCTATCATTACATTATGGAAAAGAATGAACTTTATCACAATATGCTAATTTTTTTAGAAGGACCTGTATTCTCTGAGCTACAGGGAGCCAGTGTAATGACTTTAGAACTGGGGTGATGTGCTCTACTTTCCCGGTTCTAGTGAGGACACGAGCAGCAGCATTCTGGATCAGCTGCAGCTGTCCGATTGACTTTGGGCAGACCTGTGAGGACGCTGTTGCAGTAATCAATCCGACTAAAGATGAACGCATGGATGAGTTTTTCCAGGTCCCGTTGCAACATTAGTCCTTTAATCCTAGAAATGTTCTTCAGGTGATAAAACGCTGACCTTGTTATTGCCTTTATGTGACCGTGGAGGTTCAAGGCCTATGTCCATAACTACACCTAGGTTTCGTGCCTGATCAGTAGTTCCTAGCTGTATTAATTGAAGCTGTGTGCTGACTCTTGATCGTTCATCTTTGGGTCCAAAAATAATCACTTCAGTTTTGTTTCTATTCAGCTGGAAAAAGTTATGGCACATCCATCCATTTATTTGGTCGATGCATTGATTTAGGGTTTGAATGGGTTCAGAGTCACCTGGTGACATTGTAATGTAAAGCTGATTGTCATCCGTGTAGTTATGGTAGCTAATCTTATTGGTTGCTATAATCTAGCTTAGTGGGAGCATGTAGACATTAAATAAGAGGGGCCCCAGGATGGAGCCCTGGGGCACCCCACAGGTGATTTCAGTTTGTTCTGATGAAAAGTTTCTTATTGAAACAAAGAAGTCCCTGTTCTTTAGATAAGACTCAAACCAGCAAAGTACTGTACCAGAGAGTCCGACCCAGCTCTCCAGTCATTCCAATAATATATCATGATCAACAGTATCAAATACTGCACTAACATCCAACAGAACCAGCACTGTGGTTCTACCACAGTCTGTATTAATGCGGATGTTATTGAAAACTTTGACGAGGGCAGTCTCAGTGCTGTGGTGAACACAGAAACCAGACTGAAAAACATCCAAACGGTTTGTTATTGTTATGAAGCCATTTAATTGGTGAAAAACAGCTTTTTCAATAATCTTACTGATGAATGGAAGATTAGAGATTGGCCTGTAGTTCTGCATTAACGTGTCGTCCAGATTATTCTTCTTTAGTCGGGGTTTAATAACTGCTGTTTTTTAAGGCCTGGGTGAAGACACCTGATAGCAGGTATGAGTTCACTATTTGACCAAGATCAGACCCAGTGACAGGAAAAACTTTCTTTTCTCCACATTTTTGTTGATTGGGGATGGCACTGGTTGTGGGTTCAGTATTGTGGTACAGATTGACCGTCTAATTATTAGAATCTTTTCAGTGAGAAAGCTGGCAAACCTGGTAGAGTTTAGTTCAGGGGCTACTGTCACTGGAGTCTTTCCACTGTTGCATATAGAGTCCGTGCATTATTAATGTTTCTGTTGATGATTTCAGAAAAGAACGATTCCCTAGCATCTTTTATAGTTGGCTGATATCTATTCAGTCTCTCTTTGTAGATTTCAAAGTGAACCCTGGAGTTGAGTTTTCCGCCATTTTCTCTCAGCTCGTCGACACTCCCTTTTTTCACTACGTACCAGTGAATTACTTGCCCACGGAGACTTCTTTTTACCTGAGACTACTTTCACTTTAGTTGGAGCAAAGGAATCAGTGATGTCTGAGATTTTTGCAAGGAAATTATCTACCAGCTTGTTTACTGAGTTTGAGTTGGGAGATGAGGGGGATGCGGTGGAAGGGTAAATATGTTTAAAAGTTTCAACTGAGCTGTCCCCTAGAAAACGCTTTTTTATAGTGGTCTTACTGTGGCTGGATAATTTAGCAGAGATGGTACTTTCAAAGAAAATACAGAAATGGTCAGATAATGCAATATTAATTACCGAGATTTTGGATACATTTAAACCTTTGCTGATAATTAAGTCCAGAGTCTGTCCTTGGTTGTGTGTTGGTTGTTTGACATGCTGGGTCAGGCCGAAGTTGTGGAGAGTATCATCTAATGTTTTTGCTAGTTTATCTTGGGGGTTGTTGGTATGGATGTTAAAATCCCCCACAATGATTAATTGGTCATAGTCGATACATATTACAGAAAGAAGGTCATTGAAATCATTAAAGAAGTTAGAGTTTAGTTTTGGGGGTTTATACATACTTAGAAATAAAGCTTTGTTAGGCTCGTTTATCTGGGTGGCTAGGTATTCAAAAGAATCAAATGTGCCCAGGGTTACCTTTTTAAAGTTCATTGAGTTGTAAAAAATGGTGGCTACACCTCCACCTCTTCTCTGTTTTCTGCTCTCGCTTAAGAAATTGTAATTTGGAGGAGTAGATTCTATCAATACAGTTGTTTCAGTATTTACATCTAGCCAGGTTTCTGATTAAAAAAAGGGCGTGTAAATTATGCTCATTGATTAAATCATTGATAAGAAAAGACTTTCCAGATATAGATCTAATATTTAATAAAGCGAACTTAAGTATTGTGATGATGGGCAGCTGAACCTTCTGACAGGTTATGAATTTGAGATTTTGTTTAATATGAGAGCGTGTGGTTAACGGTTTATGTTTCCTGCTGCTGATAAGCACTGGAATGCTAAACTTAGGGATGCCGGGCAAGTTCTGGGAGACAATAGGGGTAGATTTACTGCCCGGTTAACTCAAATATCAAATATCTGTAATAATCAGTGGGGGAAAGCTCCCCCTCAAACACAGGTTTAAATTGCCACTAGTCTGCAATACAGTCAGACTGTTAGACACGTATTTGTGTTGGCATAAATATCACAAGAATATATGGACCCAGAGTGAATAAAATCTGGTCAGGGCTTGGTAAGGTAGTTGTGTAGTATTGTACATGTTAGGGGAGGGGGGTAGTTCATAAAATAGTGAGGAAAAATGTATTTAGCTTCTCTCTCTGGAAGAGGTTCTCTACATTTGATGGGATCCAGCTAGATCCTAACAGGTTATGTACATTGTGGAGAGTGAGCTGGATTTTCATCCATTGTGAACATGGCGGTCAGAATCTGTAGGCTCACACCTTGACCAACGAAAGTGAGGTTTCAATGGTTTGTGCCCCTCTGTCCAGTTCTACATGCACCCTGTTAGACCAAAGAAATTGACTTAGTTCAGATCTGGTCATTCAGACTAAACAGAAATAGAAATAACTTATATTTTTCTAAATGAGGGCGATTAAACTAGTAGATCCCTGTGTGAGCCAGTTTTTCTTAGTTTTTGATCTATCAGGTACCTTTTATGGTATGTCTGTAATGACAGGATAGGACCACAGAGCTGGCACGAATCCCACTGGGGGCCATCTCTCCTACTGGTAACTGTCTGCCCTGACACCACACCAATAACACTACATCCTGGACCACGGCTAAGTAAGTCTAGAGCCGACCTAAAATAAGACACATTAATCTCATCAGAAATGATTTACCTTTACTTTCAGCAAATCTGCCTTTATTTTATAAGTTTCGACGGGGGTAAGCCGTATTGCGTCATTTCCTGTTGTCACTGTTGCGCTCCCTGTAAACTGTTTGGTGTTCAGACTCTCTTGAATTGATATTATTTTCTCTGTGCTGAGGCCTTTCTAAGTTATTTTAACACACAAGCACACTAAAACACACGTTTTGTGGTGGTGTACTTTATGTTTTGGGAACTCCTTGTGTTTCACACAGCTTTTCTTGGGGTGGTAAGGTCTCGCTAGCTCAGTTAGCTTAGCTTCATTGCGGCTATGGCTACTCTTCTCTCTCCTGTCTCTAACTCTTCTCTTCTCTGTTGCTCTCTCTGTCAGATGTTTAGTTACTTCCCTGCCTCCTTTAGTGATAATGGTAACTGTAATAAATGTAATATTTTTGTAGCTTTGGAGGCGAGGGTATCAGAATTAGAAGCACGGCTCCGCGCTGTTGAAAAACCAGCAGATAGCCGAAGCCCATTAGCCAGCGCGGAGCCAACAAGGATAGAACCCCCTAGCTGTCCTCCGGTAGAGCCCGTGCAGCCGGGACCACAGGCTGGTTGGGTGACTGTACGTAGGAAGCATAGTTCTAGGACCCAGCCAACGGGGCACCACCAACCGGTCCACGTTTCTAACAGATTTTCCCCGCTCAGCGACACACCCGCTGAGAAGCCGACCCTGGTAATTGGCAGCTCCATAGTCAGAAACGTGGCATTAGAGACACCATTGACCATAGTCAAATGCTTGCCAGGGGCCAGAACGGGCGACATCAAATGCTACCTGAAACTGCTGGCTAAAGATAAGCGTAAATAGAGTAGGATTGTTATTCACGCTGGCGGTAATGACACCCGGTTACGCCAATCGGAGGTCACTAAAATTAGTGTTGCTTCGGTGTGTACGTTTGCCAAAACAATGTCAGACTCGGTAATCTTTTCTGGTCCCCTGCCTGATCGGACCAGTGACGACATGTTTAGCCGCATGCTGTCATTCCATCAATGGTTGTCTGGGTGGTGTCCTGCAAACGATGTGGGCTACATTGATAACTGGAGAACATTTTGGGGAAAACCTGGTCTGATCCGGAGAGACGGCATCCATCCCACTTTGGATGGAGCAGCTCTTCTTTCTAGGAATATGGCTGAATTTATTAGTCCTCCAAAACACTGACAACCCAGGGTCCAGATCAGGAAGCAGAGTCGTAGTTTAACCCACCTCTCTGCTGCTTCTGTACTGTTACCCCCCCTTACCCTATAGAAACAGTGTCTTGCCCACGGCCAAAATTAAATGGATTAAAAGTTAAGCCAACAAAAGCAAATTATGGAAATCTCATAAAAATAAATACAACGTTGACTGAACAGAAAAATAAATCTATTAAATGTGGTTTATTAAACATAAGATCTCTCTCCTCAAAGACTTTGTTAGTAAATGACTTGATTTGTGATAATCACATTGATTTCCTTTGTCTCACAGAAACCTGGTTGCAGCAGGAGGATTATGTCAGTATAAATGACTCAACTCCTTCCAGTCATTTAAATTTTCACATTTCTAGAAATACTGGGCGAGGAGGAGGAGTTGCAACCATTTTTCGTTCTGATTTACTAATTAGTCCCAGACCAATTGATAGCTACAGTTCTTTTGAACATCTAACCCCTAATTTTCCTCATCCAAGTTGCAAAACATTAAGACCATTTTTGTTTGTGGTTTTGTATCGTCCACCAGGCCCTTACTCTCAATTCTTGGATCAGATCTCACATTTTTTATCTGATTTAGTATTAAATACTGATAGGGTTATTATAGTGGGGGACTTTAATATTCATGTGGATACTGAAAGTGATAGCCTAAATGCAGCCTTTAGTGCTATTTTAGACTCAATTGGCTTTACTCAAAAAGTACAGGGATCGACCCCCTCGGGCAAACACACTTTGGACCTTGTACTGACATACGGTATTGAGTGTGAGGAAATAACAGTCCACCCACATAACCCGGTCCTGTCTGACCACTTCTTAATAACTTTTGAATTTACTTTAACTGACCATCTTAAATCTGAAAGAAAATTTAATTATAGTAGAGCTTTATCAGACAATGCTGTAACAATTTTTAAAGAATCTGTTCCATTCTTACTTTCCTTAGTGTCTCAGGGTAACACAATGGATGGCAGCAATTCTATCTCTAACCCTTCAGAAATTGATTATCTGGTTCACAGCGTTACGTCCTCATTGCGTTTGGCATTAGATAGTGTAGCCCCCTTAAAAAAGAAAGTGGCTAGCCATAGGAGGCTGACTCCTTGGTTCAACGCAGAGTTGCGTACTTTAAAGCAGAATACTAGGAATTTGGAGAGAAAATGGCGCTCTACACACCTAGAGGATTCCTATTTAACCTGGAATAACAGTCTATTGCTGTATAAAAAGACCCTTCGACAAGCTAGAACAGCATATTTTTCATCATTACTAGAGGCGAATAAAAACAATCCTAGGTTTCTTTTTAGTACAGTTGCCAAACTTACACAGAGTCATAGCTCTGTTGAGCCAACTATTCCCCCAGCTCTTAGCAGTGATGATTTTATGGGATTCTTCATAAATAAAATTAATTCTATTAAAAATAAAATCATTGGCATCCTCCCAAACATGATTACTTCTTCCTCAGTAAATGAGGCAGTATCGGAAAGAACTGTAGAACCCCAGTTGTGCTTAGGCTGTTTTGATTCAGTCGAGCTTTCGGAATTATCAAAAATATTAGCCTCATCTAAACCTTCAACTTGTATGTTGGACCCAATTCCAACCAAATTATTTAAAGAAGTGTTCCATTTGGTTCCTGGCCCCATTTTGGATATGATGAATCTATCCTTAGTAAACGGATACGTACCACATGAATTTAAAATAGCTGTAATTAAACCTTTACTCAAGAAACCTTCCCTTGATCAAGATGACTTAGTGAATTACAGACCTATAACCAACCTTCCTTTCTTATCCAAAGTCCTTAAGAAAATTGTTGCTAATCAAGTCTGTGAGCATCTAAACAGTAACGAGCTGTTTGAAGAGTTTCAGTCAGGTTTTAGAGCTCATCATAGCACTGAAACAGCACTGGTGAAGGTTACTAATGATATTCTCATGGCCTCAGATAATGGACTTGTGTCTGTTCTGGTTTTGTTAGATCTCAATGCTGCTTTTGACACAGTCGATCATAATATTCTCCTAGAAAGGCTTGAACATGTTGCAGGGATCAAAGGAACAGCACTAGGTTGGTTTAAATCATTTTTGTCTGATAGATTCCAGTTTGTTCATCTAAATGATAAATCTTCTTCACTCTCAAGGGTTACTTGTGGAGTTCCACAGGGTTCTGTGCTTGGACCAATTCTGTTCACCATATATAAGCTCCCAATTGGTAGAATCATTAGACAGCAAGGGATAAATTTCCCCAGCTATGCAGATGATACACAACTATATTTATCCATAAATCCTGATGAACCCAGTCAGTTACGTAGATTACAGGCATGTCTGGAAAACATAAAAACATGGATGACCCTAAACTTTTTGCTTTTAAATTCTGACAAAACAGAAGTTGCTGTCTTTGGACCAGAAGTTCTTAAACAGAAACTGATTAGTCAATCATTTCATCTGGATGGCATTAAATTGGCCCCCAGTAATAACCTAAAGAACCTCGGCGTTATTTTTGACCGAGACATGACATTTAAATCCCATGTTAAACAGGTTTCTAGGATTTCTTTCTTTCACCTCCGGAATATTGCTAAAATTAGAAACATCCTGTCCAGGAGTGATGCTGAGAAACTAGTCCATACATTTGTTACCTCAAGGCTGGACTACTGTAATTCTTTACTATCAGGTAGTCCACAAAATGCCATTAAAAGCCTTCAGTTGATCCAAAATGCGGCAGCAAGAGTTCTGATGAATATTAAAAAGAGAGATCACATTTCTCCTGTTTTAGCTTCCCTTCATTGGCTCCCTGTTAAATCCAGAATAGAATTTAAGATCCTTCTTCTTACATACAAAGCCCTTAATAATTCAGCTCCATCATACATCAGAGATCTAATTGTTCCGTATGTTCCCAACAGAGCCCTTCGCTCTCAGACTGCAGGTTTACTTGTAGTTCCTAGGATTTCTAAAAGTAGAATGGGAGGCAGATCTTTTAGTTATTAGGCTCCTCTCCTGTGGAACCAGCTCCCAGCTTTAGTCCGTGAGGCAGACACTCTGTTTACTTTTAAGGTCAGGCTTAAAACTTTCCTTTTTGATAAAGCTTATAGTTAGAGTGGCTAAGGTCATCCTGAGCTTTCTCTGTAGTTATGCTGCTATAGGCTTAGACTGCTGGAGGACAGACTTACCAATTTTCTTCACTCTGCTACTTCCTTTTCTCCTACGACTCTCCAGTTGTATTACAGTACATTCTGTTATTTCGACTGTTAACTTTGTTTTCTCTCAGTGTTTTTCTCTCCATAGAAGATATACCTGGTCTGGTATCCTGCTTGGCTGCAATGCCCTGTTGGACGGGGGGCATCGACTGGGATGATCCTCCCAGTAACTGAACATCCACTGTGTCCTGTTATCAACTTTTTTACCTTCTGTAACATAGAAAGTTCTCTTATATCAGATCTTCTGTTCCTTCTGTGTTTCTGCTCTGTCTTTTCAAACCCCCAGACGGTCGTGGCAGATGGCCGCTCCTACTGAGCCTGGTTCTGTTGGAGGTTTCTTCCTGTTAAAGGGGAGTTTTTCCTCTCCACCGTCGCTACATGCTTGCTCAGTATGAGGGATTGCTGAAGGATTGCTGTGGTTGGAAAGTCTGCCCAACCTCATGCAATGACTGATGCAATCTGCTGGGATTCCTTAAATAGGAAACTTTTTAACTGATTGGAATATTTGTATAAATGTATTGAAATGACTTCTTGTTAAGTGCCTTGAGATGACATCTGTTGTGAATTGGGGCTATATAAATAAACTGAATTGAATTGAAATTGAATTGAAAACATCTTCAAAAGATTTGTCTCAATTCTATTGAAGCAAACTCAGTTTTTTCATACTCATTTACTATTTATTTAAGGTAAGTTTATATAACAAAAAAACACCATAAACAACATAGTGGGGTTGTTTTGCAGCTTAATTCAATGCAGTATGAAATCCTCCCCACCATTTATAGGAATTAAAAAAGTTTTTCATAATCTGAATATTTATACCTTTTATGAGTACAACATATTCCAAATTCTGGATGAGTTTAAACAGCTTTAGTTCTCTGTAAATGTAGCACTTATAACTGAATTCTCAGATGACATGCCATTTCTGGTGTGAAGATAACAAAGACCTTCCACTATTTACCAGATATTTGGAATATTTTCATCAGAATGGAGAAATGGGGAAATTAGTCAGAAACAGAATAGAAAGTGATGCAGTGGGGCAAAAGCCACAAAAACGCTTCATTAGTCTGCTGGAAAACAGGGAACCTTTTTAGGAGGAAACATTGGTCTATTGTGATCCTTCCAGTAGATAAGGGGTGGGGTGGCTGTAGTTCAGTGGTAGAGTTGTCAGCCTGCAACCCAAAAATCGTGGGTTCAATTCCAGCTTCCACCTGCTACATGTCGCTGTGTCCTTGGGCAAGACACTTCACCTACTGGTGTTGGCCAGCTTCCACCTGCTACATGTCGTTGTGTCCTTGGGCAATACACTTCACCTACCTGCCTACTGGTTTTGGCCAGAGGGGCTGATGGCGCAATATGGCATCCTCACTTCTGTCAGTCTGCCCCAGGGCAGCTGTGGTTATAATCATAGCTTGCTTCCACCAGTGTATGAATGTGAGAGTGAATGAATAATTGGAGTTGTAAAGCACTTTGAGGGTCTCAAATGCAAGCCATTATTACTATTATAAGGTTTCATATAGGTTTTTGACTTCACTCATTATAATAAAGAGTTGTGATATAATATGTGATTCTGGTCTGTTTAGATATTATTTTCTAATTTCTGTTTGTTTACAGCTAAACCAATAGAAGCCTTGCTGTGCTTTCTACATGTTATTAGTGTAAGCATGTACGATCTGTGCCAACATATTTTTTAATACAATGTACCCCTAACAGGTGACATACACATGTGCTCAAATTTGTTGGTACCCCTCCACAAAAAATGAAGAATGCACAATTTTCTCTGAAATAATTTGAAACTGACAAAAGTAATTGGCATCCACCATTGTTTATTAAATATTGAATAGAAATCAGACTTTGCTTTTGATGTTTCATTCAACATAATATTGTAAATAAGAAAACAAATGAAAATGGCATGGACAAAAATGATGGGACCCCTAACCTAATATTTTGTCGCACAACCTTTAGAGGCAATCACTGCAATCAAACGTTTTCTGTAGCTCTCAATGAGACTTCTGCACTTGTTAACAGGTAGTTTGGCCCACTCTTCCTGAGCAAACTGCTCCATCTGTCTCAGGTTTGATGGGTGCCTTCTCCGGACTGCAAGTTTCAGCTCTTTCCATAGATGTTCGATAGGATTCAGATCAGGACTCATAGAAGGCCACTTCAGAATAGTCCAATGTTTTGTTCGTATCCAGTCTTGGGTGCTTTTAGCTGTGTGTTTTGGGTCATTATCCTGTTGGAGGACCCATGACCTGCGACTGAGACCGAGCTTTCTGACACTGGGCAGTACGTTTCGCTCCAGAATGTCTTGATAGTCATGAGATTTCATTGTGCCCTGCACAGATTCAAGGCACCCTGTGCCAGGCGCAGCAAAGCAGCCCCAAATCATAACCGAGCCTCCTCCATGTTTCACTGTCGGTATGGTGTTCTTTTCTTTGAAAGCTTCATTTTTCCGTCTGTGAACATAGAGCTGATGTTACTTGCCAAAAAGCTCCAGTTTTGACTCATCTGTCCAAAGGACATTCTCCCAGAAGGATTGTGGCTTGTCAATATGCATTTTAGCAAATTCCAGTCGGGCTTTTTTATGTTTTTCTTTCAAAAGTGGAGTCCTCCTGGGTCTTCTTCCATGGAGCCCACTTTCGCTTAAACAGCGACGGATTGTGCGATCAGAAACAGACGTACCTTCACCTTGGAGTTCAGCTTGCATCTCTTTGGCAGTTATCCTTGGTTCTTTTTCTACCATTCGCACTATCCTTCTGTTCATTCTGGGGTCGATTTTCCTCTTCCGGCCGCTCCCAGGGAGGTTGGCTACAGTTCCATGGACCTTAAACTTCTTAATAATATTTGCAACTGTTGTCACAGGAACATCAAGCTGCTTGGAGATGGTCTTGTAGCCTTTACCTTTACCATGCTTGTCAATTACTTTCTTTCCGATCTCCTCAGACAACTCTCTCCTTTGCTTTCTCTCGTCCATGTTCAGTGTGGTGCACACAATGATACCAAACAGCATAGTGACTACTTTTCTCCATTTAAATAGGCTGAATGACTGATTATAAGATTGGAAACATGTGTGATACTAATTAAAGTAACTATTTAGTTTGAAATATCACTATGATCCAGTTATTTATTATCTTTTCTAAGGGGTACCAACAAATGTGTCCAGGCCATTTTAGAATATCTTTGTAGAATAAGCAATAATTCAACTCTTTTCACAGCTTCTTTGCTTTATTCTATGACATACCAAAGGCATGCAAGTATACATGATAAAATAGCTTTTAATTTCATCCCTTTTCAGGAGTAATGCAGCATTATTTCAATGAGCTGTAAGGGTACCAACAAATTTGAGCATGTGTGTATTAATAATGTCTCTCCTGACATAATGACATCAGTGGCTAAATATGTAATATCACTTCCTTTTTCTTTCGCAATACTTTTTTGAAGTTTCACATTGTTCACTCATTTTTCTTGCTTTCTTCTTTCTTCTTAGAGCTTATTTCCGTGATTATATATTTGACAGAATCTACCTATAAGAAAAGGACATTTTAACCCCAATGTCACTGTATTCGTGCAAACGTTTGAAATAGGTAAAACAATCTGTTTAATTATCTTTTATTTAAAAAAGAGCTACAAATATTATATTGCTGCAGCTTAACTACATAACAAAAGTTAGAAAAATATGATTTAAGACATTTCATTATTATGACTTTAATACATTGACATTTATGCATATCCATAGAACACAAGAGTATGTTGAGAGTCACTATCTATAAAATCAGTCGTGTTTAATAAAAATAATTTCATTTCATCAAAAGCTATTTAGAAAAATTAATGATTAAACTCTACTTTAGTCTCAAGAAGTGATGTAAATTTATAGTTATCAGTTCAAACAGTAGGTTTTTTGTTTTATATGGATGAAACAGCCACTAAATTTAGGTATAGAGTAATCAAAGTTAAGGCAGCCAAGGCAACATTTTTACTCATAGAAACTGAGGGTGCATTCACACCTGATAGTCTGGTAGACTCTGTTAGATTGGGGACCAAAATTGCATTCACACTGGTCTTTTTGTTAAACAAACCAAAGCTTTTGAGCAACATGTTTACCTCCCTGGCTGGGTGGCGCTGCACTTCTTGGTGCGCCGGGGGACACTTCCCATAAAGTGAAATGTAAACAAACATGAGTGGCAGCAGATTGTAGCAGTTTTAGGATTGTGCTGATTGCACAGTAGCTTTTTTTTATTCACCAGTTTACTCTTTTCCATCTAACAGCTTGGGAGTTCAAAAAAACAATAAAACGTAGGCCTACATGTCTGCTGGTTCATATTATTTTTAGTAGAAAGGAAATGTTAAGCAACCTAGCACCACACATTTGGGTACCTTTAGGAAATAAGTTTTTGATGTCCAAAAATCCCTTATTTTTCCTGAGAAGAATGATGTTGAAGATATCTGATTTTCACTTATACTTACTTGAGGTCATTTTCACACCTGATAGCATGGTAGACTCTGTTCATTTGGGGACCAAAATTGCAACGTTGTTGCTTTTTTAGTAGCTGGTGGGGTTCGCAGTCACACTGCACTTTGTCAAATGAACCAAAGCTTTTGAGCAACATGTTCACCTCCTCGCCTGTGGTGGCGCCGTTCCAAGAAGCACTGAATACAGGGACTTCTTGTTCTGTGAAATATAAACTAACATGGGGAGCCTAACTCTCCTCCCCTTCCTGTTGGCCCATGGGTCCCCTGGCCCAGAAAAAATGAATGGAAGTCAATGAAGCAATAAAAGTTATTTTCTGGTCCGTGCTTTGTCTTACGTCCTGAATGACACATATGATGTACCTCAATTTAAATGATAACTAATTATGTGTGTTTCGACTGTGTTTGTGAAGGGATTTGGGATGTATTTGAATGTAAAAATTCGCAATTAAAATGCCTACAATTCAGAAATCGCATATATGACGTCACAGAGCTAACGCTAGCTAGCACTAGCTAGCACTTAAAATACTCACCGAGACCTGGTGGAGCTGCATGCTGGCTCTCACTCAACCGACTATTTCTCCCCCAGCATAACTGCCACTTTCCACATTTATGGTGGGTTTTTCCATGTTTAATGCTCCTTCCTTCGTCCTGGAGGAAGGAGGCAAATTTGGCTAATCTCGCCGCCATTTTTCTCCTTCGTCTTCTTCAGTTGTAGTCCAATAAGTGTTTATACACAAAATCTGAAGTAACTTTTGCCGCTGGTCGAAAATTTGCGTTTTCTCTGCATCAAAATGTGTCTTTAAAATTCACCGACATCATATGCTCAATTCATGGAGCATTTCAAACGGGATCAGAAAATAACTTTTATCGCTCCATTGACTCTCATAAAAAAAAAAAAATTGTCAGAAGGGGACCCATGGACCGGAAGTAGAAGGGTGTGACTTAGCTCCCCATTGAGTGGCATCGGATTTTAGCAGTTTTTGGATTGCTTTGTTGTCTTTGGCAAAATGTGCCAGACAAACACATCAAGGAACAATGGGCTCAGCATGAACAGAGAATGAGGCAAAGTTGTTGTTGAGCTTTTTTTGGTGGTTTTTATTAATCCAGAATGCCCTGCACTATAGTCCATTTCCTGCTTTTGGAGTGGTCCCAGCCTGCTTGGCATTCACATATGCAATCAAACCGAGACCTAGGTTTTTAGGCTCATCAAAGTTCACTTATTTGGACTGGATCAGAGTTTGATTGTACATTCACACTTCCCCAAATGTATCGGACTTTCTGGGCAAACAAACTATACTTCGATTAAAGCCGTCTAAACAGGGCTGGTGTGAATCCACCATTAAAGATCCTCTCTTCCTATTAAATGTAAAAAGGTCTTGCAAGCAACTACACTCCATACCATCAAAAAACATTTACTTAGTCTATAAGTTTCTTTTAACCTCTTTCCTCTTTTGGACTCTGAATTGTATACAACACTCTTTAATGGATTACTTAAACCACAGTAATACAGGCAGCACAATGCATATTTCATATTTGTAAGAAAAAAAGGACAATTCATCCATTAGGTACACACACTGCTACGGTAGAGGGTTGGGGTGGAATGCGCTGTCTCCAGTTTTTATTTGGCAAAGGACGGGATGTACCATAGACATGTCACCTTTATTTTATTTAATTATTTATTATTTTTATCTATTATTTTCTTTATAGAAGTGCCCTGTCTGGCAGTGTGGCCCAAAAGAATTACTTTCACATGTACTCATGTACAAGTACTCCACTTGATATATATATATATATATATATATATATATATATGTGTATATATATATATATATATGTATATATGTGTGTGTGTGTGTGTGTGTAAGATATCTTTATTAGAAATTGCAGTGTTTTTAATTTTTTTTTATTTTTCTTAGATATGGACACGGAGACGGAAAATAAACGGTGCGAACTAAAAGTATATAAATACAGCAGCGTCACTGAAAAGCACATGGTACCAATGTATTTGTGGTAACCTCAGCCCAAGAATGCATCTGTAAATATTCTAATTCCCACTTAGTGTGTTCTTGTCTAGAATTCAGAGTGAGACCAATTTTCACCGTTTTGGGTTTTTAACCTGTAAAGTGGGGACCATTTATTAAAAAGTGAGGACATTTGCCTGGTCCTCACTCTCTGACCATGTTACTAAGCTCTACTGGCTGGTTTTAGAGGTATGGTGTGAATTAAGTTATAGTTAGGCTTAGGGTAAGGAATAGATCAGTAATGGTTAGGGTTAGGAAAAGTGTCTGGGTTAGGCATAATACAGTCACCTAAATGAATGTAAGTCAATGAAGCTCCTCACTACTATTAGCAAGACAAGAATTTGCGTGTGTGTGCATGTGTGTGAGAGCATGCTGGTGCATATAAGGTTCCTTCATACGAGTGTTCAATTGCTGGTGTGAGAAGCCATCGATCTGCTCCTAGAAATCGACGCAGACACGAAGGAGATTGGAACCATAGACATCCAAAGGACCACCAGAGCACAGGAGGGCCAGGTGGACCAAAGCAGGGCTGACCGCATCCCCCAAGAGAGAAGCAGAGGAGAATAGTGGGGGAGTATCCAGCAGCTACCATGCAGGGGTTCCGGGGGGTTGCAGGCAGTAGCCGGCCACGCCAGGGCGGATCCAGCCATGGACCCAAGGCAATAGGGCACCCCTCGCAGCACATATATCCCCACCCCAGCCCACGAACACAATGAGCACCCCAGACACACCCGAACTGCCACACCACATACGCAGCAGTGCACCAAGGCCACTTGCCGGTGTATCCTCTCTGGGGCCTCCCCTACAACAATCCTACCACAGATAATAAACCAAACCACCACAATCAGACCTCAGAACAAGAACAAGGCAACCCACCCATACTGCACATGCAGGTACAGCTCTACATCTGCAGCGATCCCCAATGCCATTGACCACTAGCACCAGACCGATCCAACCCAGTAACCACCTGCATGATGCAGGGCACAGCCCCCCACCAGAGCACGCCACCAGACCAGGATATCCCCCCCACCTGCACAGTGGGCGGAAGGACGCAGACACCAGCCCACAACCATGCAGGGACCGCCATCCTTCATCCCCTTGTGGTGGCAAGGGGTGGAGGATGGCGGTCACACCAGCCAACCCCCAGCCAGGACCACAGCCAGGGGGTGCCCAGAACCCCGAGCCCCCAAGCCCACCCCAGACCCACCTAGGAGCAGCACGTCTACCAGGCCAGTAACCCATGTCCACCAGTACAACCCTCCGGAGGCACCACCTCAAGCCGCCAGGAGTTGCCACCTAAAGCCACCATAGCTCCCCCACCCCACCCCACCCCAGGTGGGGGCCACGGCACCCAGGGACCTATCTGCCTAGCGAGCCCACCCCCGAGGACCTCCTTTAAATAGCAGGGGAACACAGACACACTGAACAAACCAAAATGAACACGTGAAAGCACAGATGAAACAATTCTTTAAATCTTGACTTTTTTCTTTATGATTTAGAAGTCTTTCATGGTGCCTACATAAACTTTATGCAAAATATGAGTTTGAGAGTAAGGCATTGCCCTGCTGCCTAACTCTGTGCCAATCCTGGAATGCTTGATGGAAGCAAATTAATACATGCTGGCTTAAATTTTCTCATGAAGTTCCCGTCCTGAACCAATCCGTTAGCTCACCTTTCAGGATATTTAAATTAGAAAAAAGAATCCCATTCCTTCACTGTAATATATCACAACTCATCATCAGGGTGCTGTTCCTATGAATTTTTTTTAAAAATACAGTCATTTTCATAGGCAGAGCTACAGTGCAGGAGCACAAGAAATTACTGCCAACCAGAGGTGTGGACTCAAGTCATGTGACTTGGACTCGAGTCAGACTCGAGTCATGAATTTGATGACTTCAGACTCGACTTGATAAAATGTACAAAGACTTGCAACTCGACTTGGACTTTAACATCAATGACTCGTGACTTTACTTGGACTTGTGCCTTTTGACTTGAGAAGACTTGCTACTTCCCATGAAAACTGGGGGAGTTTTTTCTTTACACACCATAGAGGCATTCCAATTATATTATCGAGTTGGTCCAGTTTTTAAGAAGTGATCATTTTGAAGGGTGAGGATTTTATTGATGACATGTTTAAAAAGGTGAGGTTAAAAGGACCCATGTCTATTTGAAAGTTAAACTGTTTTGCAATATGAGGTCAATACAGTACAGGACTGAAGCTGCTGTGCATTGTTCTAGTGCAATATGCTGTTGAAATAAAAGCATTTTTGTGAAAATTAAATTTTCAGTTTTTTACTGTATTTGATTATTGTTTTTGTATAAATAGAGGTTTAAATAAATACAAATCTTACAGACAAACATGATTTGTTTAAATTTATTTCTGTGGTAAGAGGACTTGAAATGACTCGAAACTAAAATGGTAGGACTTTTGACTCAACTTGAGACTTGTTGGCTTTGATTTTGACTCGGGACTTGCCTCATCTTTGACTTGACTTGACTCGGGACTCGAGGACAAAGACTTGAGACTTACTTGTGACTTGCAAAACAATGACTTTGTCCCACCTCTTCTGCCAACTTCTCCCATTCTGCAGGGCGGCTTCTTCCTCTCACTTCTGTCAGAGATAGGGGATCAGGTTTCAGTTTAGTAGCACTTGAATGGCAAAAACAAAGACTTCAGACTTGACTCAGTCCAACACACTTCCATGATCTTCTTCAGCAGACGATCCTGTGGTACCAACTACTGACTGTATATATAATAGACAGCGTTTCCGCACTCCTCCCCGTTTAGCACAATGACCACGTTCAAGGGAGAAATCATGGCGGATTTACAGACTCCTCCTCCCCAGTTCTGACGAAGCATGTTCCTAAAAAGGGCATAAAGGGCGGGATCTTCACTGTAGACTCGGCCCTGCTTGGCCCTCGCGGAGCGTGTATTTCTGTCGTAATCCCCCCCATTCTGCTCCTGCGCCTTTAGCTCTGATGCTAAACTTGGCTAGCTAAGCTAAAGGCTAATTTCTATATATACAGTCAATGCTCCCGCTCATTGACTGTATGTATAGAGCTCCCACTTCATTCTACTGCAGCCATCTGTGCGCCTCCGACAGCTCTTTTTTCCCCAATCTCATAAGGTAAGAACTCATAACTTAAAATAATTATTAAAATGTAGTGTTACTATAATTACAGTCGAACGAAATACAGCAATGTAAACTGAATTATCACAACGTGATATCGAAGACAATTGGATAAAAAAAAGAGTCTCGAGACAGATTGATGTCAAAATTTATGTAAAGCCGAGTGGAGGATGTTTATTACCCTAGTCTCCCACAAACATATGCTTCATTATCAGAACAATTAATACTGATCCTCAGAGAGTTTGCATCTTTGAATTAATAATAGGTTAAGGTTAGGTTAATTAAAAATTTCTATTATTATTAGCTAAATCATTGAATGTCTTTTGAGAAACATTATGAACAGGAATTAATACAAATCAGCAGTAAAATGTTATAGTGGTCAAACAGACAAGGAAAAAAAAATTAACTGACATTTTGTAATAACAAACATGTTTTACTTAGGCTCATGCATTATTCAATAGTCTAACTGACTTTTCAAACTGAAAAGACTCAGACAGAATGCGTTAGGTTGAGCTCAGGTCCACAGCCAGATAGCCTCTGCTAGCACCAAGCGGCTGCGCAGCCAGCTATTAGCCTAGCCGATGGGCCAGGCAGCGACGTAAACGGCCTGTCAATCAAACTCCGGCTCTCATTAATTATGCAAGATTTATAACATTTATCCTACGATAACCATCCTAGTGCCTCTGATTGTGTCAAACCCAGCGTAATCACAGGAGGAATATCTAGCTGTAGACAGTTCCAAAAAAATTAGGCACCGGGCATTAAAGTTGCTTTTAACGTGTCTAAAGTGCAATGCATTCCAATGGGGGACTAGTGGCTATATGGCAGTACTACAGCAGCCTCCAGTGTCATCTTCACAAAGCAGAGCAGCCAGCGGCCATTGGTACCAACAGAACAAACAGGATAGCTTACCCAAATGCTAAATGAAATGCAAACTGAGCAAATATGACGCTGTGGTAGCATCAACAGACTCCCTATTCTTTGTGGTGTCGTGACACTAGAGAAGTTATGCTCTGCTTCACCATTCCATGAGAATCAAACAGTCAACAGGAAGATGTGTCTGCCAATTCCTCCAGCCACGAGCTAAAATTACCATGCAGAATGCAAAATCAGAAAGTATCATCTCGGATATTTGACTTTTGTACAGATACATGAGAAGAAAGGACAAAAGGAAATTGATCAATGGTTATTATCAAGACCTCTGTAAGACTTGCAAGTGGAACAAGACAGTATTTTATCTCTTTGTAGATATCAGTCTCTTCTATCTTCCTTTTCCACAATGACCAGCTGCACCAAATGCATCAATAGGCCTTGAGAGATTGTTGCTAAGCAGCTGTTGTAGGTGGGTTAACAGAAAAGCCCTCCTCCGCCAACACTGCAGCCATCTGTGCCATCCGGGTCTCATAGCTGGTCTACATTAGTGTTGACAGTACTGGTGGCCGACTGGAATGCTGAAAGTGTCATGTGAAGACAGCAGTCAAGAGACTATGGGGGAAAGATCCTGTCAGATCTTTCACAATTATTTCTCCAGTGTAGCACTATTTAAAGTTTTACTATTTAAAGTAAAACTTGGAAAGCCTTCCCACTTACTAGGCCCGACTGTTTTATCTGGTATTTTTGGTGCCTTTCAGATGTTGATGGATGACACCAATCGGGCCAGTCTACACGGGAATTTTTAAAATGAGACCCCTTTCATTTTCTCTCTTCTGCCCCTGAGGCCACATGAGAAACACATTTTGTTAGGTTTGTTTGTAGCCCTCTAAGTTCTTTGGTTCCATAATAAATAATAGTCAGACATCTGCAGATACACTGATAATATAATATTACATATGTTCTGATCTTATTGGAGCTGGCTTTGTAAAAAAAAAACAACTCTTAATTTCAACTGTGAACAATCACTTGAAAGATGCCAAAGTTCCATGACAGCAATACAAATAAATTAGGTTAGGCTACTTTTCTTAGAGCAATCAAACTGAATTGTACTGAGGTAGTCCAGTCCATGATGAAAGTTAGATTTTTATTCTTGTAAAAAATGTGTGCTAATTGCTTATTCTTGCTCAATTAAACAGCAGATATCATTCCTTTCATGAGACCATGATACAACAAGCTGTAATTGGTGCAGCTTTTACTCCTTTCAATTTTTTTTGAGAAATCAGCAATAAAATGTGTCTGGTTTCTTATCCGTGATGACATTGTAAGTTATTGCCTTGTTTTCATCGGAACAAAGTTCTAGATATTTTTAGAATTGTTGTTACAACAACAGGCAATGCTTCCTTGGGAGGAGGTACAGTTGAGTCAGAAATGATTCATATCCTTGAGATTTAAAAGTATTGCCATTCAACCAAAGAAGTTTGTTTCTGAAAGGAGAAGAAACAAGCATTTCTCAAATGATACATAAAAAATGTAAAATGAGCATCAAATTTGAAAAAAAAAACAGCATTTCATTTAAATTTTATTTATGCATGTATTATTGAGAATAATGTATAATTTTCTAAATAATTAATGATAAACTATATGAGCATTACAGCAATCAAACCCATCTTATAAATTTTACGTCTATCTACTGGTATTTTGGGGTTTTATCTTCGATCATTCATACATGATTATTCAACCTGTCTCTGGTATAAAGGCTGAAAGATGGCCATCAGTTACAGCTACTAATGACTGATAGTAACAGAAACTATCCATCCCTTTAGCATAAAGCACTTTATGCCTTTGTGTCTTTTACACAGACATTCATCACTTGAATAGCTACTTAGATTTGATCAGTAGTAATTGATTGAGGGTCCTAAATGTATAACTATGTTACAGCTGCTTCACTTCTAGCTTACAGTGGGGAGGGATAAAAGCAAAACCCAATGTAAAACATTGGTACAGAGCTCAAGAAGATGCTCATATTAGGAAGTTTTGCTCCACAGCACATGATTACACCTGGATTCAGCTGTATCCTAACTGGGACTGGGGATACAGCCTTTTCCTGATTATTCACATTTACAGGAACTTCTCAGTACTCTATCTTCATGCAACCCACACACACTGACAACCGCATCGGCTTTACTCTAAAACATAAGTCACCCGGAGCTGTCATTAGATAAGGGACTCCAGTCAGCCCATTTGTCTTGCTTACTCTAACATCTATGGGAGAATACTGTATATACAAGGAAGAGTTTCAGTTAAAGCTTCAGAGTAAGACATCAAGGTCAAGAATTGCAACTAGACCCATTAAGCATATGTCCTGTCCATAGGTCACCCAACATTTTTTTTGTTGTCAGCCATTTTGACAGACAAAAAAATCCGGTAGTCAATTTTTAAAATGATAATAATGACATATTCAGTAGAATTTTCTTTTTATTCATTTTAAATAATATTTAATCTGAATAAACTGAACAGAAAATGCACGTTGTGCCCTCATATATCAAACAGATGAATAGGCTACATGTATTTTGAATATTTCCCCTGCTGTGGCCTGAACCCTCCACATGGAGCTGAACTGCACTCCCACTTGTGCGTAATGGAGGCTGAATCCGTGCTCTGTTGTTACACTGGAGACAACTACGAGCGCCACTTCAGCCAAAGTTTTGAAATCCGTTTCTACAGTTGAAGTGATCAGAATTCAGCTAGACTCTCTGAATGAGGGCTTTTCTGATTGCTTCAGCGGGAGGCAATTCCACAGTATGCACTCCTTTTGCATCAGTGGTCAAGCTCTAGCAATCTGTCACCACTGGTCTGTATTCGGTGCAGTCACAGATGCGCTCCATGCCTCCAAAATTCTGAGCTATAACTTTCTCCAGCTAGAAACAAAACAGAACAGAAGTAATTACTTTTGGACCTAAAGAGGAACGATCAAGAGTCAGCACACAGCTTCAGTTAATACAGCTATAAACTACTGATCAGGCAACAGCGTTCTCACAGGTCTGCCTAAAAAGTCAATTAGACAGCTCCAGCTGAACCAGAACGCTGCTGCTCGTGTCCTCTCTAGAACCAGGAAAGTGGAGCACATCAAGTCCTTACACTGGCTCCCTGTAGCTCAGAGAATTGACTTGAGAATTGAGTATGTTGAAGATCTACTGTTACTATACCAATCCCCCAGACCACTCAGGTCCTCTAATTCTAGTCAACTCAACATCCCTAGAATTAGAACCAAACATGGAGAAGCAGCTTTCAGTTTCTATGCTCCTCTAATCTGGAACAAACTTCCAGACAACTGCAAAGCTGCTAAAACACTGAGTTATTTAAATCTTATCTGTTTAGAGCTGCCTTTGAGTGATCTTTTCATGTATCCTATGTTTTGTATATGCTTCTTGCTTTATTGCTGTTTTTGCTTTATATGCTTTGTCTGTGTTTTACTGTTATTTTCATTTTACCCCTTAATCATGTAATGTACCTTGAATTACCTTGCTGTTGAAAGTGTGCTATACAAATAAAATTCCCTTGCCTTGCCTAACGCGCTGTCAGCTCCCAGATGGCAAGATGCATTGGGTACAGTGTCTGGGTCTCAGATGATGCTCAGGTGCTCTCATGGGAATCTTTTCTTGATTGATTCAGTTACCTGAACTCGCGTTAAGTTGAAAATGTCTGCACCATGTGGACAGGGGTGTGAATTGTAATCTGTTAAAATGAACAATGTCTAAATCGGTCAAATACGGAAAACATTCGGTTAACATGACACCTGGACCTGGCTGTTATGTGGACACTATGTAGACACTATGGAAGCCCCATTAATTCCTAAAGTATATATATATAATTTTAGGAATTAATGGGGCTTCCATAGTGTCAACATTTTTTAATTGTCGGGTGTATCAAAGACGGACAAGAAGCTGAATACAGAGAGCTGGTGAACCGCTTTGTGACATGGTGTGGAAACAATCGTCTTACCTTGAATGTGAACAAAACAAAGGAGATGATTGTAGATTTCAGAAGAAACAGGGATAAGTCAAACACTGTTTCCATCATTGCCCTGCGATGGACTGGTGACCTGTCCAGAGTATACCCCGCCTCTCGCCCCTTGACCGCTGGAGATAGGCACCAGCCCCCCGCAACCCTGGATTAGGATGGAAGGATAAAGAAAATGGATGGATGGATGTTTCCATCATGGGTGAAGAAGTGAAGGTGGTAGAGGAATATAAATACCTCGGAGTCCACCTGGACAACAGACTGCACTGGAGGAGCAACAGTGAAGCCGTCTACAAGAAGGGACAAAGCAGACTGTTCTTCTTGAGTCTTGAGTTCTTCTTAGGTCCTTCAAGGTTTGCAGCAAGATGCTGCAGATCTTCTACAAGTCTGTTGTGGAGAGTGTAATCTCTTCAGCCGTCATCTGTTGGGGTAGCAGCATCAGAGCCAGGGACTTAAAAAGGCTAAACAACCTGATAAAGAAGGCTAGTTTTCTGGGGATGACTGTGGAACATCTGTGGAACATCAAAAAAATATGGACAACCCTGAGCATCCTCTTCATGAGACTATCCTGCAACAACAGCGTCTTCAGTCGGAGGTTTCTTCAGTTTCGCTGTAACACAGACCGCTACAGGAAATCTTTCCTGCCCACAGCCATCATGATCTAGAACAACTCCTTAAAGAATTAATTATATGAGCTACAACAACACTTAATTTCCCTCTGGGATCAATAACGTATTTTTGAATTTGAATATATATATATATATATATATATATATATATATATATATATATATATATATATATATATATATATATATATATATATATATATATATATATATATATATATATATATATATATATATATATATATATATATATCAGCCAAGTCAAGCACAAGGTCCGGTGGTAACATCTGGCTCAATGGCCCACTAGATAATTTCATATATCTATTTTTAAAGGCCTGCCAGTAGGTTATATAGTGCTCGCACCAATCACACTGCATGTTCAATAATGCAATGCAGCAGCTACTCATGGCTCTTGACTGGGGCCCACAAGCTCCACTTCAGGGTCAGATTCAACAAAGACACTTATGGTACCTCCTGCGTTGCCAAGTAATGACAAAACTAATTAAACACTACTGGGTTCCGAGGGGCACATTTTGCTTAAATACCGAGTTTCAGGTTTTTACAAGCTTATATGGGATAAGAAGCATGGCTATTTTACTTTGAAGAATAAGCTTTAATCCTGTCATCCCCACAATGTAGTTCATGTTTCAAGTGTTGGCCCCTTTTGTGACTGATATTGAAACCCTTACACTGTAAAGTCTTTGCAATGACCCTAAAGTACCCACAGCCCAGTTCAGAAGACTAAAAACGAGCATTTCCATGGCGATAGTATCTAAAGGAATTCTCAAAGACCCTGAAGTCTTTGAAGAAAATATGAAATTGTTTTTGATGGATGAAACCAATGTCAAATGCCAAATAGCAAATGTAGCTTTTATTATGAGTGCTTAAGCTAATGGATAATTCATGTATAGATATAGACAATTTTTTGATGCTTTCGATGGGCCACGCAACACAACCAGTTCACTGTTGAACCCTGGTATCTGCAAGAGTTTGGGACCGAAAACAAAAAACAAAAAATTCAGCAAATACATGAGACCCCCTTTAAAAACACCAGTAACTGCTTATTTTTATATCTTAATATGCATTAATACGCACAGTGGAACCTATCTTAACACTGCTGCAGAAGCTAACAGCCACGGTCTCTATTAATTCCGCCCTTGAGGGCAGAGCCAATCAGCACCAGGGAAAATTAAAGGTGCTCCTGGATTGGCTGCTTTGCAAACACCACACAATAGCATTGCGCATATGTATTTTAGCTTGCCAAATTCCATTGTCTTTATAGAGTATTTTGGATATGCTCTACTGAAAATAAATCTGTAAAGAGGCAAATTTTCTGCAAATAATTTGGAGTTACGTTCCACAGAAAAATCAATGAATAGGTCAATCCACGAATGGCTAAGCATATTAATTATGAACATTTTATGTTCTGTGGCCTGAACGATCCGTGTGGAGCTGAACTGCGTACCCAGTGGTGCATAACAGAGGCTGAATCCACACTCTGTTGCCACACTGGAAACTGGTTTTACAAATGCCACTTGAGAATAAAGTTTTGAACTCAGGGAACCTTTCTTTAATTATAGGGACCAGAATTCAGATAGACTCTGAACAAGGGGTTTCCTAATTGCTTCAGTGGGAGAAAATGCACTCTTTTTGCATCAGTGGTTAAGCTGCAGCGACCTGTCACATCCAGTCTGTGTCTGATGCAGTCACAGATGCACCCCAATGCCTCCGTAATTCTTTGATGTGCTGTCAGCTCTGATAGTGAGATGCAATGAGTACGGTGTCAAGGTCTCAGATGATGCTCAGGGGAGCATCTCATGGGAATTTTTTTTCATTGATTCAGTTACCTGAACTCTTTGTGTAAAGTTGAAAATGTCCGCATGTCTGCATCAAGTGGTCACGAGTGTGAATTGCAATCTGTCAAAATGACCAATGACCTTCAGATTTTTCTGTCACAGTTTTTTTTTTACAGTCAAATCCGGAAAATATTTGGTTAACACGATCTCTGGAATCGTGAATCAGCATGGGACCTCTGTACATATATACGTACATATATATGTACGGTATTAAATCATTACTAGAAACATTGATGTTATCCTTGACCATAACATGAAATCCAAATCCAATATCAAACAGTGTTCCACATCTTCCTTCTTTCACTGGTGCAAGATTGCAAAGATTAGAAATAATGTAGAAGTCCAATAATTTTTCTCTATGCTGGACTACTGTATTTAATCATGTTTATCTTACTGTTTATTACATCCAGAACAGAATTATAAAGTAATTATTTTGTTGAAATACAGCTGTGACTACTGGACCAAACACAGACCTCCAGTCGATAGGCGTTATAACCACACAATCCAAAGTTTCAACAGGAAGCGGGGGAGTTGTGAATGCTCAAACCCCAAATAAACTAGGTGCTCGCCGGAACTCAGGCCTCCTTGTCTGTGGGGAACCACAAAGGAGAGGCGCGCACTTCAAACTTCCTTCACTGGCGAGGGATGGAGCACGTTTCTAGAAGAAACTCATTGAATCCAAAGACACAAAAGCCTGCTGATTGTTGATCAGGTAAACCGTATCCGGCCGATGAAATAAGTCCTAAACCTGACTTGTTTAAAAGCTGCAGAAAGAATCTTTGAATTACAGGCTCCACCAGAGAGGGAGAGGGAGCATTGCTGACATGCTGCTGCATGCTGCAGCATGCTTCTGCTCACCCGAGCTGCTGAACAGAAGGTTGAAGGATGATGCTCCCAGTAACTGAACATCCACCGTGTCATGTTATCAACTTTTTACTTTCTGTAACATAGAAAATACTGCTATATCAGATCTTCTGTTCCTTCTGTGTTTCTGCTCTGTCTTCTCAAACCCCCAGAAGCTCCTACTGAGCCTGGTTCTGTTGGAGGTTTCTTCCTGTTAAAGGGGAGTTTTTCCTCTCCACCGTCGCTACATGCTTGCTCAGTATGAGGGATTGCTGAAGGATTGCTGTGGCTGGAAAGTCTGCATCAACGGGGCCCAACCTCATGCCAATGACTGACGCAATCTGCTGGGATTCCTTAAATAGGAAACTTTTTTAAAAGTTTTTTTGGGCCTGAGTGGCCTTTATTGACAGTGGACAGACTTTTTGAAGGGGGAGAAGACATGCGGCAAAGGTCGCCCGGGATGGGACTTGAACCGGGGACAGCTGTGTCAAGGACTGAAGCCTCTGCACATGGGGCGCCCGCTCTAACCACTGCGCCATGCGATGCCCCAAATCAGAAACTTTTTAACCGATTGGAATATTTGTATAAATGTATTGAAATGACTTCTTGTTAGGTGCCTTGAGATGAAATCTGTTGTGAATCGGCGCTATATAAATAAATTGAATTGAAATTGAAATTGAAGGACCGGTCTGTGGAAGAAGATTGTATTGACAAACCAGATGACCTGAGTTCTGGCTAACGGTGGCTAGCTAGTCCCCACAAGCCGAAACCTCACTTCTGGCATTGATCACATGCAGCTGCTACTAACTGACCAGCTAAGTGCTGGTTTCTCTGCTTTACTGCCATTTTCTTCTGACAACAGAGCTACCCTTCAATGGAGATCTATGAATCATTCAAGTAAGGTTGTGTCGAGGCAGAAATAAATTAGTTTAGGATAAAAACAATCTTAAAAAAAAAACATTCTTGTTTGATTGTTTATTTCACTGTGTTTTGCTGATTTTGTTCATTTTCAATTGTTTGGGTATAAACAGGGTTTTTCAAAGGTTATTGACTGATAGAAAGTCTTTTTAATCTTTTTAAGTCTTTTTTAAATCTTGCAACATGAGTTACTCTGTCCAACCGGAGTTTTTCATAGTGGCTATAAGCGCCGCACGCTCGTTCTGATTGGCTTTAAAATAGATCATTTAAACCCCAAAAATTTATTGTATAAGTCATATTTGAAACAGCCTTCGTAGTAAGTCAGTATCCATAAAATAGAATCAATTTTCCAAAGGTTATTGATTTCTAAGTCAGCAAAGGATTTAATGAAAAATTACTTCCTCCAAATATTGTTTTTGTCTTCACATATGCTTTGCATTGTAAATTAGTTGTTTGAACACAAACCAAAAGGTGCTAATTAGTCTTAAACTAATCACAATTAGTTTAAAACTAACATAGCGTCACTAACAAAACTCTAAAATACAAGCCTTGGTCTTTAAGCATACATATTCATACTGAACTGTTACATCACGATCGATTTATTGGTTTCTGTTTCCACTTCTTTGCATATTTGTCCATTTTACTGTTTTACTTTTAGTAGTTAGTTTTATTATTCATTCTTCTTTTACTTAGTACTTTAGTTGTGTGTCACTAGCTTAGTAATTTGTTGATTAAAGCATTTTGACCGGAAAGTTTAATTATTTTGGTTAATAAACTCTTGTAGTTTGGAAAGTCATTGTTTATTATTCCACATACATATGTAGTATCTTGCTATTGAAAGAACGGCAAGAACTTATTCCTTCATCTATTGTTTAGTTACCTCAGCCTTATCAAGCAGGTAAACCATAAACATTAACTGAGACTGAACTATGAAATGGAAATGTTATACTTAACATATACTTAACTTATAACTTATAAACTTGTTTGTCTCATAAAGAAGAAAATATTCTGTCTTACAATAAGGCAATGCTGCAAAAGGTCAGAGAGTACAAATAATTTATCTCTTCATGTTTTAGATCTGTCTGGTTTTAACACCTACGTATGAAACAGGTCTGTATTCTGCCTGACAACGGAAGTGCACAGGAAGTGTTAGTGTTCGATGTATAAATAAGATGTACTCCTGTACCTCATTGCTAACTTACTGCAGAAGCCCTGTGTGTTCTGTTTAACCCAGCCTCTTGAAAGAATAAATCTGTCAGACGGCATTTTTCTCTCATCCTTTTGTTTAAACTCTCTAAATTCCACGACAATTATTTTGGAAATATTATTTTTCCTGGATCCCAGGATGGTGCCCAGAACTAAATACTTTTTACATAAAATTATTAATCTTATTAATAGTTGCCCTAAGAAATTATTTATAGCCAAAACATACCTATGTCACAACACTTCTTACATCTAAAGTGCTGAAAGACCAACATTCCTCCTACATTAAAGAACTAATTGTTACTTTCCATTCCTTCATCATTTCCATTTATTGCTGCCATTAAACTTTGTTCTCCTGCTTGTCTGGCCTGAAGATTCACTGTTTCTGTTAGGATATTTAGATGTTTAATGTTTGTGTCAATATTTTGGGGTTTGATTTGTTTCTTTATTTTTCACCCCATCATCTTAGTTTATCCCCGGGGGTGTCAAACTCCAGTCCTAGAGGGCCGGTGTCCTGACTGTGTGGTAATTAAAATAAATAACTGAGTGTGATTATATTAATTTGGAGTGTGTTATCATATATTCAAATTAATTGCATACACGCTTTTTAACTAAGAGTAAGAGTAGAGTACAGCCAAGTAAAAAATCTTCCCCTCTGCTGGTTTTGCATATGAGATCAAGAAGGACGTTCAATCGACCAATACTTTTTTGACTATAAGATTTCCTTTAAATGGCATCAACTTTGTGAGGCTGCATCTCTATATGATTCTGCAGACATTAAAGTGTTTGACATTTTAGATATGTGCAAAAAAGGAGTACTCCTGTGATGTACTTTTTTTTTTTTTTTTACCCCCGGGGGCCTGATTTCCCCAAGCATAAAGTATTGGCTCAGTAAGTCTTCTATAGCAGCCACGCAGGCTTGACAGGGCTTCTCACTGCGGCACAGAATAAGACAGAATGGATTATATCTAATACCACAAAGTCTAATTCGACAAACCTTTCCTTTCCATCCCCTGGGTCCCCCTTTGCCCTGACGAAGAAAGAAAGGGGAGCAAGAAGGAAGGGTGTGAGAAGAAGAGGAGAGAGACAGTTAGAAACTTCTTACATATGAAAGGCTGAGACAGTATGTCAGAGGAGCTGTTCTTGCTGATGCTGAACCGTTCTTTCAATCAAAACTGGTGACATTCAAAACATTTTAGATTGTTTTCTAAATGCATTCTCTTATGCTTATTTCCACTTTATTTCAAAAGACCGATATGTGGCTCTCTAGGTCTATACAAAATATCATTCAAGGAGGCATATTTGTCAAAGGTTCAGTGAAATAGTGAGAGTTATGAAAGATTTAGAGTGTATTCCATTTTCAATAAAACGTTTTCATTTTTGCTCCAAACTTCTTATTTAACCTGACAGCCTTAAACTGCTTTTAATCTTTCAGGTGATGGAAACAAATGATGCAGGTTGAGAAAGAGTTCTGCTTCTGGCAACTCTTTGTACAAGCTAGTTTCACCTATTGGCAGGTACAAGAATAAGTCATTTGTCAAGTCAGATAAAAAGACAGAAAAACTATGTTATGCATATTGAAAATTATGACTTGTTTGGTGTTCATATGTCACATGTTGTGAAAAGTAAAACCTTTAACCATAATCTTGTTTATGTCATCTTTAAAATCTGAAAATATAATTTAAAATGTACATTTCTCTTATCTGATGCTCTGTTCATAACTTTTATGAACTGAATTTCTAGACGCAGTCAAGGAGTTGAGGGGATCTGTTTTGGTATCCTCAGAATTGTGTCTCAGCTTTTTGCAGATGATGTGATTCTGGTGGCTTCATCTGACCGTGATTTCTAGCTTTCACTGGAACAGGTCACAGCTGAAATGTGAAGTGGGACCTCCAAATCCAAGACCCTGGTCTTGAGCCGAAAAAGGGTAGAATGCCTTTTCCGGGTTAGGGACGAGGTCTTGTCCCAAGTGGAGGAGTTTAATTATCCCAGGTTCTAATTCAGGAAGGAGGTAAAAATGGAGCGGGAGATTGATAGGCCGATTGGTGCGCCGTCTGCAGTGAAGTGGTCACTGTACTGGTCTGTCATGGTGAAGAGAGAGTTGACCCAAAAAGGAAAAACTCATTTACCATTTATGTTCACAAGCTTTGAGTGGTGACCGAAAGAATGAGCTCGTGATACAAACAGCTGAAATGAGTTTCCACTGCAGGGTCCTCGGGATCTCACTTAGAGACAGGATGAGAAGCTCGGTCATCCTGGAGGGGTTTAGAGTAGAGCCGCTGCTCCTCCACATCGAGAGGTGCCAGTTTAGGTGGCTCGGACGTCTGGTTAGGATGCCTCCTGGACGCCTCCGGGAATGTTCCACCGAGGGGGGAGACCCAGAGGAAGACCCAGGACACATTGGAGGGACTATGTTTCTCAGTTTGGCTGGAACTCCCAAGTGGCCGGGGTCCGCACCTGCTCCTGTTTTCCACAGCAGATAAGTCTTTTAAAAAAAAACACTTTTCTGATGCACAAAGAGCCACTGGAATCACTACCATACTGGATATGGATAAGGATATCACCACCTAGTATTGCTATTAATTCAATATATGCCCAGTAGAGCTGGGTATCGATTCAAATTTCAATAATCAATTCGATTGCAATTCTCAAGCGTTAGAATCGATTATCCCGATCTGATTCGATCCAATTTTTTCCAATTCGATATTAATATGGGTCAGTGCTATTAAAAAGTTTTTTTGAACTGTTACCTTAATTATATGGCTGTAGTGCAATGACATAACACTGGGTGAGTAACAGTTCACCAGGAATAACCTAAGCCTTAAAATAGCTGTAAAAAAAAAAAAAAGAAAAAAGGGGGCAAACAATGTTAAACAATTAAACTGATTTTTGGACTTTTAGAAGATTTGATTAGATTCTTAGAATTTTTACAAGAATCGATTCAGAATGGATTTTTTTCAACACAGCACTGATGCCCAGCCCTTTTGAATACAATGACAACATAGACGAGGGGGGGTTGAGCAAATTTATCGTCTTTGGATAAACATGATTTTGAAACAGTTTAAGTTCTGAAAACAGATGAACAGATTGTTGAAATATTTATTTAGTAAATAAGGATTTCAAGATTTGTGGGTAAACTTGCAAGAGTCACATTGTGAATTTGGTACTCTTATTGGTTTTATGGATTTTACTCAAAATCCTACCAGGTGAATTTTATAGTATAGTGGCTTTATACCAGAATGGCAGAAAAAATAAACTCAGAATCTCTAATGATCCATGGTCTTATCCATCCATCCATTATCTATACCCGTTCATCCTCTGAAACGTTGCGGGGGGCTGGTGGCTATCTCCAGTATTCATCAGGCGAGAGCCGGTAATACCCTGGACAGGGGGCCAGTCCATCGCAGGATCTCTGGTCTTTCGATTCTGACAAAGGGAGATTTCAACAAAGTCATCTGGAAGGACAATCTCTTGTTTTTTAAGCTAATTCTATTGGGAATTTGATTTATGTCTAATTATCCAATTATTGTTTATTGTCTTTTATTTTCTTCGAACTGCCCAACCCTTTAATTAAAATGTGATGGCATCTCAAAATATTCCCTACATGTGATTACCAATTTGTGATCACGTGATTGGCTAATGATTAAATGTTTAATCTCATTTCTTTGTCTCTGATTGCCCCAGTTTACAGTAGTTCAGAAGCTTCATTTTGGCTGAAGAAAACCCAAAAACTTAAACATTGTGGAATCTTTCCAGTAGCCACATGTTGTACTTTTCTGTGTATGCTCCAGAGAAACGAACAGAAAGTAAGGCTAGCTGATGTTCTATTGCAGCCGATTAAGACATTTAAAATACTGCTGAATTAAATCAATGAAAAAAAAGAAAACTTCCACAGGGGCACACTAGTTTATTTTGACTTTAGACTATATTAAACTTTGTCACTTTGCTAAACAAGGAGGAATTGTGGTACAGGTTGTCTTGTTCCTGCTAGCTTAGCTAACCTGTTAGCCCTCGCCCTGTTTAGCACACTACTTAACGTGTCTTACTCTGCTGTCTGAAAACAGATGCTTTATTATTAGTTTATATACATTGTCTCTTTGTTTTAAGAACTTATTAGTTAGACACAATTTTTTAAACTTAAGAATGACATAAATCTGCACCAACTTTTTTCCCATCTGAATGTGTAGAACTTGTGGTTAGCTGGGCTAGCTTGTCTGCTCCCACTACGTCTTTCAATGTTTTAACAACTTCTGAATACTGTATGGTGCATTTAATGTCATTTACTTATTGAGTAAATGACTTTTTAAGTTCTTCATAGAACCCTATTACAATTCCCGGAAATGGGAGTAGGAGTAGAATCTCAGAGCCGCACACGATTTTGCAGAAGAGCCTGATTTAGCAGCTATGTGAATAACTTATTACCTCTCAACATATGGTGAAGAGGAAACTACAGATTTAAACCAGAGGTGTCTTCTTCCTGTCATCTGCACAAGCACAGCCTTTTTTTATTTTTACCCAGCAGAAATTGGGAAGTCAGTCTTTGGACAACAACTTGTCTTATTTATTTTGAGCGGTGACACACAGTCAGTAGCTGCTGATGCCTTGAGCGTGTCAAGCGAAGGTTGGGTCGCAGTCAAATCAGTGGAATTAGAGAGCGTGAACATTAAGCTGCATATTCAGAGGTTTGATTATTGTATCTGTCTCCAAGCAGCACATACAGGGTGACACAACGCCGAGTTGTGATTATCTTGTTGGCACTCAAACACAGAAGACACACAGCTGTGGTTAAGTTTATATTTTAATGTCAGCCTAAGGAAGTAAGAAACAAAACTTTAGTAATGAATACCACAGGCTTGGTTCTTGAATGCTACTCTGTTGATGCTGATGATTTTGATAAAAACTGTTTAAGAAGCTTAATTACGGAGCCTGCAGAATTGGTGACACCTTGCTGCCAACAGTTTCAAATAGTTCCCATCAAATTGATCTATTCAGCATTATTTCATTTTGAATTGAGGGGATTATCACTTCATTCAACAGGATATCAAAGTGGACAAATGAGTGATCACATTTCTGTTACAGTGCAGGTATCTCCAAAACTGACATAAAAGTCAGTCTCTCATTTTTCATCCTAACCCTCTTTTGTGAACTTACACTGCGCCAAAGGTCACGCCATCTCCGCTATTTCTCTGATGTAGGGAAAGGGTAAAGGGACATAACTTTTTCTTGCCTTTATCATATTAATTATTCAATTATTAATTATTCTGTTTTTTTTTTTCTTACATCGATGTAATTTATTGATAACAAGCACAAGAAAAAAAAAATAGCTAAATATATCTCAATTAAATTATGTTGGTGTCACAATGATATTTAGAAAGTTCCTGTGTTTACAGAGGTATACCTAAATTTATAATTGTCAGTTATTCTAACTAACCTCCAAAAATGCATAAAACATTGTTGCATTCCTTCATTAATATGTTATTACCACAGAGCAAAAACACCTTATTGTCTATCTCAAAGTTCCATCTAATGTTTTAGTTTTGGTTTTAGTATCATTCCGTTTCTAATCAGCATCATAAAGACTCAGTGACATCTCCTGCAGGACTATTAACCTTATATATGGCATACATGGGTGTGTTAGTGTTGTGTATGCACACTGTACACACATATTAAAATGCTAAAACTCCGTCTAATATTTAAGACTAAAAAGGGCTCAAGGGTACTTTGCTAGCTTTATTTTTTGGACTTGGTTAAATGTCTGCTTTGCTAAAAGTTACCATATGCATATTGACATTTAATAAAACCTCCACTTTACCATAACTCTACTGGAACTGTATCTATGCTGTTATCTATGAGCAACACTTGGCTGTACAGTGATCAGAGAAAAATGTTAGAAACCGCTGAACTTCTGACAGTTTGTCTTCAGGCTTATTTCTAGCACTTCCCACCTTTCTGTTCCCACCATACTGGGGTTTGGACTCAGTGCCTTAAGTACGTTTCCACAGGGTGCATTAAGGACTTGGAAGGCAGGCACAGCATGGTATGACGTTTCAGGATGGAGGATGGTTCAGGCATGGATCATTAGGCTTTCTGGTTAAGTTTAAGGCGAGGGTAAAAGGCTTGACTTTGTCAACATATTCCAACAAGGACACCTATATAAAGCACCATCCACAACCATTTATACTCCTGGTAAAATGTTACAGTTAAGGGTTCACAAGGAAATAAAAACATGAAATTTTTGCACTATTTGTTGGAAAAACTCAGTTTACCTTTATTCTTTCTAATTAACTTTTTCACTAATCACAAAAGATGTGTTAAACAATTGGCATTGAATAATCCAATCCATGTGTGACTAATATGCTAACACTTACAGCAACACCTGATGATGAGAACTCATTTCTCTCCATTTTATTCATTCATTTTTTTACATGTCTCATTCATTGTTCCCACAAACAGAATAAAGGTTGTATCCAGTTCAGTATTAATCAGTATTTTAAATTGAACACCAGAAACTGTGAAACAGCCCTTTTATTTAGTATGGATCAGAAGCCAACTTTCATGTCAATTAGGCCTTTTGATGACAACACTGTGAGGATCAGTGTTGAGAAACCGTTCATATTGTCTCTGTCACACAGCTCTTTCTTTTAACTAGCTATGCAAAATATTGGAGGATGCGGGGATCTTCTTCTATGCAAGTGTAACTGCAGCTAGCTCAACAGGCAGTATGAATGAAATGACTGTCAGGAACTACTTCTTTTATGTGACACACCTCACATAAGAAAATAAATATTGTGGTGTTTTCATACTATCATAAATTACTTTTAAATATTTGAATAAAATAAAAGAAATAATAAAAGAAATATTTCATTTTTATTTTTGTTGCACATGAATACATTTTACATCTATACCCACTTATCCTTTTCGGGTCGCATTGGGGTCAGTGCATGACTCCCGCGGTCTTTAGGTGAGAGGCGAGTAAAGGGTCACCAGTCCATCACAGGACAACACAGAGAGACACAGGACAAACAACCATGCACACACGCATTATCAGGGCAATTTAGAGTAACCAATTACCAAGTGCTATATTTAAAAAAATTGATTCTCTGATTCTAAATTGATTCTAAATCAATTCTTATAAAAATGCTCAAATATTTAATTGTACGCCCAAAGACAGATTTTAACCCTTTCAAGTTGTTTTCCCTTTTTACAGTTAAAGTAGGGGGGAAAAAAGGCCAGGCGGGCATGTTGCGGCTTAGCTGCTAAAGGGTTAACACAGTTTCCCACTGTAAACTTTACCCCACCCATAGTCAATTCATTGCATTCACGCATGCGCGCTACGTGTGAAGAACATGGCGTCGATAGACTAGCGCCGGCTTTCAAAACGCCCGTGCTAGGCTGCGGTCTGGCACATTTTGGGTTCAGACTGGACAAACGGAAAGATGAGCTTGATGGAAGCAAAGCAATTTGCTAGGTCTTCAGAATGGAGGCAAAGTATTGTGGAACTATGACCCATTTCAGGAGCCACCTGCGTTTCCACTATCGGAACTTTAGGGTAATTTGACCGGATATTTTTCTGACGGGGTAGTCTGTTGGCCCGCCCCTCTCAGCCGCTGTGTCTCCATGCACAATCAACCCATTAAGGACTCAGCTAAATACCATATGTCACGACTCTCTTTAGGGAGTAGCGTCACTGATCAACTCAAAAAGGCACCCAGAACAGCAGAAATAACAAGAGATCGACATGAAAGTAGCAGGTCTTGTTGCTGTCTTTCTGTTTGCTATGTTGTTATAAACTGCTTCGCCAGCAACTCTTCTTATTTTCACAAAGGCTGTTGTTTGGTGACGTCTGCTCAGTTCCCTCTGAATTACAACCAATCAGTAACTCCATTCCCATTGAGCGACTCGAATGGGCCATTCTGAGTACATACCCCCATACAGGTACTCCGTTGGTTCATGAAATGGCCCGAGAACGGCTCTGTTGGCCAGGCCCAGTGAAGTGGAGACACGCCGTATCGGGAAGTTCCATTCAAATTACCCTGAAGTTCCAAAAGTGGATTTACACCTATTATAAGAAATCACCAAGATCTCATGTTTGAGCCGTCCACCGGGTCACAACAGGTGAAACTCAAGCAAACACTACAACTGCCAGCCAATTCTGTACATTTTCTGAAAATAACTGAGGCAATTGGTGACTTCATTTGCAAGGATGTGCACCCCCACTACTTCCAGAAATTTGAATCGATACCCAGCTCTACAATTAACCTGTTATTTTTCTGGACTGCGGAGGGAAGTCAGACTATCTGGAGAGAACCCATGCATGCACAGGGAGAACATGCACACTATATACAGAAAGACCTCAGTCTGGGGTTCAAACCCAGGACTTCCTAGCTCCAAAACAATAGTCCTAAAAAGAGCATCACTGTGCAGCCCAATTTAGAAAATTACTGCATTTCTTTTAAACGCTGTTTCCAGTGATGTGGGGAAAAAAATCCATAGTAATAAAAAGAATGCTTCTAGGGGGAGCAGTAGGTAGAGCAGGCGCCAAATGTATGGAGGCTTGTGACAGGATGGCACACTTAAGCTCTGTTTTGGGGACCAAGTTTTATCATTTTGGCCGGCCATGCACATCGCCATTTCACAGCACAGAAGGTGCTCACCACATGGGACGAGCTGCTAGGAAAACTCTCAAAGCATGTTTATTTCTATAACATATGCATGACTGAATATAGTGATAGAGAAAATAAATTTTACTAACTATTAAAGACTTACAATAATGTTTTAAAAGTAATATTTATGAGACCAAACTTTTCAGTTGAGTTTTGTTTGGAATGCACTTCCTCTATTTACTCTTTTGCTGACCAGTTGTTGAATACGGGCGGATTTTACCCATCTACTGTTTAAAATAGGAACAGGAGCACCCAAACTTTGCCTCAAGTGAAGGCGTCAAAGCCAAAGGGACGTTTATCGTGGCATAATTCTCTCAAGACAGCTGTTGAGTAAAAGTCCACCTGCAGCTTAACTGACCTGAAAGCAGCTCTTATGGGTTCTCCTTGTCCTTTTGCCCCATTTCCTCTCTTTTCTAAAATAAAGTACAGTAGTGAAAGAAATTTTTTTTTTTCATCAAAAACATTGGTAAGTGCCTTAACTCTTTTCGTTATAAGGAGATAAAAGTGTATCCTAAAGGGTTTTCACACGGCAGCATTTAATTGTGAAACAACCCTGTTTAATGTTTGCAGTGATTTATGTTCAGTTCCACATTAATCCCATAATGTAATTTCTTTTAACAGGATCTTATAGTACGCTGCTCTTACAACTGTAAACGTCTTTGAGTAAGACTTGCACACATTTCACTCTTACTGACATACTGACCACAGTATCTGCCTTTTCACTTCCAAGCCTTTGAAAACATAAGCTTTGTCACCACCTAGTGGAAATACACACACACAAACACATTCTCTCAGTTAACGCCAAGAGTGCATGGCTTTCCCTCTGTGCCATACTCCTCCTGCAAAAAGACATCATGATTGCCCCAAGGTTTGTTTAGGCTTGTTTACACACATGCTGGTATGAATCCATGCTGGTTTGTGTGTGCGCAAGGTTAGTCTGACGTGTGTAACAAAACTATGTGACTGGAGATCTTGTGTTTCGGTCCACATCTTCATTCTGTGCTGTGTGTGTCTGTGTGTTTGCTCGTGTGCATGTGAGTGAAAGAGTGGAGAAAAGGTCATGATTACTCTTTGCAGCCAATAAGAGAAACCCAAGGAGAGTGGGGATAGGAATTGGCCAGCAGTGACCTTTAACAAATCTGACGTTTTACCTTGTGTGTAAGGCTCTCCAATCACATCCTGCAGCTCTGTATCGTACAAATTGTCTTTCTTTGCTCCTGTGGGCCTTCACACTGTCTCCAGTTTGTGGGAAGAGTGGCAGTAGTAGCATGTTTCATTAATGACTAAGGCCGGCTTCACAGAGGGAACTGTACAGCAGGTTCTGCAGTGCTGACATATCAAACGTGATGTCTTATGTTAAACGTAAACTATGTTCATGAAGTATAATGATGAACATCACCTAACACAATTAAATTGGAATCATAGTGTAAAACACAGTAAACAGTTGAAAACAGATATTTACAAACACTGTACAAAAGGACACACGACCATTTTGTTAATGTCTAAATTATTCAGACCTTTTCCTGTTTTAGCTCGGTTAGCATTAGTATGATTATTTATATCTGCTAAACAGCAGGTTAATTGCATATTCTTTTAACTCTTGTTGACAATTGTCTTTTAAACTGTAAAGCTTGGGTCATTTTGGGTGTCCTTCCTCAAGCTTTACATTATAGTTTGTTTGAAATTTGGCCCATTTGTCCTCACAGAACTGGTGTAGGTGTGCCAAGTTGGTTCACACAAACCTATGCAGTTGTGCCCTCAGATTTTCTGTGGAATTGAGATCAGGACTTTATGATTGGCACTCCAAAATATTGAATTTGTTGCCCTTTGAAAGTAATTTGGTGAGATGCTTAGCATCACTGCCCATTCGGAAGACCTATTTGTGGACAAGCTTCTACTTCCTGGCTTATGTCTTTAGTTGTTGCTGTACTTTCTCTACGCAATGTTCTTCCCTCATGATGGCATCTATTTCTTGAAGCCCACTAGTTCCTCAACAAACGCATACACCACATTATGCTGCAATCCCTATACTTCACAGTTGGGATGGTGTGGCTTGCAAGCTTTCCCCTTTTTCCATCAAATATAAGAATGGTAATTATGGCCAGATACTTCAATTTTAGTATTATCTCTCTTTTTTTTTGTTTTTAGAGTAATAGCTTCTTTTTTCAGAGTGGCCTTTCAGCTCAAGTTGGTGCTGGACTTGTTTCACTTGTACTAATGGCCTTTTTTTCAGCTTCAGGCAGCATCTTTACAAGGTCTTTTGCTTTTTTCTGAGGTTAATATGCACCCAATTCTGCTTATCTTGCAGACACAGAACCACTTTGCTTCTTAATTATAAGCTGGACAACCTAATTCTGTTCCAGGGTGTATTTAATTGAACAGATGAATGGAGAACCTGTAGGCATCTGGAAATGATACCCAAGGATGAACCAGACTTGGCCAGTGCAAGAGTTCTCCTTCTGTTATCATGTATTACTTTTTGAAAATGTTACCTTTAGACTACACCCATATTTGTGTCTCCATTTAACTCGTATGTTGTGAATTAACCGAGAATGAGACAGAAGCTTGACAGGCCACGACATCATGTAGACCTTCCCAAATGATTTAAAGGCATAGTAATCTTAGTGTGTGTACAGTTTGTAATTTGAAAAACGTATTAAACAAAATTCTCAGGAAAATGTCACCTTCTAGTTATTCTGGTATTTAGCAAATATAAATACTGTTGGTAATCCTAACTGACTTAGAACAGGAAGGTTTTGTTTAACATAATAAATATAAGGTTGTGTGCCTTTTTACACACTTATCGCTGTCTTATCTATACCCGCTCCAGGCCTTTCCCATGATGTCACTAAGACAGGGTACACCTGGGCAGGTTATCAGTCCATCAAAGGAGAACATAGTACAGGACAAACATAAATGCACTCAATTACTCATAAGGACAACTTAGAGTGGCATTATCTTAGCTGTTCCTAGAACTACACTCTTCTGCACAGAGATATCAGAGTTTGTACCTGTAATTTGCTGTACCACTTCCACACTTTGGGAATTACAGCTCAAAGTGCACCAGTGACAACTGGCACCACTGAAACCGTGACACTACTTCTCTATTTTCTCTTTGAGCCATTGGCATTTCTCATGTTTGTCATGCTATTTCTTTTCGCCAATGGTTGGCATAGATTGTTTACCACACCAGGTCATGGCATTCCATGTAACATTAACTGCCACCATTGTGCACCAAACAGTTAAGTAATGGACTGTTTCAAGGACATCTTTACTCTGCCAGTCTTGGGCCCTGTCTAGTGTGGTAAACCCTGGCCCCTGTTGCTCGTGTCCTCAGTGCCTGTTCCTGTACTCCATGGTCAGAGCTTCTGTATTTTCCTGTTCTCCAGTCTACCTTGGCCTCCCTGCTTTCTGTTTGTGTACAGTCTCTGGGTACTGAATATTGGATTAAATCTGTGCAATGTGAGGAGCTTCATTGTCTTGATGTCAGTGGCTTCTATCTCCTTCTTTGCCAATGTTGGTGTGGGATACTAAGGGATCTCAAGGTATTTATGGCTACCTTTAATATCTGTAATGATGCCTTCTGGTAGTTCAAGCCCTTCACTAATAATCACCTTGCTCTGCTTGAATACAATTTAGCCACATCAATCTAGTGTGAATGATAATTTGGATTTCCTTGCTTTATCTCTTGGTTACATGGATCAGTATGTTGATGACTTGCTCATTTTTGGCATACAGCGTGATGCCATCAATGTAGAGGAGGTAACAACTGGTAGTTCCACTTTAAAATCGTTATCTATAGCTGCTCATTGCAATGATCTGACTGAGGTTTAGGCCAATACAGAACAGCAGTGGAGACCAAGCATCACTTTAGTATGGCCTGCACTTGATGGTAAATTGGGCAACAAGCTTTCAATTGACTTTCAGAGTTGGGTTCCACATTCCATTTGGACTCTTTGCGAAATGTGACAATGAGTCTTATGTTTTCTTGTTGTAATTTCAGACAGTGCAGAGGTTTGTATGCATGGGCTTGCAGTCTTGGGTGACTTCCTTGTCAACCTGTACCTGGTGTTTGGCTTCTCTCATGTTACTACCAATCCCTTTCTGCGCCCTACACATGTACTGACTCATATGCCTATTCATAGTTGCTGCTATGATACCTGTCATGAGCTTCCATCTAGTGCAAAGACATGTTATTGGTAGATGGTACATTCCCATTCTGGGGGTCTTTATGATCAGGATTCTCTAACCTGAGACAACAATTATGGGTGAGTCCCATCACATAGCAACTGTTTCATCTGGGCTACCAGACATTCTTAGAGAGCAGTCAGTATCTTTAGCCAGTAAGTATGGATCACCCCAGACCCTGGTGGAGTCCAAACTCTTTATACTAGAGACTCTTCTCTTAGATGACTGTCAGTGTACTGAGTCTTGCTCTGAGAGACTGTTGTGGTCAGTCTCCAGCTCCTCCAATCATATAAAACAAACAAACATATGAATTGTGATGGAACCTACTCTGAACTCACCTACTCTGTTAACATAACTTGCATTGCTTTACCTATAATGAAATGTGAAAGGAAATCACCCTATATGGTTTGCAAAACAACGCTGAATATTAGAATACATGAAAATGTAAAACAAAGCCTATAGATGTTATCAAAATGCTAATGATCAGGAGTAAATATCAGAAAAGTGGGAATCCAATCAACTTCATATTGTACAGCAAACCAAGTAGCCTGTTGGGGATATTAGGATTGTAATCTTTATTTATAAATCTTACCTTTGCATGCTAAAGAAAATAATCCCAAAAACACTTGTATAAATGTATTGAAATGACTTCTTGTTAAGTGCCTTGAGTATGTCAGGAATGTGTGTGGAGAGTGGACCCAAACGCAGACACTGAGGGAAGGTGCAGGATGTTTATTCAAGGAGGAGGTGATGGTGATGATGACGATGAAGACGACGGCAAGGAACGGAGACACTGGACATCGGGCAGTAACGGAGAGATGGGAAGAAGACACACCATGGAGGTAGAGACAACAATAGTAATTAATGATCCGGCACTGAGTGGAGAGAAGTGATGGTTTATAAAGTCTTTTCGGGTACGCCCCTGGAAGTCTGGCGGACGGCCCCTGTGGCGGCCCCTGAGGACCTGGGGGTCGGGCGGACGGCCCTGGTGGCGGCCCCTGAGGACCTGGAGGTCGGGCGGGCGGCCCGGATGGCGTCCCCTTGCTGGGAGGCGGGCGGCCGGGCGGCCCGAATGGCGTCCCCTTGCTGGGAGGCGGTCGGCCGGGCGGCCCGAATGGCGTCCCCTTGCTGGGAGGCGGTCGGGCGGGCGGCCCAAATGGCGTCCTCTGGCTGGACGGAAGTCTGGAGGACGGCCTCGTGATCCTCCCTTGAGGACCTGGAGATCCGGGGGACAGCCCTTAGGTCCTCTTCTGAGGGTCAGGCAGCGGCTGAGGAGCTTGGCTGGTCGGCAGCAACAAAGATGCCTGGCCGGTAAAGGTCGGCCGAGATGAAGAGAGTCTGGAGGCTCGGACGCCTGCTGAGACGAAGAGTCTGGAGGCTCGGACGCCTGCTGAGACGGAGAGTCTGGAGGCTCGGACGCCGGCTGAGACGGAGAGTCTGGAGGCTCGGACGCCTGCTGAGACGGAGAGACTGGAGGCTCGGACGCCGGCTGAGACGGAGAGTCTGGAGGCTCGGACGCCGGCTGAGGCGGAGAGTCTGGAGGCTCGGACGCCGGCTGAGACGGAGAGTCTGGAGGCTCGGACGCCGGCTGAGAAGACGAATCTGGAGGCTCGGACGCCGGCTGAGAAGACGAATCTGGAGGCTCCAGTGATGGGGACGGGTCCTCCTTAACCCTCCCCGGGAGCTCTGGCGACGGAGACGGGTCCTCCTTGACCCTCCCCGGGAGCTCTGGCAACGGGTCCTCCTTGACCCTCCCCGGGAGCTCTGGCGACGGGGACGGGTCCTCCTTGACCCTCCCCGGGAGCTCTAGCGACGGGTCCTCCCTGACCCTCCCCGGCTGGAGAGCCGCCGCTGTGACCGCCAGAAACACAGCAGCCACAATAACGGCAGGCTCTGGGACTGGAGCTGAAACGGGCTCACGGACTGGAGCTGGAACGGGCTCACGGACTGGAGCTGTAAAGGGCTCACGGACTGGAGCTGAAACGGGCTCACGGACTGGAGCTGGAACTGCCCCGGAAGCGGCCCCACCTCTGTGGCGTTGCTGCCTGCTGTGAGGCGCTCCCCTGGAGCAGAGGTAGGCTGTCTTGTCCCCATAGAAGAACTCGAAGAGGTCCTCCTCCCTGATGTGAGGAGCCCTCGAAGAGCCAGCTGGAGGAGGGACAAAGACGGCGGGGGAGAGAACTGTCGGTGCGTGCAGCGCGGAGATGCATCCGATGTTGGTGGTCTGTGTGGGAGCGCTGCCCTGCTCCCCACACCCGGAAACTCCGGCTCGGCGGCCCCGTCGCCTGCGGCCAGATGGTGGAGGCGGAGAGGGCGGACCGGTGATCTGGTCCAACGCCTCCTGGCGAATCCTCTCCGCCTCGCGCCGCAGATCGGCGAGATCCCGGGCAGAGAAGACACTCCGGAAGTGAGGGAGCACTCCGAGGATCTCCTCTGCTCCGGAGATGCGCACAGGAAGGTGAGGAGAGGCCGCGAGCTTCACCAGGTTGGCCCTGATGTCCTGGCGGAGGGAGGCAATCTCTCTTGCGAGTGCTGGGTCCATTTTAAGGCCGGATCATTCTGTCAGGAATGTGTGTGGAGAGTGGATCCAAACGCAGACGCTGAGGGAAGGTGCAGGATGTTTATTCAAGGAGGAGGTGATGGTGATGATGATGACGATGAAGAAGACGGCAAGGAACGGAGATACTGGACATCGGGCAGGAACGGAGAGACGGGAAGACGACACACCATGGAGGTAGAGACAACAATAGTAATTAATGATCCGGCACTGAGTGAAGAGAAGTGATGGTTTATAAAGACAGGACGTGAGTAGGATCAGGTGTGAATGATTTGGGAGACACAGGTGAGGACAATGAGGAGGAGTGAATAGGGCAGCGTGACAGAGAAGACATCTGCTGTGAATCTGCACTATATAAATAAACTGAATTGAATTTAACATGATGCTGCTACCACAAGGTTTCACAGTATGGATAGTGTGTTGATGGTGATGTGCAGTGTTGGTTTTGTTATCATTTTTTATGTGAACCAAATCTGATCAGGACCCCTTCTTTGTTGTCGTTTGCTCTGTCCCCTTCATGGCTTGTGATAAACTGCGATGTTCTTTCCATTTTCAAATGATGGATTGTACAGATCTCTGTATGTCAAAGTTTTTAAAATAGTTTTATTACCCAACTCTGCTTTAAACTCCTCCACAACTTTGCGCCTGACCTGCCTGATGTGTCCATTTGTCTTCACAAAAGTCAGTTGACCTGACATGTATGAGTCCAACCTTAAAGGTGTATTTAAACATCTTACTGGCCAGTGTGCTGCTCCCTGAGATAGTTAAATACAGCTACCATTAGCCCTATTTGCATTTATATGGATCCAGCACAGCAATCACAAAGGAGGTAATTGGCAATACCATCACCTTCATTATCTTCTCAGTGTGTCCTAATGCCGGTGTCCTTATAGTTAACCAGCTGTGCCCATCAAAACAGCGAATTAAGAGGAGACATAAATTATTTAAGCAAGAAAGCAAACTTTGCTGGAGTCTGAAATTTCCAGTATTACACATCGTAAATAGATTGCAAGCTGGTTTTAAAATGTTACAATTACAGATGTTTTGATCAAAGGTTTTTGGACAGGATTGCTGTGGTTGGAAAGTCTGCATCAACCTCACGCCAATGACTGACGCAATTTGCTGGGATTCCTTAAATAGGAAACTTTTTAACTGATTGGAATGTTTGTATAAATGTATTGAAATTACTTCTTGTTAAGTGCCTTGAGATGACATCTGTTGTGAATTGGCGCTATATAAATAAACTGAATTGAATTAATAGGCCTTGATCAGTCATCGCATTGTAGCTCTGACTGTATGTTTAGTGTTGTCGTCCTGCTTGCAGGTGAACCTCCACCGCATTCTCTTTTGCAGCCGCCACCAGGTTTTATCTCAGGATTGCCCTGCATTTAGCTCCATCTATCTTCCCTTCACCTTCAATTATGACCAGCTTCCCTGTCCTTACTGAAGGAAAGAATCCTTATTCCAATGCCATCTTTGCTAACAGTCCAGAACAGTACAAAACAGAGCAAACAATTTCCAAAGGTTCAAGAAATGTACATTTCAGGGTTTGAGAAGCATCCTCAGAAATACTGTACTTCTTGATTTAGGGAGAAGGACTGGGCTTAAAAGGAGCAGTTCTCTGCTTTCACACAAGCTTCAATTTTTTCCAGTTTTTATTTTTTTGCTAATCTCATTTGAAAAAACAAGAAAGAAGCCTTTGTTGTTTAATTAATATCTAGCTGTGTATTCAAATAAAAAGTGTCAGACATTTTCAGTAGAAATAATTTTAGGTCATGTGTGAAATAGATTATTTAATAATACTTTATGAACTATCAGCCACCCACTGCTGTTTGACATTAATTTCATATTCAGAGACACCAGCATATTGATTCCAAACAAGCTGAGTCGGTCCCAGGAAGATGCAGTATTCTCCATCAGAAACATCAGGGGAAGTGGGGGTGGGGGGGTGGGGGGGGACTTAGTTAGCATAACAACTAATTATAACGTTCAACAGAATAACCTGGGAATATCTTGGCCAAACGCTCCGAGTGGACCCCGGGGTCTCTGGACGGAGAGACAGAGAGGGGGAAACAGAAGAGATATGGGACAAGAGAGGAAGGGAATAAGAGGGAGAGAGGGGGAGTGAGATGAAAGAGGCAGACACAGTGCTCTGGGCTCAGTGTGACAGAGTGTGTGACGGCTCAGTCAGGAGGCACTGAGGGAGGAATGAGATGGCTCGGGTCCACTCACAACAAAGTACACACACACAAAAAATACACACACGCAAACATGCAGATTGCATATCCAACAAAGCAGTCTGCTCCATGAAGGCTCGAACTTGAATATTGTGTTTGTATGTCTTCCCTCATGCTTTCAGTATTCCACAGCTAATTCATGTGAAAGAGTGAAATAGGAAAACAGTCAATCCAGTCTCTGAATTTACAGATACTTTGTTAGGTACACCGGCTCAGTTGCTTGTTAGCACAAACAGAAAATCAGCTGCACTGCAGCAACTACATTCTTACATGTCATAATGGAGTTTTGAGGAGGACCCAGGTACGGAGGAGTAATGCCCGGTTCACACAGCAGGGTTTTTGGCCTTGATTCTCCCCTTTCGACATGCCCTGATTATTGGGATGGCTCTTAAGATAATCCTAACAGATATTCCTGTCATGTGTGGTGTGTTCAGAGTGCTCTGGTCTGCTCGGAAGGATGTTGGGACCGCCCCGATCACAAATCAGGGATATTCAACTTGTTGGATTGTCTGCGCCTGATATAGCAGCATGTGTGGTGTGTTCAGAGTGCTCTGGTCTGCTCGGAAGGATGTTGGGACCGCTCCGATCACAAATCAGGGATATTCAACTTGTTGGATTGTCTGCGCCTGATATAGCAGCATGTGTGGTGTGTTGGAGGACAGACGAGCGTGCAGCCTGTTGAATGTGAGCTGTAGCCAATCAAAAAGCGAGGTGACTTAAAAATAATACAAAACCTGGAGAAGCAATGTGACAAGAGAAGCCAGTGAAAAGCAATGAGAAAAGGTACGCTTATATACTGAGGAAACTGTGGAGAATGACACAGGAACCAGAGAAGATGATCAGGTGTAAACAGATGCAGGTGGGAGAGTAACTAAGCAGAAGGAGATGAATCTCAGCTGGGAAGGGAAGCAGAATGGCAGGAAGAAAAAGAGAGGGAACAGAAGGAATGTGAACACATGCACCATGAAGAAATAAACTCAAAATAACAAAATTATCCTAAGTAAAAAATAATGGTAAATCAGAAAACTAACAAAGGAATTGGCTAGAAATGACTATATCTAAATAAATAATAAAGAACTGATCAAAGACCCAAACACAAATTAACCTAAAAGTCCAAACACCTGAGGGCCATTACAATATAGGAATCTAGTAGGGGTATAACGGTACATGTATTCATATTAGGATTCTTCGGCACAGTCCGGTCGGTTTGGTACGCACCTGTACTGAACAAGTACAACTTTTTTCTACTTGAACACATGCAAAAGGTTTATTTGTGGGACTCAGAGCAGAGTGCAACGTTCAATTCAATTCAGTTTATTTATATAGTGCCGATTCACAACAGATGTCATCTCAAGGCACTTAAGAAGTCATTTCAATACATTTATACAAACATTCCAATCAGTTAAAGAGTTTCCTATTTAAGGAATCCCAGCAGATTGCGTCAGTCATTGGCGTGAAGTTGGACTCTGTTGATGCAGACTTTCCAACCACAGCAATCCTTCAGCAATCCCTCATACTGAGCAAGCATCTTCCCCAGCACAACTTTAAAAAATGACACCGAAACAAAACAGAAATGACTCCCAGCTATCACTAAACTCTGCTATTTGGGAACATTAATGGTTTCTCATGCAGCTACAGTAGAAAAAGAACGATGGACCAAACCAGAACTTTGTCAGCGAACGCATCTTTACAGAGCAATAAGGTCCATAACACGCTATGCACTGAACTGAATTACTCACCTGAAACAATGTCAATCCTAATGTAAGCATCACTGATACTTGAGAAAAACCAGCTGACGTCCACATGGCAACAGTAGCATTCAATTAGCCCAAACTTCTTATTTTGTATAAAATGCAAGTCGGCGTTAATGGGAAAGGATTTTCCCCACAGCTCCCCATGCTGCATTAAAGTACAGCTGGGAGACTAGGTTGTTGAAATATCAAAACAACTCCAAAGTGATTTAGGCATATTCTGTTCTCAAATATTAAACATTAACACTGACTGCTTTCGTGTGTTTATATTGTTTTCTACTCTGGCTATGTCTGCTTGTACTATTTTTATCCGATCTAATCCCCAGTCAATTCTATACTTTCAACTTTTTATGTTACAGAATATAATAAAATCTAATTAATTTCAGGAATTTACATTTAGGAATTTAAGAAAAAAATCCTTTGTTTAATGCTTCACGAAGTTAAAAAATAAAGTCATAACCACATTTGCATTCATTTTTCCGAACCGTGACTTTAAAACCCCAAATATGTTCCGAACCGTGATTTATGCGTATCGTTACAACCCTTAAAATCTAGTCATGTTGAAGACGACCTGCTGAAGTGGAAGCCAAGCCTAAAATTGGAGAAGAAAGGGGAGTTAAGTGACTTTTAAGGTGCCATGGTTGTTGGATGCATGCTCTGTACACCTGAATGTTCTGAAAAAGAGAAAGTATCCAGTGAGCAGCAGTTGAACAGATTAAACAAGTCTGTTGATGACAAAAGTCAGAGGAAATGAACAGGCTGGCTTGAGATAATAGAAACATAACAGTAGATGGGCTACACCAGCAAAGGACCACACTGGGTGCCATTACAGTCAGCTAAGAACATGAAACAGAAGCTGCAGCTTGCATTGGCTCACCAAAACTTGGACAATACTAAGTTGGTCCTATTAGTCTCCTTTTCCACAGCAACATTCAGATGGTAGGGTCAGAATTTCACATAAACAAAATGAAAAGCATGGATCCATTCTGTGGGGGGAGATTTTATTTCATATCTTGTAGCCCCTTAACACCAACTGAGCACCATTTAAACCACACAGTGTACAGTGAAGAAAATAAGTATTTGACACACTGCTGAAGTCCCAAGTTTCCCCACTTCCAAAGAATTGAATTTTCCCTGAAACCTGTTTAAAATAGGACTTGAATGACATGTCTTGGTAAAAATAATAACCATGAGGTTCCTGACATTATTACCGGAGGCCAATGTAATGCCATCCAGATGAAGAGATTGACTAAGCAGTTTCTTTTTCAGAGGTTCTGGACCAAAGAGGACAGCTTTCGTCTTTTCAGAATTTAAAAGCAGAAAGTTTAGAGTCATCCAGGTTTTTATGTCTTCCAGATATGCCTGTAATCTACCTAACTGACTGGATTTATCAGGATTTATGGATAAATATAGTAGCGTATCATCGACATAACAGTGGAAATTTATAGCATGCTGTCTGATGATTTTACCAATTGGTATAGTAAAAAGAATTGGTCCTAGCACAGAAGCCCTGTGGTCATGGGAGTAATACACGCAGGGTACACATGGGGACACTTCCTCTGTCGGTTCTCTGTCCCCCGCAATTTTTTCTGATGTTACAGCCGTTTTTCGAGCTGTCTTTAAACGCACTTTAAGTGTACACGTGCACAGGCATCCAGTGGATTGCCGACAGGTACTGCTGAGCAGAGCAGCATGTTCATGTGCACAGTTATTAAGATGTAAGTTGAGTTATGTTGTTGTTGGATGCAGGATATATTCGCTAAATGAAGCCTAGTTAATACATGTCAATACATCATGGTAAGCTGGTTAACAATACTAATGTTACCTATGTTACATCCCTTGCTAGTTAGTTCATGCAAGGAATAAACCCAATTCTCTCTCATTTCTGTGCAGGACTTTACTGCTTTCCACATATTTGAAAGAAATCTTTGTTGCCACAATAAAAAAAATCAGGGTCAGGGAGGGTCTGCACAGGTGGAATAAGAATATAAGTAACTGAGAAAGAAAAATGGCAAAGAAGGACTCCGAGGTTAATTTCCACAATAATATCACTGCTACTCATCCTAATTATATTTCAGAGTTTTGCTTTCTACATCTTTATTTATCTTTAATGCCACAATAGTAAAGACCAGAGTCAGGGAGGAGACATGAGACCAGAAGCAGGAACACAAGCTGCGTTTACATGTGCAACATGTCTTTAATCGGATCACAGTTCGGATTAGAATTTAACTGTGTACATGGGACCTGTAAAAATGAATCCAATTATAACAAGTGTGTACATCTGCCACACGTTCGATCAGATTAAATTATTTTGACATGCTCAAAACGATCTAAAGTACCGGAAACAGCTGTAGAAGAAGAAGTAGCAGACTTCCACTGTAAACAAACATGGTTGCGAGTGTTTAAAATGGAGCAGTACTAAGTTCTTAAGAGCGTGCTTTTATTTTTTTCTGGTCACGGTTTTACATCTACAAGCCTTTATTGTTGTGTACACAGTCAAATTCTAATACAAATCATTTTATTGTTTTACGGCGAGGTAATGTATGTCTATGCATGACATAACAGACATGCGCAGTAGGGACCGACATTCGGAATAAGTGTTTACATGAACAGTGATCGGATTAAAACTATGCTAACTTAGCGCTTTTAGTCAACAGCTATAGTTAGGGTATCAGTTACTGTTAGGCAAGGAGGAAAGGTGCAATTGAATGCAAGAGGATGATCATTGAACACAAAGTGTACCCAATAAACTGCGCCTAATTCTGCCCCCCCTCCCCCCAACACCTCCTTTTTTTCTCAAGGCACATTCACACCGGTCAGCGCGTCCAGGCGTCAAATCGCTCAAACGGACGAAATCGACGCTTTAAAATTAAAACCCAGCTGCTTGCACACTTTGTAGTCTGCGTCGGGGCATCAGCGCATCACGTCATTACGTCAGCATGCGGGCGTGGATTTGTCTGTTGCTTATTGTTTACAACATGGCGGATCATGTCAAGTGGCTTGGGTTTATTTAATTAATGAAGTCATGCAAGCCAGACAACGTCGTCTAAACACAAAGTTAAAAGAAAAATATTTAACTGCTTACCTGGCACTCGTCAGTACAAAGAGTCGCTCTGATTGGTTGACGCCCCGCGTTTGCTGCCCGAAAGTTCAGTTTTCCCAACTTCACGCAGCAGCTGCTCCGACGGTCCGTCAGCGCATCCGGGCAGCAGCCGCGTGGACGCGCTGATGCCAGCTGCGCTGATGCCAGCTGCGCTGATGCCAGCTGCGCCGATGCGCGCGACTTGCTGCAGGGCAGTTTGGCGCCCACTTGATGCTAGATACCATAGACTTGTATGTAATCTAGCTGCCCTGCTGCCTGGACGCACTGACCGGTGTGAACGTGCCATAAGCTTCAGTCTTTGCTTCACAACACACTGCTCAGCATTTCCTGTTATCTTTGCACCCTGGGAACCAGATAACAATCTGCAGTCAGTTTGAAAGCTAATAAAGACAGCAGGGTTTTTTTGTTTGTTCTTTTACTTCCTCTGCTCTACTGAGTTTTCACAGATGAAAAGGGAAGTCTTAGTGGTTGTAGACTGTTATCTGTCTCTGTTGTATTTTAGCTCCTGCTGTACATTGTTTAAACCAATATTTTTTCAGTTTTTAATAAAAATGTTGCATATCTAAACTTGATCTAAATCTTCGTAGTTTTTGTTGTACATTTTGTGCAAAATAGCGGGAAATTGTCTGTGAACAGCTATTATCAAGTCCAGCCAGAGATTCTCATTTGGATTTGGGTCTGGACTTTGACTGGGCCATTCTAGCACATGAATACACTGTAAAAAAAAACAACTAGTTGTTTCGACTAACAAAAGTTAGTGTCCGGGCTGCATTAAAATTTTAAGTTAGCTGAACTTGTGGCGATTAGTCGAGACAAATGTGTAATGAGTCAAAACAAATAAACTTTTCTAGTCAAATAAACTTAACCTTTAGTTTACATAACTTGATCAAAATTCAGTTCCTATAAAATTATTTAGTTAAGTTAACACAATCTTAATTTCTTTCAACTGGAATTCCAAAGCTGAAAATATTTAATCTACAGTTCAGTCTACAAACAATATCTAGTCTATTTAACTTAATGTTACGTCAACTTCATTATACATTTATATTTGAGTCAACTTTCATAATTTAGTTCTGCTTAAGATTAAATTTATAATGCATTATAATCTTTCAACTTTATTTTAGATCATGTTTAAAGATCTTATCTAGGTTATTGGTTGTTCCAAAGAAACCAAATCAATTCCAGTTCTTCTAAGCTTTAATAAGCCAGACAGGCAAGGTAAACACATCGGTAGTACAAAACGTTTTGTCCCCCAAAACAGCACATGCTTATGGGTAAAACATCTCGCTCTAGAACAAATGAATTATCTCTACTCATTACTTCTGTTTATTAACATGAAAAACAAAATAAAAAATGATGCACACCCAAACAGGTCAAAAAGACATTCCAGGAAAGACCTCAATAGTCATCTATGACTAATATTAACATCCTGGAAAATATCTTAAATTCTTGCAACTGAGAACGTCAGTGACCATTACAATGGTGGAACATAACTTGAAAAACAACTCAAGTCTCAGTGTAGTGTCTATACAGTTTTACGAAGAAGTCTATTCCTCAGTCCATGAACCCTTGCAGAGCAGTGCTCACCACCGATGTTCATGAAAACCTTCTGAATGACTCCAAATGTATATTGCAGTTCCTTCGGGTAGTCAATGTTCAGTGCATATAGCAGACCCATCAACATAGCTCCCGCATGCGAGTAGTCCTTAATGTCATGCAGAATGATCTGTTCCTCCAGGACCACCGATATGTCAAGAAGATCCTCTCCTTTTATTAGGACAATGCCGACATTCATTCCCTTAGTCATGCTGTCCTCCATGTCTGTGGGCTTCACAAAGAAAGGAAAAAATTGCATTGAGTATTCTTTTGTATTCTTTAGTATTTGTCTAACCGTCTAGGAGAAATGTTTCATTTAGGAAAATTAATATATATGGAATGAATGTTAGAATATATTGAATGAAACCTGAATATATGGAATGAAAACTGACATCATGAAGAAACTGGCTTCATCTTTCGTAAGGGCCCATCAGCTTCTACCTGAGGTGTTATTTCCACCACCATCTCTCCTTCAAGAATGATACATAATGTTCTTTAAGCAATGTTTTGTTAAACATGATTACTCATAAGAGGGTGTCCTGGCTGGGCGGCCGCTGTTGGGGAAGGGTGCTCTCTGGCTCTGGCCATCCCAGCCACAGTCTGATAACGCTCCTGCCATCAGGTAGGTGGGTTCAGGAGCATACGGACTAAGACCAGCAGGTTCAGAGACAGCTTCAGAGCGCGCCATCAGACTACTGACTTGCTGAGAGACCCTACGCACACACACTTGCCACTTTAAGACTGTTCACTTTAAATAGAGTAAAATAGAATTACAATTAAGACAACAGATTAAAGTGCAAATGTTAAAAGATAAAAAAAAATAGAAAGTAAACAGTAGAGTCTTTAAGTGGCGAGTGTGCGCGCCTAGGGTTTCTCAACAGGTCAGTAATCTGATGGCTGACGGCAGGAGCGTGAACAGACTGCGGCTGGGATGGCAGGAGCCAGAAAGGGCGCACCGGACCCTCCCCCCAGCAGCGGCTGTACAGATCCCGGATGGCCGGCAGCCCAGTCCCGACGACGTGCCACGCCAACCAGATCACTCTGCAGAGCTTTGTCCCCTAGGACAGCACAACCGTCGGACCAGGCTGCAAAGCCCCCAGCCAGGACACCCTCTTATGAGTACTCATGTTTAACAAAACATTGCTTAAAGAAAATTATGTATCATTCTTGAAAGAGACATGTTGTTGGAAATAACACCTCAGATAGAAGCTGATGGGCCCATACGAAAGATGGAGCCAGTGCCTTCATGATGTCAGTTTTCATTCCATATATTCAAACATTCATTCAATATATAAGTTAATTTCCTAAACGGCATGTCATAATCGATATATACATACATACACACACACAGGGCATTCTCAAAAAAATTAGCATATTTTGATAAAGTTCATTCTTTTCCATAATGTAATGATAAAAATTAAACTTTCATATATTTTAGATTCATTGGACACCAACTGAAATATTTCAGGTCTTTTATTGTTTTAATACTGATGATTTTGGCATACAGCTCATGAAAACCCAAACTTCCTATCTCAAAAAATTAGCATCTTTAGATTTTATCACAATATGCTAATTTTTAGAGAAGAATCTATCTATCTATCTATCTATCTATCTATCTATCTATCTATCTATCTATCTATCTATCTATCTATCTATCTATCTATCTATCTATCTATCTATCTATCTATCTATCTATCTATCTATCTCTCTATCTCTCTATCTCTCTATCTCTCTATATCTCTATATCTCTATATCTCTATATCTATATATCTATCTATCTATCTATATATATGAAAAAAATATATAAACCAAATTTGATAGGGTAAATAAAATGGGCCAGTCGTGAATCTTATTTTAGGTTTTAACTCCTTTTTTTTTTTAACTCCATGGAGAACGTCTCCATGAGCCGCTGCTTCTCCACATCGAGAGGAGTCAGTTGAGGTGGCTCGGGCATCTGGTCAGGATGCCTCCTGGACGCCTCCCTGGTGAGGTGTTTCAGGCACGTCTCACCGGGAGGAGGCCCAGGTGAAGACCCAGGACACACTGGAGGGACTTTGTTTCTCGGCTGGCCTGGGAGCGCCTTGGGGTTCCTCCCGAGGAGCTGGAACAAGTGGCTGGGGAGAGGGAAGTCTGGGTCTCTTTGCTTAGGCTGCTGCCCCCGCGACCCGACCCCGGATAAGCGGAAGAAAATGGATGGATGGATGGAAATAAAATGGGGACAATTTTCCACATGCATTGGTATTAAAACATTTACAGCCAGCAACAGAGTTTCATCAATTCATTCAGTAACAATAACTAAGCTTACCTCTGCAGTCCTGATGAACTTTGAAGGATCTTCGCGGAGGAAACACGGCAGGCCCCTCAGAATGACAGCCCTTTTTGTTTGGTTGGAATTCTGTTTAAAGACAGAATACACTATTAAAGCCACTTGCCACTCAAGTAGATGTGGCCATAAGGACACCTCACTTTAATAACAATGTATGAATAAATTAAGTTAATTTCATTTAACAAGCAACAGTTTGTTAACTCTGGTGCTCTGAATGACGTATATGAATGAGTGACAGTGAGCCAATGAGGGAGAGATCAATTGTGCAAGGAACAGTAAGAGTGTGTGAGTGAGGTTGCTGCTGATAACAATGCTACTACATGTTAGCATTAGTATATAAGTTGAAAATATATAATCAACACTGACATGTTCTTCATACATAAGAAAAACATATTACATTATACATGCTGGGTTTTTCTAGTTTAATGATATCACCGGCGGCATCACTCAAATTATAAATCAATGTTATTAAACTTAACAGTGAGTATTGATCAGACAGTATCTTTGACTGATACATTTTTGCATCCCTGAGCAAATATACTTACATCATCCTCAAGCATGCTTAGGACATTCTTCAGCTCTGGAAAGCTGCTGGCCCCGTAGAGCTGAAGTTGTCGAGGCAAATGCTTTTCCAGCCCAGAAAAAAAGGACCCTCTCAAGTCAGCTGAAGTGATTCGAGTGAATTCAGCTTCGATCTATTGGAAAGAAAAAAAGAAAAACGTGTCTGTGCGCACGCATTGCTCTTTTATGCGCTGTGACATTATCAGTGATTAATATGTTTGTTTTTTTCCTTCTTTAACTTTGTGAGAAATTGGATGTGAGATGGTCACATCGTCATCATGACATACCCCTGAAAAACCAATCCAACCGAGCTGGACTAAAACTAGCTAACTGTTACAACATCAATTACTACAAGCTACGATTGCTAATGCTAGGTTAGAAGTAGCTAACTTGGTAACCAAGTTAGCAAAAGAAAGACAAGACGAAAGCTATTTAATTAACTCAACCCACTTTGATTAAAAACTTTGGAGCGGGCACCAGTTTCTTCCCGAGGAAAAAGGAGAGTGTCTCTGTGCAGCGGCTGTGAGTTTCTCCTCACATAGAGCTCACCTGCGGGACAGAATCAGCTCGACCTCCCGCTGTAGAAACGGAGGCGGGGTCACGCGTAAAGTTTAAGGGATATCGGATAAATATTGTTGTCTCTCTCTTTTCTTCTCAAATATCTTTTGATATAGATTTTGTTGGCCTAGAATTTTGTTCAAAAGTACATTAATTCCATCTGAACTGAAGCAGATCCAAACTACCGAACAGATTTGGATGTAGTGAAAGAGAGAAAATGGCGGGCGGTAGAAAGTAGAAACGTTGTGTTTTTTTTTGGAGACGTTAGTTGAACATGACGTTGACGTGCCTACGTCAGCCAATGACAGAGGCAATTATCTGTACATCCTTTTGAGTTACATTCTTAATTTCAATTGACTCATGTTTCTTAGTTTGAAAACTTTTCATAAGTTGAGAAGACATAAAAACAAAATTCTGAGTTATCACAACTGTATCAATCATTTGTAGTCATACTGACAATGAATTTGAAGTTATTGTGACTAATGGGTACAACTAATTATTACAGTGTAGGTTTTGATCGAAACTCTTCCATTATTGTTGTTGTGGTATGTTTAGGATTGTTGTCCTGCTGGAAAATGAACCTCCGCCTCAGTCTCAAGTTTTTTCCGCATCTCACAGGTTTTCTTCTTGGATCATCCTGCATTTAGCTTCACCCATCTTCCAATCAACTCCACCTTTTTGCTTTGTGTCCTATATGGCTTCACGCAAACTGTAAACAAGACTTCTAATGTCTTTCTTTCAACAATAGCTTTCTTCTTGCCATTCTTCTGTAGCAGCCAGGTTTCCAGAGTGCCAGAGTAATAGTTATGCCAACAGGTTATTCTGCCTGAGCTGTGGATCTCTGCTGCTTCTTCAGAGTTACCATGAACCTGTAGGCTGTTTTCTTTGATTTCCTTGCTCATATTGTTTAATAACCTAACCCAACTTTAAACTTCTCCCAAACATTCTCCCTGACCTGTCTGATGTGTTTCTTGATCTCTGTTATCCTGTTTGTTCTCTAGTTCTCAAACCTCTAAGACCTCCACAGAGGAGCTAGGTTTATTCTGAGAATAACAGACCGGGCTCTGCTAAACACTATAATTCTGGAGTTGGCAGTTGGTTGCCCTGGACTTTATTTAGGAACATCCGAGTAAAGGGGATGGATAAAATGACACCTCATTTTTATTTGTGAAAAAAGACTGAAAATCATGCATCTTTTCAACTTTAAGTTGGTCAATCAAAGGAAATCTCAATAAAATATGCTGGAGTTTGTGGTTGGGCCAATAGTCCTACAGAAAACATCAAATTGGATATCATTATTAAATACTGATATTTATTTATGAGTTTTCAGTTTCTTTTCAGTCACAATGATGTCTTAACCGCTCTCCATTAGCTGTGGTATCTCAGTCAGATGTGGACACCGAAGCTAGTTTATGTCTATCCCAACTAGCCAGATAAGTGGCTAGTGCATTTATGCAGAGCGTAAATGCATCAGAAGATGAAACTGTTAATTCAAGTGTTTCAATCATTTCAATGGTAGCTAGGCATTCTATTCGGTGAAGATGATTGACTCCCAAGTTAAGTATCTCAACTAAAAAGGTCCAAGTATATGAGGCGATAATTAGGGCTAGTTTTTTTAAGGGACTAACTGTCAAAAAAGATGGTGTGTCGATCAGAACACTGGAATGAAGAGATTGGTCTCCAATATGTCTTTCAGTGGCTTTAATCCAGCTGAGGTTCATTAAACATATGTACAAATACATTTAGCCATTCATTCAGTCTGAAACAACAGGCCAAAAAGAACAGTAATTAGTGTACAGCTCTTAACACTGCAACAAAAAAAACTACATGTATAAAATAAGGCTCCATTACATGCAAACAGCATGTAAATGCTGAAACTATAAATCACCAAAGAAAAACAACACACAGGGCCTCCATCTAGTGGACGAAAAAATACACTACAGTATGGTGACCACATATGCTCAACTTGCACCTTACACCCGTCCTATATTAGCACAACACAGGTAAGCAAACATTATATCTCTAGATGACCCGGTAATATGTAAACCCTCATCAAATAGCCCTCATTTACACATATTAATGACCACAAACGGGCTGTGACCAGAAGCTAATTGAAGCTAACAGGCTACGTTAACTAACTAAAATCCCACACAAACATATAAACCTTACAATAAGTACGTGTACCAAATATACCACCTTTACAAATTTATTTATTATTTACAGAGTACCAGAAACGTCAGCGAGAAGAGTTGAAAAGGCTTATAGGAAGCTGAGGTTCACACAGTGAGAATCACAGAAAAGAACACACGTCTGTAACAATGCGAGATCATGAACGTGAACTCATGTAACGTGACTATGAAGGGCTGAGCCTTTATTTCAACCGCCCCTAAATGTGCTAGGAATATTTACTAGCAAATAAAGGCTACTCAAAGAGGGTAATAAAGTCTAATCTTCCCCAGAGGGTAAAGCTGGCCGCATCACTAGATGAGTGACAAGTCGGCTGTACACATGACCCTTAATGTCCACATCAGCTGACCTGATACATCCATCATCACTCTGGTGAATCCTGGTGACCCGTCCGATGGGCCACAAAGCTCTGGGCAGCTCAGGATCTACAAACATTACGACTGCTTTCTTTAGGAGCTCTGGGGTAACAGAATGCCATTTCTGGCTGATCTAAAAGGTAGGGAGGTACTCTCTGATGAATCGGGACCAGACCTGGTCAGCAAGCACATGGGAGTGTCGCAAGCGCTTGCAACTCAGGATCTCATTCTCTGGATACACGACCTTGACCTGCATCAGCAGAGTATTTGGAGTCACCGGGTCCGCAATAGCCAAGTCAGCAGATACGTAGCCCAGCGGTTTGGAGTTGAGGATGGACACTTCCAGGAGGACAGTGAGCAGAACTTTCCCGTAGACTGGTTGGGCTCCTACACAGGTGTGAAAGGCAGTCTTCACTGAGTGGATTTCTTGCTCCCAAACCCCGCTAAAGTGAGGATTGAAGCTGAACTTGATCCTCTGGTGGGCAAGCTGTTGCTGTAGAGTGGGAGCCATGTTGGTGAAGGCCTCTTGCAGTTTGCACTCCCCATCCTTAAAGTTAATTCCCTGGTCAGACCACAACTCTGCAGGGGTTCCGCGTCTGGCTATGAACCTTCGTAGAGCCATCAGGTGAGCGTCTGGGTCCATACTTGTCAGGAGATCCAAATGAATCTTTAATTAGGCACTTAAAGATTATTCCCCAGCATTTCTCTTGACGTCTGGCCACCTTAATCAGCATCGACTCGAAACAGTCGACACTGCTTGAGTAGAAGGATGGCTTGAATAATCGAAGGCGGGAAACTGGTAGGTCTGCCATTTTGGAGATGGATGTCTGGGCTCTCCAGCGGCAACAATCAGCATAAGTGTGCTGGTATTTGCGAACGAATTCTCTGCCTCTGATGATCCAGAACAACAGCTGCAATTCAGCATAAACCCACTCTGGTCCAGGATGATGGTCACTGTCGTACTTCTGAATTAGCAGCTGGGTGACTGGATGTGAGGGGTCCAGGACTACAGGACATAAGGTGGCTTCGATAAGGCCCACTGAGGATCGCAGCTGAACACTACTCGTATAAGACCCCAGTAACTGTCCAGTTCAGGGTATAATGTAAGTAAGCGGCTCTTGGAAAAGACAGGTTTGCCTTCTGCAAGCAAATTGTAGTCCTCAGGAAACAACTGCAGTTGCGTCTGCAGCAACACGACGGCCTCTGCTTGCTGATACTCCTCACCACTTGGGAGGGGAATCAGAGGAGCAGGGGGAACTCTGAACATGGAGTTCCTTGGCCTTGATCAACTCCTGCCAGGTCTCATAAAGTGGGTCTGTTGAACTTGTAGGCGAGGTAACTGTCAGGCCACAGAAAGTGGTCTTGCGAAGCTCCGCAGGGTTGTTGTGTGACTCTGTAGTAGGTTTCTCCAGCTAGCTTTCCGGGTCTTGAAGGAGGAAGGGAGGTCCTTGTGACCATCTGTTAGGTTCTGTGAGGGATCGCAGGGAATTACCCCACGTCAGGTCATCGGCAGGGTTGTTAGCTGAGTCTACGTAGTGCCAGGTATGGCTCTGTGTGAGCTCTTGGATCTCTGCTACTCTCGCACCTACGAAGACCTTGAAACTCCACGACTGGGACTGTAGCCAGGAGTAAGACCTTCGTAGAGTTGGACCACAGCACCATCCGGGTCACTGCCAAGGTCAGTTCCTTCTCAAGGAGATGGGCAAACTTCACTCCCACCAGGGCCGCACAGATTTCCAGGCGTGGGATGGACTGGGAGAAAGGCTAGGTTAATTTTACCGTCACTGTCTGTGGTTCTCAGATACGCCACAGCCCCATACGCTTGCTCAGAGGCATTGGCGAAGATGTGAACCTCGTACACAACACCCTTCAGCTTGGTACCTGTGAAAACATAAGGGCAGGGTAGAGACAAGACAGAAAATCATTCAAACTCAGCCTCCCAACTGGACCTGGCCTGCATGACTTCAGAGGGGAGATTCATGTCATCCCAGCCGCGCTGGTTATCCCACAGCTGTCGGACAATAAGCTTTGCTCTGGTGGAGTAGGGCAGCAGATAGTCTAGGCCAATGGTTCCCAAAGTGGCAGGTGTGCCCCATTGCAGGGAATGGATAATATTTAAAAGCTAATATAGCTGACTGTAACTATAACTGTTTTTTTACGAGACCCCACATAAACGCAAAGCAGAAGATAAAACATCTCCAAATAAGCTTCTAAACGAACTTCCTTCCTAGCCAAAGAGTAGAACACAACTGCAGAGGATTACATACCTGCACTATGGACATGGTTCCATGATTCATAACGGAGGCCAGCGAACTATAGGTTATTCCTCTGTCCAATATGTACATTTATGAGATGTCAATGGACATATAGAGACTTTGTAGAGATCTGTACAGATGGGGCAAAGATTATAGGTGCATTTCCACTATCAGACCTTCAGGGTAATTTAACCACATCTTTTGCTGATGGGGTAATCTGTCGGCCTGCTCCTCTCAGCCGCCGCGTCTCCATACACAATTGACCCTTTAGGATTTAGCTAAACACATCCACATATTACCAATCTCTGTAGTGAGCACCGTCACTGATCAGCGCAAAAAGCCGTCCAGAGCAGCACAAATAACAGAAATTGACAATGGAAAAAGCAGGGACGGTGCTGCGTTATGTTTGTTGTTTTTATAAAACAGCTTCGCCAGTAACTCTTCTTATTTTTACAAAGCCGGTTGTTTGGCGACGTCTGCTCATTTCCCTCTGAATTACAACCAATCAGTACGACTTAACCACAGCTCCCGCCAAGCGATTCTACAGGGCCATTCCCTAGTACACACCCCCAGACTGGTACTCTGTTGGTTCCTGAAATAGCCCCAAAAACGTCCCTGTCGGCCCGGCCTGATGAAATGGAGACGCGCATATCAGGAAGGTCCGGTCAAATAGCCCTGAAGTTCCAATACTGGAAACGTGCCTTATGGCTGGGAAACTAATTTTACAGTGCATGCGCTGCATTATACACCAGAATCAAATCAAATGAAACTTTATATATAAAACCCTTTTCATACATAATAGCATCTCAAAGGGCTTTACAAATTAAAATGACCCACATAACCTCACCCCAAAACAAACACATAATGATAGTTATAGCCCCCCTCCTCCCAGCCCATCTCCCATCTATGCACACACTTAAAAGCAACAGTAAACAAGGACATTGGGCTGAGAACAGATGAGCCAGGTAAGGAAACGCCATCAGGGGAGCCATCTGCAGCAGCAGATTGACAGCAACAGCCGAGGCACCGGCCCAGGGCACCCAATGGAGAGAAGGCTGAGACCCCCACCTCCACCCAAGCACTACCTGGAGAGCACCGTTCCTGAGGCAGAGGGCTTCCACAGAGGACTCACTGGCGTCTAAACAGCCGAGTCTAAAGCTGAATGATGTAATGATCGATTTCTTCGGCACACTCCACTACATCAAAACACACCCTGTCAATGCCCAGATTTTTGCGGTAGGCCTACTGTGCTTGAAAATGGGCTCAGACAGACAGCCGCTCTGTTTCACAGCAAGTCCCAATAACTGTCATGTGGGAAGGTGCTGTCCAGGGCAGTGGCGGTCCTAGACCATTTGGTGCCCTAGGCGAGCTTGACCACGAAAAAAGAAGTCATGTCCGAAGAATTGCAGATTTATTTAGATAATGATAGTAAAACAATAACAATATAACAACATGTGGGAAAGAATAAAGCTGTTCAGTAATAAATATACACAAAAAAAAACATTTAAATTGAACAGTAGTGCAACATCTGAGAACAAAAAGGGCACACTAACGAAGCCAAACAAAAAATAAACCTTTAACTTAATTTATTTTATGTCAATGTATTGTTATAGATAGAGGGATGGCAAAAACTGTTGAAATAAATAGACATAATTATTTTCTTCTCGCGGCATATTTGGCACTCCTCACTAGATGGCGCCCTAAGCAAGCGCCTATGTCGCCTCTAGGAAGGACCGCCACTGGTCCAGGGTCTATAAACTCGTGATGAGATTCACATCTTTTTAAAGGAGAAGGGCAGTGATCTTGGCCACAAATTTTACTGTAACAAGTTTTTAATTAAACATTCTTGTAGCATTCTTCTGAACAAAAATGTTCAGTGAGCCAAATCCAGTAATGCAGGGCACAAATCCACACATCCACCTGGCAGATAAAGTGACATCACAGCAGGCTCACACCAATTACTGAAAAGTGATGATTGAAGACCTCCGTTTTCCAAAACAACCTTTACAATAGTTTTTTTTCCCTCTCAGAGTTCTTTATGTTTTAAACCAGTTGTGCACACAGAGGCAATCACCAAGTGACTTAGCTTCATCTGGAGTATGCAGGCGTTGGAGACAGTTATCAACATAAAAACAGTTCTCCACTGAAAATTTGAGGTCTCCGTCAGATTAGCTGGGGTCTGCTGCGGTTCGTCCACTTGTAGGTCTCTCAACAGGAATCTGAGAAGTGGGCAATCCTCAGGGAGAAGGCAACCCTAATGAAACACCCCCTTTATATATCCACTTACTGACATGGGGTGCTCATGGAACTTCAACAGGACTCCCAGCAGAGAAGTGCAGAGGAAAGGGCCAGCTAGCAGGTACTAGTTTAGGGACTGTCCAAGGTACTGGTGGGAGCAGTTGAAGACAAGGCAAAACTTTCCTATACGGCTGACGAGGAGGTGGGGGAGGTACCACTCCTCCTGGTGGGGGAGTCTTTTTGGTGACTTCACGCACTACACCTGCAACGATGAGTTTCTGTATCTCCTTCTGGTAGGCCTCAACCTGTTGTCTTTTAGGAGGTGTCTCATGATGTTGCGTAACAGAGCCATGACAGAGTCTGGGGCTATCAGAAGGGGCATGTCTTGATGGCGAAGTAACGGCGTGGCATACTGTTACGTGACTAACTAAAAACCCACAAGAACATACTAAACTTGCATGTTACAAACACATAATTCTTTCTTACTTATTTATAATTTACTGAGCACCAGGAAGGTCCTCAAGATGAGGTGAAAAGGCTTATAGGAAGCTGGACTGCTTAACTCCAGGTTTACACAGTGAGAATCACAGAAAAAAAACACATCAGAAACAATGCGAAATCATGAACGTGAACTCATGTAGCGTGACTATGAACTATGAAGGGCTGACCCTTTATTACGGTCCATGTTCATGATGTCGGTGAATTCGTGTTTTATTTAATTACATTTTGTTAAACTTTACTAATCTTCTCCTTGCTTTAGTCCAGAAAAAAAGAATTCGCTGTAACAGTATCAAAACAAAGTGAAAGTGAACCACTCAGCCATTAAGTGGTAGGCCATGTAAATTTACAGAGTAGGTTCTATGAATGCTGAGACACAGCGCGCAGGGGTCGGCAACTTTCCACACACTCAGTAGTACAGACCTTACAACTTCATGTGGCCCTCAGATTACGTAGCTCAAGAACTGTGTGTAAACCTGTAAAACCTTGTGGATGTGTTCTTTGGAGTGATGCATGGTGGAAAGCAATGTCTGACTGCATGGTGGAAAGTAATGTTCAGATTGGATTATAGTGTGTGGCTATTTTAAACAGTTTGAGCAACTGAAGAGAACTCTTAATCATTTATTAATAAAACATTTTTGATGACCCCTCCCTGTTCCAAAATGACTTTAAAGGTCCATTAGGATATAGAGAAACACATACCTTTGCTTGCCTTTACAGTCCTCGCCTTAACCTGACAGACCTTGTTGTCTAACATCAGAGTCTGACCTCATAAATGGTCAACTCAAAGAATGGTAAAACAAAAAGAAATCCATTAACACTCCTACACCTTGTGAAAAACCTCTTAAAAGCTGAAGCTATTATAGATGCAATGAGTGGGTCGACAGCTTATGGATTTAGAATGGGACGTCAGTGTCATATGTGTATGAAAGCTGAATAAATACTCTAAGAATGATAGTGTAACTTGACTGCAGCATATTGATTGATAGTTTAACTCATGTCAGAGTTTAGTGATTTTATTAGTCGAAAAAATATAGATTGTACATATTGTGTTATGTTGATGTTTCAGCTTTGTGTTTCACTTTAGTTTATCTAGGATAAACCACCATCTTACATAAAATAAAATCCAATACTAAACTCAGACCCAGGTACATCTGAAATACCACCATGTCTGAAAGGTCAACAGATAGCCATTTTGAATCTTAAGTCCATTTATTTATCTTCCCAAAGCTGTATGTGGTTGCATAGAAACAAGGGGTTTAATCTGCTCAGAGACAGAATGTCTTCGGCTTTGTGTTATTTATACAAGAGGGTGTCCACTTTTGTGTCCAAAGGAGAAATAATCTGCTGTAAGGCAAGAACCAAATGAGGAGGATGAAGCTTGTGAAGCTTTGCTGAGTCTAGCAGGCCCAAAGGATAAATGTAACTGATTCACATTAATTCTGATGTTATTAGAATGCATAAAAGTGTTTCATAATTTTCTGTTTGTTTTGTTTCTAAAAGAGTCCTCTCATGTTGTGCTGAGCTGTCCATTTTTTATTTTAACCCACGGTTAGACATGTAATGCTCAGTAATGAACACAAGAGGGCAGCAGAGCTGTGAAAAGTGTCACCACTAGAAAGCTTCCAGACCTCTCTGAGCTTTGCTGCAGCTGCGTCTCTCCATATGTGACTTTGTTTAAAGAGGTTCTCATCCTGTGTGTACAGCTGTAACCTAGATCATCACCATGTACTGACCTTTGACCTGAATTAAACACTCATTACCATTATGACTCTGTAACATTAATCACATGGACTCAAAGTGGCTGGGCTGAATAAACATTTAGTGACGTAAACAGTGAGGTCATGAAAAATGGTTTATCCTGTACAATATACCTAAAAAAAAATACAATCTGTTAGGAGGGAAATATAAAAACATGGCTGATAATTAGGATTTTATAGGATTGTTGTCGACAGCCCTCTTCCAAAGACTTTATGTAGTCAGGAAAAAATATTAAGTCATGATGTGGTATGATGACAAAATCGTATGGGGTGCAGCTTGTAAAGTTACTCATTCAAAAATGAACAGCAACAACTTAGGTTATTTAACCTGTCATAGGAAAAAAATGGGGGTTATTTTTCAAAGCTGTTTTTCCATGTTATTAATTCATTAATAAATGGTCTCAAACTAAATATTTAGTTTACAAGATTTCAACATTTCAGCTTAAAACGTAGGGTGAGCCATTTTAATGGCAATAGGCCTACAGACGTCTCCCGAGGGATTTACAGCAACAGTAACCAGAGATGGGGACTTGAGACTTGAGTCACTGTTTTTATGACTTGTGACTTGACTTGAAAAAAATAAAATACTTGCGACTTGACTTGGACTTGGAAGTTAAAGACTCGGGACTTGACTTGACTTGAAACACGATGACTTGAATGACTTGAGTGTTATTATTATTATTATTATTATTATTATTCACATCATGTTCATCATGTTTTCAGTTTGAATGATGTTTTTGTATATTTAAAATGCTGGAAAGTCGAACATAGACTTTTAATTTGAAATCGGCTTGCCGTTTCAATCAGCCCGCCCTCTCTACGTTGGCTACCCTAGTAGGCCTCCACGGCAGTGCCCAGTACTGACAGACGTCAACATGTCAGCCGTACACCATTACCTTTGGGTCTAAGGATTTCTGTCAAGAGGGGAAACGATGAACAGCAGCTTGCAAGCCGTGCAACATCAAAATCACCGACAGTCAGACAACAACATCAAATTTCGTCCGCCATTTGAAGACCCATTCGGCCCATATGTTTTTTCTTGTTTCTTTTCTCTTTTTCTTGTGTTCACTCTTTACCTTTCTTTGTTTTCCTCTGTCAGGCCCAGCAATATTATATAAGGACCATTTGTAATCAAGTATTAAAAATCAAATCAAATATCAATTATCATTATCAAGAGTAGCCTTATATTTATAAAGCTCCCCTTGGTAAAGCAAATCTGCTCAGCACAACATGGTATACAGACCACCATTCTGCTTGCTATAATGCTGGACAGGACAAGAGGAAAGAAAAAAAGAAAAATACATAATAGCTGTTATTTGTTTTCATTCTTTGTTTCAACTCCATGTTCAAAAATCATTTCATTTGGCGTGTTTGTGTTATCAATTAATAATTTTATGATGTTATTACTGAGGAATTTTCTGAAAATGAGTATTTACAAAGCAAATCCAAACTATATTTTTAACACGTTGGGCACATTGGCCATTGGTCTTTTCACTTTATTAAGATCATATTCTGCAGGTAAAATTGCAATAATGTGACTTGACTTGGACTTGACTTGACCTATTATTATAGGACTTGACTTGACTTGACATAACCTGTGACTTGACTTGACTTGCCCAAAAAAAAAAATACTTGGGACTTACTTGAGACTTGAAGGTTAAGACTTGAGACTTACTTGAGACTTGCACGTGTGACTCGGTCCCATCTCTGACAGTAACTGCACCAAAGTCATGCCCTTCTACTTCCAGTTCATTGGTCCCCTACTGACAAAAAATATAAATGAGAGTCAAGGTACCACTAAAAGTTATTTTCTGGCCCATTTTGAAATGTTCCATGGATTTAACATATAATGAAATAGCGAGATAGCGCTAATTTTCAACAGGCAGCAAAAGTTACTTAAAGTTTTGTGTGAAAATACATAGTGGACTACAACTGAAGAAGAAGAAGAAGAAGAGTAGTAGTGGCTGTGAGTTTAGAGAGCTTCGCATCCTTCCTCCAGGACAAGGGAAGTATGGAGAAATCTAAATCTGGCCTTGTAGATAGTGGTAGCTAGAATGGGGGAGGAGACTTAAGCCTGCTGCACATGAGAGCAATCTGCTGAGCAAAAAGTCATTCGAGGCCGTTTGCTCAGCAGATAGCTCGCTGTGTGCAGCAAATTTTCGGTGAGTTTTCTGCCTCACGAGGTCCCCTGTTTTCACGTCAAAACAATGAATGAAACTAAGACCGAGATGGATTTGGAGGAAATGCTCCTTCTCATTTTATTTTTTGAGGGTTTGCCGCCGCCGACGTTTGAAGGTTTCCACAAGTTTATCTTCTAAAACGTAATCTTCTCCATGGGCTGCCATCTTAGAATCATGTGAGCAGAGACCGCATTTTGATTGGTCCCTTGAATATTTGCCTCGTGAAGCGAACTAACTAGCAAGGGATGTAAAATAGGCAACATTATATTTTTAAATAGCTTAAGATTCAGAATGTCTAATAACAAAACCCCTCAGTAATCAGATAACCAAACTAGAGGAGTTTCCTCATGGTTTCTGGTCACAGGCCTAGGCCTGCTTGAGTACATACAAAAAATGACAAACGACATCACAGTCTATCAACACAGCTCCTGACAATAAAGCTATTATTCTAAAGGCACATTTACACAGAGAAGAGTTGATGGTTTTATGCCAAGCGTGTTACCACAGAGGTGAAATGTCAGTGATGAAGGTGCAGCCAGGAAACTGTCTGACTGTGGAGGGTGAAAACACACAATTAATAAGTACGCCTGATAAATGTAGGATAGTAAATGGTTCTGAAGAGGCTGGCTAACGCGATTTCTATATTCTTAAAACTTCCATTCATTGAATCATATGGCTAACTCTTAGTTTGGCTAGTTTTTGATTGACGATTGTGTAAAACTCTGAGCTGTCAATACCTATACTTATTTTTTTAAACATAAACAACAGACTTAATGAGGATGACGTGCTAGAGCAGACGTGCAGAGGAGAGCTGCCGAGCTAAATCTGATTTATTTGAAATCTACGCCTATACAGTGTCTATAACTTCTCATCGGCGAGTTTCCTTTACTGAACTCTGTATTGGGAATTTCGGACAGAAAGGACACGGTATCAAACAAAAGTATTGAAGAGGGCCGCACCACACGTTCCATGGTGGCTGAGCATATAATGCTAGCCATGTTGGTGGCTGAACTCGAAAAGAACTGAAATAACATCTTGGAAGAGCTAACAAAACTAATCAAGATGTCGCTCTCACCGATTCAAACTACACTAGAAGCTGTTAAACACCAAGTTGAGTGCTACGAAGCTCGTTTTTAATGAGGCGGAGGACGTGCTTACAGACCACAGTGATCGGATCGCCACATGGGAATCATCCATGGCGGAGATGAGGTCCACTGTTCGGGACCTCACGAAAGAAAACAACGGGTTGAGGGACATAATGGATGGGTATGAAAATAGGCAAAGGCGTACAAATCTCAGGGTCCTTGGCGTCACGGAGGACAGCAAGCGGGGGAAGTGCCCACTAAAGTTTATTTCCGAACTCTCGGTTAAAGTGTTGAATGATGAAAGCTTGTCAAAAGCCCTGGAGCTGGAAAGATGCCACAGAGTGCCAATGCCTAAACCATGCCCTGATGCTAACCCGCAGCCGTTCATCCTCTGCTTCCACCACTTTCAGAATAGAGAGCGCGTCCTGCAACTGGCTATACAAAAGCGTCTTTTACAGGGGCAGGAAAATCTTTATCTTCCCAGATCTGAGTGCTCAACTGGCGGCCAAGCGCAGTGCCTACAAGAAGGTAAAATTACAGTTTTATCAGAAAGTCGTTAAGTTCAGCCTACGATACCCTGCAATGCTGGTGGTTTACTTTGAGGGATCCCGGCATTCATTCAGTTCTGCCAAGACTGCAGAGACTTTTTACAATCAACACTTTGGCTCAAACAAGGACTGAGGCAATCAGGACGGGAGTTAAACTGGTACCTCCTAATGGCAGCGATGTTATCGACCACAGGGGTCACTTTTAGTCTGACTTTAACCCAGCGGACTACTCTCAGCATGAATGTGACGCCCAGTCGCCAATCTCCTTCCGCTCCAACGGGGACAGAATGCTGATAACCAAACTCTGTAAGTGCTCTTGGAGCCTTGTTCTTTGAACTGACTTATTCACAGGTATGGCACCTTGATGCACAAGAATATTTAGATTTTGATTAGCATCGACTGTACTTCATTCTTTTATATTTTATAATTATTAATACTATTCCTATTTTGTTTAATTATTATCTTTATTACGAAATTTTATTTTATGTAGACTCTTGCAAGCAATGTTCTCCCTCTAAACTGCGCGCGTGCGCAATTGCGCACTGCTGACACAGTCGTCGCGCACAGCAAATCTGCTCTGCGCACATAAAAAAAGACTAACCTGAATTGGAAAAAAACGACAAACAAATTCATACTGTGCTATTTTCCAGTATGAATCAAGGAGCATATGCACCGATTTACAGTTCTGGCGGTGGCGGCGGCACCGGTCCAATTAGAAAAACACACACTCGCCCAAACCTGTTTCCATGGTTATTGCCATATCAATGCGGCAGAGACCCGCACACAGACACAACACAGATTAAAGATAGACACTGGTATGCAAATAAGGTAAAAATAATAAAAAAATAATAATCCAGACACAAACTCTGCTCTTCCTGATTAGGAGCGGAACGCTTTCGTCTATGCACAGAGCGGCTGACAGCGCCAAGTTTGTGCGCTGTGAAACGTGCTTGATTTATTTAGAAAGGCTGTAATGTTTTGGTGGAATTTTCTTTAACGAAAAGGGGGATTATAAAATGTTCTGAAAACATCTGAAGTTTTTGTTTTATTCGTCTCAGAAACAGGCTCATTATTGTCAGTCTTAGTTTGTAACTTTAACACTGGATTGTTTCAGCCGCCACAAAAGGGAAAAAAAAAAAAACTTTGAATAGGAAAATTTATTTTAACAAGAGATCAGAATTGAGCATTTAACCTGCAATGGGAACATAGCGGTGCTGCTCCTGTCAGTCAGTGGGGCTGCGTTTCTGCTCATGAATAAATATTTTAGTGTTTGATTCTGCTTTTGGGTTAAAAAATTTCGCTTCAAGACAATGACGTTTATGTCACTGAGTGACTGCTCCAATGATGCGATTCACATCCGTATTTACGCAGCTAATCAATTGATATGTGTGCTACATTTCAAGCATCCAGCGCAGACTGTGAAAGAGGCTTTAGTTTAATGATTCGTATGAAAACAGCGTTGAGAAATCGTCTTGAGTTCGACAATTTGGATCAGCTGATGCGTATAAAGTCAAAGCAGCAACCAGATGAGGCCATTAACAACGTGGATACGTAAGGACAGATGAAAAAAATAAAGTGAAATTTAAGTCAGGTTTGTGCTTATCTAGTGTCATTTATTTACAATGTTAATTTATGAAAATTGATCATTAAATACTGTCACCAGTTTATGAGTAGCAGAAATACAAATAATCGTGTGATTATATACTGTATTTTGCAAACAAAGAGTTGCAGGACCCTCTCCCAGTTTCAGGACCCTACAGTGCTCAGGAAGAGCTTCACACAATGGCTCATGCTTATAATGCAAGTCAGACCTTTATAATAAAAATGTTAAGTGTGTTTTCAAAATTTGAGTTTATAGTTAGCTTGGCTTACTTCAGTTCATGTTTCTCCACAGTTACAATGAGATATTTATACTTACAATAGTGTTAACACACTACACAGGTCATGAATAAGATCTTTGTCATTTTCATTGTAAGTGGGATAATGTACTTAATACTTTTTAGTATTCTCACAGAAATGTAAATGCTGTAATTTGATTATTTTAATAAACTATGTAAACTGGATGGATGTGATGCTGGCATGACCACAGTGCACACATTTGATGTTGCTCACAGTGGTCAAAGGGACCGCTCAGGGCGTTTGTGTGTTTGCTCAGACAAATGAAAAATTAGAGGGAACATTGTCTGCAATGTACTCACTAAGTGCGACATGCCCTACCAATCTGTTTTTATTTGTATTTTTCCTTATTCTTCACTTTGAAGAGGCACTCTATAGCGCAGCATTATTTTGGTCTAACATTATTGGCCACTTATCTTAATTTCATGATATTTTCCTTTGTGGTTCAGAGTATTCTCATTTTTTTTATTTATTATTATTTATTATTTCTCCTTCTTTAAATTGACCGTTTTTTTTCTTATGCTATAGATTATCATTAGTTGGTCTCTTAATTGGCTATCTTATTATATTACTCCAGTCCGTTCCCTTCTTCTGTTTTAGGTATGTGTTTATATCACATTGCTATTACCATATATTAACAGATTATATTGATTTTGGTGTTATATGTTAAGAATCAATGCTCGGATAGCTCTCCTAGGGAGAGCAGATAGGTCGAGGATAGTACCAAGGAAGTCAAGTGTTTATCACGATATCACGGTGGGTGTTCACACTGAATACTTGTATCCTTCATTTCATACCAGGATCACATTACATTTTGATTCAAGGTTACCGGGATGACTAATTACATTATATTGTCCCTCAATTTTAGAGGGTTAAACTCACCATTTAAGCGAGCAAAAGTCCTAGATTTCATGAGAAGGAAAAATGTTGATATGGCTCTCCTATCTGAAACACATTTCCAACCAGCTGATGTTCGTCGTATGCAGAACAAACATTACAAAGTGGGGGCATCCTCAGGGGATGGTTCTAAGACTAAAGGGGTTATGGTTTTTATGAAATGTAAACTTAATTGGGTAATTGAGAAAATTAACTCTAACAACTCAGGGAGATTGGCTTACTGTGGGGTCTCTATCCAGGGTAAAAAATAGCTTTTGCAAGCATTTATGCCCCCACGATTTTTGACCCGTCCCATTTTCCTTGGCTGACCAAAGAGTTGTCTCTCTAACTACTCCGGATATGAATACGTTCTTTGACTGCAATCTAGATAGGTCTAGTCAATCCATTTCACGTGCACAAGCTTTATCCTCTGAGGCTTTAAATAACTTTGTCAAGGATGTAAACTTGGTTGATATTTGGAGGCTTCAGAACCCTACAGCCAGAGATTACACTTATTTCTCCCCTCATCATAAGATGTTCTCAAGAATAGATTACATTTTATCCATGCCAGACTTGATTCCAACAGTAAATAAGATGTTTTCTTACCTCGTATTATCTCTGACCATAATGCAATTATGACTTCATTCAACGTTGACCTTATACAAGGTAATCCGTCCAGGTGGAGATTTAATACAACCCTGTTGAGAAACGAAAAATATCTCACACAAGTTAAATCCAGACTAGTGGAATTTATTAATGTTAACAAAGACTCAGTTTCAGATAAAGTGGTTGTTTGGTTAGCAATCAAAGACTTTCTGGGCCAAAATGCAGTTGGTTTCTCATCTTATCTTAAACAGAGCAGAACACAACAGATTACCCAATTGGAACAGGCTTGCTGTAAATTAGAGAGGGATCTTAAGGACAATTATAGTGACCAGGTGGCAGCAAAACTTAGGTCTGTGAGGGCAGAAGTAGATAATATACGGAGGCAACGAGCGGAATTTATTATGCATGTCACCAAACATAGACATTACACTGACAGTAGTAAACCAAGTCGTCTCCTCACATTAACATTGAAACAGCAAGCAAACCAAATTAACATTCCTTCTGTAACTTCTCCAGTGAACGGAGTGCTCACCAAAACAGCTGACATCAATAATTCATTTAAATCATTTTTTGAGAACCTCTACTCTTCGCAAGACCGTTTTTCACAGGACTTATTTGATTCATTCTTTGACAACCTGAATATACATGTGCTATCAGACGATGAAATTAAGGACCTGGATACCCCCTTAACATTAGAGGAATTATTTAGAGCAGTTAAATTACCCAATAGGGGGCCCTCTCCAGGAATTGATGGGATCCCTGCTGAGCTGTACCTGGAACTATGGAATATTGTAAGACCTATTTGGTTTGATACTATTAATTCAGCTATAAAAAAGGGCTTCTTCCACAGGGATCTCAACACAGCACTTGTTTCGGTACTCCATAAGCCAGGGAAGGACCCCCAGATTTGCTCAAGCTATCGCCTAATTTCTCTAATTAACTCAGATATACAAATGTATTCCAAAGTTATTGCCATGCGTCTCGATAGAGTTAGTTGGAAGTTAATCAATCCAGATCAGACTGGTTTACTTAAAGGGCGGCTGGAATCAGGTAATGTCTGCCGGCTCCTGCATATTATCTCTGAAACCAAAAAGACAGAACTACCTTGTGGACTTCTATTTCTTAATGCAGAAAAGTTGTTGATCGCTTGGAATGGAGATATTTATGAAATGTCATGGGAAAATTCAAATTTGGCCCAAATTTTATTAAAACGATACAAGTATTATATTCCAATTCAATTCAGTTTATTTATATAGCGCCAATTCACAACAGATGTCATCTCAAGGCACGTAACAAGAAGTCATTTCAATACATTTATAAAAACATTCCAATCAGTTCGGAATATTGCTAAAATTAGAAACATCCTGTCCAGGAGTGATGCTGAGAAACTTGTCCATGCATTTGTTACCTCAAGGCTGGACTACTGTAATTCTTTACTATCAGGTAGTCCACAAAATGCCATTAAAAGCCTTCAGTTGATCCAAAATGCAGCAGCAAGAGTTCTGATGAATATTAAAAAGAGAGATCACATTTCTCCTGTTTTAGCTTCCCTTCATTGGCTCCCTGTTAAATCCAGAATAGAATTTAAGATCCTTCTTCTTACATACAAAGCCCTTAATAATCAAGCTCCATCATACATCAGAGATCTAATTGTTCCTTATGTTCCTAACAGAGCACTTCGCTCTCAGACTGCAGGTTTACTTGTAGTTCCTAGGATTTCGAAAAGTAGAATGGGAGGCAGATCTTTTAGTTATCAGGCTCCTCTCCTGTGGAACCAGCTCCCAGCTTTAGTCCGTGAGGCAGACACTCTGTTTACTTTTAAGGCCAGGCTTAAACTTTCCTTTTTGATAAAGCTTATAGTTAGAGTGGCTAAGGTCATCCTGAGCTATCTCTGTAGTTATGCTGCTATAGGCTTAGACTGCTGGAGGACAGACTTACCAATTTTCTTCACTCTGCTACTTCCTTTTCTCCTACGACTCTCCAGTTGTATTACAGTACATTCTGTTATTTCGACTGTTAACTTTGTGTTCTCTCAGTGTTTTTCTCTCCATAGAAGATACACCTGGTCTGGTATCCTGCTTGGCTGCAATGCCCTGTTGGACGGGGGGCATCGACTGGGATGATCCTCCCAGTAACTGAACACCCACTGTGTCCTATTATTAACTTTTTACTTTCTGTAACATTGAAAGATCTCTTATATCAGATCTTCTGTTCCTTCTGTGTTTCTGCTCTGTCTTCTCAAACCCCCAGACGGTCGTGGCAGATGGCCGCTCCTACTGAGCCTGGTTCTGTTGGAGGTTTCTTCCTGTTAAAGGGGAGTTTTTCCTCTCCACCGTCGCTACATGCTTGCTCAGTATGAGGGATTGCTGAAGGATTGCTGTGGTTGGAAAGTCTGCATCAACGGGGCCCAACCTCACGCCAATGACTGACGTAATCTGCTGGGATTCCTTAAATAGGAAACTGTTTAACTGATTGGAATGTTTGTATAAATGTATTGAAATGACTTCTTGTTAAGTGCCTTGAGATGACATCTGTTGTGAATTGGCGCTATATAAATAAACTGAATTGAATTAAATAAATATAGTTGTGTATCATCTGCATAGCTGTGGAAATTTATCCCATGCTGTCTAATGATTCTACCAATTGGGAGCATATAAATGGTGAACAGAATTGGTCCAAGCACAGAACCCTGTGGAACTCCACAAGTAACCCTTGAGAGTGAAGAAGATGAACCAACTGGAATCTGTCAGACAAATATGATTTAAACCAGCCTAGTGCTGTTCCTTTCATCCCTGCAACATGTTCAAGCCTTTCTAAGAGAATATTATGATTGACTGTGTCAAAAGCAGCACTGAGATCTAACAAAACCAGAACAAACACAAGTCCATTATCTGAGGCCATGAGAATATCATTAGTAACCTTCACCAGTGCTGTCTCATTGCTACGATAAGCTCTAAAACCTGACTGAAACTCTTCAAACAGCTCGTTACTTTTTAGATGCTCACAGACTTGATTAGCAACTATTTTCTCAAGGACTTCTCAAGGAAGGTTAGATATAGGTCTGTAATTCACTAAGTCATCTTGATCAAGGGAAGGTTTCTTGAGTAAAGGTTTAATTACAGCTATTTTAAATTCCTGTGGTACGTATCCGTTTACTAAGGATAGATTCATCATATCCAAAATGGGGCTAGTAACCAAATGGAACACTTCTTTAAATAATTTGGTTGGGATTGGGTCCAACAAACAAGTTGAAGGTTTAGATGAGGCTAATATTTTTGATAATTCCGAAAGCTCGACTGAATCAAAACAGCCTAAGCACAACTGAGGTTCTACAGTTCTTTCCGATACTGCCTCATTTACTTAGGAAGAAGTAATAATGTTTGGGAGGATGCCAATGATTTTATTTTTAATATAATTAATTTTATTTATGAAGAATCCCATAAAATCATCACTGCTAAGAGCTGGGGGAATAGTTGGCTCAACAGAGCTATGAGTCTGTGTAAGTTTGGCAACTGTACTAAAAAGAAACCTAGGATTGTTTTTATTCGCCTCTAGTAATGATGAAAAATATGCTGTTCTAGCTTGTCGAAGGGTCTTTTTATACAGCAATAGACTGTTATTCCAGGTTAAATAGGAATCCTCTAGGTTTGTAGAGCGCCATTTTCTCTCCAACTTCCTAGTATTCTGCTTTAAAGTACGCAACTCTGCGTTGAACCAAGGAGTCAACCTCCTATGGCTAGCCACTTTCTTTTTTAAGGGGGCTACACTATCTAATGCCAAACGCAATGAGGACGTAACGCTGTGAACCAGATAATCAATTTCTGAAGGGTTAGAGATAGAATTGCTGCCATCCACTGTGTTACCCTGAGACACTAAGGAAAGTAAGAATGGAACAGATTCTTTAAAAATTGTTACAGCATTGTCTGATAAAGCTCTACTATAATGACATTTTTTTCACATTTAAGATAGTCAGTTAAAGTAAATTCAAAAGTTATTAAGAAGTGGTCAGACAGGACCGGGTTATGTGGGTGGACTTTTATTTCCTCACACTCAATACCGTATGTCAGTACAAGGTCCAAAGTGTGTTTACCCGAGTGGGTCGATCCCTGTACTTTTTGAGTAAAGCCAATTGAGTCTAAAATAGCATTAAAGGCTGCATTTAGGCTATCACTTTCAGTATCCACATGAATATTGAAGTCCCCCACTATAATAACCCTACCAGTATTTAATACTAAATCAGATACAAAATGTGAGATCTGATCCAAGAATTGAGAGTAAGGGCCTGGTGGACGATACAAAACCACAAACAAAAATTGTCTTAATGTTTTGCAACTTGGATGAGGAAAATTAGGGGTTTGATGTTCAAAAGAAGTGTAGCTATCAATTGGTCTGGGACTAATTAGTAAATCAGAACGAAAAATGGTTGCAACTCCTCCTCCTCGCCCAGTATTTCTAGAAATGTGAAAATTTAAATGACTGGAAGGAGTTGACTCATTTATACTGACATAATCCTCCTGCTGCAACCAGGTTTCTGTGAGACAAAGGAAATCAATGTGATTATCACAAATCAAGTCATTTACTAACAAAGTCTTTGAGGAGAGAGATCTTATGTTTAATAAACCACATTTAATATTTTTATTTTTTTGTTCAGTCAAACTTGTATTTATTTTTATGAGCTTTCCATAATTTGCTTTTGTTGGCTTAACTTTTAATTTAGGCCGTGGGCAAGACACTGTTTCTATAGGGTAATGGGTGGGTAACAGTACAGAAGCAGCAGAGAGGTGGGTTAAACTACGCCTCTGCTTCCTGGTCTTGACCCTGGGTTGTCAGTGTTTTGGAGGACTAATAAATTCGGCCATATTCCTAGAAAGAAGAGCTGCTCCATCCAAAGTGGGATGGATGCCATCTCTCCGGATCAGACCAGGTTTTCCCCAAAAAGTTCTCCAGTTATCAATGTAGCCCACATCGTTTGCAGGACACCACCCAGACAACCATTGATGGAATGACAGCATGCGGCTAAACATGTCGTCACTGGTCCGATCAGGCAGGGGACCAGAAAAGATTACCGAGTCGGACATTGTTTTGGCAAACTTACACACCGAAGCAACACTAATTTTAGTGACCTCCGATTGGCGTAACCGGGTGTCATTATCGCCAGCGTGAATAACAATCTTACTGTATTTACGCTTATCTTTAGCCAGTAGTTTCAGGTAGTATTTGATGTCGCCCGTTCTGGCCCCTGGCAAGCATTTGACTATGGTCAATGGGGTCTCTAATGCCACGTTTCTGACTATGGAGCTGCCAATTACCAGGGTCTGCTTCTCAGCGGATGTGTCGCTGAGCGGGGAAAATCTGTTAGAAACGTGGAGCGGTTGGTGGTGGCCAGTGGGCCGGGTCCTAGAACTATGCTTCCTACGTACAGTCACCCAGCCGGCCTGAGGTCCCGGCTGCGCGGGCTCTACCGGAGGACAGTTAGGGGGTTCTATCCTTGTTGGCTCCGCGCTGGCTAATGGGCTTCGGCTATCTGCTGGTTTTTCAACAGCGCGGAGCCGTGCTTCTAATTCTGATACCCTCGCCTCCAAAGCTACAAAAATATTACATTTATTACAGTTACCATTATCACTAAAGGAGGCAGGGAAGTAACTAAACATCTGACAGAGAGAGCAAGAGAGAAGAGAAGAGTTAGAGACAAGAGAAAGAAGAGTAGCCATAGCCGCAATGAAGCTAAGGTAACTGAGCTAGCGAGACCTTACCACCCCAAGAAAAGCTGTGTGTAACACAAGGAGTTCCCAAAACGTAAAGTACACCACCACAAAACGTGTGTTTTAGTGTGCTTGTGTGTTAAAATAACTTAGAAAGGCGGAGACCTCAGCACAGAGAAAATAAGATCAATTCAAGAGAGTCTGAACATCAAACAGCTTACAGGGAGCACAAAAGTGACAACAGGAAATGACGCAATACGGCTCACCCCGTCACAGGCAGTCTCAATAACAAATAACAATCCCTCTTGAAAGGGTCACTACAGCTGGGCACCTTTCTGATCTTTTCAGTATGTTGTGGTTCTAGACAGGGTTTCCCAGCATCTCCTGCCATTTTTAGTTTATCGCTCAAACCATTAGCCCAATACATACTTCAAAGCACTTTAGTAGCTCCAATTAAAATAGGGTCCACTTCACACTCCATTTCTCTGTACGCTGACGATACGCTTATTTACCTCTCGGATTTGCAACGATCCCTTTCGAATGTTCTAATAATCATAGAACACTTTGGTACATTCTCTGGCTATAAGCTCAACTACTCCAAATCAATCAATATCAAAAATATCTGAATAAATTAAATATCCAATCCCCTGTTCCGGTGGCAAAAAAGGCCACATATCTAGGTGTTGAAATCAGTCCCTGTATCCAGGCAATAGCTAGAAATAATTACTCATCTATTCTGAAAAAAGTCGAGGATGACTTAGTGAGGTGGGGAGCATTCCCATCGTCCATGCCTGCCTGCATGGCTACAATCAAAATGAATATTCTTCCATGTATAAACTTTATTAGCTCTATGCTCACAATATCACCCCCAACAGGATATTGGCAGAAACTTGAATCAATGCTTAAAAAGTTTACTTGGAATGGGAAGAAACCGCGCATCAAGTGGTCAACATTGCAACGAGTTAAATCTCACGGGGGATGGGCGTGCCCGAATTTCAAGTTTTATCATTGGGCATTTATATTACGTTCTTTGAAATACTGGTTTGATGCGGAATTAGTGTGATCTTGGAAAACGCTAGAACAGGAGCTGGTTCCCCCCTAAGGCTTTCAGGATGTGATCTTCTCTGGTCTCAAGCATAAGACATGTTATTCAGAATTTGGACCAGTAATCTCATATACAGTACAAACTATGAGGAATCTAGAGAAATATGTAGACTTCAAACTGAAATGGCATAAACACTCTCAATACCAATTTATTGAGAGGTGGTAAGCCATTAATCTCTTAACTGTGGGCTCAATATGGGATCTGGACATTGGGGGATATCTCAGGGCAAAATGTAATTTTAGATTTTCCTGATCTAATGTCTCACTTTGGTATCCCAAAAAATTCACAATTCCTCTACTTTAGGGTAAGGTCAGCTCTTAAATCTCTCAAGATTCCCTGGAGTTCTGAATTAAAGACTCATCCTATAGTGTCTCTTATGGAAAGAACACCCTGAACGAAAATGGTGTCCTTCATTTATAACAATCTCATGTCATACACCTCTACAGCATTACCTGGGTATAGAGGCCTGGGAGATAGATATACCTATTGGAACCGGGAACAGTGGTATGGAATAATGTATTTGGGTCTTTTAAAAACCCAAATCATCAATTAATACAATACAAAATCTCCCACAGGACGTATTTGACACCACACAAAATACATTTATTAGGTCTAGTGCCCAACCCCTACTGTACATTTTGTAATCAGGGCATCTTGGGTACATTAATATTGTGTGCCATCAGAAACTGAATTTGAATTACTTCTGTTTGAATTCGCATCACTTAGTTTGAATCTGAAATGCTCAAATTGAATAAATGCTTTGAAAAACTGAATCTGAATTAACCCAATTTGAAATCACATTTATAGTTTGGAAATCACATCTCCAGGACTACAGGTTCAAGATCACTGAGATAGAGCATAAACTTTGGTTGGCTGGCATGACTGCAGCGAAATAAAATTGTTGTTCTGAGGTGGATTCCACTGCACCAATTATCAATAAAAGTAAAGGGAACACTTAAACAACACAATGTAACTCCAAGTCAATCACACTTCTGTGAAATCAAAACGTTTCCCCACATCTGGGACATCATGTCTCGCTCCATCCCCCAATGCCAAGTTGCACCACAGACTGTCCAGGAGTTGGCGGATGCTTTAGTCCAGGTCTGGTAGGAGCTCCCTCAGAAGACTGTCCGGCACCTCATCGGGAGCATGCCCAAGCGTTGTAGCGAGGTCATGCAGGCACATGGAGGCCACACACACTACTGAGCCTAATTTTAAATTGTTTTAAGGGGATTACATCAAAGTTGGATCAGCCTGTAGTGTGTTTTTCCATTTTAATTTTGAGTGTGACTCCAAATCCAGTCCTCTATGGGTTGATAAATTTGATTTCCATAGATAATTTTTGTGATTTTGTTGTCAGCACATTCAACTATGTAAAGAACAAAGTATTTAATAAGAATATTTAATTCATTCAGATCTAGGGTGTGTTATTTTAGTGTTCCCCTTAATTTTTTGAGCAGTGTGTATACACACATATCTTCTTTACCTAAAAATGGCGCAGAACAACAATGGTTGGGTACAAACAAGAAGTCTCACTTTAACGTACACTCTGTGTCTGGTGCATTTTTGGGTAAAGCATGTTTGTTTTTTCTATAGTAAAGTTACTCACAGGGTAGAGGTTCCAGAAATCCTCAGAATCTTTACTCAAGTAAGAGTAGCAATATTTCATAATAATATTAATCAAGTAAAAATATGGTGATGTAAAACTACTCCCAAACGTAACTCAGGTAAATGTAACTGAGAAAATGTAACTAGTTACCAGCCACCTCTGCCCATGATGTGCCACTTCGGATCCCATTAACTTTTGGGAAGAATGTTTTCTATACTAATTTTTCCATCATCTCTGCTTTAAACCACCAAACTGTTGCCTCACAGACATCAAATATCAGTTACGAAATCAAATTAAAGCTAAGCTACTTGACCTACTAAACTATATAGGTGATTAAGAGAAATTAATACAATAGTTATATTTTTATCCCAGAGCAAAGATAGATAAAGAGTCAATACAGAATTGTTAGCAGTCTGGGGTGTTTTTCTGTTTGTTTTGTCTCTGTCTGCTTCCTGCATTTTCTCCACTTTTCTGGAGATTTCCACCAGACGTCCTGGCTGAGCTGAGGACCTGTCCATCAAGCCAGGGGCAAAGCCACCTCACTGCACCTGCACAGGTGCTGCTCATTTACATTTATCACAGGCTGAGGATATAAGGAGCTGGACCGCCTTCCGGCCTCAAGTTCCACCATGATCCATGTTCCATCTTCATGCTCTCCCTGCACACCCTCCGTGCCTGGACCTCGCTCTCAGAGTCCACCATCTCGTCATCTACTGGAAATCAGCAGGAAGCCCCTACAGACATTCCCGCCTCCTAGCCCATCCTCCTGAGCGTTCAACCCACCATCTACCAAGTAAGCCTCACCTGAGTACATTCAAGCAGTTAAATCCACTGCAAGAGCCTGTTTCACCTCTGGACTTCTCCTCCTGCAGTTCTAATATCCATATCCCTGTGCAGTGTTCTTGGTTCTGCTGACCTTCATCATCATATTATCATTATTTAAATAAAAACTTAATTTTTTACAACTGGTCTCCCAAGTGGTGTTCTGCATGTGGGTCAAGAAGCTTAAATCAAACATGCCATAAATAAAAATATTTAAAGTATGCATTAAATGTCCAACATTGTCCATTAGGAGGCAACACTGACATGAGCTCCTTTCTTTGGATACTTGGAAGCAAGCACTGAGATTCCCTTCTTGCCGTATCAGTGTGATGTAAGGGCCAAGGACGTGTGAGTTTTTCAACTCACTGCTGTATTACTAATTGATGTACTCAAACCTCCAAAGCTTCACACCATAAACTAAACCAGTGATGTAAATTAAACTTTTTTTATTGCTGATTCTTCACACTGTAATTGATAGCGCTTCATATTATGTGTGATAATTTAGACTTTCCTCTGTGTTTTTTATTGTCAATTTCATAATCTCTAACGATCTGCTTCCATGCAGGGTAATTAGGAGGTAAAAACCACATGGAGCAGCTGTCTAAATGATAAAACTGATGACATGAGCTTTGCAGCTTCTGGTTTTCAGAGCACATAAAATAATTTTTACTCTCACTGAATAATAACAAAAAACTGTAAATATATTAACTAGACTAGTAGTTGAATATACACAGACAAAAACAACATTGTTGGTTATTAATTGAAAACTGCATTTGACTCAAACAAGTTATTCATCAGCTGATCAAAGGTTAAAGACCAAAAGGTCTAACAAAAAGTCTAAATCTCTGCATGAATCTGGCTTTTATGTAAATTTTTCTCAAGTTTTCTTTGTCATAAGCACCTGATGGCAAAGACAAAAAAGGCTTTCAGTTTCTCAATGTGGCAGGACTGTTGAGGTGCACACCCAATGCCTCTTGCAACTAACCATAGCTACGGAGGTTCAAACAAGATGCGTTTTTCAAACAATGTTATTCAAACATCATGTGTCATTGAAATAATGTGGTGAAAGATAATGAAGCAAAAATAACAAATGGCACACAAATAGACCACACAAATTGATGAGTTATGTTTTGATGTGCTCAGTGGAGTGCTCGTGCTTTCGTGAAGCAGCAGCGCAGCTCAAGTTGACTGCCTGAACCTGAGCTACGTTTGTGGACATTGCCTCATTTAATACTAAAACGGATTAAAATTCCTCCCCTGGCTGTACCCTGCAGAAAACCCCCGGCACTGTCCTTACCCCTCTGGCATCACCTTCCAATCAAAGTGTAAATATAAAACATAGAGGAACCTCAAGGTGAGCCAGGAGCACCATGTCCCAAAAAGTGAAAATCCGAGCTTCAGGTTGTTCCTTAGGAAAGGGTGCTTTGGGATATCTGGGAGCCTGCAGGGCTCAAAGGCTTGAAGGGATTTCTTTTCACAAGAAGACTATTATCATATTTAGCACAGATATTTGCTATCTGTGGGCATTTACCTATCAAAACAAGGGTTTCTTTGGGAAAGAAGAATTTTTCTATCATGATCCTTACTGTGGTCGTGGCTCGTATTTGTACTTAAGATTGGGAAATTTTTTATCACTGACTTCACCAGCGCATCCAAAGACAATGATTATATTGGTAGAAGGATGTTGAGGTTGGAGCCACAGAGAAAGACCAAAACAGAGATTTATGGATGTGGTGAAAGAGGACATGAAGTTAGTTGGTGTAAGGGTAGAGGGTGCAGAGGATAGGACTAAATGGAGACAGATGATTCACCTGATGATCACCTGAAGAGAAAAGGCATAAGAGAAGACCAGTGCATCCAGACTTTACCAGGTCACATGATAAAAGAACATCAGAACTCACATTCAGACAAGCAAGTGCTAAAAATTAAGCCCGTCTTACCTGGTTGTCTGCAATTTATCACTGCTTGAACCCAGAAAAGGGGATTATGGAATGTTCTGAAAACATCTGAAGTTTTCATTTTATTCCTCTCAGAAACAGGCTCATTATTGTCAGTCTTAGTTTGTAACTTTATCACTGGATTGTTTCAGCCGCAACAAAAGAAAAAAACTTTGAACAGGAAAATGGATTTTAACAAGAAATCAGAATGGAGCATTTCACCTGCAATGGGAACATGGCAGTGCTGCTCCTGCTCGTGTCAGTCAGCGGGGCTGCAGTTTACCTGCTCACACTGTGTGAATAAATCTTTTAGTCTTTGGTCTCGCTGTTTGATTCTGCATTTGGGTTAAAAGATTTCGCTTCAAGACAATAATGTTTAGCCTATGTCATTGAGTGACCAGTGGCTGGCTGCTCCAGCCAATGATGTGATTCACATACGTATTTACGCAGCTAATCAATCGATATTTGTGCTACATTTCAAGCATCCAGCGCAGACTGTGAAAGAGGTTTTAATTCAATGAATCGTATCAAAACAGCATCAAGAAATCGTCTTGAAGTGGACAATTTGGATCAGCTCATGTGCATAAAGACAAAATGGCAAGCAGATGAGGCCATCAACCTGGACAACGTGTACAACCACTGGATAAGTGAGGACAGATGAAAAAAATAAAAGTGAAATTTAAGCCCTCAATCAGATTTGTGCTTATCTAGTGTCACTTATTTACGATGTTCATTTATAAAAATTCATCATTAAATACTGTCACCAGTTTATGAGTAGCAGAAATACAAATAATCCTGTGATTATATACTGTATTTTGCAGACAAAAGAGTTACAGGACCCTCTCCCAGACCACAGCAGGACTCTCTGACCCAGTGCTCAGCAAGAGCTTCACACAATGACTCACGCTTATAATACAAGTCAGACCTTTCTAATAAAAATGTTAAGTGTGTTTTCAAAAATTTAGTTCATAGTTAGCTTGGCTTACTTAGCAGTTCATGTTTCTCCACAGTTACAATGAAATATTTATGCTTACAATAATGTTAACACACTACAGGTCATGAATAAGATCTTTGTCATTTTCATTGCAAGTGGGATAATGTACTTAATTAAAAAGTATTCTCACAGAAATGTAAATGCTATAATTTGATTTTTTTTAATAAACTATGTAAACTGGATGGATGCTATGCTGGCATGACCACAGTGCACAAATCTGATGTTGCTCACAGTGGTCAAAGGGACCATTCAGGGTGTTTGTGTGTTTGCTCAGACACATGAAAAATTAGAGGAAACATTGCCTACAACTGTATCTTCCTCTGTTTGATGACATGTGAAGCTTTAAACTATTCATGCCTACAACTGTATCTTCCTCTGTTTCATGACATGTGAAGCTTTAAACTAATCACGCCTAGAAATGTTGAATGACCTTTGTGATCTAATAAAAGGCAAACAGAGAGACAGCATCGGTGGAGAAGGCACTGAGCGTACTTGGTGTTTTTATCCCCTTGCAATATCTTCCGAATTGCAAGTAAAATACAGAAGTTGTTTGTGTCTTTCCTCATTCTAGTCTTTGTGTTCTAGGGTAATACTTACCTAACATAACTTGGTCCTTTGAGCTGGAGGTCAACATTCCTGTGTTCCTGCAGGTCCGTCAGGGTCAGCTGAAAACTGTGTAAAGCCTACAGGTTAGACTTGCGGAATAAACTCCACCTCCTTGAATTCTGTGTTGGCCAGTGTGACTCGATTAGCTCCGCTGGACCAGATTGACGGCATCTGTACTTTGCGCAGAACAGAGGAAAACAGGTATGACAAGTGGTGTGATCGTGTAGAGACTCTAGAGTTCAAACTAAGGTTTCATCAGTTGAAAATAATGTTTAGAGTTTAAAAAAGTCCTCTAAAAGAGACTGATTTAAGTCCAGTCATCCTGGAAAACCTAGCCAGAAGTTCAGGGGAAGATTAAGTAACTCTAAAAAACCTGGCCAGAAGTTAAGGGGAAGATTACATTACTCTAGAAAACCTTGCCAGAAGTCCAGGGGAAGACTAAGTTAAAGTGGGATTTATTTGCTGTGTATCAGGGGCGAAGTTAGGGGGTGGCTACCTGGGCTTGAGCCCCAGATGTTTTCTGAGAAGCCCCGAACCTCAATTTTACTTTTGAAAGGAGAAAAAAGCCTCTGTGAAATCAGTTGCAGTACCAGATACCAGATAGCAGCTGGATAAAGTAGCCTGTGTACAGCTTCCCTGAGCCCCCTGAAGAAGAAATGCTTCTGCCGGTTCAGTCGCTTCACTGCCTGCTTTCTATACACACGCAGTACTGTGTATGGGACGCATACATAAGATAAGCGGACATGGATATCAGGAACGTTTTCAAACAAAAAATACAGACAGGCAACAGCCCTGAAGAAACGAGTCACGATTCAGGTGTGTGAATCATGTTTAAAAAAGGCTTATTTGTTAAAATCTTTGCTCTGTCACACAATTTTACTGATATTTCAGTGAAATGTTGTTAAAGAAAACATGATTGTAAGATAATGTGGTTGTATGTGCTTATAAGTATGTGGTTACAATGGAAGAATCCAAACATGCTTTGATTACAGTCATGAAAATAAAGTAAAGATCAGAGAGACTGATGCTATATATGTAGGCAATATATGAAAAAGAAGATGGCTCCAATGAATCTTAATTTAATGTTAGAGTGAGGACTTGTTTTTATAGTATCAAATATAAGCCAACAACATATTTATTATTTTATATTGCTCATTGTAAAGACCCTGCCATAACTCTAAGTAACTAGAAAAGCTTCAGATCATTAGTTATCTCATTCAAGGTAAATATAAATAGTCGTGTCTGGTGTGTGTATGTTTGCTGTCTACTTTTATACAAGTGAGGGCCTACCTAGTACAGCGGCCCCATCCTGTCTGAAAAGATGCAATGTTTCAGGTTTGTTAATCACAGTAATGTGCAATGTGATTTGTATCATTAGATAATTTGACTTTGTGATTAAGGAGGTAATGGTCAGCTAATCAGTTTATTTTGTTAGGCCTGAGGATTGTGTTTTTGTTACACAGATGATTCAGCTACATGTAGGGAAGAGCACCAAGGGACAACAGAGCCAGAAGGGACAGCAGGTGGATCATCAAGTATTGATTTAGGGACTAGAGAAAGTGGCCCTAAGCAAGTGTACCTCAGTACCCCTTCAGCCAATTTAGTACCCAGCAGAGAGCTTTTAATAAGTGGTTTGAGATGTGTTGGAGCTATTTTGCACTTTTTTTATTTTAGGCTTAAGTTAGGTTATGGCCTAACTTATTTCCTTTCTTTTCTTGCTAAAGTTAATTTTCTTTATTTTGCATTTACGCTTATTTTCTTGTTTATTTATATTGTTGTTTATTGGTCACCTGGTGCTATGTTAATTTTAATAAGTAGGTCAAGGTGGGATGAACCGCAGGCTGCGAGGGCATTAGAGAGGCAGCAGAAAATGCCTGTAAGCTTGCTTTCTTAGTGAAAATAAACCTCCTCAAACTCACCTTTTTGCTATGGACATTAGTTGATTTTGGTACCTCTAAACCTACGTAAAAGCCTAAACCATGAAGAAGCCTCAGTGGTCATTTGAGAGGTTTGACATTATTAGTTTTGTTTAAGTTTATGGACAAATAGCCACTACATCAAGTAAAAAACCTTGCCCCTGGATGCATATCGTTGGTTTACCTGGAAATTGGACCCGTTGTTTGCTGGATTACCTTTTGAAAGTGGATTAATCACCTGGATGCTGAAGACAAAGAGAAGGTTGGGCCTAGGAGTGGCGGCGGCGCAAGCTGGATACAGCGCAAACATCAAATAATCTGACCCATTTGACAGTGTAAAGCTTCCCTGGACACCGTATTGGATAACGGTGACGCTACTGGGGCGCTGGAGCTGCATTTACGGAGTGGAGGATTAATATTTGTCGCAATTTGGATTCACGAAGGCCCAAAGCCCTCAAAGGTGATGCGCACGGCCGTGCGCAACAACAATCACTGCGCGCATCCAACTCTGTGCGCAAAGGCAACCACCGCTACAAACAAAGTTCTGCAAGGTACGTGTCCCATTCAACCTTTGCAAATAACTGTGTGCACCTGGCCAACATCAATTAAAAAAAGTAAAAATGTCTGACGTAGCATCCAAAGCCACAAGTGACACGGCGCTTTCCACAAAAAGGCGCACAGGTTTCACTGCTAAAGGAATGATGTTTTTCATGCAAACGTGTCAGGAAAAGAGATCGACGAAATGCAAACAAGCCATATCATATATGAATCGAATGGATAAATTGATGCATTCTGCAGACAATATTGATGCTGTCAAGTCTCTTTTGGATCAAATGATAACATGTGTTGATGAGGCAAAACAACATCATTTGTCATTTGTGTCACTGAAGATACTTCAGGATGAAAAAAAAAGAAAATAAATATTTTGAACACAAGGAAAATCGGTTTTCAAACTTTATTGATAATGCCAAAGGGTGGTAATCAAATGCAGGCCATTCATATGAACTTCGAATCAAACCACCTGATAATCAAACTGATATTGGGCCTGGGGACAGTGTATCCAATTAAGGTTCTGCAGCACGCTCAAAGGCTGGCTCTAAACTGTCAAGGACTTCATCCAGTGCATCTGCAAAGAATTTTGCGCAAGCAGGAAAAGCAGCATTACAGGAGCGCATGGCTGCTCTAAAACAAAAGCACATTTTGGAGGCACAGGAGGAACAAATAAGAATTGAACAAGAGGAATCAAGAAGGAAACAGGAAAAGGACCAAGAGGAATTACAGAAGAAACGGGAACATTTAAGGAGAGAAAAGGAACAACTTGCTCTGGAGGCAGAATTAAAGCTGACAAATGTAAAATTGGAGGTTCTGGAAATAAATTCCACGTGTGGCTCTAAAGTGTCAAAATGTGCATCTAAAACATCAGATGGCATGAACTCTTACTTGGAAAGGTCAGAAACCCCAGGAACATATCAACTAAATCCAAATGCTGAACGTTTCATGCCCACCAATAAAAACTCTGAACTTCCCTACAGTTGCTTATTAAATTCTGTCCCTGCCGGTGTTAAACCCAAACATGTTTTAATACAACCACCCATACCTAATGTCATTCGGTTTCTCAAAGACAAAGTACACAAGCACTGGTTTTGCAAAATGCTCATGACAATAATCAATCCACCAACTCTCCGGACATTTTGAACATCATGCAGCGTCAAAATGAAATTACTGCCCTGTTGGTCCAACAAAACACAGCCTCTGCTCTGCCTATGAGAAATACACCTGTATTTGATGGTGATCCTCTGTATTTCAAATCTTTTCTCAGAGCCTTTGAAAATTGTATTGAGGATAAAACTCAAAGTTTCAGTGATTGTTTGTACTTCCTAGAACAGTACACTAGGGGGCAACCAAGAGACATTGTAAGAAGTTGTCAGCATCTGCCCTCTGAACCTGGTTACCAAAGAGCAAAAACACTTTTGATTGAACATTTTGGCAGTGAACACAAAATCTCCTCTGCTTATATGGACAAAATGAACAACTGGCCCTCAATAAAACCTGAGGATGTTAACGCTCTGCAGTCATTTGCTTTGTTCCTTCGAGGTTGCGCCAATATAGTACATCATATAAAGTACATGAAGGAGTTGGACATGCCAGCTAACCTCAGGACAATCCTAATGAAACTCCCATACAAGCTGAGGGAAAAGTGGAGAAATGTGGCATGTGACATACTGGAACAAACTGGAAGCAGAGCATTGTTTGTTGATTTTGTAAATTTTATTGAAAAACAAGTCAAAATTGTTTCAGACCCGCTGTTTGGAGATATTAATGATGCGAGCCACACAAAGCTATCCACTCAAGTTAAGCAGAAAAGGAAAAGTGGTACCTTTGCCACCAGCGTCAATGCAATAAAGGATGGACATAAAGAAAAGGAAAACTTAACAGCTCACAGTAACCAGCTCAAATGTCTGTTCTGCCATCTCACCAATCACACTGCAAAATGCTTTCAGTTTAAAAGAAAGATACAACAGGACAAGATTCACTTTCTAAAGGAGAAAGGTGTTTGTTTTGGGTGCTTGAAATATGGACACACAAGCAAAGACTGTAGGAGGATTGTGAAGTGTGTCACAGGAAACACCCATCTGTCTTGCATGTGGAGAAGGAGGATACTACAAGGATAACCTCTAAAGAAACTGTGAGCACTGTACTCGAGCAGCAGCAGACGTGTGGTCATGTTGGGGCTGGTGAAGAAGATACTGCTGTTTTCTCTATTGTGGCTGTGCAGGTGAAAAGTCAGAAAAGTAATAAAGTTGTGCACACTTATGCTTTCTTGGACCCTGGGAGCTCTGGTATCTTCTGCACTGTAAGTCTGGCTGGAAGGCTGGGAGCATTAGGCAAAAAGTGTAATATACTATTAAGGACAATGGGACAGACTAAAGCCATTAATACCACTGTAATAACTGGTCTGGAGGTGTCTGGTTTTGACACAGAGGACTTTATTGAGCTGCCATCTGTTCTGACACAAGCAAAAATGCCTGTATCCAAAGTCAATGTGCCATGTCAGGATGATATTGCCAAGTGGGCGTATTTGAGCAGCATTAGGCTACATGAAGTAGATGCAGATGTGGATTTGCTCATTGGAACTGACTCTCCCAAAGTTTTGGAGCTATGGGAACCAATAAACAGTCAATGTGGTGGACCGTATGCAGTGAGGACCAGAGTTGGCTTGGTCATAAACGAGCCTCTTTGTGCTGGAGACTTTGGAGGTGCTGGTGTCAAATCAGGATGCACTGTTGTAACTGCTAATTTCATATCTGTGGAGCACTTGGAAAACATGGTGATGCAGCAGTACAATCATGACTTTACTGAAAGAATATATGATGAACAACTTGAGATGTCAAGAGAGGACATTAAATTCATGAAAATTGTGAAGGATACAACAGTGCTTAACAATGGACATTATTGCATTGACTTACGTTTCAGAGTTAAAGATCCTGTTTTGCCGAATAATCGCTGCATTGCATTACAAAGACTCCAAAGCCTGAAGAGGAGATTTAACAGAGACATTCCATTCAAAGCTCAATATATTGATTTCCTCAACAACATGTTGGAGCAAGGATATGCAGAAAAGGTTCCCACAAATGAGCCCACTCCAAAACAAGGAAAGGTGTGGTACATTCCCCACCATGGTGTACATCACCCAACCAAAGGAAAGTTGCGTGTTGTGTTCGATTGTGGCTGTACATACAAAGGCACATCACTAAACAGCCAGCTCCTGCAGGGCCCAGACTTCACTAACACGCTTATTGGTGTCCTCCTCTGGTTTAGAGAAGAGCCCATCGCTGTTATGGCTGACATCAACGCCATGTTCCATTAGGTCCAGGTCCCACACAAGCATGTGGACTTCTTGCGCTTTCTATGGTGACCCAATGGAGATGCTACAATGGAGCCAGAGGAATACAGGATGTGCGTGCATTTGTTTGGAGCTGTGTCCTCTCCAAGCTGCTCAAACTATGCACTGGGAATAACTGGTGAGGATAATGCACTGCGATACTCACTCGACATCCTCAGCACAGTCAAAACAAATTTCTATGTGGATGACTGTCTCAAGTCCACAGCCACAGATTAAGATGCAGTGAAGCTCATACATGGACTAACACCTCTCTGTAAAAAAGGCGGCTTCCATCTCCAAAAGTGGGTCACAAATATGTGTTTGCACTGATTCCCAGCAACATAGAGCAGTGGGTTTGGAGAATATGGATTTGGACAGGGACCAACTCCCTGTGAAAAGATTTTAGGGATGCAATGGTGTGTTCAAGGAGACACGTTCAGCTTCAGGACTAAAGTACAGGAACGTCCATACACCAGGAGGGGCATCCTTTCTGTGGTGAGCTCTCTCTATGACCCACTGGGCTTCGTGTCTCCTTTCATAATCCCTGCCAAGTTACTGTTACAGGAGCTGTGCAGAATGAACCTCAAATGGGATCAGCCAGTCCCCAGTGCCTTCTCCAGACATTGGTCTGAGTGGCTCTCTGAACTTCAGCACGAGTGGATTTAAAGTGGAATGGTGCGTCAAACCCAAGAACTTTGGAACACAAGTGAAAGCAGAACTGCATAATTTTTCAGATGCCAGTCAAACAGGATATGGCACTGTTTCATACTTGAGATTGGAGAGCACTGATGGTGTGCATGTTTCATTCATCACAGGCAAGGCTCGTGTTGCTCCTCTAAAGCAACTAACCATCCCACGCCTTGAGCTTGCTGCAGCTGTGCTTGCTGTTCGAGTGAACACAATGCTGTTAAAGGAGCTACAGTTGCCATTTCAAAGGTCATTTTTCTGGACCGATAGCACTACTGTTCTCAAGTACATCTTCAATGAAAGAAAGCGCTTTCACACATGTTGCCAACCGTGTCACCACCATAAGAGAAGCCACAAACAAAGATCAGTGGAGGTATGTAAACACCAAAGATAATCCTGCAGATGAAGCTTCTCGAGGACTAAGAGATCAGGAGTTTGGAAAAGGAAAATGGCTAAAAGGACCAGACTTTTTGCACTTGCCTCCCGCCGAATGGCTAAAACTCGACTGGGACTCCTCATCCATCCCATCTGATGATCCAGAGGTGAAAAAGGAACTTAAAGTGAATGCTATTACAACACACAGTGAAACTCCCATCAGTCAGCTCATTCACTATTTCTCATCCTGGAGAAAGCTTAAAACATCAGTGGCCTGGTTGTTGGAGCTGAAAGAAAGACTTTTACTTTTGAGCCAAAAGAGAAAAGAATACGTGGTCAAGCAGAATGAAAATGTGGAAAAAGAGCTTAAAAAATTCAAAGCCACACTTGGAAAATCCAGCTTGACACCAGAGCGCTTGGAGGAAGCCGAAAAGGCAATAATTCAGTTTGCACAAAACCAAAGATTCAGCACTGAAATTTCCTCACTCAAACATGACCCAAAGACTGTTTCCAAAGACAGCCCTCTGTATCGCCTCGACCCCTTCATCGAAGATGGCATCTTAAGAGTTGGTGGGCGCCTGTCTAAATCTGCCCTGCCGTTGGAGGTAAAATATCCTGCGATTCTGTCAAAGGATCTGCATGTTTCCCAGCTCATATTACGTTACAGCCATTACCAACTTGGACATGCTGGACACAATCAAATGCTGTACAGATTGAGACAGAAGTATTGGATCATAAATGGCAACTCTGCAGCAAGGAAGATTCTCTAACAATGTACAGTGTGCAGAAGGTACAGAGGAAAACTTGGAACACAGAAAATGTCCGACTTACCAGAGGAACGATTCGTGCCTGATAACGCACCCTTTACAAATGCAGGAGTGGACTATTTTGGACCACTGGACGTGAGGAGAGGGAGAACTGTGCTGAAGCGATATGGGGTGATTTACCTTTCTGAGCAGCCGCGCAATACACCTGGAGGAGGCGCACTCCCTCGACACAGACTCCTGCATCAATGCTGTGCAAAGATTTATCTGCAGAAGAGGACCTGTGACAATTATAGGGTCAGATAATGGCACAAATTTTGTTGGTGCGAAGAAGGAGCTGAGGTGAGCTCTGGTTGCTTTAAATCACTCTAAAATTTAAAGGACTTTTGTGCAGGAAGGAGTGATGTAGAGTTTTAACACCGCAGCTGCATCTCACCAAGGTGGCGTTTGGGAGCGTCTGATTCGCTCTGTGCGCAGTGTGTTACCTCTGTTGTTGGACATCAACTGCTGGACGATGAAGGCCTGCAAACACTGTTTTGTGAGGTAGAGGCAATACTCAATGACCGGCCAATAACTAAGGTCTCAGAAGATCCCAATGACTTTGAAGCGCTCACTCCAAATCACATTCTCCTGCTAAAAGGCAAGCCCATTCTGCCACCAGGCCTGTTCGAAAAATCTGACCCGTACATCAAGAGGAGATGGAGGCAAGTGCAGTACGTTGCGGAGCTGTTCTGGAAAAGGTGGACATCAGAGTATTTGCTTGTAATGCAAGAAAGACAAAAATGGACAAAGCAAAAAAGAAATTTCATCCCAGGAGATATTGTCGTAATCGCTGATGCCACAGCTCGAAGAGGCTTGTGGATGATGGGCAGAGTTCTAAGCACCATAGCTGACTCAAGAGGACTGGTCCGTTCTGTGAAGGTCCAAACGAAGACCAGCATCCTGGACAGACCAATAACCAAGCTCTGTCTTCTCTTGGAGGCCAACAATTGACTGTACAGCTCATTCCCTCTCCTATCTCTGTCTTCCATCTATTTGTTTCTTTCAGGCATGGAGAAACTGAAGATCCAAAGATTCTAGCTTACTGCTTAGGCTACAATCAGGAAATAGCTCCTTTGTGCTAAAGTTAATTGTGGGTAAAGTACCGTCACATTAGGGTCTGGGTTGTTGGAGCTATTTTGCACTTTGTTTATTTTAGGCTTAAAGGTATAGCGGAGGATTTTCTTTTTCCGGGTGGGTAGCCTATACTATTGGTCCACCTAAGTGTCAATCATTCTGGTGATATGTTTACGTAAGGCACGTCGTACGTGCTCGTCCCTAGGTAGTTTTCGCTTTCTGCGCATGCGCACTTTCAGGTGTATTATGTGTGATGAGTTTGATGCTAGACGATAGCTTGTTTATTGGCCTGTAGCATGCTAAAGTTAGCTATAGAGATGCTTGTCGTAAATAGATTTTCACTTACTGGTGGTGAGTCTGACATTGTGGAAACGACGTGCACGAGGTGAACTAGGCTCGTGCATGCTCTCTCGTGCACACGGCGTTTCCTCTCGGGAGCAGATAGTGTTGCGCATGTGCATTTTTGGAAAAATTGGAGAGGGCGGGTCTTCTAAAATTCGGAAAGATCCTCCGCTATACCTTTAAGTTATAGCCTAATTTATTTCCTTTCTTTTCTTGCTAAAGTTAATTTGCTTTATTTTGCATTTATGCTTATTTTTTTGTTTATTTATATTGTTGTTTATTGGTCACCTGGTGCTATGTTAGTTTACATAAGTAGGTCAAGGTGGGAGGGACCGCAGGCTGCGAGGGCATATGGTTTTTTACCAGCGTTAGAGAGGCAGCAGAAAATGCCTGTAAGCTTGCTTTCTTGGTGAAAATAAACCTCCTCAAACTATCCTTTTTGATATGGACATTAGTTGATTTTGGTACCTCTAAACCTGCGTAAAGTCTAAACCATGACGTAGCCTCAGTGGCCATTTGAGAAGTTTGACATTATTAGTTTTGTTTAAGTTTATGGACAAATAGCCACTACAAGATGTTTAAATGGCTTGAGTACTCTGTTGCCACAAATGCTGCCTTTTGCTTTCCATGTCGGCACTTTAGAAGGCAGAATATTCGTAAAAATAAAGATGGTCTTCTCAGTAATTCTGGATTTTCAAATTGGAAAAGGGCTTTGGATTTCTTCCGTGAGCATGAGAAAAGTGACACCCACAAATCAAGCATGACATGTTGGCAGAGCTTCAAAAGCACAGAAACTCATGGAGATGTTGTTGAACAGCTGTATACTGCAAGCGCAGTAGAAATATCAGTTTGGACATGGGAAGAGCGGAGCAGTACAAGACATCAATCATTAAAACCTCAAAAGATCTCCGCACAGACCCTGGTGTTGACGATCTATTCAAGAGTACCATGAGTATATGTGAAGACAATCACATCCAGCTATCGGTTTGTCCCAGGAAAAGGCCAAAAATATTAGATGATTTTGTGGTGGAGTCAGCCAGTGGGGCATCCTCTAATTTGACCACATCAGATGAGTTCAGAGGCCAGCTTTTTTATTCATGCATGGACAGGATGATACAGGAGCTGTCAGGATCCGGCAGGATCCAGCAGAGGGAGCCATTTCCTCTTCCTTCCTCAGGTGCTGAGTATTGAGCTGACACACCTGGAGCTGGTTACCTCATCACCGCTGGCAGTATTTTACAGGAGCAGCTCCACCAGACGAGCGTCAGATGATTCCGTTCCCTTCAGTGGTAACTGACCTCAACTCTTGTCTTCGATACAAGTTATCCTGCCTAGTCTTACCTGTATTCTCCTTTGTGGTCTCCAGTCGTTCTCCCGCGATCCTGGGTTCCTCTGTTGAAATCCTCTGCGTCTCTCTGAAGTCCCGGTCTCACAATCCACCACCGACGTTCGTGTCCCTTGGGGCTTCTGGCCGCTCCTCCTCCATCACCCTGCTGTCACTGCTCCAGGTAGTTCCGCTCCGGCGCTCAGCACCGTCAACACCTCCAACAAAGGAAGACTCACCTGAGATTCCTACCGCTCTCTATAACCTCCGGCCTCCGAATCCTTACCTCCCTCTCCAGTCCAGATCTTCAGTCCTTCCAGTGAGTTATTCGTCCGTCTCCAATCTTCCATATTATTCTTTATCAATCCTCACCCATATCCTTACCTTCCAGTGGCGTCTTCGTCTTCCATCGACCCAGTCTGCTCTCTTCAGAACCCGACCTGCAGAACTTTAATAAAACTTCTCAAAATCTTTCTCTGAGTCCCGAGTGTTGCTGTGTATGCTTAAGAGTCAGTTCTGTGACAACCATGACAGGAGCTTACTCATCAGTTTTCAGATGTGGGAGAAGAGCTTATGTCGGGCATTCCGGCGTGCAACCCAACCACAGGAACCTTTCTCTCTGAATATGCTCTCAAATCCTTGCTAACCATTATAGCATTAAACTAGAGACAGAAGAAGTCTTGGTGGCAAAAAACTTCTTCAAAACATGTCTGGAGAAGGAGAGAAAAATCTCTGACACGGCAACTAATAAAGAGGAAGACCTGGACATGGCTACTGTCTTCCGGATGCTTGACAGAGACATGTTTCCCACCCTAGCTGTCCTCCAAGTTGCTCTTACAATCCCAGTTAGCAGCTGCAGCTGTGAACGCTGCTTTAGTGTTTTATGGCGTCTGCACACATGGTTGAGAAGCACCATGGGCCAAGACAGGCTGAATGACCTGGCAATCATGTCAATTGAAAAGGACACCCTGGATGTTATAACCTCTGAGAAAATTATTGTCAGATTTGCTCAATTAAAACCACATCGGCACATCCTTATTTTTCCGACACATCAATAAAAAAGGGGGGAAAAGATATTAATGAGAGTGAGGTGTGGTGACATAGCAAGAAAGGACTGCAATTGAGCTAACTCAGCACATAGGGCAAGTCGCAGGACTTTTTAAGCAGCAAAAAGCAACTGTTTCTACACTTATGTATGTTATTTGTAGTTCATGTATGTTCTGTAAGCCTCCTTTGAGATATTTTGTTTTTTAAAAATACAACTCAGTTAAATAAAAGTTATTTCCATTTGTTTTTTGTATTCGTTACATCTATGAATGAGAGAGCTGTATATTGGTCATACAACTTGTGCAGAAAGCAGAGAAACAAGTCTAAATCAGGGTGAGAAGAAAGAACAGAGCACGAAAAACAGCAGAGGGGATCATACGGGAATGGGATGCATTTGGGTTTGGTTGATGTATTAATTATAAAGTCAAACTTAATGTGTAGTGTTTGGTTTTTAACAACTCTAGGTCGGACAATAACTTCACACAGTGGAGAGTACTTTAAAAAATTTTATTTTGAATATTCAGGGTCAGAGAGGAATGGTAAACACAGGAGCTGCTGCTGCTGCTGGACAGTTAGGCTGGGCTGGAGAAAGACAGGTAATATTAATTGATTATTAATTTTGGAGATTGAGATCTTGGATGTCTTCTTCAGAGAAAGAGGAGCTTACTTTGGTTCGGATCCTTTGGTTGCTGGGGAAAGGTAAGTTGGAGCCAGAGATCTGTGGTTGGTTGGTGAGTGGATGGTTGGATGGTTTGATGATCTGGTTTTCTTTTTCCTTGCAGGTGGTGATGTTGAAGGGTGGACTGACAAGGCACTTATGCGGTTTGGGTAGTTTTCCAGGACAGAACGGCGCGGAGGCTGACCAGGGAGGGACCAGGACGATGATGGATCTGAGCTCGGCTTGTTGTTAATCCCATCTGTTCAGTAGGAATCCTTGGGATGTTAACAAAGGCACCAGAGTGGAGAATGAGGTATCTGGGAGTTTGATCTGTCGAGGAGACAAGCAGGTAAGTTAACATTTGGGGAAGAAGTAGACAAAGGAAAAGTTCAGTATTTTACACTTAAAGCCCTGTTTTCAGACTTTTTATGATGAAATAGAACAGTTTTGATAGAAATTTGGACAAATACTGCTGTCCTGATAAATTTAGGTTTCTTTGCTAACACCCCCCCCCCCCCTCACAATGGGACAACAGGTGCACAGAAACATTCGTTCCTGAAACGCATTCAACTTTTGTTTACAAAGACGTGAAACTCACCGAGTCGTCAGGGGTGTTCACTGAAATGCTCACACAAAAGATGCTGAGATGATGAGACGAAGACTGGGTAGCCCTAGCTTTTATTGACCGCTAGAAGCTGACAGCGCGTCAAACAAGTAGACTTAACCCACCCCATGCCTCGATAGCGACTGTGAAAGACGCTACAAATTCTTTAGAAATATACTGAGCCAAAGAGAATGTGAAAAGCATTCCAGATTATCTACGCAGTGTGCGGATGTAAACGTCAAGACACGAACGCATTAAAAGATTGTTCAAACAACGTCAGCATGATTTTAGTCACAAATCGAAGCATGCATTTTGATAGAAATCATGCATGCATTGTGATACAAACAATTTCACACTCAGCTAAACGCTAAAGCAGTAAGTTGTTCTCTTGTTGTTGGTGAAATACAGCGGAGGAAAGCAGACACCGCTCTAGTGAGTGCGCGCTCCCGCGTCAGGGGATACATATGCTGACGGGGATAACTAGCTTAGCACAACTGCAGAGTATTCGGCCAAGATCTAAATAAATTGCTCACCTCTATCACGGGAATCAAACTCTGAAATTGTTCTTAATTCAACCTGGGAAGCTAATTCCAACAAGAATTGAGGCATAGCATCTGGGAGCGCCATGTTGTTTAGCAGCAGAAGAAGAATGAGCCCTGACGTCATTTTCTTGCGCCGTGTGTGATTGTGAATCCATTTGAATTATGTTACACCTTTTGCGGAGCGGGGATGAAAACGAAAAAGCAATATCATTTTCTTTGTCTTTTTAATTAGGACACAGAACGAGCAATTGGAAAATGAAAAAGCAGTTTGGATGATTTCTTTTTAATTTTATTTATGTGTGTGGGGGGGGGTTTGTGTGTGTGTGTGTGTGCGTGGGAGAGAGAGGTCCCGCTGCCCGCCACAAGACAGAACGAAGAGATAAAGGCCTGCTTCTAGCGACAACCAGTTTACAACACAGAGCATACAACACTAATTGGTGATGAGTAAACAGTAGTTTACAAGTTCACAAACTTATATCAACCAACAGAAAGACAGGATCTAACCCGTCGAACCTAACTCCTCTACCCCAACTCAGCAGAAATAAACCAAGCTTATCCTACTTGGTGATGATTCTCTTCCGTCCACACCAGTCCACGACGAACAATGGAGAAAAGGGAACGAAAGTGTTCAAACGGTGGTAGAAGCGTCAGTGCACAGCCGAAGTTAGAGATGGACGGGTTCAAATGCAGGCACCGACCGGAATCGGGCCTGTCTTCAGACAGCTATCTTGGTTTAGCTCAAATGCCAGCAGACTTCCTAGATGCACAAACGGGAAGCCGGATAGCGTCCAAATGCAGGCACCGACTGGAATCTGGCCTGTCTTCAGACAGCTATCTTGGTATAGCTCAGATACCAGCAGACTTCCGAGATGCACAAACGGGAACAGGATAGCTTGGCAGGTAATACTTCGAAGTTATCAGGGGAGTTCTTTCCTGATCCAGCAGGTTGGAACAAAAGAGGGGAAATTGCTAGCAATTCAATTGGGCGTCTCCATTCAGCTCAGCGATGAGCTGAGGAAAGACAATTTGGTGCAAATCATGGTTTGATGGAGACACAGGAGGAAGGTCTGGACTTTGGTGACACATGGAGGAAGGTGGTTCAAATCAATCTGGCCAGCTTCTGGATGAGACATTTGAAAGTTCATCTGTCGGTGCAAGTATGGCTGATGAGCCTTATAGACAGGAAGACTATGGAGACAGAGATTATCCAGATACAAGTGATGAAGAGACAGAGCTTGGTGATCTTGAAGCACAAACCGAAGAGAGACAGTCAAGTCTAAGAGAAGATTTGGCATCTTGGGCTACGGAAACAAAGCAGACACACAGCATTGTAAATAAGATGATAGCCATACTCCACAAACATGACTACAATTTGCCCAAAGAAGTCCGCACACTTCTACAGACTCCACGTTTTGTAGACAGCATTAGGAAATGTGGTGGTGACTACATTTATTATGGACTGGAGTCAGGTATCCGTAAATTCCTTGAACAATGCCCTATTTTCACCAGAGATCTCATGTTGGACATAAATATTCATGGGGTTCCCCTGTTCAAATCCAGTACAAAACATTTTTGGCCAATTTTGGCAAAATTTCACAACTCTGACCCTTTTTGTGGAAATACGAAACCAGAACAAGTAGAGGAGTACCTACATTATTTCGCACAGGAGTTGGTAGACCTTCAACAAAAGGGTATTGATCATGAAGGGATACAGTTCCAGGTCAAGATCAACGCCTTCATCTGTGACTCTTTTGTAAAGTGCATCAAAGGTCACAATACGTATCAGGCATGTGAACACTGCAACGCTTTGGCCATCCGTGTGGACAGCAGGATGGTCTACACTGACCACGCTACACAAGAAAGAGGAACAGATGAAAAATTTAACACGTTTAAATACACAGTCCACCAGAAAAAAAGCTTTGCCCCTCATCATGGTTGGAGTTAGGTGTGGCAGCCAGTTTGTGTTGGACTACATCCATGTAGTGGTTTGCCTTGGTGTTGTGATGAGAGGAGATTTTTAAGGGAAAGCCTGCGCCTCACGCTGCTATGCTACCAGTCCCTGACCAGCATGCTGTCTGCTAACTCCTCTCCCAGTTCGTTTATCCTGTGGCCGAGTATAAAAAAGAATTACACATTCACACAATATATATGTTTGGGCATGTATGGGGAGTATTCTCACCGGATCATTTCCAAAGAAATCTTCCTCATAAATGCCTTTTATTACTTTACAAAGTTATTACAAAACATTCTGAGAGACAGCCTCTCTTACAGGATCCAATCAGGTCAATAATACATATTCATATAGATGCAAAGTGTGGCTGTAGTCCGTCCCTAATAGGTTAAGCCCCCTTTTAATATATTCCTTTTGGTTACTAAGCAGAAAACCTTCCTTCTCCCAACAGAACATTTGCAAGATCAAACAACCAGATGTTTCCTGTTTTTTTTCAGAGAATCGTGACCCATTGTCTAACTCATATCCTGTTCTTAACAGTTTTGTCCATTTAATCGAGACCGTTCCTTTCTGAGCCATGGGTCACATCACCTTTTGGCTTGTGTATTCATTCAATGCTTGTTTAAAAGTTTTTATTTACATTAATGCCTCTTTTCACCTCTAATATTTTAGAGGTGAATCTACTATTACTCTTACTCCTGTAATTCCACCTGTTCCATTTCTTTTATAGGAACTAACATGTATTGTCCTTTAAGTGGTGTTTGTGAGATCATTTTCTTTACCATAATATTAACACGGTTTTACGCAACATGTCAGCAGGAAAAATATTAACATCAAAATTCCTAGGAAAGCCACTACCTTCCAGAGTAAGGACATCCATCCTCCAAAAAACAACCAGTTCATCCATTGTGGAGTATCTGCATTTAGGGCTTTGGCTACTGTGCGCATTTTAGAGAGAGCATTATCTATGTCGTTTCCATCTCCAGAATTAGCCGGGATGTAGCTGCAGCATGTCTCATTAAGGAGTACACAGATTCCACCTTGGGCTGCAGCCCAGAAATCGAACACCATCCTATTTTGAAGTAACATCAACCTTTTGGCTTTCATCTCTTTATTGTTGGATTCCCATGCACTAATTGAGGCATTCATGAATAACGAGAAACGATAAGCTTGGGTTTCCACTCTTAAAATGACTTCTCCAACCCCTATTGAGGGAATCAGTGATCCAAATATTTTCTCAGCTGTGGTCCATAATTTATGGTTGTCTGGGACATCACTACCCCAAACACTGTCATGCTTTTGAACTTCTATTTTGCTTAGAGACTGTTAATTCCTACTTTCCTTTTTTCCGAATCAGTTTTCTGTTTTGTGGTAATTATGAACGCGTGGTCAGTTAATCCTTCTAGCGCGCATACTCCACCCCAATTTTCAGGCAAATACACATACACCTTGTGTCCGCATAGCCAATATATGCCATCTACTGGTTTCGTGCCCTTTTTCCCATTTAACGCTGCATTATCCCAGTTTACAAACGAATAATTTCCTACGGGGGGAGTACTGGTAGAATACAAAGAACTAATATTACACGGACAGGTCTCATTTTGATCTAAGGTTTGACTTATAGTGTAACTACTATGGACACACTTTTTAGGGGTGTACAATTTTTGGCATCTAAACGGAGACAATCGTCCTAGATTTCTTGTCCCGTTGCTATGAAAACAAGCTGGAAAAGTCATAGAGGATTTTAAATGTGCAACCCCCAAAAAAGATTGTGGAAAGGTTGCAAGTGGTTCAAGTGCAGTAAGGAGTTTATACGCTGTGAAATTTTGAGGACACAAGTAGGACACTAAAGTACAGTTGTTACAGTTAATCTGATGATGGCCATAGCGCTTCACATCAGTCTGAAATACACAAAAAGAACTCATAAATGACAATGGGAATGGATCCAATACGGGTTGAGAGGAGCTCTTTGGCATGATAGAACACACATAGCAGTTAGAATAATTCTTCGATCTTGCAAGAACCTCCACATAGTTGTACCACTGATTAAGATGGTATCCATGCAGAGGGTCTTCATCTTTAACGCCTAAATGAGGGTCTAAGACCCATCTTTTGCCCCGTTGTATTATCTGGATATCTGAGTGGTTTTAAGAATTTATCGAGCTGTTAGGAAGCAGGCGGTTGTCTGTGTTTTGGCAGTAACCTGCATGTCTGTAGGGCCAGTCGCAATTCATAAGCAATATAACATTCAATATTAGTAATAGTACAAGAACCGCGCTGCTTAAAACCGTCCAATTACCCCAAATAGGATCAGTTAGCGGGATTTCTTCCCAACCTCCTGTAGCTAAACATTTTCAATCTGTATAATTTGCACAAAACCTTAAGCTTTAATCTTTTTTTTAAACAGAATGTAAATGATAAAAAATATGAGCATTAAAATTAAATACACTTAAAGGCAGCGGTCCTTCTTATTATTTTAGCAAAACTGGTAATACTAGTACTCTGTACTGCCCCTAGGAAAATGTGACCTTTTCTCAGCCTGCTTATTCCCACATAATGATGCTGCCGTTTTAAATTTTATTTTCTAAAATAGTGCTGCAGCTGCAGTTATTTAAAAAATGCAAATAACAAAATCTTTAAAAGGTACGTAGATAAAATCAAGCTAAGCTAAAATATAATATTAATGATAAAATGTAAAATAAGATAAAATATAAAATGTGAAGCTCTCCATAGAAGATATACCTGGTCTGGTATCCTGCTTGGCTGCAATGCCCTGTTGGACGGGGGGCATCGACTGGGATGATCCTCCCAGTAACTGAACATCCACTGTGTCCTGTTATCAACTTTTTACTTTCTGTAACATAGAAAGTTCTCTTATATCAGATCTTCTGTTCCTTCTGTGTTTCTGCTCTGTCTTCTCAAACCCCCAGACGGTCATGGCAGATGGCCACTCCTACTGAGCCTGGTTCTATTAAAGGTTTCTTCCAGTTAAAGGGGAGTTTTTCCTCTCCACCGTCGCTACATGGTTGCTCAGTATGAGGGATTGCTGAATGATTGCTGTGGTTGGAAAGTCTGCATCAACGGGGCCCAACCTCACGCCAATGACTGACGCAATCTGCTGGGATTCCTTAAATAGGAAACTTTTTAACTGATTGGAATATTTGTATAAATGTATTGAAATTACTTCTTGTTAAGTGCCTTGAGATGACATCTGTTGTGAATTGGCGCTATATAAATAAACTGAATGGAATTGATTTGAATTGAACTGAAGATTGATCTACGTTCCTACCCTCATCTATGGTCACGAACTCTTGGTGGTGACCGAAAGAAGGAGATCACGGATACAAGCGGCTGAAATGAGTTTCCTCCGCAGAGTGTCTGGGCTCTCCCTTAGAGATAGGGTGAGAAGCTCAGTCATCCGGAGGGGGCTCAGAGTAGAGCCGCTGCTTCTCCACATCGAGAGGAGTCAGTTGAGGTTGCCCGGGCATCTGGTCAGGATGCCTCCTGGACGCCTCCCTGGTGAGGTGTTTCAGGCACGTCTCACCGGGAGGAGGCCCAGGGGAAGGCCCAGGACACGCTGGAGGGACTATGTTTCTCGGCTGGCCTGGGAGCGCCTTGGGGTTCCTCCCGAGGAGCTGGAACAAGTGGCTGGGGAGAGGGAAGTCTAGGTCTCTTTGCTTAGGCTGCTGCCCCCGCGACCCGACCCCGGATAAGCGCAAGAAAATGGATGGATGGATGGATGAATTGAAGATGCTCTTCAGTTTCTGTTTGCTGTCCTCCACTGGCCCGAGGGTGCTGCAGAAACTCTTTTCTTCTGTTTTCTTTTGATCTTCAGTGAATACTTCACCAGCCTTTATAAAATGTATATGTTTAAAAAAAAAAATTTCAGGCTTCAGAATTAAGTACCCCTTACCCTCTTCAGGAGTGATCTAACCCCTGATCACTCCTCCCCGACAGATTTTCTTCAGAGAATAAAAGCCGGGCTCAAAAGCACATAAGAACTTTGACTATCCCTCTGTTGCCCCCTTCAGGGACTCCCTTACTTCTGCGAGGGACCGTTGTGGTTCAGATGCGGGAGAACATTGGCTCCAATGATACCAGGTGCAGCCCTTCCCCTTCAGTTGAACAGCATGATTGGTTCTGGCAGTAACTTGGTAGGGACCCGTCCACCTGGGTTTATGCCACTTCCTTTTAATGACTTTCAACCACACCCAGGCAGCTTCACTGGGGAGTGGAGCTGGGCCCTGTACTGCAGGAGGAGCTGTTGTGAAAGATTTTACCAAAGCTTTTAAGATGTGATAGTCAGAGGATGGGTTCTGAGGAGTCGGGTCAGTCACAGTCCGAAGTTGTGCAAACGGTCCGTTAAATACCCTGCCAGTCAGTAACTCGCAAGGTGTAAGTCCTTTAGTCCTACAAACTGATGACCTGACAGCCATCAGTGCTATCGGAAGGGCATCAATCCACGTCAGTCCTGTTTGTGCCATTATTTTAGCTATTTTGGTTTTAAGATTCTGGTTCATTCTTTTGGCTGACCCCTGAGACTGTGGATGATACACAGTCCCAAATTTGTGGGTAAATCCCAGCTGTTTTTCCACAAACTGAAAATGCTGATTTTTAAAATGTTCCTGAATCACTTCGCACAGTTTGAGGAAAACCGTGCCAGGGAATGTAATAATTAATCAAGCATTTAACAACAGTTCCACTATCCTCACGCTTGGCTGGCCAGGCTTCTTGCCAGCCTGTCAGTGGATCAGTCAGAACCAGAAGGTTGGCCAGGCTTCTTGCCAGCCTGTCAGTGGATCAGTCAGAACCAGAAGGTACTTGTAGCCCTTCACCGGTATTCCCATATAAGTGTAATCAATGACAACTTCTTCACCAGGATGTGATAGTTCTTTAAAGAAACCCCATTTCAGGTTTAATGGTGGGTTTAGGATTAAATTCATCACACACTTTGCATTCATGTAAAAAATGTTTTCTCCAATCTGTCATGTAAGGGTGCCACCAAAAACATAAATTTATTTTCATCTGAGCGGCACCTACATGGGCCAAGCCATGTGCTTCTTGGAAAATCTCAGATTTCATGTTCGAAGGTAACACTGGACGTCCATCTGGGCTACGCCAGAGTCCCTGAGATTGTACTGCTCCCCTTTGTAGCCAAACAGATTTTTCTTGAGGCGCAGCATTGTTTTGTTCAGTTTTAATAAAATCCTCCATGCTTTCAGTTTCTTCTGCTATTGTCATCATCCAATCAAGAGCTTGCTGATATCCAGCAGTGATTTTGGGAGCCGTATCTGCAGTTGCATTTCCAGCAGCTTCAAATGTATTTTCTTTACTGTCCCCCTTGCATTTTTTAACAGATAGTGCAGAGGGAAGCTGCACCGCATGTTGAAGCTCAATAATTTCTTGCTGATGTTGTATTGGTTGTCCCTGAGTGGTGAGAAACCCACTCCTTTTCCATTGGGGGAGTCCAATATGTAAAGCCGACCAGGCATACATAGAATCAGTGCAAATTGTTATTCTTTTTCCTTCTCCCCACTTACATGCTTCAATCAGAGCCCTGATTTATGCTTTCTGTGCTGTTTTGTGAAATTTTTACCCAGGATCTTAGTGGATCGGCACACACAATATAAAAGGAAGAAAGACAGGACACCAGACTGCTTATCGTGCTAGAATATGTGTCATCTTTATTATTCCACCACACAGATGCAGTTCAGCAAAAGCAGAGCAATACTTTTTCAAACAAATACACTGATTTATGCTAGAATACGGTGTCCCTCTCTATTCTTCACATAAACAGCAGCAAAGCAATGCTTCATCAAACAAGCATTAAGTTTTCATCACAGCATCTCACCTTTGACACTTGAGAGTGGAGAGCCAGTCATCTCCTCTCGGTCAGATCTGTTAACTTTACGCGGCCGGGCAATCGTGCACAAATCCCACGGCAGACTCTCATCAGCTGGACAGCTCCATCTTCATTTATGCAGCATACAGAGGAGGCGCGTGGGAAGCAAAGTGGGCCCGTGCTTCGCTCCCAGGCTGCCCCCCCACCTTATCAGTCCGTCCGGCCCCAAAACAAGTTTTAGAGACCGAACAAACTGCAGCTGTTTCATGGGAGCTGTCCAGCTGAAGATCCAAACTCCTTTCCGTGTGAATGTTTATCATTATACAGCAAGCAGAGGATAATATTAAGAACAATGCAGAACATTATACACAGGTGACTCGAGGACACCAAAAAGATTTTACCCATCATGTGCTGACTGTTTCCCTTCCAGCTTCCCCTGTTTTCTTACCTGAAACCCATCAGTAGTTTTCTGCACTAAAGTGGAGAGCTACGGCCTGTAGCTCTCCACTGGGAGACCTGAAACAGCAGCCATCAGTAAACAAGGATATACTATCTGGAAGAGTTTGAGATTGTAAGTCTTTCCTGATTTTGCTATCTTTAACCGTTTTCTCAATGCAGTCATGTGATACACCTCCCCTCATGTGATCTGCCATGTTGATACCCTTATGAACATATGTTAAATTAGGTGCTTCCAAGATTTTTCTCATGTGCTGTTGTCTGAGTGTGGACATGGTAAATGCCTCAGAATTAACGAATGCCATTACCCCGTGTGTAGTTAACACCCTGAGAGGATGCCCGCGAACAAGGTGTGCTGTTTTAGAGATGAGATGGGCTTGTCCAGCTGCATGCCGAGTGCATGGTGGGTGTCTGTTTTCTGTTGTATCTAGTTTTACACTGAGATACATCAAAATCTGTCTATGTCCATCTACCTTTTGAAACAGGACACCATTGATTATTCCATCAGTCTCTGAGGAGTCTAGAAAAGATTTTAGTCTGTAATCAGCCAGAGCCAAGTCTGCTGCTCCTGCCAGTTCCTGTTTTAGAACAATAAACAGTTCTTCTGCTGCCACCGTCCAGTTAAGAGGAGCATTTAATTGTTTCATACCATGTTCATTTATCAACGCACGCAATGGAGTGGTCAGATTAGTGTAGTTGGGTATTTAGTGACGGCTAAAGTTGGTTAGTCCTAAAAAGGACAGCATTTTTTTAACCTTTAACGGTTTTGGATGTTGTAGGATTGCAGATCTGTGAGCTGCTGTTAGACCGGATCCTTGTGCGGTAACTCTTCTTCCCAAAAAGCGTACTTCTTGTCTTACTAGCTGTAACTTATCCCTGGAAACCTTGTAACCTTCTTGGGCTAACAAGCGGATAATCTGTATTGTTGCTGTGGTGCACACTTCAGCAGTTGGTGCTGCTAAAAGCAGGTCATCTACATACTGAATTAGCACACATCCTTGAGGTAATGTTAATTTTTGTAAAGATTCTTTTAAAACTTGGTTGAATAAACCTGGTAAAAGAGCAAAACCTTGAGGTAAGCGAGTGTAAGTCTAAGTTGTTCCCCACGGAAGGTAAATGAAAAAATATCTCTAATCTCTGGTGCTAATGGTAAGCTGAAAAAGGCATTAGCCAGATCAATGCAGGTGAACCACTGTACACCTGGTGTTAATGCACTTAGAGCAGTATAAGGGTTAGGAGTTTAAATTGGCTTTGTTAATAATTCCTGGTTGATAGCGCGCAAATCATGTGCCATTCGATATTTCCCGGTTTCCTTGTTTCTCAACGGGAAGAATAGGAGTATTCCACACTGAGTTGGAGGGTTCTAACACTCCTTCCACCTTGAGACCCAAAATGGTCTCTGCAATCCCTTCCTCTGCCTCCGGTTTGTGTGGATACTGGGATCTTCAAATGGGGGATCCTGTTTTCATAGAAAATGTCAACGGTTGTGTGTGTACTAATCCCACATCAGTGGGTCCAGAGGACCACAGAGTGGGAGGAAGTTGTTGTAGCGCTTTAACAGCTGCTGGGTGATCTGTTTTTTCTCTGCCATGGAAACGGGTCAAGTGTAAATGTTCTAACATAGAAGTATCCCATGTCGTGGTCTGAATTTTGTATATGCCAGTCGAGGAGGAAAACCATATGCTTGGTATTTGAGTTAATACCCAGTCAGTGGTTTCTGTCCCTCTTTTCACCATGGGGCCTAAATCTTTAGCCTGATATTTTGGATGTAACAGAAGAGAAATATGCGGCACTGCTTCTGAACCCATCATGTAAAATTGAGCTTGTTGAGGAGTCAATTTGGCTTCTAAGGCTACTCCCTCTGGTCCCACATAGCAAGGACCGGCAGTTACTGTCCAATCTTTACCTTCTAATTTTTTCTTAAACTGTTCCTGATAAATTGTAGGATCACCCCTCTCATACAGGAGGGTGACATGTAGGGGATCTGGCGGGAGAACATAAGGATTCAAGTTCAGAAACCATGGTTTCCAGTCAGACAGAAAAGATGCAGCAGACTGTGGTCAATAGGGAGGGATCAACTTGGCCCAAAAGATATCTGCCACCTGTGGAGTGTCATCCTGAAGAAGGAACTGTTCATCAGATCCAGAACAGAAAAATGAATGTCCACTGGGAACGGTAACAATCAATCCGTCAGGACCACACAGGATTGTAGCTCCAAGTTTAATGAGCAGATCCCTGCCCATCAAGTTTGCAGGTGTAACTGATGATACCACAAATGGATGTACGATCCGCTGATTTCCCAGTTCCACAGGTAAGGGTTTAGTCACAGGGAGAGACATCTGAGCCCCAGAAAATCCAACAACAGAAACCTTTTCTCCAGAAAGTTCAGCATGTGGAGGTTGCTTGTCCACAGTGCTGTAGGTGGCGCCTGTGTCAGCAAGAAATGGTAATGAATGTCCAGCAATGTTCATTGTGAGTAGAGGGTCTCCCGTACCACTCTCACTCAGGCTTTTCTGTGGGCATTGTCAATAAGATGGTTGTCCCCGCCATCGGCGCGGGGCCAGATGAGCTTGTGGCGCGTAATGCTGTGGCCCCTGCTCAGACGGTGGGGGTCCCTGTGTGGGTGGGCCTTGGCTCTGCCCACAATCTCTTGCCCAGTGGCCAATTTGTCCACAAATGAAACATGCGTCTGACCTTCTACCAGGAAATCTTCCCCTCTGTCCCCTGCCCCTCCCGCCACGAGCCCCCCTGTAACCTCCCCAGTACTGTTGGTGATTATACACTGGAGGTGGGGCCATTGGGGCCACCTGGGAACACATGCACGCTGGTGGTGTCAAATTCTGCACAGTTTTTAATATGGGTTCAAGAGGGGGAGAAGGTGTAGGTGTAGCCACTACCAGTTGCTTCCCCTTTTTATTGCCTTTTAAATCTGATATTTTAACTTGGGCCTCCTTCAGCTGCATTTTTAACAGTGCAGTTTTCAAATCACCCTTCTCCTTCTTTTAGTCATAGTCATCATCTTGTTCTTTTTGCAAGAAGTGGGTGAGGTGGACTTCCCATCTACCCTAGTCCGATCCAGGCAGATCTGGATTTTCCTTCATTTTTGTTTGAACTGATTCTGGAACCCCTCCCAAAACTGCTTCTCTGAACCAACCTCTGTTTTTGTAGCGCAATTCCCCTCCTTTAACGTGAAGGGCTAGATTTAATGTTCCAGTTAGGCTCTTCCTCTCCTTTTCTACCTCATCATCTTTCTTTGGTGCTCTGTCACATTCATTCAATGCTTGTTTAAAAGTTTTCATTTACATTAGTTGTAAAGAGGCTGCTGACTTTTCTGATTCAAGGTCCAGCTCAGTGTAAACTGCCCAAAAGTTCAAGTGACGAATTATCAACCCGATTAATGTCCCTCAGAGGGAAAATGCTGTCAGAATTTGCCAGGCAACCGAGGTCTGTTGTGGATTTGGATCGGTGGAAAGCCACAGAATTCCGGCAGTTCCTTCTCTAAACGGGGCCCAGTTGTGCTGAAAGACATACTATCAGATGACCAGTGTTAGGTAAATCCAGGTAACCTAAAAAGAAGCATACACAGGAGACGGAGAGATGGAATATTTTTGGCTCTGCAGAGGAGAACTGGGTTAATCAGAAAACAGAACAAACTGACCGTGTATTGTCCCAAGTTCTGAAGAACCAGCTCCTCGCAGTTCTTTTTATTACAACGGCTGCATGAGAAGGAGATCAAGATACATGAGTTCAACCAATCAGGAGCGAGGCAGACTAAGTAAGATGAGTCGCTACTTCCTTATCACATTTCCTGAAACAGTTTGGCCATAAAACACACCCAACGCTTAAAACAACTTCATGTTTTGCTACGTTGAACTGGTTAGATAAAAAACATTTCAAAAGCACATTAATATAAATGGAAAACTCCAACAACCAGTATCAACACTTCTTGTGTCTGACAGTTGGTGTGTCTATCCTGCTTGACTCAGATCCGGAGAAGAGAGAAGCATGTCTGGAGTACTCCAGAAACCTACTGAAGTACTTTGTAGAGAACTCGGCTGATTTTTATGGGGCCCCCTTTTGTGTCTACAACATCCACAGCTTGTTGCACCTGCATGAAGACGTGGTGGGTTTCAAATGCTCCTTGAATGACATTTCTGCATTCCCCTTTGAGAACCATTTGCAGTCCATAAAAAGAATGGTTCGAAATGGTCAAAATCCAATTGCACAGGTCACCAAAAGAATTGCAGAACTGGAGCCAGCAAAGACAAAAAAGAAATCTTCTCTCAAGAGATACTATGTATCAGCTAAGACTCGAGACAGTTGCTTCATCCATGAAGAGGAGATTGCGTTTGTGAGGGAGAAGAGGGATGAAGGCCAGGTGGTGGCTGATATCATTACACTGGATGATGCCAATGATCTTTTTGAGAAACCATGCAAGTCCAAGATCATCAACATTGCATATGTGAACAGACAAATGGATCAAGCACATCGACGACTGCTTGATAAAAAATAATTGCTAAGAAAGGCTGTTTGCATTCCACAGTCAGAGGGATTTGCCATATTTCCTCTTCTACACAGCATGGAATAAATTGTGGGCTTGCAAGAGTGAACATCAGGGATTGCACTAACAGTAAAATGAGCCTGCACAGATGGATAAGGGCTTTGTAGCTAACATGCCGGTCAACAAGACGAGCAGTGCCGCGGACCATTATTATCACATAACAGTTTCTGTGGCTACATCAGAGTACCCAGCAGACACAAACCTTCTTTGCAATGCAGAGACTAAGCTGGCAGCACACCTCCAATCGCTGTCTGTTAAAGCAGTAAAGAGCAAAAAAGAGGTATGATATTGCAGTTCTGGGAGCATTTAATCGTGATTGTCATTTATCTTTTCAATCTAACAAAATTAAAGAAGTACACTGGAAATGGCAAAAAAAATTCCAACAAGGAACACAATGAAATTTCGTCTATTGGACTGTCAAGAGGAAAGTTCAATACAGCCTCTTTGCTTAGCTGGTTCTTAGAGTCAGTCAAGTACCATTTCAAAATATGTTGTAATAGATATATATGTATACATTTTTACCTGCTTATGTAGCAGATGCAGTGGGCCAACGTGTATCAGGCCCATTGTTTTTACATTTTGAAACATGTTTGATAGTCACAGCTCTTCTGTTTACTTTGGCACTAGATTTTATATTTCTACTGATAGAAGATTGTTAATGAATGAACAAAGTTTAATTATAATTTTCTATTTGCAGAAGTTCAAAACATCTCAGAGAAAGACGACCAGGGTAATGAAAAAAAGGATCTACCCTGACTGTGTAGAAGGTAACCAGCTATTTTTATATACATCACGCAGGATGTCAAAATTGCGACTAACATTTCAAGATTTTTTTTTTAATATATGTACATTTCATCGGTTTATAGGTGCCATTTATCCTTCACCCCCCAAAAAGTTTCAAAAGGGCTCGAATACAGCGGCGTCAAAAGGTAAGTTGAAATACATGTAAAAAATTGCATTTTTTTGAACTAAAAGAAGCTATTTTAGTTCTGAGCAGCTCTTCTTTCTACAAATATGGCCGAATTTAAACCCAGACAAGGCAATTGAATGTCATAAATGCTACATCACTTTTGAAGATTGCATTTACAATAAAGTTGTTTTCATATGCGTAATTGACAGGAGCTTAAATTAAGCAAACATAAGTATTTTCAAACAATTAATAATATGTCAATATGCAAAGATGGGGCTGCAGGGGTTAGGGTTACGGAACAGCAGATATACTCGCAGTGCTCGTTTTTGTAATGTGTGCAATTTTGCGCACGTGGAAACGCTTAGGAGACATCGATGAAGAACCTGAAAGGAAAATATTGACATTTATACTTTATCAATGTGTGCGCTCACATCGTTCCCTGCCCCCCTCACCTTTTCCCACTGCCCCACACCCCTCCAGCTTTCCTGGAACATTACCTGGTAGTCTGAATGCAAACACCATACAGCTAAAAGTCCGCTCTGGTTACTAGGTCTTCATCCGTAAAATTACCGGTAAAGGGTATCCGGACAAAGTCCGGAAGATTGCTTTCAGACTCAAAAGCAAAACAGACGAAGTCCGGAAAATTTTCGTTTTTCATGGCCTATTTAAAAAGGGGCTTAAGGCCCCGTTTACACGAAGGAAAGACGCAGATATTTCCCTGCGGTTTGGCCTCTCATTTACACGAAAACCCAGTTTTTATCACAGAAAACCATTATTTTTAAAAACTCCAGCCAAAGTGGAGATTTGCATTTTCTCCGTTTTAAGCATTTGCAAATGGACAGAAATAACCAGAGTTTTCGGCTCAACAACGTCACTTTCCGCGACAAAAATCCTCCAACATCACATGTGCGACTTGTGTTTACACTCAAAAAACAACATTTTTGCCATCAGAGATGTGTTGGCATCATTGATTGTCCAAACGCTTTTTGCTTGCTTGTTATTACAAGCTCAATTACTGCTCTAGAGAGGATGTAGAGGTTAGAGCATAGAAAGTTACTCTGAGTGGATAAGATTTGGGGGAACTACTGCCCCCTACAGGTTTGGCATGTCTATGAATGTGCTTAATAACGCACTTATGAGGTTAGGTGTGGACAGTTTTTTTATTTAAAGGAGGTGGTGAGGACATATATCCCAAAAATGTTTAGAATTGAAGGGAAGATAATAAATAAATCAGAAAATCTAAAAAACTTAAGAGTCGTATAAACATTGTAAAAAAAAATACAATTTGATAAGAAGCCTCCGAATGAAAATGGAATTGCTTTTTGAAGAATCAAAAAGTTGATTTAAAGCAACAAATAAAAATCTAAAATATGTCCATAAATATTTATTAATATGACCTGTCTTGTCACAGATGACCTGAGTGGTTTGCTTTAAAAACCAGATACTAATTTTATTATGTCTTGACACAGTAATAGCGAGCCCATAAACACTTGGTCAACGAGGATCGGACGTTTTGACACCCACATGATGCTTGTTCACTGGTTCACACCGCCCCAAATGTCAGCGTCAGGAGAGGCAAGATCACATGTAAAGTCTATGGTTGAGGCCGTCAGAGGAGCATCGGAGTCTCTTTAGTGCTTTGTGTGCATTGGCCGTGTCAACTTTTCAAACTTTTCCTGCATTTCAAGCTTCAAAACGCCAAAAGCCACCAACACAGAAGTTCAGGTAGTTGAACTTTTGACGGTCTTAACGCTCTTGACGCAACACGGCAACCATTCAGGGTGTCTCACTGTAGTGACGTTGCCCGACGTCGACGTTTTCTAGTCAACCTTGATCCCCTAGTGTTTAAAACATCCGGAAGATAAAGGCCCGCTGACGAGCTTCGCAAGCTTTAGCTTAAAAATTTATATGCTGTGTAGGGATGAGCGAGTACAGCATTATCTGTATCTGTTAACCATATGAATAGTCTGTATCCGTATCTGTACTCGGACTGGGCCGGGCCTAACCCGGAAGTGGGCGGGGTTTACCCTGAAAGTGGGTCAAGTTGTCTTGAAATGGGCGGTGCTTTAACCGGTATGTTATTTTAAACATGCAATTGGTATGGGTTCATCAGAAATTGTTATATTTATTGGTGATTAGTAAACTGTTTACATGACAGCATCAGCATTGAGCTTCAGATCAATGATTTTGATCACGATAACAAACAAACTACATACAGAACAAGTTTTGCAACAATGAACACATGCGGTTGCAATTATGAAATAAAATGTAATGAACAAACGTTTTCATCTCAACATAACTTTCTTTAACTTTTAACTTTTTTATGATCAGTGTGATTTTTCTTTTGTGGTTCTTTTTTATTTTCACACCAGTTATGTGTGTCTGTGTGTGAAGCTTAATTTGTAATATTATTTATACCGCAACTACCTTTATTTAATTTTATTATGAAATACAGCAAGAAAGTGTCACTCAGTGCGTGAAGGACAAAATCCTGGTTAGAACCAGCTGATGGTTTAAAAAAAAACTTCAGATGACCGACAGAGAGAGTGTGTATGTGTGTGTGTAGCCAATTAATTTGTAATATGGTTTTATATCACTACTTCCTTTTTTTAATGAAATACAGCAAGAAAGTGTCACTCAGTGCGTGAAGGACAAAATCCTGGTTAGAACCAGCTGATGGTTTAAAAAAAAACTTCAGATGACCGACAGAGAGAGTGTGTATGTTTGTGTGTAGCCAATTAATTTGTAATATGGTTTTATACCACTACTTCCTTTTTTTTAATGAAATACAGCAAGAAAGTGTCAGACACTTAGTGTGTGAAGTAAAAAAAACTGGTTAGAGCCAGCTGACGGTTTAAAAAAGAAAATAAAAAAATCTCCGACAGGCAGAGATGCGAGTCGCAGTCTACAAAGCAGCACCACGTCTGAACTGAACAAACCACACGTTTGCCAAAACTCTACTGGTTACTAGGTAAGTAGGCCTACTACAGTAAAAAACAAACCTGAACGAATGCGGAACTGAGGGAGAGACAGAGAGAGAGCACTGTTTGCTTCTCTTCTCTTCTTTTCTCAGTGTTCTGTGTGCGTGCGTGTGTGAGTGAGTGTGTAGCAGAGCAGGGGCGTCACTTGTACTAATACTGTACTGGGGCACAAAGAATACATGAGAGTGCGCAAGAAATAAAACATTCAGCACTTCATCATAAAAAAACATATAGTTCTTTAAACGATTCAATCATATCAGACTATGTTGTTGTCTAGATCTTGATTAACCACCTGAAATGTACTACGATAATGCATTTGGGCTACTTGTGCACTTTACTCTGGACTTCTAAACCATTACTGATGAAAGCAAAAAGGAAGAGCAATGAATCTTTTTGAAATATCTATTTCAGTAAACGTCTGCAAATTGAACAATTACAAAAGTAAAAAAATAAATGAATAAAGCACCCCTACATCTCTGGGTTCTATTATTTCCATAGAAGAATAAATGAAACAACTGTTGTGTGTCTCTCAGGGAATAATTTTCTGGGAAGTAAACTGTAACGTCTTGTTTTCATTTTTGCAAAGTGGTCAATCACTTGGCTGCACTTAGTCTGAAGCAACATGAAAATATTACTGTTTATTGCTCTACAAATATGTACATAGCTCAGAGTCTCCTATCTGCATTTTTTATTGTCTTCAGTTTTCAGATTTGATTATAAGAATAATGAAAGCTGCTCCGTTTACAAAGTTTTCAAACCCTTTTTTGTGGCAAAAAAGTCACCTGACCAAAAAGCATTCTGTAAAAAACTGACAAGTTTTTTGTTTTCCAAAATTTATATACTTACCTCCCAGGCAAAGGTCCTATAGTCATCCTGGCAATACTGCTGTTCTTTGTAGCTTAAATATCCTACTAAAGCCTTCATACTGACGTTTGGTGATAATTTGCAAAAGCAGCCTATAATAATCTACACAGAGTCAGAGTAGGCTACTCTGACTCTGTGTAGATTATTAAAGGCTACATTTGCAAATGCAGCAAACTTATTTAAGTTTGCCATTAAACCATTGATCAAATCACAGCACTTGCTGTTACCAGGATAAATGTTATTGTTACCGTTAATGTGGACAATTATCATTCCTCCCTCTTCCTCCTCATGTTATGATGTAAGGTTTTAGTTATTAGTTATTTAGTTATTACCTTATTCCTGTAGTAACTACTTGGTGTTTTTGTTGTCACTAGTGTTTTTTCCTTCCACTACGTTTTTTTCCCCTCAGGTGCTCTTATGTTTGGTTTCTCATGTCTGTGTTCATCCCTTATTTATTTTCTTAGGTTCCTATTGATACTTAGTCCCAGTTAGTTCTGTCTAATATTTAATTCCTTTTTCTAGTCCCTCTTTAAAGAATTCTTCCCTGTAGGTTTATTTTCTTAGTTCTGTTTTCTTCGCTCTAATGCTCTCCAGTTTCTTTTAGGTTCCTAGTTAGTCCTTATTCCTCTTTAGTATATTCCTCTGTCTAATCCTTATGTTTTGCTCTTGGCCTTCCTTTGCTTCTCTAGCCATTCTGCCTTCCCTCCCAGCTACTGATTGTTTCCACCTGCTCTCTCCCTCTCACCTGCAACTGATTCTCCTAATTAGCCCTTAGCCTTCTCCCTGCCACTCTAACACCTCCTCAGTATACTTAAGCCTTCCTCTGACAGTCGCTACTCACTGGTTTGTTGTCAAACATCCCTGTCCTGTTCCTCCATCGCTGCATTTTTCTCATACTCCTGAGTTTATGTAAGTTTGTTGTTCTGTTGTTTAATAAATTTTTATTTCAATATTTGCTGCATTTGGGTCTTTTCAAACACTTAACATGACACCTCATCTCTCCTCACTGTTCCTCTGCATCTGTTCAGGAAGGATTTTCTGATGTCCATCTCTGAATAGTTTATCAGAAGGCTATGTTTAGTTTTACAGTAGGACAGCGTCACAAACAGTATAGTTACTTTTACAGGGCTCTCTCTACAGTGAATGTATAAATCATTATTAATCGTGTGCATGCAGCCTACGCATGGTGTGTGTGTGACGGAGAGAGCACAAGCTGGTAAACTGTTGCTACATTTAGGCTACAATGATGCTAAGCATTGAAAAACAGATGCTAATTATGTGGGTAACATTCTCTAACAGCGATCAACTTGTCAAACAAGTTGTGAATTTGTTGTAACATTAAAACAGGGGAAGTCTTACTCTGTGCTCAAAGTGATGTGAGGAGCTCCAGCGGTTTCCTGTGTGTGTGTGTGTGTGTGTGTGTGTGTGTGTGTGTGTGTGTGTGTGTGTGTGTGTGTGTGTGTGTGTGTGCGTGTGTGTGTGTGTGTGTGTGTGTGTACAACGAAACACCCGGAAGAATCATGTGAACGATTTTCATTGGTTGTTGCGTTTAATCTTACCCAGCAAGAGAGGTGCTATTTCCTGATTGGCTATTATGGCCCCTTTCTTTTTATTTATTATTTATTGGCTGGTAAGTGACGGGCTCGAGTGATGACTAAAAGCCGGCATGGAGATGCGCTCATGAATGCCGTTTCCAGCAAGAGCGTCGCTATAATTTTACTGGGACACTGGAGGCACGTGCCCCAGTCTAGTAACGCCCCCGTAGCAGAGCGGCGCTGTGACTAGCCTTTCACAGAACGCAGACACAGTCATCTACGCAATGATAACTTTTATTCAATCCGAGCGCAGATATTGACTCGTATTACTCGTATGATACTCGTATCCAGCAAAAGTGCTGTATCCGTACCAGATACTTGTTTCAGCCGAGTATCTGGCTCAACTCTAATGCTGTGTATATGCATCAAACTAGTCGCTTTGGGAGCGTTGTTTGACGCTCACAAAGCGTGTGGTGTGAACGCATTATTAGAGTTGTTCAACTTTTTGTCATAACTTGTCATTATATAACACTAAAAGCAGATGAACTTCTTTTTTTCCGTGTTTCCAAAGCTGAGGATGTCCAAAGGCTCAAAGTCCCAAGGACTCTGTCCGCAAGCTGCTTCCATACATACATAAGGTCAACTTATCCTCAGTTCGGAGCTAGGGCCTTTGAGCTTTGTAAAGTGAACCGCCAAAAAATTATCATCCCCCTCAAGGAAGCAACTCCACAGGTAATCCCTTCATCCGGAGTGTTGGTCTGAGGTGAAATAAAGTTTGAAAATTTCCCCAACTAATTTTACACAAGTCTCACATCTAAGGACTTTTTTAGGTATTAAATACAGATTTGTCGATCCAAGACTTATAAGAGTTTTTAAAGGGTAATGACTGTTTCTCTGTTAAAGGGGGGTATTATGCAAAATGGACTTTCTGAAGCTTAATATCCTGAGAACCTGTCTTTCCCTCATTAAAAACATGCCTGAAGTGTTGCTCTGACCCATTCACTCATGTTAGAGTAATCTTTGAGTCTCTGCTGCTAGTTCTCGGTGTTGCTGAAACGCCTGCTCCCACCTAGCCCCGCCTTTTCCACCCATCTCCTCCTCCGACCTTACGTACTCAGCCGAGAGCCTCGCCCCTGCAGAGCTCCCCTACCCCACCCCTCACACTTCGGCTGAGTCCCAGGTGGGTAATTATAACACACCAGCTGCAGCTGCCTGTCTTTTGTGGGATTTGTTTTCCAACTCCGTGCATGCTGCGATGATCCACGGTATGTGACGAACTGAAGGGGGAGTGTCAGAAAGAGTAGGAGGGTCTTAGAGAGGGACAGGCGAAAATCTAGGCGTCCAATACAGAAGTAAATTTCTTTAAGGTGGGTTTGGATATATGACAAACTTTTAAAAGACTTAAGGTGACAATTTTATTGGAGTGTGCTATAGAAGGGTAATATGTTTCTGGAAGAAGCTTAATACCCCCCCACCCCCCCGCCCCAAAGTGAAGTTGCAGCCCTCAACTGTTGATGTTGTCATCTTGTGTTTTGGCCTGAAGCGCCACCCTCCACCTATCTACCAATGATCGGCATCGGGGTTGCCAGCTCTGCTGTAGTTACTACAGCTGCAGCAACAAAAGTGTTTCGGATAAAAAATGTCTAACGTTACAACACCTAAAAGACCTCGATTAAAAAAACATCTCTCATGAAGCATAAACATAATTAACAGGGGAAAAGAATTTACTGCGTAGGACACATCACTTGCCAATGGAAGCTCCTTGTAGCAACCTATGTTCCTGCTGGATCCTGCAGCCTATCTGGCAACCTCTAGTCAGGGGGGAGGGGATACACTGCTCTACACATTGACTGTATATATGATGGACAGCGTTTCCGCACTCCTCCCCGTTTACCACAATGAACATGTTCATGGGGGAAATCATGGCGGATTTACAGACTCCTCCTCCCCGGTTCTGACGAAGCATGTTCCTAAAAAGGGCATAAGGGCGGGATCTTCACTGTAGACTCGGCCCTGCTTGGCCATCGCGGGGCGTGTATTTCTGTCGTAATACCGCCCATTCTGCTCCCGCGGCTTTAGCTCTGATGCTAAACTTGGCTAGCTAAGCTGAAGGTTAATCCGCTCATATATAGAGCTCCAGCTTCATTCTACTGCAGCCGTCTGTGCGCCTCCGACGGCTCTCTTTTTCCCCCCAATCTAATAAGGTAAGAACTCATAACTTAAAATAATTATTAAAATGTAGTTGCTGTCAAAATTTATGTAAAGCCGAGTGGAGGATGTTTATTAGCCTAGTGTAATCTGCAATATGTTTACATGTGTGTAACATTGACTGTATATATACAGTGTATAATAATGTGTCAAGTATTAAATTCCCTGTGTGAAAAGTGCTTTCTGTGCACTGTATGTGTGTTGAATGCGTGTGGATGAAATCAACCATCCTTTCATACAGAAAGGAACCTTGCGAGTAGAGTGGTGTTGGATCTCACCAGAGGCCCGGTGGAACCGTCACATACGACAACTTCTTCGCATCCTACGAGTTGGCGCTGAAACTGTATCGCGAAAGGGGCCTTACCTTACTGGGTAGCCTGCGCTCCAACAGGGTCGAGGTCCCGCGCAAGTTGCTCTCCGTCAAGGGTAGGGAGGCTGACTCCTCCGTAACCCTGTGGGCCTCGTTCTCAAGCTCAAGCGTACCAGGAGGAATAGCGGGAGCAGGCCACAGGCAGGAACCCCCGGTGGCCCTGGTGTCCTACTTGCCAAAGCGGAACAGGAACGTATTGATCCTCTCCAGCAAGCCGCATTACGTGTTGCCGCTTGAGGAACAAGAGGACCGAGGAGCAGTAGGATCAGCATCCAATGCCTCAGCCAGCCCCTGGCTGTGCACGAGTACAATCGCACCAAGGGTGGGGTGCAGGGTTCCCGCGGGGTCTTAAAAAGCCTTAAAAGCATTGAATTTATTAACTTGGAAATAATACCTTAAAAAGACTTTAAAAAGTCTTGAATTTTGATGTCTGGGTCTTAAAAATTGTGCTGTACCCGCCAATAAACAAAAGATGAAGAAGAAGAATTGAGAACGGAACGCAGCCCCGGGTCACAGTACAAAAATACGGCAAACACGTGACCATGCACGTGACGCCTTTTGTAAATGAAGAAAATCTCCACACTCCACAGGACAGGTTGACTGACGCTGTTATATTTTTAACGTTTGTTTTGTGTTAGCTAGTTACCAATTTATATCTGATGTTATAGGGAAATGTAAATTTATTGAAGCGTGGCTGGATTAAAGACTCTTTTCGTCATTGGTTAAAACCAGTGGAAAATAACGTTTTTGAGGCCTTTTGCACCATATGCAAAAAAAGGATTCAGCTAGGTACATTGGGAATGAAGGCGTTAGAGTCTCATGCCAAGTCGTCCAAGCACATGAAACCATCGCCTGTGTTTTTTTCACCAACTGTTGTTGCTGCTAATGTGCCTGAAGCGGCAGCAGGAGCTAATGTTAGCCAGCTAGTCGTTAGCGCTGCAGGCCCTCCAGCTACGACCGCAACTAGAGTGGATCTGCGCACAGCTTTTGGGTCCACACCAACCATGAAAGCCGAGGTGTTGTGGACTCTTAACACAATCACCAAACACCAGTCCTACAATGGAAATGAGGGCATCTTGGAGCTTTTCAAGTGCATGTTTCCTGACTCCGACATCACGAAAACGTTTACTTGCGGTTCCGACAAAACAGCTTACATAGCGAAGTTTGGTTTAGCCATTCACATCAAAGAAGAACTGGTGCCCAAAGTCAACAAATCGCAGTTCGTTCTAAAGTTTGATGAGAGTCTCAACGAGACTATGAAAAACAAACAGCTGGATGTGCACGTCCGCTTCTGGAATGAGGGACAGGTTCAGTCCAGATATCTGGGCTCTCAGTTTATTGGACATTCTACTGCACAAGACCTGCTGTCACATCTCAAAGTAAGGAACATCATTTTTTACTTTAAAAGCTTATCAATTTACATTAATAGACTAAACTTTTGTGTATATACTCTTCTGTAACTGCAATATTACATGATCAATTAGTTATTTCCGTTAACAATATGTGCTCATCCAGTCCTCTTATCTTGAGTAATCAAATGCAACCCTTTTTTCAGAAATGTGTGGATAGACTGAACCTCAGGGACATGGTGTCCATCTCCATGGATGGGCCCAGCGTGAATTGGAAACTCTTTGACCTTTTCCAGAAAGATCTCACTGAGCAGTATGGGGGTGAGCAGTTTATAATGCTATTACTGTGTGAATGTGATCGATTGATAATTATAATAATGGATTTTATTTGTAGTGCACTTTATTTTGAACAAACAATTTCATAGTGCTACAGGGCAAAAATTTATGCATGGGTGCAACATATGCAGTACAAAACAATCTCCATGTGATACAAAATATGAATTTGGTTTTTAATAAGTTTTGCAATTAAATCTTCAGGTGCTCAGCTCATTTGTGTGGGGAGCTGTGGGCTACACACGCTACACAACGCATTCAAGTGTGGGTTCACTGCATGGCAGCTGGACAGGTTGCTGAAAGCAATGCACACATTGTTCCTCAATGTGCCCGCCAGGAGAGAGGATTACATCTCTGTAACCAAGTCAAGTGTGTTCCCCCTTTCTTTCTGTGCCCATCGTTGGGTGGAAAACCTTCCGGTTGTGGGGAGAGCCCTGGCAGTCTGGCCATCGCGGCTCTTGTACATGGAGGCAGTTAAAATCAAAGAAACTCTCAAACCCTGGAACAGGTAAGCCATTCTACAAGGCAGTGAATAGGTCTGTGACTGTGTCCTAACCCTGGTGGTAGTGTGGCCTTGTCATAGTTTTTGTAATATACGACTAAGTTGAAATGTCCTGCCTCTCTGTCTGCCTCTCTCTTTCAGCGTCATATGACACAGTTGCAGCAGCCATGAAGGATCCACTCATCTTGGCCAAAATGCAGTTCTACACAGCACTTGCCAGGACCTTCACTCCTTTCCTGAAAAAATATCAGACAGATGAGCCTGTGCTTCCATTCCTTCCGAAGGACCTGACTGAGTTGATGATGGTAATAATTTACTTAAAGTGCAACTTAGGGCTGGGCGATATAACCTCAAATCTATGTAGCGATATAATCTAAAGGATGTGCGGTAATGATATCTATTGCAATATTTTCTTTTCTTTATATACACTACCGTTCAAAAGTTTGGGGTCACATTGAAATGTCCTTATTTTTGAAGGAAAAGCACTGTACTTTTCAATGAAGATAACTTTAAACTAGTCTTAACTTTAAAGAAATACACTCTATACATTGCTAATGTGGTAAATGACTATTCTAGCTGCAAATGTCTGGTTTTTGGTGCAATATCTACATAGGTGTATAGAGGCCCATTTCCAGCAACTATCACTCCAGTGTTCTAATGGTACAATGTGTTTGCTCATTGGCTCAGAAGGCTAATTGATGATTAGAAAACCCTTGTGCAATCATGTTCACACATCTGAAAACAGTTTAGCTCGGTACAGAAGCTACAAAACTGACCTTCCTTTGAGCAGATTGAGTTTCTGGAGCATCACATTTGTGGGGTCAATTAAACGCTCAAAATGGCCAGAAAAAGAGAACTTTCATCTGAAACTCGACAGTCTATTCTTGTTCTTAGAAATGAAGGCTATTCCATGCGAGAAATTGCTAAGAAATTGAAGATTTCCTACAACGGTGTGTACTACTCCCTTCAGAGGACAGCACAAACAGGCTCTAACCAGAGTAGAAAAAGAAGTGGGAGGCCGCGTTGCAGAACTGAGCAAGAAGATAAGTACATTAGAGTCTCTAGTTTGAGAAACAGTCGCCTCACAGGTCCCCAACTGACATCTTCATTAAATAGTACCCGCAAACACCAGTGTCAACATCTACAGTGAAGAGGCGGCTGCGGGATTCTGGGCTTCAGGGCAGAGTGGCAAAGAAAAAGCCATATCTGAGACTGGCCAATAAAAGAAAAAGATTAAGATGGGCAAAAGAACACAGACATTGGACAGAGGAAGACTGGAAAAAAGTGTTGTGGATGGATGAATCCAAGTTTGAGGTGTTTGGATCACAAAGAAGAACGTTTGTGAGACGCAGAACAACTGAAAAGATGCTGGAAGAATGCCTGACGCCATCTGTTAAGCATGGTGGAGGTAATGTGATGGTCTGGGGTTGCTTTGGTGCTGGTAAGGTGGGAGATTTGTACAGGGTAAAAGGGATTCTGAATAAGGAAGGCTATCACTCCATTTTGACACGCCATGCCATACCCAGTGGACAGCGCTTGATTGGAGCCAATTTCATCCTACAACAGGACAATGACCCAAAACACACCTCCAAATTGTGCAAGAACTATTTAGAGAAGAAGCAGGCAGCTGGTATTCTATCGGTAATGGAGTGGCCAGCGCAGTCACCAGATTTGAACCCCATTGAGCTGTTGTGGGAGCAGCTTGACCATATGGTACGCAAGAAGTGCCCATCCAACCAATCCAAATTGTGGGAGCTGCTTCTAGAAGCGTGGGGTGCAATTTCTCCAGATTACCTCAACAAATTAACAGCTAGAATGCCAAAGGTCTGCAATGCTGTAATTGCTGCAAATGGAGGATTCTTTGACGAAAGCAAAGTGTGATTTAAAAAAAATCTTATTTCAAATACAAATCATTATTTCTAACCTTGTCAATGTCTTGACTCTATTTTCTATTCATTTCACAACGTATGGTGGTGAATAAGTGTGACTTTTCATGGAAAACACAAAATTGTTTGGGTGACCCCAAACTTTTGAACGGTAGTGTATGTCAAAATGAAACTTTATAAACATTCTCACTTTCCAATTACATTGCAGCAGAACAACTTCAAAAAAGTTTAGAATGCCGTTTAAAGAACATGTATTGTGCATAATGCATTTAAAAAGTAAAATCTTTTTTTTTGAAAAATGCAACACAAAAATTCTCAAAACATAAAGCTGAAGATATTTTAAATAAATCAAAAGCTACATGTTATTTTTTTTTAAACCCTGCTTTTCTGGTTACTTATTTATAAATATAATATTGCACCAAAATGAACCTGCACATACTTGAATTAAAAATGCTTCAAGTTCAACAGTTTTTTTTTTTTTTTTTTTATGGCGAAAAACATATTTTTAAACTTGCATGTTGTAGTGTACAGACGAACAATGAACATCAGTATTTAACCTTCTTGATCACAGCTTGATATCATCAAAATGTGTAATCGCGGTAGGCTGGTATAGTCAAAATCTCTACCTTTGGCTAAATTTATTTAATTTCTACCTTATACCTTTTATATTGCCCAACAATAGTGCAAATCACAAAATAGTCAGAAAACTCATAAAATAGTGTCTAATAGTGATGTCTACATGTCTGGTAATTATTTTTGGTAGTTTAGTACATTTTAGTAAATTTTCTACCAAAAACGTCAGTGTTGTGCCCTCTTCAGGTTAAAACTTTACACTGTATTTTAATTTGAATCGGGCATTGCTACTGGCTCAGCCAGTATGGCTGACATCAGCCATCCTGCTGCTGTGGAGTATAAGATACACCCAGTCTCGGCCATACCTCCGTAGCAATTTGGAATAGCAAGGAAGTGTTAAGGCCCCCTTCCCCCGTGCGTCCCTCAATCTGCTAGGCAACGTCTCCTTTTGCCGCGTTTTCAAACCGGAAATTTAGATTCAGATTCAAATGTAGACTGATGGGGGGGTGAGTCGCTCTCTAACATTAAAATCACCACTGATTGGGCTCAATTGATACGTTTTGACAATGTGGAGTTTGTGGTTAGTATGTGTAAAATAAAATAGTGGATACAATGTGCATCTTGACATTTTGATGTCGGTGATTAATGTGCCGCACCGGACCTTTTTGTGTTTGTCTTTTGACAGAGTCTACTCAGACGCTTCATAAAGAGAGAAGTCCTCCATGATATCACTGCCCTGCAGCTGACCAAATTGGATGTCACAGACAAGACCATCTGGCTCAGCCCACAAGACATCAGCATTGGTCTAGGCGCAGAGTCAGTCCTTAAGGTAGTAAGATGGTTTAAAAAGGTCATTTTACAAATGGTTAGGCTGAACCAGGTCATTGAAGACGTGTTCTATATTTATGGTTAATTTTCCTCTCTCTAGAGCAGTGTTCTCAAACTTTTTTTATCATTCCCCACTTTGGACAAAGGAGCATACACAAGCCCCCCATGCTTTTATCGCCCCAACAGAAGGGTGACCACGCCTGATTTTTAAAGTGTTTTATTTATTTATATAGCCGAGTTAGTCTACAAGTTTTTAAGGGTATAAATTAGTTGGAAAAAGGGGTTGCGCACTGGTATAAAACCGGCTCAGAAATATAAGCTGTCAGTAGTTGCTACATGTAGAACTTCAGCTCACAGTTGGAGAAAATAAAAGTTGTAGTTTTATCAAATTTACAAAGCTTTCAAAAGTACAAAATAAAATTTAAAAAATTAAATAAATAAAGAGCAAGATACTCATCCCTGTATTTCCTCCGTGGTTGACCGTGTGACTTCTCTTACTCTGAAACGTTCCCTGATCTTTTTAGATATTTGTACATTTTGTAGGTGGAATCTCTGATAATGCGGCTACTTCAGCTTGTTTTGTTCTGCTGCGATATATTCCAACGTCAAACTCCCGGCCCGATGTTCCAGGTCCCGGTTCTGTTTACAATGATGATCACAATTGCTAATTTATTTGAGTGTGTTTAATTTTGTGAGAGCGGGCAGCTGGTTGATTTAATTTACAGTGCAGTGAAACATTCACAACGACAGAATCTAGGGGGGGGAAACTATTTAAATCCCATTGATGTCATGCCCCACCTGCAATACCTCTGCGCCCCACTAGTGGGGCTCGCCCCATAGTTTGAGAAACACTGCTCTAGAGCATCAAAGGTGCAGAGCTCAGGGTGCTAGAGTTCAGGAGAGAGTGCATGCAGGGACTATGTAGCATCATTAGGAAAGTGCAGGACAAGAGCCCCCTCAAGTATCTGACTGTTAGGCAGATGGTTTGCCTGGATCCATCAGTAATGTACAGAGACCCAGAAAGATGCAGGAAGCACATGAAAGGGCTGGTTCAGAGGTTTCTCCAGGACAAACAGCTAACTGATACTTCTGCGGGTAGGAATAAGAAAGGCAAATCATAGGCTACACATGAGTTTATCCTAATCCTGATTGGCTGGTAATGCCCTATACTCAAATTATTTTTTTTTCCTCCACATATTTTCTCATCTGTTTTGTCATAGGGAATGTCATACTGCAGCTGTTCGACAGTCTCCTATCCTTGGAGAGCGGGAGTGAGGACTTCCTCTCATTTCCTCCCATGCAGAAGAGGCTGGACATCTTCCTGAGCAGTGCCATGGAACCTTATCCAGAGCTGTGGGGCTTCTGCAAGAAGCTGGTCATCCTTTCCCATGGCCAAGCTACAGTTGAACGTGGATTCTCTATCAACAAAGAGGTGGAGTCAGACAATATTCAAGAGGACACTGTGGTCACACGGAGGCTGGTGTGTGATTATATTACACAACACGGAGGTGTTACCCAGGTAAGAATGATCCTTGCTTGGACTAGTCAAATGCTGTTGACTTAAAAGTTGACAGAATCAACATAGTTGGCCTCTGTTGAGTTTGTCACTGACTCTTTTCCCAATTCTTTACCTAGGTTCCACTCAGTAAACCGGCGGTGCCGAAAACGACTACAAGGGTGTCGGAAAAAGCGGAGAAACCAGGGGTATCTCTGAAATCCGCGAAAGTACGGGTGTTTGAGGAGCAGATAGTGGAGGAGGAGGAAAGAGAAGAAGGTTAGGTTTCTGTATCACGGAATAGGGGATAGTACAAAGGTGGTTGGGTGCTGAGAAGCCCTGGGATCTGTTTCTCTGGTCTGTTACTGCTTTTCATAGGTTTATTGTTCACTTTTGGTTTCCCCAGCCCACTGCGAAGTAGAAAAAAATTTGCTTGGCTCTCGAGAGTGCACCCCTTGTAAACTTGTACAGGGTGCAGTGTTTTTAAATATTTTTTAATCTTATTTTTTAATAAAAATATTCATCATTCCGTGGTTTCAGTGTGTTTGAGTGAGTGAGTGAGTGAGGGTAAGGGTAGAATCAAATGAACTGAAACCAAACTTTATTTAGAAAGCGCTTTTCAAACAAAACAGCATCTCAAAGTGCTTTACAGAAATGCGCTTGGGGTCATCAGAGACCCCAGCTGTTAATATCTGTATCTCTGTTTGAGAGAGTGAGCGAGTTGGGATATTAGCGACCCCTGTAGTTAATATATGTATCGCAGTTAACAACCGGTGAAAATTGTCTAACAACAGCTTCCAGTTCTGAAGGTCTCATCAGGGGGGTGTTTTTAAAAATCAATATCATTTTTGTAAAACAGACCAAGAAGCCACATCCAGGGAGAGGAAGCCGGAAGGAGGGAGGGGCATGTGAGAAAAAGTGTTTTTTTTGGGTTTTCAGTCACCCTCTGCCCTATTTCACCAGCAGGTGTCACTGTTAGAGAGCACAGCGGTCGATATCTGTATCGCAGTTTGGTTTTTTCAGTGAGCGAACCAGTGGGGGGAGGGGGAGAAATGCGCTTGGGGCCATCAGAGACCCCAGCCGTCAATATATGCATCTCTATTTGAGTGAACGAGCGAGTGGGATGATTAGCGACCCCAGCGGTTGATATATGTATCGCAGTTTGTTTTTCTCAGTGAGAGAGCCAGTGGGGGGAGGGGGAGAAATTCGCTTGGGGTCATCAGAGACCCTAGCCGTTAATATATGTATCTCCATTTGAGTGAACGAGCGAGTGGGGTGATTAGCGAACCCAGCGGTTGATATATGTATCGCAGTTTTTTTTTCTCAGTGAGATAGCCAGTGGGGGGAGGGTTAGAAATGCTTTGGGGATCTGTAATGACCCCAACGGTTAATATCTGTATCTCTGTTTGAGCGAGTGAGCGAGCCAGTAGGGGAGGGGTAGAAATGCGCATGGGGTCATTAGAGACCCCGCGGTTTTTTGTTTTTTTAACATTTTATTTTACTGCACTATGGGTGGGGTTATAACAGACCCCTCCCGAACACGTGTGTGCAAGCAGCACAGTGTTCCGGTTCAGCGAGAACCGCGGGTGCACAAGGGTTTAAACAACATAGGCGAACACCTTCATAAGTGAATGGCTGCAGTTTACACATTCCATCTCCGCAGCAGAGTTCAAGAGGGGATTCTGCGTAATCAACCCAGAATCCGTTTGACAGACTAGAGGAATAGAATGATAAAAACACTCAACAATCTTCCCTTCATCTCTGACCGGCAGGAGTCAGGTGCAGAAATAATTTTGAGGTTCATATGTACCCTCAGTTTATGTGTGCGCTGATTTGGGCATCATGCTGGACCTTTTCAGAGCTTTAAACTGAAAAAAGGATATTATTCCTTTAATTTGTAAATAATACGACTAAGATATAGCCTACTTAATCTCACTAGTGACCAGGTTTGTTTCAACTCCATGCACAACAAATGCAATATTTGTTTTTATACGGCTTTGAAGACAAACCAATCGCAAAATTTGTGGAAATGGTTCACAAACCGCACAGTCTATGTCCGTCTTGCCTCTGAAAGCACGGAGCTGGTAGCGCAGCATAATTAGAACACCTTGCATTAAAGAGGATACTGAATATATGAAAATTGTGCAGGTGGATGCACTGTTTAAAAAACAAACAACAAAAAACCATCAGGTTTTGAGTGGTGGGGACAAAACTTTAACTGATCAAAATTACCAGGGACATGGTCCCGGCTACAATGACTCAAATATCTATAGTTTCCTGCAGGACCCCAAATCCGTGCGCACGGTTTTATAAACTGAGGGTATAGAGGGATTCTTACACCTGAAAAGTATTTCTGCACCGACCCTGGCTGGGTTTCAAGGTGATTTTTTTCCCCACAGAAAAATATGCGGAGTTGTGGGTCTGAGAGGGCGGACAAGGTGCTGCTGATGCTGCCACGGGGAAAAAATAATCTCATCTGCTATGACTGGATAAGTCAAGTGAATTCTTATCTTTAATTTGAATCATCTTAATATATTGATCTTATCTTAATTTTTTTATGTCAATAATAATTTTCTTCTGACACTTTTCTGTCAGTTTTTAAAAGGTAAACGTATGTGCAAGATGCCCTGCAGCCTGCATACACAAACCTGTCGTTATTTTCATGAATAGAAAGTCTGCTTTTTTCACAAATCTTCATATCAGCAGTAAAATGTTATAGTGGTCAAACAGACAAGGAAAAAAAATTAAATTTACATTTTGTAATTACAAACATGTTTTACTTAGGCTCACACATTATTCAATAGTATGATATATCAAATTGAAAAGACTCAGACAGAATGCGTTAGGTTGAGCTCAGGTCCACAGCCAAATAGCCTCTGCTAGCTTCATGCGTCTGCGCAGCGAGCTATTAATTAATTAATTCGCTATTAATTTATTAATTATTAATTCAACTTAATGATTTTATTAATGAGCACAATGTCCTGGAGAAATTTCAGTCTGGTTTTAGGGTGAACCACAGCACAGAGACGGCCCTTCTGAAGATTTTAAATGATTTTAGAATAAATCATGACGCTCAGAAGGTGACAGTGTTGGTTCTACTGGATCTAAGCGCTGCCTTCGATACAGTAGACCACACTATTCTTTTAACCCGTTTAAAACAGATCGGCCTCTCTGGTGATGTTCACAAATGGTTTACATCCTATCTCACAGACAGGACTTTTATGGTAAGTTTAGATACTAGGGTCCACAGGATTACATGTGGTGTGCCCAAGGGTTCGATTTTAGGCCCAGTGCTTTTTAACCTTTAAATGCTCCCTCTTGGCAGCGTCATCAGGAGACATGGAGTTAACATTCACAGTTATGCTGATGATAAACAGTTATACATCTCCATGTCTCCCGATGACACACGGCCAATGGATGCACTTTTTAACTGCATTTTAGACATTAAATCCTGGATGGCAGAAAACTTTCTCCAGCTCAACCAGGACAAAACTGAAATTTTAGTCATCGGCCCTGAGGCTCAGAGAGAGAAACTTTTACCAAAACTACAATCACTGTCTTTTAATCCCTCTTTACAAGTGAAGAACCTGGGCGTGATTTTTGACTCTGAGCTGACTTTTATTCCTCACATAAAAAATATCACTAAAATAGGTTTTTATCAACTAAAGAACATCGCCAGAGTCCGCCCCATTCTCTCTCGGGCCAATACGGAGACACTGATGCATGCTTTTATCTCCAGTAGAATTGATTACTGTAATGCCCTGCTTTCTGGTCTTCCCAAAAAGAGTATATCAGGTTTACAACTACTACAAAATTCAGCAGCACGTGTCCTGACGAAGACCAGGAGGCGGGAGCACATTACACCGGTCTTAAAATCATTGCATTGGCTCCCCGTACATTTCAGGATCGACTTTAAGGTTCTTTTAATGGTTTTTAAGTGTCTTAATGGTCTTGGGCCTTCTTATCTCTCTGAACTGCTTTTACCATTTAAACCTTCGCGGTCTCTGCGCTCCTCTGGTAGCCGTCTCCTTGTCACCCCAAAAGTCAAGACACACACGCATGGCGAGGCGTCTTTCCAGTATTATGGCCCTCACCTCTGGAACAGGCTTGCCAGAGGACCTCAGGGCTGCAGAGAACGTTCATGTTTTTAAGAGCAGGCTCAAGACTCACCTTTTTAGCTTAACTTTTAACTGATTATTATTTATCACTGTTTGTTTAATTGCTCTTGATGTTTTATATGATTATATTTTTATTAGTTTTACTTTTCAATCTTAGCACATTAATTTACCGTTTCTTTTTATACTTTAATTTATCTTAATCCCCGTTCCAGTGTTTCCTCTGTGGGAGCCCTCTGCCCCGGGAGCGGTGGTCGGCTGTAGCTGCCTGGGTGCTCTCCAGGTGGAGCTTGGGAGGAGGTGGGGGTCTTGGCCTTGCCTCCACTGGTTGCCCTGTGTCGGTGCCTCGGCTGCTGCTGTAATCTACTGCTGCCGGGGCAGATGGCTCTGTAAAGCACTTTGTGATGCAACTTCTTGTATGAAAAGCGCTTTATAAATAAAGTTTGATTTGATTAGCCTAGCCGATGGGCCAGGCAGCAACGTAAACAGCCTGTCAATCAAAGTCCGGCCCCTCATTAATTATGCAAGATTTAGAAAATTTATCCTACGAAAACCAGCCTGGTGCCTCTGATTGTTTTTAACCCAGCGTAATCACAGTAGGAATATGTGGCTGTAGACAGTTTAAAAAAATTAGGCACCAGGCATTAAAGTTGTTTTTAACGTGTCTAAAGTGCAATGTATTCCAACTGGGGACTGGCGGCTGTATGGCGGTACTACAGCAATGGCAGAGCAATGGCGGCCCCCAGTGTCGTAGACAAAAAGCAGAGCAGCCAAGGCCATTTGCATTACAGTAATTCTGAAGTGGTTTCAGTACCAGTTTTGGCCACAATCTTACATACAGCTCCTAACAATCCTTATCACCGCTTAGCTGAATCGTACCACCCTGAATAGTGCTAAGATGGCACATACAAATTGTGCCTTTAACTACAACTTGTCTTAAAAAGAATTTTCGATCAAGAGTTTTAGGATAAAAATTTTCTTTGCAGGTGGAGAGGCCATGCTGATTGTGAGCCCCTCACATTGACCCTGGAGGAAATTTTAATGTTCGCCACTGGAGCGAGGATTATTCCGGCACTGGGCTTTCCGCTCCAACCTACACTGGTGTTCTTGCCAGCAGGGCAGATCTTTCCACAGCCCAACACATGTGGCCTCATTCTCAGGTTCCCCATCCATGGCGATTATGATCAATTTTTCAAGAAGATGATGTCAGGCATCATCCAGTCTCCACATTTTGGAGTGGCCTAAAGAAGATAGCTTATTTTTGTAATTGTTAGTACTTTATTTTTAGTTATTAGTGCTATGATCATTCTTATGAGTTATTGAATCCAAAGTTTTTTTTTCTTTAAAAGTGGTTAGAAAAGTATTATAAATGTTCTAAATATTGTTGCTGTTATTGTTGTACTGTTCGTTATCACTGTTGACACTGTCATTGTTATAATAATAATGTGTTAGCTGTATTTATCTTTTTTCTTTTTTTAAAATAAATTTCATCACACTGTTACTGAATTTATACAACATTCGAGTATATATTTTTGTTACTTCTGTTACTGATATTTTTTACTAACATTTCTGTTATTGCTACTATTGCTGCAAGTATTGTTTTAAACAATATTAAGACCATAATATAACTAATACAATGCACATAATTTGAAAATGGTGGAAAATAAGAGAAATAGATAAAATAAAGAGAGAAATTTAAAGGCTGAGTTAGAGGCTGAGTCAGAGTATGAGGCAAACACTATCAGATGACCAGCAGAACCGTGTTTGTTGCAGCATTTAAACTTGCAGGACAGAAAGGACAAGGAGAGAGGAGACAATTTAATATCTCGAGTTAGATTTGGACACTGGAATAAAAAGTACTTTATACATTATATATGAAAGCATGAAACATTGAAATGTAATCATTTTGGAGTAAATGAAACCATAAAACATTATTGTATTGCCAAAATTATCTAGAAGACAACTAGTTCATAATATGGAAGAAAACATTTTAACTTAGACATAAATTATCTTTTGCATAGAAATTCAGGATGTAAAAGTAAAACAAAATCACTTAGAGGATATAAGGGTTCCCTTTTTTAATTTAATTTGTTTGGGCGTGATTCCAGTCTACACTCCAAGCCAGTTGCTGGCGGTAATGCATCAATTCTTTTTTTGCCAAGCGCAATAACACTACAAAGAATACCATTATCCAGGCGTTGGTGGGGAGGGGACGTTAGACACACGTTGGTGGGGAGGCGACATTATCCAGGCATTGGTGGGAGGCGACGTTAAACACATGTTGGTGGGAGGCGACATTAGACACACGTTGGTGGGAGGCAGGGCCACTGGAAGTCATTTTGAACAGGGGGTGCTGTGAAAAAATGTCTGAACAAAAACACCTGGAACCACTGGAGATGATAATGCAAAGGATTCTTTATAAAATCAAAAAAAAATATGGACAACCCTGAGCATCCTCTTCATGAGACTGTGATACAACAACAGAGTGTCTTCAGTCAGAGGTTTGTTCCGTTTCGCTGCAATACAGACCGCTACAGGAAATCCTTCCTCCCCACGCCATCATTATCTACAACAATTCCTTAAAGAATTAATTAAATGAGCTACAACAACACTTAATTTCCCTCTGGGATCAATAAAGTATTTTTGAATTTGAATTTGAGCCTACATGCCTATTTAGAATACATTTTTTAAATAAATAGATTGAGATTCACTAGTTTATTGTTATATACACTTCAATGAATGCATCCAGGGTCTGTAACACACATACATCATCAGTTCTACTTCACAATAACGCTACAACAATGCAATAGATTTAACAGCTGGCATGAACCTGAGTCACTACACCATCTAAATGTCACGCGACTCTATTAGCTCCAAGATCCTTTTACGTACACCACAAGGAAATAATGTCCTACTATTTAAACACGTTATTGAACACATCCATTACGCAAAGTACACAAACACTAAATAACACTTTTTCTGTCTCCATCTCCAAACTTTTGACACATACCACAAGGAAATAATCTCCGACTATTTAAACGTTATTTAACAGTTCTCCAGATCCGTTACACAAAGAACACACGATCAAAATAGCACTGCATGAATGGATATGAAAATTGCGCACCGGTGTTCCGACTATCTGTGCTGCCCCTCAATCCGTGCAACCCTGTAGCACTGCGTATGCGCAGTTCGATGTTGCATCGCAATAACCTTACTCAGCAAATCTGTCATCGAGAATTCCTACCTGAAAGATCCATTTCGTCTGTTTTATTTCTTTGAAGTTTACAGTGAGTTTTTTTCAAATTATTTTATTACTGGCAAATTTTTATTCAAAATATTTTAAGGCTTTCCTTAACTACTTGTTTCAAGTTTACATGACCGCCCTTGTGTGTTGTTTCACTTCTGTGATATCGTTATACTGCATGTAAACAAGTCCCATTAATTAGAGTCGTAGAATAAATGCGGTGTATTCTGTGAGCTATTTGTGTATATAATCATTCTACATTTTTATATTAGAGTCGTAGAATAAATGCGGTGTATTTTGAGGGTTATCTGTGCTTATAATCATACTACATTTTAATATTTTGGAGTAATAATATTGCTATCTGGTATACATTCATTAGCTGCTTTACAAACTAATAGATTTCCAGAGTTATCAGTCATCTACAGATCAGTATCATCTATATGTGCTACCCACGTATATTAACAGGTAGGATATTCTGATCACTGTTTTTAGTGCATTTATATGTGCTACCCACGTAAATTTAACAGGTAGGATATTCTGATCACTGTTTTTAGTGCATGTTTTGTTGCGCATTACTGCTAAACTGCCACTTTAATCCCATCACTTGAAAAATATTTTCCGATGATTATATTTAACATCATAAGCTAACAGTTGTTTTCGGCATGTAAACATACCGGCAGCACTTTTCGAGGGGTAGCACAGACAGATAGACATAGCTATATGCGCGCTACGGTGGGACATTCTGATGAGGTAGCACAGACTGTCAGAACACCGGCACCATGCTCTTACTTTGAGCTGCAGGCAGGTTGCCCTGGTTACAGGTGTCCAAATGTCGAGGTGCGCTCTGGGGTCGTGGAAATAAAGTCTCTCATGAGTGGACAAATGTCCAGGGAGTTCAGAATGTCTGTGTGGGCATGCATCAGCGAAAGGTGTGTGAGTCTTTTTTGGGTCATGGTGCTGCGTGCCCATCATTGACTGTATATCCATGTCTTCAAAAGACACAAGGCGGAGAAAATGTGTTCGGATGAGGAACGAACGGGAGCGGGAAACCTCTTTACTCAGTGACCACTAGCCTGCCTGAAGCTGATGTTGACAACTTAACTCTCGGGAACGTGTTGATTAGGCCTCAAAGCAATTAAATTAAAATCAAAAATACACGTAATAGTCTACGTGTGTCAAAATAATTTCCAAAATATTCATAAGGACTATAAATTGTACAAAGTATTTTTAATAGCCTAAAATCTCCCCCTCGCCACCAGGGAGTGCTGCAGCACCCCCACTTCCCACGGCCTTAGTGGGAGGTGACGTTTGACACACGTTAGTGAGCTTCTCCAAACATACCGTAACACGACAGTCTCCTTAGACAGGTAATTCGTGGCACAATCCACATACTTCATACTACACCTTATTCTTTCCTTCACTTAGTTGGTAGAAAAGTCGAGGCCAGGCAAAGGTTTTAAAAGTCTGTCATTATTATAGCACTGAATGCAGAGAAGACCGAAGACAGTAAGCATATGTTTTATCAGTGAGTGGAAAAAGGAAATCGAGTTTCAGCACAAGCTGTTGGTGATGGATGGAATTTTCTCAACATGAGACACATTTTCTAAAGATTAAATCTGAAGGAAACACTGGATTCTAGTAAAAAACAACTATCTGGGACAGGATGTACACTCAAAGACCACTTTTTTAGATCCACAATACCAGGTTTGACCCGCTTTCACTTTTAGAACCAACTTAATTCTTCATTGAGCAGATCCAACTAAGAGTGGGGAACGTTCCGCAAAGATTTTGGTCTATGATAACATGAAGACTCTTTGGCTGCAAATCCATGATGCATATCCCCTGTTCCATACCATCCCAAATGTCTTCTATTGAATTATTGAATATTGAATATTGAAAGAGCTGGAGACTATGGAGGCTATTAAAGTACAGTAAACTCATTGTTCTGTTGAAGACATATTAGCTTGGTGAAATTGTGTATTATCCTGCTGTAGCTAGCCCTAAAAAGATAGGAACAATGTGTCTTTAAGGGGAGCATATTGTCAGCTAAAGTATTCAGGAAGGCTGCAGGGTTTAAGCAACACTCAGTATTAGCTGGACCAACAAGTGCCAAGAAAATCTCATCCATAACATTACACCAGCAACCTGAAGCACTGATATAACGCAGGATGACTCAATGCTTTCATGTTTACACCAATCTCCCTACCATCAGGATTTTGCAGATGAAGTCAAAACATTCGAAACCAGATAACATAATCTGCTATTGTCCAGATTTGGTAGGTCTCTGGATATTGTTGCCTCAGTTTCTAGTTCTTGCTAGCAAGTGCTGGGATCCCAGCCATAAGAGACTGAACTACACACAGGGAACAAAGAGAGCTACCGCTGGCTCGCTATCATCTCAAACCAGTCTACCCATTCTCCACTGGTATCTGACATCAACAGAGCATTTCTGTTCATTCAGCTGCCGCTCACTGGAGATGTTTTCCTTTTCCAACCATTGGGGTTTACAAAGAAATTGTCTAACAACCATGCCACATTCAAAGTCACTTTATTCCCCTTTATTTCCCATTTTGAAGCTTAGTTTGAACTTTAGAAATAATTTCCTCCATGTCTACATGCTTTGTTTATATATATATATATTTTAAGGTTTTTGTGGCCACAGTGGCCTTGAAAGTGGACAGGCTTATAGAAAGGGGAGAGAAGCAGGGGAGAGACATTCGGCAAATGTCCTCAGGCTGGAATCGAACCCGTGACAACCGCATCGAGGACTAAGGCCTCTGAAAATGGGGCGCCCGTCTTAACCCACTGCGCCACGCGACGCCCCCATGTCTACATGCTTAAATGTAATGAACTGTGTTCCAGGAATATTCCAATGTAATTAGGAATTAATTACATAATCTCTGTCTACTGAATCTATCTAGGGCAGGATGACAAGTTTGGGAAAACAAGCTTATTGTTCCTGATAAAGATGTGTCAGATCACCGGAGTGACAGGTGCCAGAGCAGCAAGATATCTACGAGACATTCTGACCTGGACGGGCTGCTTCATGCTTTACTATCAGACTGGCATGAACCAGTTCTCCAGGAGCTGGACAAGAAGATTGAAGGAGACATACTGGAGAGATAAACAGTGATAGCTAAAGACTATTTAAAATGTTTGTCAAAAAGGATTTGGTTGGTTGGGGCACTTCTTTTAGAGGTGCCAGGTTTGGGATTGTCGGGTGGTGCCTGCTCGGTGGCTCGGCGGGATGCGGATCCGGCGTCTCTGCTCGTTTGATCACCTGTTCTGTGCGCACCGTGCGTGGCCGGTTCATTGGCGGGTTGGACCAGCCCTGGCCTTCGTTGGATGCCTGGTCTCGGCGCCCTGCGTTGCGCGGGATCAGGACCCGACAACTTGGTGTCCAGATGCTGGCTGAGCCCGGCCTGGGGATGCCGTCCGTCCCCTGCGGCTATCGGTGAGGCGCTGGGATGTTGGCGGTGGGGATTGGCCTAGGGTGGGGGCGGCGCGTGGGGGCCGGCGGCCGGCCGCGGACCCTGCAGTGCCGGGGGCCCCTCGTCGGCCGGTCCCTTGTCGGGTCCCTGCTGGGGGGTGGGGTGCCCCTGGGCCCCGGCTCCCCCGGTCCATTGACCGGCCCGCCCTGGCGCGGCCGGTTGCCGGCGGGGCCCGTGGGCTCATCACTGCTGCCCCCCGGGCCCCTGCATAGTGGCCGCTGGATGTTCCCCTGGGGTTCTCCTTTGCTCCACTCTTGGGGGATGTGGTCGGCCCCGCCCGGGTCCGCCTGGGGCTCTGGGGGTCCTTTGGACGTCTTTGCTCCAATCTCCTTCATTTCTGCATTGATTCCTGGGAGATGGATTGATGTCTGCTCACACCAACTATCGAACACTCTTATGGAGAAACCTTATATGCACCAGCATGCTAACACACACACATAGATGTGGGGTCTCTGGTGTTTAAGGATATATTCTTGGGCTGAGGTAATCATTACTAGAGCTTGATTAATCGGTACCATGAGTTTTTCTGTGAGATTGTTGTTGTATTTTTATATCTATTTTTGTGTGATGTGGTTGTGTAATTCTTAGTTCACAATGTTTGGTTTGTTTTGTCGATGTTCCTTTATCGTGTTTTGTTTTGTTTTTCCCCCTCTCTCTGCCGTCCTGTGGGTATGGAGGCAGACTTCAATGTCTTCCTGTGTTTTCTTTGTTCCCCTTCCTCTCTTGTATTTTCAACTCACCCTCTCTCTTGACTTTTTGTTTCCTACCTCTCTTCTTCATCTTCCTTCTTTCTTCTCCTTAATTTTCCGTCTCCGTGTCCATAACATCAGGAAATAAAAACCCCAACAATTCATAATAAAGATTTTTCACACATATATCAAATGGAGGACTATAGCAAAAGCTGTACTGCTCCGCTTGTGAAAGTAAATCTGTTGGGCTTCTACTTGGTACTCAGACACCAATTCTGAGCTCCACACTGCCAAAAAGGACACGTAAAAAAAAAAAAAAAAAAAGGATTGGGTAGGGTGATGTAAGAGTAATCTCTGTCACCTCCATGTTCTGACCAGACATGTTGAATTAAATACTTGAAACGCCTTCTAGGACTCAGTTTCATCTTTGTTTTTGAAGAGCTGTAACAGCTATATTTCAGCTATTCCAGCTGTTGGTTCTCCATTTTCCCCAAATGAACTGAACAGACTGTTGGACGGCTGGAAGCCATTTTCCCTAGATGGACTGAGCAGACCACATTTCCCAGCAATCCTAGTGGTGACCCCCAACACACTCCTATTGGTCCGTGACCACCCATGGTGAAATCAACGATGACATTACGGCCAAAGGGGCTATAAGAAGGTAGGGGCGGCCATTTCAAGATTGTTCTCAGCATGGGTTCTTAGCAGAAACTCCTGCCATACAGAGGACATCTCACCGGTTCAGAAGATTCTCTTTTGTTCTGACCCACTGGACCGGGGAGAACTCTAATTTCAACGCTTCGAAGTGCTCATCCTGTTGGTGTATCCAGTTTGAGTGAGGGCCCCCTCCCCCTCCCTGAACAAAACCTCAGCTCTCTGTCTGTCCCTGACCAACTTTGTTGTGTTTAATTTTCACATATTATTGTTTTCTAATATCTGTAGTAGTTTGTTGTATGCTTTAGAATAGATGGGAATTATTGACGAAATGTTTTGGCTGTAAGGTTGATCTATTTTCATAAGAAATTCCCCTTAGCTTAAACAGAAGTTGTCTGTGTTTAAATGACGTATGCGTACAATTATTGTCCACAAGCGTGTGAATTTACACCTTCAAGAAGAGACGTTGGTCTGGTCTTCTAAAGAGAAGTGGTGCCCCAAATATTAATTGATAAAACTTTAACCTCATCAATAATTATATATTAAATAATTGATCATAATTATTGATGGTTATGTAAAACAGACAAAAGAATTCGCTCACTCTGTGTCACAACACAGCTATAACATTCCAACTATAACAACCGCTGGAATGCGATTGACTGATATGCGAATATGGTAACAGGTAATTGAACGGTTGCGCCTAATGAAGTGGCAAATAATCATACACAGTATAGAAGATTTATTTAAATTTACCTCAAATAAAGCTCATCCACTAAGTGTGATCTGCACGTTAACATAACACAGCCAACTTATTGGTACAGCAGCTTCTCACTGGCAGCTATTAGAAATGGCTTTGAGGAACCTGACTTTTGATTTTAACTCATTTAATTCAATTCTGTTTATGTATATAGCACCAATTCCCAACACATATCTCAAGGCATTTTACAAGAAAAGTCTTTTTCAATTCAATCATACATACTAGGGATGTAAGAAAATATTGATACACCGATATATCACAATATTTTATCTCCCGATATTGATTCGATATTCAAAAGCAAAATATTGATTATTTTTGTATTTTATCAAATTTGAATGGAACCATTTATGATGACAGTCATTATTGTAGTGGAATTAAAAGTAGTTTGTGGCTGTTTTCACCTTCTTCATTCCAGTGAATCAACTCGATCTAGTAATAAAACTGGATGTATTAAGTATAAAACAGGTTGGATTGTTTAGACTGCTGTGACAGTTTTTCTATAGATAAATTCAGTTTTAAAAATCACAATATATTGTCTTACTCATAGTTTTGCAATATATCGTATCGTCTCCACTGTATCACGACACATATCGTATCGCCACATTTTACCAATACACATTCCCAATTAATCCTTCAGTTCACTATTCAAATCACTTTAAATGTTTTCTAAAGAAACCCAGCAGATTGCATCGAGTCATTGAATTGCGGCATTCACTCCTCCTGAGGAGGAGGACCAATAAGCATTCTTACAGTAAAGGGTGCGCATGCGTCAGCGTCTGTCAGCCCGCCAAGACTGGCTTCCTATCAAGGACGGTTTTGAACTGGTTTTAAACCTTTTTAAAGACCTGTTTTAACGGATTTTTAAACACCACTGACTTATTAATAACCAGGACGTTTTTTACCGGATCGTTTTAATCGGTGGGAAGCGCAGATTACTTCTCCCCAACCATGCCTCCACTCACCTCCAGTCCTGGGTGTGATGGATGCGCAAAAGTTAGCCAGACGGTTCTGGAGCTGGAGCAGAGGATCTCAACACTCCACCAAATCCAGGACCATGAGCGCGACGTGGACGTCATCTTCGGCCGGACTTTCGACGCCGCCAGCAGTGCACAGCTGGCGGACACCATTCCCTGTCAGCCCGGCGAAGCTGTGGGGGGAGGATTCATCGCTGCCCAGTTAACGGTTGGGCCAGGCCGCGGTGGAGGCGCTTGGAGAAGCCGCCACCGCTCTCCTCCAACCTGCCTGCCTCTATCAAACCGTGGATTTTAGCCAACATGTCATGCAGCCGATTCACAACAAAGGACACACCCTGGACTTGGTCATCACGCATGGCCTGTCCACCCGTGTGTCCTCTGTTGTTGACTTGGCTGTCTCTGACCACTACTGTGTGTTTTTTAACATCACCAGTTTTATTCAGCAGGAGACCTCTGTGAGAACTGTCAGGAAGCGCCATCTAACCCCTGAAGTGGCTGCAGGTTTTCTGGGAAATTTTTAAAAAGAATCCTCCAATTGTTTTACCTACCCCCTGTGATTTTATTGTCAAGGATTTTAACAGAAGGCTTCAGTCCACTCTTGACCGGCTTGCTCCACTACAAGTTAAAAGTTTAAAATCTAAAGCTGCAACGCCTTGGAAAAATGAAAACCTTCGAAAAATGAATGAAGAGACATTGTAGGGCGGCAGAGAGTAAATGGAGGAAAAGTAAAACCACAATAAACCATCAAATATACACAGATCTTCTCAAATTATACAACAATGCAGTAAGAAATTCAAGAAATTCATACCTCTCCAAAATCATCTCGGAACATAAAAATAATTCCAAAATCCTTTTTTCCACCATTGATAAACTTTTTAACAGAGCTACTACTGCATTTCCTAAAACCCCCTCAAACACTCTTTGTGAGGAGTTCGCAGACCACTTCAGAGGGAAGGTAGACACCATCAGATGTAAGATTTTATCTTTTCAGAGTAACATGGTTTTAGACAAATCTGAGTGTGTGTCTTTACCAGAGGAAATGCTGGACAGTTTTGTCCTGGGGCCTGTTTCACAAAGCAGGTTGAACAAACTCTGAGTTAAAACCTCGACTGAGTTGGCTAACTCTGAGTTGAAAAACTCAGTTTTCGGTTTCAGAACAGGTGTTAACAATCAGATCAATCAATTCTGAGTTAAAGTAACTCTGAGTTACACTCGTGCATGAGGATATAAAAAGCCCTCATCAATGGGACACAGATAACATGATTCACCATGGCAACCAGTGAAAAAAAGGGCAGATCCTCCTACTTCTCCCCAATGGAGATGGAAATATTAATGACAGCGTATGCTGAAAATGAGCATATCCTTAAAAAAAAAAACTCAATACTGTGGCAGTGGCAAAAGAGAGAGAGCTTGTGTGGCAGAAAATTGCTGATCAAGTGTTGTATTTTACTTTTTTAAGGCTATTTTTATTATGCATTACATATGTGTTAATTATATCTTTTTTAAGCTTTAGAAGTAATAGGCCTGTTTATATTATTCAGGGTAGTAAAACATGACTCTGTTACCAGTATTTTATAGGGTTGAAGGTTTTAAGTAAAACTCTTGAGTAAAGATATGAACTGAAAGCAGGGAGGATCAGCTATAACTCTTAAGTCATGTTATAACACAGTTCATGGTAAGGTCAAGAGACCTGGAGAAAATAAATGACCTGTCAAGATGTAGAAGGAGGAGAGAGGAGTCACGTGATATGTTCTTTGTTCTTCTTGAAATAAAAATGGTGCGGCCCTGTAAGAGAACGAGTCAGACAGTCAGGTCTTGTCTGATTCCCATCTGCAGGTGCGTCTTTTCCAAAACAGATCTGATTTTGTGGTTTTTTGTAACTCTCTGTCTCTCAGCTTTGGGTCTTATTTTGAAACAGTTCCCGTTGGGGTTTTTGGAGTTCGGCGCCCCCACCTCTCTGAGCAGGAAGTGAGTTGCAGAGCACATTGTGGGAAAAGCCGACAATATGGTGGAGGATGCGGGCATTTGATTTGGTTTTGAGTTTTCTCAGGGCTGGGAGAGATTGAGTGTGAGTAATGAGTGTGGCATAACTGATTGATACAGGTGTTTGTGGCAATTGTAGTGATTTTGTGTTTTTTCTTTGAGTTCAACAGAGAATCGGAGAGCGACTGGATTGATCCTTGCTAATCAACACCCGGGTGGTTTTGTATCAATCTGAAAAAGCGCTAACACCAAATTAATAGGTATTGATCGATTTAAACGTTCTCCATTTAATGTTGACGTGTTGTTTTTTCGGTTGAGGGTCGACCAAAGTACGGACCAGGGGGCTTGAGAGTTGGCCGCTCATTTCCGATGGGACGCTGTCGGAAAATTTTCCTCGGCTGGCAAGCGGAAGAGACAGCAGTTTTAGGGCCTGGGCGCTCTCTGTTGTCTAGACGGATTACCTTGGAGAGGCCGGCGTATCTTCCAAACGCACGATTGAGCCACGTGAATTGGATTGTGTTTAAAGGTCCGGCTTTAGGTGGCTCCGGTAGAGGTTAGTGTTTGATGAGACTGTGAAAATTGTTGTTCTTTCTTTCTCTCGGATGAATGTGTGTGTGATTGGAGAAGTCGCGGTGACGGAAAAGTAGCTACCAGGTAGCTTCCTGCACTCCGGCCGTATATAAACTCCTCATTTAGGGGAACTAACCGACTGAATCTAAAACCATAATTCCTCTGCGAATCTTAAACGCCTAGACAATGTCCGCGCTTCTTGTACAGACAATAAGCGTAGAAGCTTGACATTGTAGAGGAATAAGGGAATATCATTTTCAGTCAGCTAAAGTACCACCATAAGTTAGCTTACGCTAACGCACAGTTTGGATGAGTTTTTCGCCTGGAAATAAAGGCGTTCAACCTTGTGCAACTACGTAAACACGTCTAAAGCATTGTCTAACACATATATATATATAGGACTGTTATTATGGATAACTGGTAGTAAACTCTATAGAATATATATAAAATAACTTTTTTATGATAACGGAGCGGTCACGTTTGGCTTCCGGTTGAGCTAGGTTGCTCATGATGACAGCTAATCTTTGGTAGCTTAGCTTCCGAACTGTATTTATTTGGCTCGGTTAAACAGTCATTCGAGTATTGATGGCGAAGTGTGGTTTTGTTGGAGGCATTTTGTTCTTGGTTGGTTTACTTATGAGTACGGTTTAGCATCGTAGTGCAGAATTAGCCATCTGTGCACCGGCGTATTCATTCCGCGGTGTGACACGGAAGTTTTATTGGGCCGGACTTTGATCTGTCAGTCCGGCGGAGGTTTTTTTTTTGGAGCAGACTGTTGACGATTTTGTGTTGCAAAGCGAGTTTTTAAACGTATTTCTTTCGGTATATGTTTTAATGATAAATAAAAATTGCCTTATATTGGGAGAATTCTATTTTTCGTGTGTTTCACCAAACCCTCAACCCCAAACCCTATAAGGAATTCTTTGATTTTTAGATGAAACGGCAATAATCTCCGTATATAAATAAATTAATGATAAGATAAACAGTGCGTTATAAACCTTTTTAGCTTTCCTTCGTTTCGGCTTTGCCTAAAACATTATTAAGGTTAATGTTGCATGGATAAATAATATATAAACTCCTTCACTATAAAAAGAAATAAATTAAATAAATAAAAACGGTGCCTGCCTTTACTGTTTATTGCATTAATATTGGGATAAATTTGGGCCTACGAATTGATAGTTTATCAATTAAAATAAATAATTTATAGAGTTAATAAAAATAACCTATTTTTTTATTATTAAATTTTAATCCATTTGGGATTTTTGTTACGAATATTCAATGGCAGCCAAATATAGGTTACTTCCTGCTCCACAGGGACGAAACTGACGTACTTTAGATGCCCAATTGTTAATATACATTTCTAAATTATATTCTGTTTTAGTTGATAAGCCCGGTAAAAAATAAAAAGAAGATAAAAACCAGTTTCAGGGCCTTATGACGGCCAGGGGGGCTCGTCATGGTGCCCGAGGGGATTATAAGAGAAGTCTCTCACAGAATGTGTTCTGGGGAGGAAAAGTGACACCTACTAAATTTAGTTAGCAACAAATTAGAAGGCACAGATAAATTGTTTTTTTTTTTTTTGGCATCTGTGGTAAGGGGTCAAGCTGTAAACCTTTCAAGAGGTCCCAGCCCCAGTCAACGTGATGAATGTACGACAGTTTTACAGGTCAAAAATATGCAGACGTTGGGAGACAAGGGGAGTGAAGGACCATTTAAGAATACCAGATCTCAGGTGTCACTGGGGGTGAGTGGAGGCCCTGATTTAATGCTTCCTTTAGTAAGAGCATCTGCGTTAAAGGCCGCTGAGGAGAATAAGAAAATGGAGACTGCTTTGTTAAAACTACAGTTAAAAGAGGCTCAGAATAAATTGACTGACTTGTATCAGTCTAAAAAAAGTGATACAGATTGTGGCTGAAGCAGCACCTACTGTTGGATCAGCGACAGTGCTGCCTTCTTTTCCTGTGATGTATGCTGGAGCTGCACCGAATAAGCCATTTACTGCTCCTTATAGGACATGGCAGCCCCGTGGCAGGTCACGTGGCAGGGCCAGGTTTGGGGATTTTAGAGGCATGGGGAGAGGGCAGCCGGGTGCTAACGGTTGTCACAGGTGTGGCTCCAATGAACACTGGGTGAGGGAGTGCCCACACCCACAAGGGGGCGCTATACCTCCCGGTCAGCCACCTCTACATATGGCTCCAATGACTTTCCCTATAACTCAACCATTGCCTGTTTCAGTGGGTGATCAAAGACTATCACATCCTTTTGTCATTGCTCAAAAGACGCCTGTCAATTTGTTAGGCAGAGATCTGCTTATCAAACTTGGTGCTACTATTCTATGTACCCCTGATGGACTTATGGTGACTTTTCCGAATGGACATACGCATTGCTGTGACACCATGAGTGGTCAATTTTTGCTGAAGGATGACACTTCACAAGTGGCTGATATTTTCTGGGCCAGATTGACTACGATGTCTGCACATGAATCTTCTGCGGCTGACTTTCTGAGATGCTGGAAGCCTTGGCTGCTTGAACTCCAGCCTTTTATTCTACCGCCTGATCCTTTCCATGTGACCTTCCTTTATGAGAGGGGCGATCCTACTTTATGTCAGGAACAATTTGAAACAGAACTTGAAGGCCAAAGTTGGTCTGTGGCTTCGGGTCCATGCTTTGTGGGGAGGAAGGGTATTGCACTGTTTGCTCATCTCACTTCAAAACAGCATAAATGGTATATGATGGGAGCTGAAGCACTTCCACACATATCACTTTTGTTGCATCCGAAACATCAAGCTAAAGATTTGGGGGGAATGGTTAAAAGGGGAGTTGAATTAAAGGATTGGGTTCCCACCCAGATATCTTCAGTCTCTTTTTCTCCTTCTACTCAGATGTACAAAATAGACACGCAGCTCTCTGATACTACCATTCTGGAACATTTGCAGCTGTCTAGAAATCATGGCAGAGAAAAAACAGATCATCCTGATGCAGTGGAGGCCTTAAAGGTCGTGCCTGACTCTTTGTTATCCTCAATGCTGTCATTTCTGGGACTAACAAATTTTTCCAGACATTATGTGCCTAATTACACAAACCTTACCACACCACTCAGGGCTCTTGTAAATGCTCATGGTATGAAAAATCTGCATGCTAAATTAGAATGGGACATACCGGCTGAGGAGGCATTTATTAAGTTAAAACTGGCTCTAGCACAAGCAGCTGATTTAGCCACTCCTGACTATACATGTCCATTTTTTCTTAACACATCAGAAACAGATGGGGTGGTTAATGGGATTTTGTTTCAGAAAAAAGGTGGTCAGAGATACATTCTTATGTATCTTAGCATAAAGCTGCAAGCTATTGAAATGAGACAGCCACCTTGCACGAGACATGCAGCAGGAATTGCACATCTAGTGGAGAAAACTTCACACATTGTTAGGGGTTATCCACTTAATGTTTTGACATCTCATGGAGTCATGACATTGGTTAATTCTGAAACATTTACTCTTTCTACTTTGCGTCAGCAGCGGATTAGCAGAGTTTTGGAGGCACCAAACATTATTTTTACGCATGAAGGAATAAACATGGCTGACCAAATCACCGCCTCTGGGGAGCAGCATGACTGTGTCAGGCTGAATTCTGTTGCTCAAAAAATACGTTCTGATTTACGGTCTGATACCTTATCTACAGGTTTTGTGCTTTATATCAGATGGGTGTTGTTTTAGAGATGGACAGGGCCAGTTAAAATCAGGTTTTGCAGTTGTTGAGCAGAATGGAGATTCACTACATACTGTCGTGTCAGGGAAGCTGGACGGCAAGCAGAGCGCACAGCGTGCTGAGATAAGGGCTCTTATTGAAGCATGCAAATGGGGAAGAGATAAAGACGTCATGATTTACACTGATTCGAACTACGGGTTTTCTGTTATACATTATGAATTACCACAGTGGAAGAGAGCAGTTTTTGTTACTGCTATTGGGGTCACAGCAAGGCTGACACTGTTGACGCGTGGGGAAATAGGGCGTCATCGAGCGGTCTAATTCAACTTTAAATTTACAGCTGGCAGAGAACCTCAGGTTTCATCGCATCCTGACCCGGACCCTCGCAGTGATCATCAGCATCTGAAGGGCCTGGTCTCCTTCTTCCTTCCGACCCCTCTCCTGTCCCTCACGCTGCAGCAGCTCTCTGCTGACCTGGGAAAATCTCTTTGCAGCGGGTGGTGTCGGTTCTGACTAGGCGGTGTCGACTGCCGAAGCCAGTAGGCGGGGCCAGACCCACCCAGAAGATTGGTTGAAGTTGCTGTAATCATCCAGTGTAATCTATATGTGCAACAAAATTGGGCGAGATAAGCAATTTGGACTTGCTTTTCTCGAAGAGGGATTATACCGAAGAGAAAAGATCGCAAGAAATCAAACACATTTCACAGCAGGTTTTGACCACCTCACAATCGGTGAGGGAAGCTATTGGAGGCGGGGCCTGTCTGTGCATTTGTGTTTACTGGGGGAAATGTTCAGTTAATGAAGTAACTGTCATTTCAGTGAGGGCGATCTGCAGAAAAGACAGTAACTTTGGGAAAATAAAGAGTCCACTGTACTGAATCATTTCATCACTCTGGTAGCCACCTGCTGCCAGAGAAATAAACAAGAGCGAAGACTAGAGAACAAAATAATAAAGACTGAACACTTACTAATCATTTTTCTTGTATTTTACAGGTTGTCTAACCGATTTTTATTTACAGGTGCAGATTGCTAGACACTGCCTAAGAGGGTGTCAAATAATTTTTAAGTAGTCTATTTGTAAGATTTTCTTCTTTATATTCAGTATTTACGGTTTTATAAAACGTTTTTAGTAATGAGATAAAACATTTTAAGGAGTGTTTAAAGTATAATCAGGTTGACTGACTACTAATTTGTTGTTTTACTTATTCTTTTTTCATTATGATGTGGTTTTTGTAGGATGTTTTTAGGGTTGGTGACAATTGCTAGAGTTTGCTTTTACTAAAAGAATATTGAGAATTAGGTTAAAACATAAAAAACAATAATAATAAATTAAAAATATTGCTTAAAGGTAAGGATAAAAAAAAAAACAGACTCTTCTCATTTTAAATAATCATGTTAGAAAGAGGGACAATTTGTTAAATAATATGTTTGGTAAATGGAAGACTCTGGCAATGTCTATAATGGTTTCTTTAGCAGTATTTGTGTCAACTATGGTGTTATGTGGATGTTGTTGTATTCCTTGTATACGTTCTTTGCTCACAAAGTGTATTGAAAAAGCTGTTGGTGATAATGTGCAAGGTCAATATCTGTTAATACCTCACATGGAGCCTGAAGGGGAAGTACAGAGGAGTGATCAATCTATTTGAAAATTAGATTGAAAGAGGGATTTGTTGTATTTTACTTTTTTAAGGCTATTTTTATTATGCATTACATATGTGTTAATTATATCTTTTTTAAGCTTTAGAAGTAATAGGCCTGTTTATATTATTCAGGGTAGTAAAACATGACTCTGTTACCAGTATTTTATAGGGTTGAAGGTTTTAAGTAAAACTCTTGAGTAAAGATATGAACTGAAAGCAGGGAGGATCAGCTATAACTCTTAAGTCATGTTATAACACAGTTCATGGTAAGGTCAAGAGACCTGGAGAAAATAAATGACCTGTCAAGATGTAGAAGGAGGAGAGAGGAGTCACGTGATATGTTCTTTGTTCTTCTTGAAATAAAAATGGTGCGGCCCTGTAAGAGAACGAGTCAGACAGTCAGGTCTTGTCTGATTCCCATCTGCAGGTGCGTCTTTTCCAAAACAGATCTGATTTTGTGGTTTTTTGTAACTCTCTGTCTCTCAGCTTTGGGTCTTATTTTGAAACAGTTCCCGTTGGGGTTTTTGGAGTTCGGCGCCCCCACCTCTCTGAGCAGGAAGTGAGTTGCAGAGCACATTGTGGGAAAAGCCGACACAAGTCAATGCGTGAGTATTAATTGGAGGGGGAAAAAAACATGTTTGGTCTTAAATGTTCCACTCATTCAACATTGATATCTTACATGTTTTTTTGCCCACATAGGTGCAACCCGGCAGGCCGAAAAATGACATTGCAGCAACTAAAGATGAAATACAAAAATACAGTTCAAACAGGTATGGTATAATTTAATTATTACCCATTGTGGTGATGTTTAGCCTGCCTTCTTTAAACTGCATTCAGTGATTACATTCTACATGTGATAGCTATATTTAAGTAATTAGGTAAAATCCCTAAACAATGAAAAAGCCACATCTTCAGTCATACCATCACTGTCAGTATTCAATATTGTCTATATGAAAGCCACACCTTAATTCCTGTTATATGTGCATGTCTCAAAATTTGAGTTCTCTGCATATGTTCAAACTTGACCTCCATCGTAGCCAACAGAAAGAAGGCTGAGGCCAGAAAAACAGGCGGTGGTCCAGCACCACCACAACTCACAGAGGCTGAAGAGATGGCCCTCAGTCAGAACTGTGGGCGACCAACTGCTGAGGACATCTCTGGGGGGAGTTTGTCGGACCCAGCCATGCCTCAGGACACAAAGGCCTACATTAGAGGTATATCATTCAAATAAATGGCATATGTTAGATGTAATGGCCATCCATTCATCTGCTACAGTTATCTGTAATTGGCTGCTCAGATATCAATCTAATCTAAGGTGGCTAAGACTCATAAGAATTGTGATGGGACCTGCACTGTATTTCCAAAACGAAGGTAGAAAAGAAAATAGGTAGGGCACTCTTCTGGGTAATAATCAACTGAATAATCTTCTTCCACCAGTTGTTGATGGTGTGATCTGTCTTGTGGAGCCCTCTACTATAACAGACTTCCATGCTGTTGTAAGTAGCTACCAGAGTTTTTATTTATGTTTTTTAAATGTATTTTATTCCAGAGTTTTGATGATGGGTAGAATATAACACAATAATTGTTACAGGAGGATGATGAAGACACCTTGTCAGCCACCACAGGGAGGGAAGATGCAGAGAGGCCTGTTGAGGTCAAAACCTTTGTGTAAAATGACCTTGGTTTCAGTCAATGTTAGTGTTGTTCTGCAATACAACTTGCAGCTTCTTTTTCTCCAACAGAGCAATTCTGGAAACAACATAGGGTCTATCAATGAGGAAGAGGTTCCATCAACTTCCACAGCACAGCTTACCTCAGTAGGAATATTCAGTATTGACCCACAACTTACTTATGACACTAAGTAGACATGGCACTATGACATTCAACTTCATTTGTGTTCCTATAGCTCCCTGTGAAGCAACTATATAAGCTCTATCTCCAAAAACAAATTGAAAAAACAAATGTGGAAATGGAACACATAAAGCTACAAGTAAAGAAGACACAAATGGAATTACAACTGCTGGAACATAAGTTAAAGGTGGGTGATGTGCCCACAGGTGGATGATTTTTTATTTTTCAATCAACAAAATAACTGTAAACATGTGTACTTGCAGGAAATAAAGAAGACCTCATAAAATTAGAGGCCTTTTGTTCTTCTCTGACTGGGGGGGGGTACAGTTGGAAATGATTCTGGCAGACAATGTCTCGAACAGCTCTCCCATCTTGTGCATCAGCAGCGGGGTTGGGATAATCATCTCCATCATCAGGGGTAAGGGTGGGACATTGTTCCCCTCTGATCATGGCAATATTGTGCAGAATTACACATGCCACAATGATGTCACATGCCCTTTCTGGGGAGACCCTGAGCATACGCAGGCACTGGAATCGGGCCTTGAGCATCCCAATGGTCATTTCCACCCTGGCTCGCGTCCTGCAGTGAGCTATGTTGTAGCGTTGCTGTGGCCCAGGCTCAGGATCAGGGTAAGGGGTCAGCAGATGGCGCTGGCAGGGGTACCCCCTGTCACCCAGAAGGTATCCATCAAACTCCCCTATGATGATAAAATGTAATGTTTCAGTTGCAATAGAAGGATATACCATATTGATCACAGTAGGCTATATAACTATACTGTATATAAACTCACCACGGGCAAATCTGTCACTCAGTGTGGACTCACGGAAAATTCGAGAGTCATGTAAAGACCCAGGCCACTTTGCTTCCACATGATGATGTATTCTGCATCACTTATGATCTTCACAGTGGAGAACAATAATTAGTGGCAGTTGCTGTATTGTGACGTGTACATTTCATTTGGAATGCTGAAAGCTATTATTTAGGCTTACCTGTACATTAATGCTGTGGACAGATTTCCTATTCACATAATCTCCTTCATTTATTGAAGGAGATATGATAGGAATGTGAGTCCCATCAATACAGCCAATCACACCTGGAAACCCTTAAATATATCAAATTGAGTTCTTCCAGTCTCAACATTTTTAATTGCTTGACATTATTCATTGCTTACACTGATACCTGCAAATCTGTGGAATGCTTCCTTGAGATGTCTGGTGGTTTTGTGACCTGGAAACACTACAAACGTGTACAGTAACTGTTTAAGTGCAAGGGTCACATTTCTCACAGCCCGACAGACGGTTGCCTTGGATACATGCTCCGCATCACCGATATTGTACAAAAACTGCCGTTCGCAAAAAAACGTAGCGCAATACAAAGAATTTGTTCGGAGCAGAGGGCTCTTCCACGATGAGTCATGTGAGAAATGTGTGGGCCAAGGATATTGTTTAAATAAACTATTGATGGTCTAGAAAAATGGAAACGTTCAAAGAGGTACTCATCATGGAGTGATAAAATATCCACTCGGGGTCTGATAATCCTCTCCCGACGCAGATTTCTGCGGAGTATCTGCGCTTCTACATCAACAGGCTCATCAAGAAACGGACACGCCATGTCTGCCACTAATTTCAGACTGCAGCTTCAACTTCAGAGCAGGAGAAACTCAGAGATATTTGAAGCAAACCTGCTAGCGAGCAGGTTAGGTTCACGGAGTGTGTTGCCCGGGTAACTGACTCAGAGTTACGCTGAACTGGCTTTGTGAAACCGAAAACTCAGAGTTTCCCTCATCTCAGGGTTAACTAACTCAGAGTTTTCACTTTGTGAAACGGGTCCCTGGTAGAACCTGGGACTCTTGATAAAGTTTTCTCTTCAGTGAGGCCCACCACATGTGTTTTGGACCCGATTCCCACTTCCTTTTTTAAGCAATTTTATGGATCTTTTAGAGATGAGATTTTAACCATGATGAATTGCTCCCTTCAGACGGGGGTCTTTCCTGCCGCCTTTAAAGGGGCGGTAGTGAGACCCCTGTTGAAAAAGAGCAATTTAGATTTTAATGATTTTAACAATTTTAGACCGGTATCTAACTTACCTTTTTTAAGCAAAATTTTAGAAAAATGTGTTTTAATTCGACTTAATGATTTTATTAATGAGCACAATGTCCTGGAGAAATTTCAGTCTGGTTTTAGGGTGAACCACAGAACAGAGACGGCCCTTCTAAAGATTTTAAATGATTTTAGATTAAACTATGATGCACAGAGGGTGACAGTGTTGGTTCTACTGGATCTAAGCGCTGCCTTCGATACAGTAGACCACACTATTCTTTTAACCCGTTTAAAACAGATTGGCCTCTCTGGAGCTGTTCACAAATGGTTCACATCCTATCTCCCAGACAGGACTTTTATGGTAAGTTTAGATACCTGCTCCTCTAGGGTCGATAGGATTACATGTGGTGTGCCCAAGGGTTCGATTTTAGGCCCAGTGCTTTTTAACCTGTATATGCTCCCTCTTGGCAGCGTCATCAGAAGACATGGAGTCAACTTTCACAGTTATGCTGATGATACACAGCTGTACATCTCCATGTCTCCCGATAACACACGGCCAATGGATGCACTTTTTAATTGCATTTTAGACATCAAATTCTGGATGGCAGAAAACTTTCTCCAGCTCAACCAGGACAAAACTGAAATTTTAGTCATCGGTCCTGAGGCTCAGAGAGAGAAACTTTTACCAAAACTACAATCACTGTCTTTTAATCCTTCTTTACAAGTGAAGAACCTGAGCGTGATTTTTGACTCTGAGCTGACTTTTATTCCTCACATAAAAAATATTACTAAAATAGGTTTTTATCAACTAAAGAACATCGCCAGAGTCCGCCCCATTCTCTCTCGGGCCAATACGGAGACACTGATGCATGCTTTTATCTCCAGTAGAATTGATTACTGTAATGCCCTGCTTTCTGGTCTTCCCAAAAAGAGTATATCAGGTTTACAACTACTACAAAATTCAGCAGCACGTGTCCTGACGAAGACCAGGAGGCGGGAGCACATTACACTGGTCTTAAAATCATTGCATTGGCTCCCCGTACATTTCAGGATCGACTTTAAGGTTCTTTTAATGGTTTTTAAGTGTCTTAATGGTCTTGGCCCTTCTTATCTCTCTGAACTGCTTTTACCATATAAACCTTCGCGGTCTCTGCGCTCCTCTGGCAGCCGTCTCCTTGTCACCCCAAAAGTCAGGACACACACGCATGGCGAGGCGTCTTTCCAGTTTTATGGCCCTCACCTCTGGAGCAGGCTGCCAGAGGACCTCAGGGCTGCAGAGAACCTTCATGTTTTTAAGAGCAGGCTCAAGACTCACCTTTTTAGCCTAGCTTTTAACTGATTATTATTTATTACTGTCTGTTTAATTGCCCTGCATGTTTTATATGACTATATTTTTTTATCAGTTTTACTATTTAATCTTGGCACATAAATTTACTGTTTATTTTTATACTTTAATACATCTTAATCCCCGTTCCAGTGTTTCCTCTGTGAGAGCCCTCTGCCCCGGGAGCGGTGGTCGGCTGAGGCTGCCTGGGTGCTCTCCAGGTGGAGCTTGGGAGGAGGTGGGGGTCTTGGCCTTGCCTCCACTGGGTGCCCTGTGTCAGTGCCTCGGCTGCTGCTGTTAATCTACCGCTGCTGGGGCAGATGGCTCCTCTGACGGCGTTTCCTTGCATGGTTAATCTACACTCGGCCCAATGTCCTTTTTTACTTTTTCTTTTAACTGTGTGTGCGCATGGGAGTGGGGTTGGGGGGTATAACTGTGACCATGCTTTTAAATCTGTGGGGGAGGGAAGGAAAGGTGGTTTTATGTGGGGTCATTTTAATCTGTAAAGCACTTTGTGATGCAACTTTTTGTATGAAAAGCGCTTTATAAATAAAGTTTGATTTGATGTAGAAACAGTAGACAGTCACTTGTGTTGCGTCATGGACTTCACAGCAATCCCTCATACTGAGCAAGTATGTAGCGACAGTGACTCCCCTTTAACAGGAAGAAACCTCCAGCAGAACCTGGCTCAGTACGAGCGGCCATCTGCCACAACCGTCTGGGGGCAAGACAAAGCAGAGACACAGAAAGAAAAAATTAACTGATGTAAGTGGAGTACTTTCTATGTTGAAGACAATAGACCTGGTGTAGCTTCTATGGGGAGAAAAGAGAAAATAAAGTTAACAGTTATTATAGAAATTATAGTAACTAATGCAATTGGAGAGTAAGTATGGTCTTAAAAGTAGACAGGGTGTCTGCCTCACAGACTAAAACTGGGAGCTGGTTCCACTGGAGAGGAGCCTGATAACTAAAGGATCTGCCTCCCATTCTACTTTTAGTGATTCTAGGAACCACCAGTAAACCTGCAGTCTGAGAGCAAAGTGCTCTGTTAAGTACATATTGAACATTCAGATCTCTAATGTACTGCATGATGGAGCTTGATTATTAAGGCAAGCCAAGGCAAGGCAATTGTATTTGTATAGCACACTTTGAACAACAAGGTAATCTAAGGTGCTTTACTTGATTGAGGGTTAAAATAAAAATAGCAGTAGAACACAGACAAAGCATGTAGAGTAAAAAGAGCAGTAAAGCAAGAAGCATACACAGATACATTAAAGCATTACAAAGCATATAAAGTAAAAACAGCAAAAAAGCATACACAAAACATATGATACGTCAAAGCATTATTAAGGCAGCTCTAAACAGATACGTTTTTAGTTGTGGTTTAAAAGAACTCAGTGTTTCAGCAGCTTTGCAGTTGTCTGGAAATATGTTCCAGATTAGAGGAGTATAGAAACTGAAAGCTGCTTCTCCATGTTTGGTTCTGGTTCCAGAGATGTTGAGTAGACTGGAATTATAGGACCTGAGTGGTCTGGTGGGTTGGTATAGTAACAGTAGATCTAGAAAAGGAGTTTAACTTTGGTATAGTTTGTGTATACCTGCTTGTTATATACATTTTATATTGAAGATATTGACTCGTTAAATTAAGGCCCACCAAAAATTACTACGGCCAATCCAAAGATTAAATCCTGGCGCCGCGCCTGCTCCTGGACAGGATGTTTCTAATTTTAGCAATATTCAGGAGGTGAAATAGGGAAATCCTATAGACCTGTTTAATATGGGATTTGGAAAAAAAAATAACACAGAAGTTCCTTACACTATTTTTGGAGACTAATTTAATGCCATCCAAGTGAAGTGATTGACTAAACACTTTCTTTTTCAGAGCTTCTGGTTCAAAGATGACAACTTCAGATTTAAGCTGTGCAGGACAACAGGCAGGCCAGTGGGTAGGTTTGTTTAGAGAACCCAATGAATGCCAGAGAGGCAACATCTATTTTAAATCCATAGGATAGATGTTGCCCTAGAAGCGATACAAGATACTAGCTGGTAATAGGATGCTGGAGGATGCTGGAGGCCTGGTTCCCAAATAGTTCAAGAAACTGAGTAAGGAATATACAAGCAGCACTGTAATCTGATTCATTTTTGCGCTGTTGAGAGATGTCTGAACCTGATTCATAAACCAGATTACACAAAAACCCAATCAAATCCAACAAATGCATGAAAATTTGCACTTATTTTTGTTTCAGACTTTAACTTAAATTAATGTTTTAATCAACAAAAATATCCAGGTCCTAAAGGATCACATTTTGAACAACATTTGGAGCAATATAAAACATTCGAAGGTGGGCTGAATTAGAAAAGGAATCAGTCAATTTAAAACATGCAGAATATAAAGATATGTTCAATACTAACATGTGGCATATTCACAGAATAAAATAAAACTAATGTATCTTGTTATTTTCACTAACTGAATACAAAAAACCTCCCAGTTCTCTTCTCAGCGTGAACACTACGGTGGAACGGGGCAGATGTTCCTTAGTCTCCTTTACTCATCTTGCACAATGAGGACAAATCTTTACAGAGGTAAATTTTAATCTTAGCTGACATAAAAAAGGATGTAATGTCAGTTAGAAGAAATGGTTAAGAGTCTTTTTATCCAGTGTATGTAAATGTCTGGTTTCGGCTGTATACATCATGGCGCAGAAAAAAGATTAAACAGTAACTGGAGAAAATATGGAACAACTGTGATATTTCAGCCAAGAGGCACACAGGACAACTGAAAGAGATGCATGAATTTCCAACAATGACTGATTGTGCTCTACATGTGACAAAAAGATTTCGTTCATGCCATATGGATGACTGTGGTTCAATGGGAAGAGAAGTTGTCTTGCAGCTTCAAAGTTGTGGGTTTGGTTTCAGCTTAGTAATGCCACATTTTGATGTGTCCGTGGACAAGGCACTTAACCCCAAGTTGCCTTGTGATCTGCTCTGAATGTGTACGCATTGTGAGTGTGATTGGGTCAATGTTACTCTAATGGAAAGTGCTTTGAGTGGCTGATAGGAATAGAAAAGCACTGTATACAAATGTACTGTAAATTCAGTCAATGTACCATTCCTTTTCTTCCAAAGAAAACTTCCAGGCCTGGCTAAAATCTCCTGCAACTTTGAGGCAGAATGTGTTACAGTCAAAGGAACCCAAACTTTTACATTTGGCTATGTTACAAAAGAGTCAGCGTGGCACAAAAACAACACACCACATCACCAAAGAACAACAACAGCATCATCTTTTGGGATAGGTTTTTCCTCAAATCGAACTATATCCTTGTGATGGTGGATGAACCATTAGGTGTCTGCTAAAAAGTAGAGAAAAAAGATTTTATTTTTCATCTTCACTGAGAGTTCAAAATAAATAATGTGACCAAGCAAAAGATGGGAGATAAAATTAAGATTCAGAATGACAAGGCCAGATTCTAGAACTAAATTTCACTGAAAAATTATTAAATATTATTAAATCAAGATCAAAGTCAAAAGTCAAAGTCAGGTTTATTGTCAATTTCTTCACATGTATTAAACATACAAAGGAATTGAAATTATGTTTTTCACTCTTCCAACGCATTGACAAGCATCACACAGGACAGGACAGGATGACTGTGGCTCAGTGGTAGAGTAGAGTTGGCTTGCAATCGGAGGGTCGTAGGTTCGATTCCAGCTTCCTCCAGTCACATGTCAATGTGCCCCTGGGCAAGGCACCAAAAAACATCGTCCTACCGAGCCATGTTGGGTGTCGGTGTATGAATGGGAGTGTGAGTGGGTGAATGTGGCTTCAATGTAAAGCGCTTTGAGTGGTCAGTATGACTAGAGAAGCGCTATCATTTACCATTCAGTCCATTTACAGGACAGGATACGACAGCACAGGACAAACAGTAAAGTGCACAGACACAACAAGAACATATCCTACTCTCTAAAGTAATACTAAATAAGTGCAAATAGCTTTGGGTTTATACTTTTTACTGATACTATAAATAAAGATATAAATGTAACAATAAAGTGTTTTAGCAGTGTACTTGAAAAGTAGTGTAATGTGAAGTAGCAGCCTGGGTTGAATGTATAAATATTGGTGAGGGTTTTTGGTGTGAAGATGGTCAATAATAATAATAATAATAAAGGCAGCAATAATAGTAATAATAATAACTGATGTGTGCAGTTTGTATAGTGTAGAGGTAGTCATTTTTAAGGGTCAGAGTCCAGAGTGATTTTCTTTGGGGGGTGGAGGTAGATTCCTGGACTACTGCCAGTCTGGGGGCTCTATTGGCTGGGGCTGAGGGTGGGGAGGGGAGAGAGTTCAGTCTCACAGCTTGGTGGATGAAGCTGTTGGTGAGCCTGGTGGTGCGGGAGCGGAGGCTCCTGTATCTTCTTCCAGAGGGCAGGAGGCTGAACAGATTGTGTGTGGGGTGGCTTGCATCACTCACAATTGTAATTGCTTTGCGTGTGAGGCGGGTGGTGTATATGTCTTGCAGGCAGTGGCGGCTGGCCAATAGAGGGCGCAAGGGCGCCGCCCCACCACTCACCACTTGCTATATTACCTTGTATAAAACGTTTTTAAAAAATGTATAGTAATATACAAATATTTCAAAATATATGTGCGTTTCTTTTAGATGTGCAAGATAAATATTTTATAGTTCATGGTGAGTTGAGTTGTTACGCTCATCTGCGTTGTCTGATTGAGGATGTATTTCCCCCTTGGGGTGCAAAAATCTTTGCCCAAAGACTCACGTTAAAAGTTGTACATGCGCAGTGGCTCCTCTTCAATACAAGAGATAGGACGATTTGGGGCGCAGCGTTCCTGCGCCTCGAGGGGGCATGATTTACATATGGCCACCCTCCCGCCGTGGGGCTGAGATCGAGCTGACGTCACAGACGTCTGTCATACAGTGCAGCTGACTGCAGGTTGCCAACTTAGCTTCTAACGACTTTTCAGACCCCCTTAACGACTTTTTTTTCCCAAAAAGCGCCTAGCGACAAATCTAGCGACATTTCTGACAACCCTTAGCTACTTTCTGTGAAACTTTGTCGGCGATATTTCCTGCAGTTTAGAGACCCAGCTTGCTCCTTCCCAAAGGGAATGATCTGCGCATGTGTATGCTCAGTAGTTGAGTTGAGGGGGAGCGGAGGGGGACGCCGCTCCCCTTAGAAAGAAATCCGACATATAACGTTCCACCAGTAAAGGTCCCATCCTCCATCTCCATCCCTTCCATTTCACAGTAAATATTGTATGGAAATATAAATCATAAATAGGCTTAGCCTATATGAAATAATTTCATCATCAGAAAATGTTAGGTCTCCGCATGTTGAGCGAAAATAAACATTTTAATAAAATCCGGAGGACAGGGGCACGAAACCCAATGATGCAACATTGTTTTTGCCTGAGAGTTGGCCAGGTGAACCCAGTTTTCGTTTCATCTCGTTCCGACCTCTGGCATCTACAAAAACTGTTTACTTCATTAGTTCTATACGTTCGCACTGAGTTCAAAAGTAAAAGTTCTCCTTCTGTAATAGCGCAGTTTTTTATGATAGACATTATAATTCGGGACTAGTTTGTTTTCACAGTAGTGAGAAAGGAGTGACACGGCTGCTACGTACCCGTTTTAGACCAAGAGATGGATTTAACATGAAATCCATGTCTTGTTCATGTTTCATGGAAGTTAAATGCATGTAACACATGTTACATGCTTTTACTCAGTTTTGTAAAAGTTTTAAAGAAGTTTTCCTCATGACCTTAGCTGTCTCCATATCCGCATACGTCATCACGTCGGTTAAACTCTGCCACCGCATTGGTCTAAAACGGGTACGTAGCAGCCGTATCACTCCATTCTCACTACGGCGAAAACAAACTAGTCCCGAATTAAAACATCGATCATTAAAAAACTGCGCTATTACAGAAGGAGAACTTTTACTTTTGAACTCAGTGCGAACGTATTTATTTTATAAAGTAAACGGTTTGTAGAGTTTGCCAGAGGTTGAGATTCATTTTCTAAAGACATTTTCGAGGTTCACCTTATGGCCTAGAGAGCGGCAAAAGCTGCATTTCAGAAGTGCAAACATGCCCAAACGAGCGGCTGATCAGCGGGACGTCCGGGATTTTTTTTTAAAGAAAAAAATTACAGGTGAGCTATTAATCTCAATAATTAACCTAGCCTGCTTTTTGTTATCTCAAGACCACCCGACTCACCACAGGTGTACACACAGATCCCAGGATGCTACCCTTTCAAACTAGCTAAAATGAACGGGCGACCCTCCACATCTCTCTTAATTAGCTTGCTAAAATACATGACTTGTCATTCAGTCAAGACACGCATGCAGCTTGGTGAATCTGCACTAGATGTCGACTCTTTTTACACATCCAGCCATAATCGGCCTAGAAAAAATGATCACCTTGTCAGAGCTCATCTGACAGTGCCGACATTTAGCCATAATCAGGACGAATGTGAACAAGAGCAAGAAAAACTGTAGAAAAAAAACATGATTACGAAAGTGTTTGGAAACTGCTATGAGCATGTGGATCAAGTGAGGGTTGTAATGAATAAAATAGAAATGACTTTTGACTGGTCTTTCGTGTTAAATTAATCCAATACTTTGTTTTGTATAGGTTTAGTTTGCACGAAAAAACTTATTCTACACTGCAATTATTTGCTAAGGCTTCTTTGCAAGGTGCTGGTACCGGCTTTGCTTCACAGATATATAAAGCCTCCATTTCACCCGATCTTGTTTAATTCTAATGCAGGCTATTCAGTTGTAGTCCCCTAACATTCCGGCCAATTCGGCAATACAAAATACTCTTTAAATAACACCTTTTTTCAAATTAAAATCCATATTTTTTAATAGGCAAAAAAAAAAAAGACCATCCCCCCTGAAATTTTTTTACAACTCGACTACTGTGTATGCTGCATGATCAAACTATGTCCACTGACCAATCATAAACCTTTTTCGGTTCATTTCATCCACTCAGAAACAAAGTTGTTTTGTACTTAATGTTAATTCAAAAGTAAAAAATAAATCTGCATGTATATAAGACCGATCTTTCAACAGGAATTAAGGCAGAAGCTTGTCTCTGCTGCATCGCACACCTGTGGTGCATTCAAGGAAGGTTGGAAATGTATGGTGAGTTCAAAAACGTAGGACATTTAAAACTTATGACAAAAAACCCCCACTGAAAATAATACCATAAGCAATAAACATTTGATGCATGCTGAATATGCCCTACTTATTTTTACAAAATACTAAAAGACAAACAACTATATTCTCTCTATTAATTTCGTCGTCTTGACATATCTCAGCAAATATATATTTTTTTCTTTCAGAACTACATTTTGTTTAAAAGGTCTCTGATGTCCAGTTGCAATTTGATATCTTGTAAATTTTGTACCAATTTTCTCATAAAAAATAATATAACATGTTCCACAGTCTCTTCTTGAAGACAAAAGTCAAATTTCCCTGTAAGGCAAGGCAAGGCATGGCAATTTTTTTTGTATAGCACACTTTCAGCAAAAGGGTAATTCAAGGTGCTTTACATGATTTGGTGATTAAAAACAAATCAAAATATAACATTGGAAATTAAAAGTAAAAGTAGCAAATTAGCATGAAACACACATTACACATGATACACAATAAAGCAAGAGAAAGATTAATAAAGCAACAGAGCATGAACACATTTCATACATATGACAGTAATCATTTACTCGAAGGCAATTTTAAATGGATGAGCATTTAGTCTCGATTTAAAAAAGTTCAGAGTTTCAGCACCTTTGCACTCGTCAGGAAGTCTGTTCCAGATAAGAGGAGCATAGAAACTGAAAGCTGCTTCTCCATGTTTAGTTCTGAGTCTAGGGATGTTTAGTAGGCTAGAGTTGGAGGACCTGAGTGGTTGGTACCATGATAACAGGTCTTCAACATATTTTGGTGCTAAGCCATGTAATGAAAAGGCATGAGCAACACTACATTACATTGTAATGTTGCTTTTGTTGTTTTCTTTAATGTAAATAAATACATTGTTGTGATTCCTCAGTACATTTTCACTTACTGCTGGTATATATCTACCCATCATAGTCATAGCCCTCCCTGGAGAAAATTCCACCAGCCGCCACTGCTTGCAGGGAGGGGAGTTTTGCACCAGTGATCCTCCCAGCTGTGTTCACTATGCGTTGCAGGGTTCTCCTGTTGTAGTCAGTGCATCTCCCGCCCCACACAGTGATGCAGCTGGTGAGGATGCTCTCAATTGTTCCTCTGTAAAAAGTGGTCAGGATGGGTGGTGGAGCACTTGCCCGCTTAAGTTTACGCAGGAAATAAAGGCTCTACTGAGCTTTCTTTGCTAGTGATGCAGTGTTGGTGGTCCAGTCAAGGTCCTTACTGATGTGCACCCCCAGGAATTTGGTACTGCTCACTCTCTCGACAGCAGCCCCGTCGATGGTCAGTGGTGGGGGTTGGGTGTGGCCTCTCTGGAGGTTGACAACAATCTCCTTAGTTTTGCTGACATTCAGCAGGAGGTTGTGGTTCCTGCACCACGTGGTCAGAAGGTCGACCTCTTTCCTGTCGTGAGTCTCGTCACCTTTGGTGATGAGACCCACCAGAGTTGTCGTCCGCACACCCCCTGTCCCCATAGAAAATTTCAAAATGTTAATCCTCCTTGACCTGCGGTGGATTAGACATTAGGGTGGTGGATGGTGGTGAGGCTTCCATGATAGGAGCGGATCTCTTCTTATTGCGGCGACTGTTATGGCGTGGTTTGGTAGCTGGAGGAGCGTCTGGAACCTTGGAGGGAGATGAGCTGTCACAAGAATTGTACTGGGATTTAAAAAGGTAACGTGGGGTATGGATAATTGAGGGAACGGATGAAGTTCAGGTGGACAGTGGATTGATCTTGGACAGATCACAGATGGCTTGGTGTCGGTGGAATTCAGCTTCATCAAGCATTTCCTCCAAACCAAGCCTCTTTAAATGGGAGCTCACCCTTAACAAATGGGAAATGCTCTCTTCAGCCACCCGCAGTCTGGTCTGGGGATCGGGCGTGCCAGCCATGGTGTCATAACAAAGTTTGACGGTAATGTGTAGTTTTTACCAGTCCTGATCGGATAAAACAGCTGCTGGGTCCAATTTCGTTCTGTCATGTATGCCAATTAAAAGACCCAAATGCAGCAGAGTAAATGAAAAGATTTAATTACAACAAAAATAAGGAACATCAACTTAATAAACTCAAAAGGCACCAACGGGGAAAACAGGACCAGGCGGTAAAGATTGGCAGGCGACAGGGAAGGCAGGAACCAGACAGGGAAGATAGATGACGAACCAGCGGATAGTGACAGGATGAGAGCAGAATATATACTAAGGAGTGAAATGAGGAAGTGGCACAAGAGACCAAGAACTAATTAGTGAAGGCAGATGCAGGTGAGGACAATTAGTTGAACTGGGTGAGGAGCAGAGTGGCAGGGAGACAACAGGAAAGCCAAGGGAAACAGAAAACTCTTAAACTAGAAACTACCTAAAGATATGGCTAGGGGGGAATCTAAAGAGAAACACTGGAGACAGAAGGAAGAAATAAATAAGAAGACAAACTAAGGACAGACAAATTAGAAGGTGGACACAGAAGCAAAAGGGTGAAAAACATCTAAGAGCAAAAAGAAATACGGAAACAAGAAAGTGCCAGAAATAACTAATAAAAACAAGGAATAACCTAACTTGATAATAAAACTAAATAAGGAAAAGAACTAACAAAAACACAAACACCTAAGAACTATGACACATCATTGTTCACAAAGCTGGGGTGCAATGACCACAAGATTGCCTCGAACTGGTTTCTTGGCATAGTGTCACGGGGGAATTGAAAATTATATGGCAACTCACCGCTCCAGTAGTCAGCCCTGTAGTGCACATTTAAAAGGTACAGTGTATATAATGATAGATAGGAAAACATATAAGTCTCTTACAGTGATGGCAGTCCAAAAAACTTACTGCCAGCCTCTTTCCTTTTTGTAGCATTGGTATTGTCGATAATTGTCCAAATTACAGATAAACGGAAAAAGAGCTGGAAGAGAGAGAGGGTAGACCATGCTGCTGTTTGGTCAAATGTAGGGCCCGGTGGCCTCGTGGGTGAGAACCTAAAAGACTCAGGAGTGCTGTCCTCCTCATGTCTGTGGCAATATGCATCTTCACCCACTGGAGTGTCATCAGACCTCTTAGGACAGCCGTTTGTCTCAGTTTCCCCATTTTTGCCTTCTTGGTTGACTGCGCAGAAGTTGAAGGCCTTGGAGGTATTTAGTCTTCATCCTCACTAAAACAAGATAACAGAAAAATAATTAGAGAAATTATAAATATATGCATACACATCTACACAAATGTCTACACACACACACACACATTATATATATATATATATATATATATATATATATATATATATATATATATATATATATATATAGAAAGAAAAGAAAATGCCTTTCAGGCAGCTGTGTCTCTCTGTATGGCGTGAAAAATATACATATAGAAACTACAAGTACAACCCACAAATATATTTTTACACACATCTATTGTATGTACACATATCTACACAAATATCCACACATAAATTCACATATATATATATATATATATATCCCTCTACATATATATAATATATATATGTAGATGTGAACAAAAAAGTATATATACATCTATGAACACAAAAAAAAACATTTATATAAAATGGCTGACAGAGAAACAAAGCAAAGTGTACTAGCACTCGCTAGATGGGATATACCTCTCTTCCTCCGGTAAAATTAGGTTTTCTTCTTCTGAGGACGAGTCCTCAACATAAACCTCTGATGAACTACCATTCCAAAAAATCGCCAGGGCTTCGTCAGAGCTGATTCTCGTCTCTTGCAGCCGCATTGTTCGAACACAAACAAAACAATCAAAACTGAATCGTTCACTCTCGCTCTCACCTGCTCACCTGCGCGTAACTGCAGCAGGGTGAGCCCCGGAGCTAAACCAAATATCTGTTTTCAGAATTATGCGGACCTGTAATTCTGTTTCTATTGGGCGATTTTGATGATTGACATATGGTGTGAATCGTAAGATCCTATAGAATCACACATCAGAACTTTGAAGCAGATTGGACAGAGGAAATGTTAGCATGGGGGAAGTTCACAATGCGCATGAAAGAGAAGGTTGATCCTCCTCGAATCAAATGTAAAAAATAAAGGCAAAACATTACCTTTTTTTCACTTTTTCTTTTCTAAATGCACACTGGGTATTTTAGTTAGTCTGGAAATACAGTCATATCACGGTGAATTATTGTTTTCAGCACGGAAAAAAACAAACGTGTTGAAGCTATGGCCTTTACTGAACGAACTGGATCTCCCAGCATCCTTTCACTGAACGAACTGGATCTCCCAGCATCCTTTCACTGAACGAACTGCATCTCCCAGCATCCTTCCACTGAACGAACTGCATCTCCCAGCACCAGAGACGCTTTAATCCACTGCTAGCATTTTCCCTTCTTCCGTTCGAACCTGCTGGACCAGGAAGAACTTCCCTTTTAAACTTTGAAGTGAATCGGCCGAGCAAACAGACTTTCTTGTACGGGTAACCAAGGAGTCAGATGGCCATCTGAGCTCTACTGAAAACAGGCCTGAGTCCCTCAGCACCTAAAGTTGGACGTCCGCTTTTTCTGACCTCGGTTTTGCGCAAACCGCTCCTTTAAACTGGACACTTTCTACGTTCTTCGTCGTGGACTGTGGAGAGCTGCCCCCACCAAGTAGGATTAAACTGATTTATATCTCTCGGTCTGGGTAGAGGAGAGGTCTTGACGGTTAATATTCGTCTTCTGTTGGTTAAAATAAGTCTGTCAACTTGTTAACCACTGTTATTCTTGCTCGTCTGTTGCTGTACACCGACCCTGAATGTGCATGCTTTTTGTGTTTTATTATTTGACTTTGGTTGCAACCAGAAGCAGTATATTATATTGTATTATTTCCTTGTTTGTTTACTGTCCGCTGCGGTCGGCGCGTGTCTGTTTAGACAGGTCGCGTGGACTCAGTAGATCTCCTTTCTCCGTCGCCCCCGTTTCCTTTGTCCAAGCCACCATTGCGAAAGAAACTAGCCTTTGTTGAATCGCCACGCGGTCTTCCTTTGTCTTCCTTTGTGAACCGATCGCGCCAATTGATAAGGCTTGAGTTATTTATCACATTGAGGGTGTTGGGGACACACAGCCATTGGGTGGCGCTAACCCACATTCTAGCTCTGACAGGAGGAGAAAAAGACCAGAGGTTATATAAGGCACCGCCACAGATTTTCACGCCCTCTCCAGTTCTGGCGTTCAGCCAAACAGCGCCAGGAGAGATCCAATCCTTCCTTCGCTGGCGAGGGAAAAGACGTGAGTTCTGAGAGGAACTCACTCCGAGGACGACAATACTGCTGATCAATCAGGTGAATCAAACCCAGTGTTTTGAGATAAACCCCACTGTTCCGCCCTGAGCCCTGCTTTCTGAACAGATGCTGCCGTATGAAGCGAGCCGCTAACAAGCTACCGAATGCCACAGAACCGGGTCGAGACTGGAGCGTTACCCCACTGCGACAAAGCCTGGGACAATGCTATCTTGAACCTGCAGAGAAGGTACTGTGTCAGTGAACTGAGGTGCAGCTGATCGCTGTTTAGCAAGCCGAAGAGGACGAAACGACGTTCCAAGCTAATGCTACCCGCGATTCAACAGCTATAATCCTCCCACTGCTAACGGACCGTAGCTATGGCTAGCCTGCGTGCTAACGTTGTTTTGGCTTCGCCCATCATCCACGGAGCAACCTGGAGAACTTTAACCGTTCAATAAGGTCTGTCTGGGCAGAGGCGAGATTAGGTTAGTTTAAACAAGAATTAAGGGTTGTTTATTTCACTGTGATTTGTTACTTTGTGTAAGATTTAATTTATTGTTTGGGTACAAACAAGCCGGTCGGCCTGGAGGTTTAAACAGTGATTATCGAGGTTTCCGATGGAAAGTCGTTTTATATCCTGCAACCTGAGTTACTCAATCCGACAGTTTTTTGTTTGGTGTTTAATAAATGATCCAGAGCGACTTTAAGCAGCACCACGTGAGTTAGCTGTAAGCTACATGCTCTAGCGAACCACGTGGGCCCACCATTGACAGTATTTTATTCATGAACAATAAAGACTGCCGTTAATGCTATTCAAAATAGAGATTGACTTTAAACCGATCTTTTACGTCATTTTTGAGACCGCCTTCTTGGTAAGTCAAAATACTAAATTAGATCGACATAATTGGTATAGCCGTTAACGTCAACATAAAGTCTAAATATTAAATTAGATAAATTACTGCGGTGACCGATCCATTAAATAGAATCAGTTATCTAAAGGTTATTGATTTCTAATTCAGCAAATGGTTTAATGAAACATTGCTTCTTCCAAACAATGTTTTTCTTCACTTCTGCTTTGCATTGTGAATTGTTGGTATGAAAACAAACCAGAATCTGCTGATTAGTCTTAAACTAATCGCAATTAGTTTAAAACTAACTTAGCTTTATTCCTAACACTGTTCAATACAAGCCTTGGTTTTTGAGCAAACATATTCATTCTGAACTGTGACATCATTATCAATTTATTGTTCGTTTCTATTTCTGTGCATTTTTATCACTTTTACTGTTTTACTTCGGAGTGTGAGTTTTATTATCGTTATTCTTTTCTTAGTAGTTTAGTTGTGTTTTACTAGTTTGGTGAGTTTTTTTGATTAAAGTATGTTAACTGAAAGTGAATTCTTGTTGTAATAAACTCTTGTATTTTGGAAAACTGTCGTTGTTATTTGACCTACATGTGTAGTAACTTGCTGTTCAGGTACGGCAAAAACTTATTCCTTCATATATTGTTTAATTATCTCAGCCTTATCAGGCAGGTAATCATAAACATAAACTGAGACTGAACAATTTGGCTATTGATATTCCTGGAATCCAGGTGGTGCCCTAAACGGGGTAATTCTTACATAAAATTATTAATCTGATTAATAATTGCCCTATGCAATTATTCATAATTATTCATAGCCAAAATCTACCTGTCTGTGGCACAACAAGGGGGTGAGCTGAACCCCCCGTCATTTGCTCGCTGTCTCCCACACACACACACACACACAGCCGCACACACACGCCCCTTCCCTCGACGTTAACTTTGTTCTATATTTTTGCATGCGTTAGAATTGATGGAAATTATGAATGAAATGTAATCTGTAAGGTTGACCTATTTCATTAATAAATTCCCTTAAGTAACGAGAAGTTTCCTGTGCTATTTCAGTGTGCTGTGAAGTTTGTTTTAACCCCGTGGACGAACTCTACGCCTTTTCAGAGAGACTGACAGTCTGGTTTAATTAAAATTATCTCATTTATGAGATTGGTACCCCTATATCTTTAATAAACAGGTTAAACTCGAACGCCATCAATAATAATATTAATATTAAATTATTGCTTATAATTATTGATGCTCAGAAAACCAGAACTTTTTATTATTAGTAGTTACAACAAATGTAAGGAAGAATTTATGCTCTTGTTTTTCAAATGCTACACGTATTTTGGGGCTTGTTCTGCTGCTCATTTGCTGAAATTTGCGCATAGCTTTAGAATCAGTGAGATGCTCGCTTTCAGGGAAGGCATAGCTTGTGTTGAGCAGGAAATATTTCAAACCTTAACTGAGAGACTTTAACTCTACTGGGGGACTCCAACCCACCCCTCCCACTGCTCTTCCCGGTTCTTTAATACTGTGTCCCCTTTAAACACAACAGAAATAATTATCAAAAGACTCGCGTTTTCAGTTTGGCAATTGACAGGAATATAAGTGTTGTATCCAGTACCGCGCTTTTATTCAAATTGTTTTCTGTTTCTCCATGCCTTCTATTTAGAAATTATTTTACAAGTTACAACCCTATAGGGGAGGGGCGATTCCTCCTTCTATTTAAAATGAACACATGTGATTGGCTGTTTCCTTTTACATGGCCACAAGCAGAGAAGTATTTTATGAAGGAAAATAAGCAATTACAGGTATGTTTAACTTCTGAAAGAAACTTAATTTATGGATGTTCTCTGGAATGAACACCAACAGCTCAGTAACCCTACAGGTCAACTGCCATAAACAGGAGAGGTAATTTAGGCTGTGGAGGATGTCATGAGATACTGGTTTATGATGGGGAAACCAATCCCTTCATACTATCTGTGTCCTACAACTGGCTGGTGGGGTAATAAAACCCCCTGGACTGTCTCAACCATCTTCATGCCCTATCTTTATGATGTTGGTATTCCCCCTTTACAACCGACCTAAACCATTTCCTCTATTCACATCTGTATACAACAAGAAATATTGCCACACTAAGCATGCATTGTGTTTATTTAATCCCTTGACCTGGAGTTGAGGTCACACTTCTTGCTGACTCAGTTCCTTAATCGCTAAGCACTGACATTCTTGTGATAACAGAAGAAACAACCTTATTAATGTAATTAAAATCTTTCCCACATTAGCTCAGTTCTGTTCGGCGGGGTGACCAACAGGTTCGGTTGAATTTGTTCATGGAAAAATCACAAAATAGCACAAATGCTTTTTTAACTGCTTGTTAATTTTTGGCTGAGATTCTGAGGATTATAATGATAGGACATGTTTATGATTACACAGCAACCAGTGACCACAGGTCAACTGAATTCAGACATTGACCCCTCCCTTCCTCCACAGCCATGGCGGCGGGGCTGTGGGTGGAACAAGTTAATGAACCTCAACTGGATTAAAGCCACTGAAAGACATATTGGAGACCAGTCTCTTCATTCCAGTGTTCGGACGGACACACCATCTTGTTTGACGGTTAGTCCCTACAAAGAACTAGCCCTAATTATCGCCTGATAAACATTTGATCCTTTGAGCTGGAGAACTGTATTCAAAGTGGACCCAGTGGAAGAGATGTATCCTGCTGTGAGACCTAAGAGACAAACCCAGTCACTTAGACTTCAGGAATATGAAGTGGATTATGTGGGATATCAGTCACAAAATTTGCCTCCGCCAAGTAACGTAAGGAAATCACCACAGCCACAAGAGTATCCAGCCCAGGTGACCCCTTTCCAAACACCCTTCTCCGGATGCTACGGAAATGCTGCTCACTCCAAGACTCCTCAGCTAACCCCAAGTCCTCTTCAGAGAACCAAATGTGGAAAGGGAAAACCTACCTCAGCTTTCGCCCGTAGTCTCGTACCAGGCCGACTACTACCACTTCTCTCAGGAGTTGAGAGCAATACAGGAGGAAAATGCAAAGTTGAACCCATCACGGCAGTGGATCCAGTCAGGCATAAGAGAATTGAATGAGGCCCGAACCAAGATTAAGGAACTAATGACGCTGCCCGCTCCTTGAAAATAGACATGGCAAGCTCCGCCCCAGGTGCCGTAGCTCCTATCAGCTACCCTCTTCAAGTGGACTCTCAGGAGGAAGACTGGCCTCCTCCTCCACCATGTCCTGAACCTGAGCCAGACCTGCAAAGTACTATGCAGTTACTCAGGATGAAGGCCCCAGTAATCAGCCTCTTTACTCTCCCCCTTCTAATGATTCTGCTTACCCTCCTGAATGGCGCCCTCCTCCTCATCTACGTCCATTCCCAGCTCCAGTGAATGCAGAAATAAGACACCTCACCCAGCTCAGCAGCGCATACCTCCAGTCATCCGGCTGCTAATTCAGAAGTACGACAGTGACCTTTATCATCTTGGACCAGAGCGGGTTTACGGTGAGTTGCGGCGGTCATTATGGATCATCAGAGGCAGAGAATTCGTCCGCAAATTCCAGCATGCTTGTGCTGAATGTTGCCACAGGAGAGCTCAGCCATCCATCCCCAAAATGGCAGACCTACCAATTGCCGACCTTCAATTATTCAAGCGAGCCATCTACTCAAGCAGGGTGAACTGTTTCGGGCAGTTGCTAATCAAGGTGGCCAGAAGTCAAAAGAAATTCTGGGGAATAATCTTTAAGTCGACTGGGATGATGGACTCGGTGGCTGAACATTCCCTGTCTCCTGTTACCAACTTTTTACTTTCTTTAATATAGAAAGTACTCATATCAGATCTTCTGTTCTTTCTGTGTCTCTGCTCTGTCTTCTCAAACCCCCAGACAGTCATAGCAGATGGGTGCTCGTAGTGAGCCAGGTTCTGCTGGAGGTTTCTTCCTGTTAAAGGGGAGTTTTATCTCTCCACTGTCGCTACATGCTTGCTCAGTATGAGGGATTGCCGTGGTTGGAAGTCTGAATCAACGGGACGCAACTGCCAGTCAATGACTTGATGCAATCTGCTTGGATTCCTTAAACAGGAAACTAACTAAAACTTTAAAATAATTGGAATGTTTGTATGATTATATTGAAATGACTTTTCTTGTAATGTGCTTTGAGAAGACATCTGTTGTGAAATGGCGCTGTATAAATAAACTGAACTGAACTGAAGGGCCTAATGACTCGGGCAGTCCATTTGGATCTCCTGACAAGTAGGGACACAGACGCTTACCTGAGGGCTCTACGAAGGTTCATAGCCAGACGTGGAACCCCTGCAGAGTTGTGGTCTGACCAAGGAAATAACTTTAAGGGTGGGGAGCGTGAACTCCAAGAGGCCTTCAACAACATGGCTCCCACTCTACACCAACAGCTTGCCCGCCAGTGGATCAAGTTCCGCTTCAATCCTCCTACGGCCTCTCACTATGGTGGGGTTTGGGAGAGAGAAACTGTTTGATGAAGACTGTCCTGCACACCTGTGTATGAGCCCAACCAGTCTACGAGGAAGTTCTGCTCACTGTCCTCCTGGAACTAGAGTCCATTCTCAACTCCAAACTGCTGGGCACGTATCTGCTGACTTGGCCGATGCGGACCCGGTAACTCCAAATAGTCTGCTGATCCAGGTCCAGGCCGTGTATCCAGAGAATTACATCCTGAGTCGCAAGTGCTGGCAGCAATCCCAGGAGCTCGCTGACCAGTTCTGGTCCCAATTCATCAGAGAGTACCTCCCTACCCTTCAGATCAGGCAGAAATGGCATTCTGCTACCCCAGAGCTCCTAGAGAAAACAGTTGTCATGTTGGTGGATCCTCAGCTGCCCAGAGCTTTGTGGCCATCGGACAGGTCACCAAGGTTCACCGTTGTGATGATGGATGTATCAGGTCAGCTGATGTGGACATTAACCCTTTAAGCACCAAAGTCGCAAAATTGCGACAAGCAATTTTCCCAAACTAAACAAGCTGCAGCTGCAAATATTATCCCTCATGTAGTTACTTCTTTACACCAAGAGATGGCAGACATCTATAACTTCAATCTGAGCAATGTTTGTGGGTATGTTACCATGGAGATTTTTGGAGTATTTAAAGGTTGAAAACCGCCCGCAAGTCGAGAAGTCGTAGTCGCGGTCAGAGCGTAGAGAGAGTAAATTGTAGAGAGAAAACTTAACATGGCGAGAGGTCTGTTCACCGCTGACAAAGCACTTCGTCAAGTAATTGCTGATTCAGATTCTGAGGAAGAATAATCACTTTCTGATTGAAATATCCAGCGAGACAGAAAGTGTTTCAGTGCGTAAGCGACAGCCAGTCCGTTCTCCATGATAATCCAAGGGCGCGTAAAATGGGCCCAACACACAGCTTCAGCTTGTCCGGGTTGGGAGAATGGGACAGGGAGCCGGTAGCAGTGGGGTTCAAAACACCGCAGCTGCTTCTGATAGCCATGAAGGTACACAGGCATCACATATAGCGTCCGATGTTTTGCTTCACCAGTGAAGGGGAGGGGAGGGGGAAGGGGTAGCAGAGGAGGTCAAAACGCCACTGCTTCTTCAGCGTGCAGCAACAGCGAGCCTTTTAGCTATGAGTCTCCACAAGGAGGACATTTCAGTTCCAGTGCTTTGCTCCACAGTGTCCGGGGTATGAGAACGAGACGTGGTGGCACTAGTAGGGGTTTTCAAAACACAGCTAATGGTAACAAAGGAGGCAGGAATGTAAAAACCCGCAGAAATAGCTGCAGACGCGGGAGAAACTCCTTGTGGAGGAGGTCTGTACGCACTACATTGCAATGAAAGATGCAAATTAGATGAGTGAATCTGTTCCTATCACAAACTTTGGGTCATACTGAAGATTTTTCTAATTTACAATATGCCTTTATCTCTAACCATACTTAAGCTATAAGCTTTTGAAATAATGATATCAAAATTTAATAATTTACTGAAAAAACCCTGGCGCCTAAAGAGTTAAGAGTCATTTGTACATCCGACCTGTCACTCATCTAGTGATGCTGCCAGCTTTACCATCTGGGGAAGATTAGACTTTGTTACTGTAGTGGAAGAATTGTAATGTTCTGTTCTGTGTAATTCACATACTGATAGTTACTATGTGTCTCTTCTTTATGATATGGTGACCAATCTGATTAGGTGACACTGTATGAGTTTAGGTCAGGTCAAACCTGCTAATTCAGACTCTTACAGCCTGGGTTGGCATGGCAACTCTCTGTTATATCTAAGAACGTCCTGCCATACATTGATTATGCTTCTATATCAAATCTTCTACGCCTAATGAGTCAAATGCCTACCGACTGAGAAATGTTTGTTTGTAATGTCATAGGTGATAGGCCATGATTACTGAACCTATGTAATCCTCTGTCTTGTTTAGGAAGGCAGGTCAGTATAGCATACTCCCTCTATTGACGCTGTACCTCCTTGTGTTGATCAACCAAGTCTGTATTAAAACCTCAGATAATCTGAAGGAATCGCTCTCATCTCTGTTATTAAAGAACTTTGATAACAGTTACCCTCTTTGAGTAGCCTTTATTTGCTAGTAGCAAGTAAGCACATTTAGTGGCAGCTGTAATAAAGGCTGAGCCCTTCATAGTCACGTCCCATGAGTTCACGTTCATGATCTCACACTGTTACTGACATGTGGTTTCTTCTGTGATTCTCACTGTGTGAAACTCGAGTTAAGCAGTCTAGCTTCCTATAAGCCTTTTCACCTCATCTCGTTGATGTTTCTGGTACTTAGTAAATGATAAATAAGTAGTCTAAGTAAAGGTGGTATGTTTGTAACACACAGTTATTATAAGTTTAGTATGTTCGTGTGGGTTTTTAGTTAGTCACCGTTCTGGTTGCAGCCCGTTTGTGGTCATTAATATGTGTAAATGAGGGCTCCTTGATGAGCATTTACATTTAGTGGGTCATCTAGAGATATAACATTTGCTTACCGGTGTTATGCTAATGTAGGATGGGTTCAAGGTGTAAGCTGAGTGTGTGTGGTCTCTGTACTGTAGTTTATTTTTCCTTTTTTTTTTTTTTTATACGTGTCCTGTTTGGCAGTGTGGAGCTCAGAATTGGTGTCTGAGTGCCAAGTAGAAGCCCAACAGATTTACTTTCACAAGCGGAGCAGTACAGCTTTTGCTATAGTACTCCACTTGATATATGTGTGAAAAATCTTTATTATGAATTGTTGGGGTTTTTATTTCCTGATGTTATGGACACGGAGACGGAAAATTAAGGAGAAGAAAGAAGGAAGATGAAGAAGAGAGGTAGGAAACAAAAAGTCAAGAGAGAGGGTGAGTTGAAAATACAAGAGAGGAAGGGGAACAAAGAAAACACAGGAAGACATTGAAGTCTGCCTCCATACCCACAGGACGACAGGGAGAGGGGAAAAACAAAACAAAACACGAAGAAGGAACATCGACAAAACAAACCAAACATTGTGAACTAAGAATTACACAACCACATCACACAAAAATAGATATAAAAATACAACAACAATCTCACAGAAAAACTCATGGTACCGATTAATCAAGCTCTAGTAATGATAACCTCAGCCCAAGAATATTTCCTTAAACACCAGAGACCCCACATCTATGTGTGAGTGTTAGCATACTGGTGCATATAAGGTTTCTCCATAAGAGTGTTCGATAGTTGGTGTGAGCAGACATCAATCCGTCTTCCATGAATCGATGCAGACATTAAGGAGATCGGAGCAAAGACGTCCAAAGGACCGCCAGAGCCCCAGGCGGACCCGGGCGGGGCCGACCGCATCCCCCAAGAGAGGAGCAAAGGAGAACCCCAGGGGAACATCCAGCGGCCACTGTGCAGGGGCCCGGGGGGCAGCAGTGACGAGCCCACGGGCCCCGCCGGTCAACGGAACGGGGGAGCCTGGGCCCAGGGGCACCCCACCCCCCAGCAGGGACCCGACAAGGGACCGGCCGACGAGGGGCCCCCGGCTCCGCAGGGGGCGCGGCCGGCCGCCGGCCCCCACGCGCCGCCTCCACCCTAGGCCAATCCCCACCGCCAACATCCCAGCGCCCCACCGATAGCCGCAGGGGACCGACAGCATCCCCAGGCTGGGCTCAGCCAGCATCTGGACACCAAGTTGTACCAGCTCCCGGGTCCTGATCACACGCAACGCAGGGCGCCGGGCCGGGCATCCAACGAGGGCCAGGGCCGGTCCAACCCGCCAATGAACCGGCCACGCACGGTGCGCACAGAACAGGTGATCAAACGAGCAGAGACGCCGGATCCACATTCCGCCAAGCCACCGAGCAGGCACCACCCAACAATCCCAAACCTGGCACCTCTAAAAGAGGTGCCCCAACCAACCAAAGGAACATATTGGCCCACCGCATCGGCCGACCGACACACCGGCCCCCCCAGGCACGCACCAGGTCCGAACTGGATTGACCACCGATGCACCGGCAGGCAGGGGCCCCCGTCACCGGCGGGGAGTGACGGAGGGGAAATAGGCCCCCCATTAAGTGTAAGGCCTGAGGTGCGCCAGGCGAGGGGGAAGACCAAGATCCAACCTGACAGGTAGACAAAGACATACAGACACAGTCATACGTTCCCTCCCTCTTAAACCCATACATTCTCATTGACTCACCAAGACACCCAAAAAAATGACGCTGTACCCTCACTGACACACCCCATACACACTTTATGCTCCCAGGTCCAGGTACCGATGCCCCAGTAGAGCCACCAGCCCCCGGACCCGGGAGGTGGACCCCCTACCTTCTAGGACGGAGACAAGCAGACCGTCAAGGGCCCCACAGTGGCAAAGCAGCCCGACAGCCCAGGACCCCGACCAGACCGCCTGTCCTCCTCCGGACCCCAACCCCTGATGGCCTGGAGCGAACAGGGGTGTGAAAAGACCCCTAGCCTCCATCCTCCCGCTCGAGTACGGTGTTGATGCGTGTTGTTATAATGTGCATTTAAAACAGAGGGGTGGGATGTCGGGAAGGCAGCCACACATCCCCCAACCCCCACCCCGAGCCCTCAGTGTCTATATGTGGTTTAACAGTGGGCACCGGCACCAGAGGTGAAGCTGATTGTACCGCTCCCCCTCTGGATGCCGAAAAGTGAGCCGGGCGGCCGACCCACCAGGCCGACATCCACCAGCCTCATTCTTTGTGGAACGACCACTGTTGCTCAACGGCCCGGCAGGAGACCAAACCCAGCGCCCCACCCACCTGCACTGCACACCCACCACCCGGCCCGTCCACCCGCAAGTCCGACCGAACCCGGCCAAATGCCCAACCCCAGCGCCCCACACAAAGACCAAGACCCAGGAGGCAAGTCCAGTGCAAAAAAGGACTGATCCGGCCCAGAAACGCCACCCAGCCGCCGCGACCAGCAGCCAGGCACCCCAACCAGCAAACAAGGCGAGACGCCATACAGGGACTGGTGATGACAATCGGCCCAGAGAAAAAGAGAGAGGCGGCTGCACATGCCGGCCGTCGGCCGGCCATGACCCCCACAGCCAACAGAGACCCCACGCCGGCCGACCCCCAGCCAGGACCACAGCTAGGGGGCGCGGCGCCCCTGAGCCCCGAATCCCCAGGCCCACCCCAGACCCCCCTACCCAGGCGCAGCACGGCCACCAGGCCAGTAACCCATGTCCGCCAGTGCAACCCCCCCAAGGCACCGCATGCAGCCATCAGGAGTCACCACCCAAAGCCCAACCCCAGGCCGGCCACGACGTCCAGCGCCCCATCCGCCCAGTGATCCCACCCCCCGGGGTCCCCCCCAGACGCCTCCAACCCCAAAACCCCCACATCAGCAACAGTGTCCCAAACGACAAAACCAAGTGCCCCCCACCCCCATTAGGTGATGGAGCCGATCAAAGGAGCCCAGAGAGATTGATCAGATATGGTAGTTTATTTTTCCACTAGATGGAAGCATTCTGTTGTTTTTCTTTGGTGATTTATAGTTTCAGCTTTTACATACATGCTTTGTGCATATAATGGAGCCTTATTTTATACATGTATAGGGTGACCAGATTTTCAAAACTAAAAACTAGGACATCTAAATTTTACCAAAAATTTAAGGTTGACGTATTCTTTCGCTGGTGACTTATAACAGTCTTTTATTGTGAAAAGTGCAAAAGTAGTAATACTTGAACATCTATATTCAAAATAAGGAAATTCCTTTGTAATCTTTTTAGTGCAACATTTTTATTGGAACAATACTGTATTTTTGAAACACATTTGTTTGGGCAATATTAAAAGTAGCCTTTTTGTGAACAGTTTAAAAACGTTAACTGACCTCAACTTGTTTAGAAACAAAACAGAATAACATTACTGTTCTCCCCTAACATTAGTGACTGTTTTGTGCCATCTCTTATGTTTGCTAGTTTTAACATAGCTCTACACTTCCGTGTTCCCACCATGAGCAACGGAGAGTTCACACTTACATAAAGCACAAACCGCAGCATATTTGTTTCCTGGCACTTTTCTGAGAAAGTCCTTTTTCATTGGTTTATTACCATCACTATGATAACTTTTGGATTGACGTGCAAAGACAATTTGTTCTGTACGCTTTAAGCCATTACATTGGTTAAAAATCAGGACGTTCGAGACAAAGGCTGGGTGAAATCAGGACAACATAATGGGTTTGTAAACATCCTTGGGGAAACAGGACAAAATCGGGACTGTCTCAGGTAAATCGGGATCCCTGGTCACCCTATACATGTAGGTTTTACTTGTTGCAAGCTGAGCACTAATTAGTGTTCTTTTTGGCCTGTTGTTTTAGACTGAATGAATGGTTAAATGTATTTGTACATAATGTTTAATGAACCTCAGCTGGATTAAAGCCACTGAAAGACATATTGGAGACCAAACTCTTCATTCCAGTGTTCTGATCGAAACAGCATCTTGTTTGACAGATAGTCTCTTAAAAAAACTAGCCTTAATTATCACCTCAAAGACTTGGACCTTTTTAGTTGAGACACTTAACTTGGGAGTCAGTCATCTTCTCCAAAAAGGATGCCTAGCTTAACATTGAACAATGTTAAGTAATAATCTGATGGCTAAACTGTTGGAGGCAGGCCTTGGTCTAGACTTGACTGCCTCATTGTTTGCTCAATCTACTATCTGTCACCCTGCCTCCAAAACAACTAGCTCAAAACCCAACAATACCACTAACAACTGTTTGTAGAAGCAGTCTGGATTCATTCATTATTATTCTGAATTCTATACACCTGTTACCACTGAAATGATTGAAACACTTAAATTAACAGTTCTATCGTCTGATGCATTTATGCTCTGCATATCTGGCTAGTTAGGATAGAAACTAGCTTCAGTATCCACATCTGACTGAGATACCACAGCTAATGGAGAGGGGCTAAGACATCATCATGACTGAAGAGAAACTGTAAACTCATAAATAAATATCAGTGTTTAACAATAATATCCAACTTTGATGTTTTCTGTAGGACTAGTGGCAACCACAAATTCCAGCATATTTTATTGGGATTTCATTTGATATCATAAAGTAAAAGAAAAGGATGCAGTCTATTTTCACGAATACATTTTTTAAAAATGAGATGTCCTTTTATCCATCCCTTTTACTCTGATGTTCCTAAATGAAATCCACGGCAACCAGCTAGCCTAAGAATTAGTGTTTAGCAGAGCCCGGTCTATTATTCTCAGTATAAACCTAGCTCCTCTGTGGAGGTCTTAGAGGTTTTAGAACAAGAGAACAAACAGCCTCATGGAGATCAAGAAAAACAGCACACAAGTAAAGGAAGAATGTGGGGGAGAAGTTTAAAGTTGGGTTAGGTTATTAAACAATATGAGCAAGGAAATCAAAGAAACAGCCTACAGGTTCATGGTAACTCTGAAGAAGCAGCAGAGATCCACAGCTCAGGCAGAATAACCTGTTGGCATAACTATTACTCTGGCACTCTGCAAACCAGGCTGCTACAGAAGAATGGCAAGAAGACAGCTATTGTTGAAAGAAAGACATTAGAAGTCTTGTTTACAGTTTGCATGAAGCCATATAGGACACAAAGCAAAAAGGTGGAGTTGATTGGAAGATGGGTGAAGCTAAATGCAGGATGATCCAAGAAGAAAACCTGTGAGATGCTGAAAAAACTTGAGACTGAGGCGGAGGTTCATTTTCCAGCAGGACAACGATCCTAAACATACCACAACAGCAATAATGGAAGAGTTTCAATCAAAGCCTATTCATGTGGTAGAATGGCCCAGTCAAAGTCCAGACCCAAATCCAAATGAGAATCTGCAATTTCCAGCTATTTTGCACAAAATGTACGACATAAACTAAGAAGATTTAGATCAAGTTTAGATGTGCAACATTTTTATTAAAAACTGAAAAAATATCGGTTTAAACAATGTACAGCAGGAGGTAAAATACAACAGAGACAGATAACAGTCTACAACCACTAAGACTTCCCTTTTCATCTGTGAAAACTCAGTAGAGCAGAGGAAGTAAACGAACAAACAAAAAAACCCTGCTGTCTTTATTAGCTTTCAAACAGACCGCTGATTGTTATCTGGCAAAGTGTGCAAAGATAACAGGAAATGCTGAGCAGTGTGTGGTAAAGCAAAAACTGGAGCTAAGAGTTTTTCGCCAAGCACCAGTTGAACACAGAATTAGGCCCAGTTTATTGGGTACACTTTGTGTTCAATGCCACATTTCAACCTTAAGCGATGACATTTTTGCCTCTAGAACTGCCTTAATTCTGAAGGTTGAACAAAATGCCGAAAACAATCTTGCTGGTTGGTATGGGATGAAATACTTATTTCATGCAAGAAAATGCTAATTAAAATTTAAAAAATCATACAATGTGATTTTGTGGATTTTATTTAGACTCCGACACTCACAGCTGTATCTATAATGCCATCTTAGTGCTGCTTTTGACAGTCAATCACAATATTCTCTTAGAAAGGCTAGAACATGTTTCAAGGATCAAAGGAACAGCACTAGGCTGGTTTAAATGTTATTTGTTCAACAGATTCCAGTTTGATCATATAAATGATCAACCTTTTTCACACTCAAGGGTTACTGATTTTATCTCTGCTTGATATGTTGATTTACTTGTATAGTTGCGTTATTTGTGTTAATGTTTTATGTTAAGCGACCTTGAGAGTCTTGAAAGGCGATTACAAATAAAATGTATTGTTAATATTTACTCGTGGAGTACCACAGGCAGGGGTTTACCAATCATCTCAAAAGTGAGGGGGACACATTTTTCAGAGCTCAACTAAGTGATTGATCATCCTCTTGCATTCAATCGCACCTTTCCTCATGGGCTAAAGAACCACTTAGATCATTGTTGCATAATGAGTGTGCTAGCTTAGTTATTAGCAATATTAATAGTGGTTCAAAGGCAGTTATTATTATCACTACTTTTCATAAAATGAATAGTTACAAGGCGCCACCTGCTCAGCAGAAACGAATAACTTGACTCAAATGTCAGTCTCAATTGACTGTTGGTGTTAATCTGGAAAGATTTAACAACAGGTTAAATAATGAAGTGTCAAGTTCACACACTGGCTTCAGCAAATCACAATAAATAACATAATAATAAACAAAAACCTCTTCAGAAGTTATTAAACTCACTGACATCAATTGAATTACCAGAACAAACACTATAATCTACTTTGCTCAATTTACTATCTACAAAATATCTGGTGTTAAGATAGATGGCTAAAGTTCCTAAACAATTAAATGAAGGCTCAGGATGGCTGATTCTGCTGGGTTACCTATTAAAATATAGACAAAACATATTTTGGAATGAATGAGTGTAATTCTGAAATATCTGTGAAATCGCTGTCCTGATACCTGACTGGTTTCTGCCAGCAATGGATCTCTTTTTCTCAGCAAGTTCTAATTTCTCCATACCTGAGAAGACGCTGCATCGTCTTCCCTGCTGCTGGTCTCATGTCTCCTCCCTGACTCTGGTCTTTACTACTGTGGCATTAAAGTTAAATATAGATGTAGAGTGCAAAACTTTGAAATAGAATTAGGATGAGTATCAGTGATATTACTCTAGAAATAAACCTTGGAGTCCTTCTTTGCCCTTTTTCTTCCTCAGCCACTTATATTCTTATTCCACCTGTGCAGACCCTCCCTGACCCTGATTTGTTTATTGTGGCAATAAAGATTTCTTTCAAATATGTGGAAAGCAGTAAAGTCCTGCACAGAAATGAGATATAAGTGGATTTATTCCTTGCATGAACTAACTAGCAAGGAATGTAACATAGGTAACCAGAACCTCTGAAAAAGAAAATGCTTAGTCAATCTCTTCATCTGGATGGCATTACATTGACCTCCGGTAATAATGTCAGGAACCTCTGTGTTATTTTTACCAAGACATGTCATTCAAGTCCTATATTGAACAGGTTTCAAGGAAAATTACACACCTCTTAATACTTTGGAAGTGGGGAAACTTGGGACTTCAGCAGTGTGTCAAATACTTATTTTCTTCACTGTACACTGTGTGGTTTAAATGGTGCTCAGTTGGTATTAAGGGGCTACAAGATATGAAATAAAATCTCCCCCCACAGAATGGATCCATGCTTTTCATGTTGTTTATGACAAATTCTGACCCTACCATCTGAATGTTGCTGTGGAAAAGGAGACTAATAGGACCAACTTAGTATTGTCCAAGTTTTGGTGAGCCAATGCAAGCTGCAGCTTCTGTTTCATGTTCTTAGCTGACTGTAATGGCACCCAGTGTGGTCCTTTGCTGGTGTAGCCCATCTACTGTTATGTTTCTATTATCTCAAGCCAGCCTGTTCATTTCCTCTGACTTTTGTCATCAACAGACTTGTTTAATCTGTTCAACTGCTGCTCACTGGATACTTTCTCTTTTTCAGAACATTCAGGTGTACAGAGCATGCATCCAACAACCATGGCACCTTAAAAGTCACTTAACTCCCCTTTCTTCTCCAATTTTAGGCTTGGCTTCCACTTCAGCAGGTCGTCTTCAACATGACTAGATTTTAAGGGTTGTAACGATATGCATAAATCACGGTTCGGTAATTTATATCTTAGTAACTCATATATTTGGGGTTTTAAAGTCACGGTTCGGTCCGTTTTCGGTACTCTTTAATCAAGAAAAATGAATGCAAATGTGCCTATGACTTTATTTTTTACTTTAAGTAAAGGAATTTTTTCCTGAATTCCTACATTTTAATTCCTGAAATTAATTAGATTTTATTATATTCTGTGACATAAAAAGTTGAAAGTATAGAATTGACTGGGGATTAGATCGGATAAAAAAATTGTTCAAGCAGACATAGCCAGAGTAGAAAACAATATAAACACATGAAAGCAGTCAGTGTTAATGTTTAATATTTGAGAACAGAATATGCCTAAATCACTTTGGAGTTGTTTTGATATTTCAACAACCTAGTCTCCCAGCTGTACTTTAATGCAGTATGGGGAGCTGTGGGGAAAATCCTTTCTCATTAACGCTGACTTGCATTTTATACAAAATAAGAACCTTTTGCATGTGTTCAAGTAGAAAAAAGCTGTACTTGTTCAGTACAGGTGCGTACCGAACCAACCAGGTTGTGCCGAAAAATCCTAATATGAATACATGTACCGTTATACCCCTACTAGATTCCTATATTGTAATGGCCCTCTGGTGTTTGGACTATTAGGTTCATTTGTGTTTGGGTCTTTGATCAGTTCTTTATTATTTATTTAGAGTCATTTCTAGCCAATTCCTTTGTTAGTTTTCTGATTTACCATTATTTTGCACTTAGGATAATGTTGTTGTTTTGAGTTTCCTTCTTCATGGTGCATGTGTTCACATTCCTTCTCTGTTCCCTCTGTTTTTCTCCCTGCCATTCTGCTTCCCTTCCCAGCTGGGATTCATCTCCTTCTGCTTAGTTACTCTTCCACCTGCATCTGGTTACACCTGATCATCTTCTCTGGTTCCTGTGTCATTCTCCACAGTTTCCTCAGTATATATGCATACCTTTTCTCATTGCTTTTCACTGGCTTCTCTTGTCACATTGCTTCTCCAGGTTTTGTATTAGTCTTAGGTTCCCTTTAAGTCACCTTGCTTTTGGATTGGCTACAGCTCACATTCAACAGGCTGCACGCTCGTTTGTCCTCCAACACACCACACATGCTGCGATATCGATTTTCTATTTGTGGTAACAAGTAACTGAGCAGGTGTACCTAACAAAGTGTCTGGTGACTGTAAATTCAGAGGCTGGATTGACTGTTTTCCTCTTTCACATGAAGTAGTTGTGGAATACTGAAAGCATGGGGGAAGACCAAAGGTGTCAAGTAACATAGTACAAATACTTCGTTACCTTACTTAAGTAGAAATTTGGGGTAGCCTATTTATACTTTACTGAAGTAATTATCTATGGGCCTAGTTTTTACTTCTACTCCTTACATTTTCAGGTAATTATCTGTACTTTCTACTCCTTACATTTTTTAAAATAGCCTTGTTACTCCTGTTTTATTAAATCTTTGTATCAAAAAATGCGCCAACTGTATAGAATTTGACAGTGGTTTGATCATAGTTTTAAACATCTACCATTCTGACACCCCGCTTGTATGCGATCCTTTGCATACTGTGCACACAGGGGTCGCGTTAACCGAATATATTCCATATTAGTAAGTTTTTTTATCAACGGTGACGGAACATCTAAAGGCCACTTGTCATTTTGACAAATTATAATTCACACCCCTGACCATTTGGTGCTGACACGCAGACATTTTTAGGTTGGAGTTAAAGCGCGGAGTAGCCTACAAGTAACCGAATCAATAAATTAATAAGAAGAAGAATCCCATGAAGCCATCCAAGGCATCATCTCAGACCAGGAGGCTTTGGAACGTGACTGTTACCGGTGCGGCTGATTAAAGACACGCTTCAAAGAACCTGGTGTTGTGCCAAACACCAGTGCAAAAGGAGCGCAACATTTTCTACTGCTGAAGTGATATGAAGCTGGGTTCAGAGAGTCTTTCCGACCTCTGATCACTTGAATCAGAGAAATGTTCCCTAATTTCAAAACTTTGGCTGAAGTGGAGCTTTTAGTTCCAGTTTCCAGTGTGCCAGGGGAGCCTCTAGAACAATGGTTCCCAACCTGAGGTTCGTGAGCCACAAGTGGGTCATTAGAGATTGCAGGGCCCAGGGATCTGCACAATCTTGTCTGTGCTCAGGTTGTAAGACTTTTGGTGATACTATTCTTAATTTATATATATATATATATATATATATATATATATATATATATATATATATATATATATATACAAACCACTTCACAGTCCGGCCAGGACAAAGCACACATATGTTGCTGAGTTCAACACATGTCCTACTTATTAATGCTCAGTAGTCCACATATGGTTCGTTAATGTGTTTGCATTGCACTAAAATGATTACATTTTAATGGACATATATGCAGCTGAAACAGGTAGCCTAGTGTATCCAAAATGTTACAAAATTAAAAATTTTATATAACATTATAATAATTATGACCTTTCTTTTTTGGGAGGAAGGTGTGGCTTAAGCTTTATTCTTTAATGTCATTTTTTTAAATTACATTATTTTTACTTTTATACTTAGTTTTGAATCCAGTACTTTTTTACTTTTACTTGAGTAAAAAACTTGACTTGATACTTTAACTTCTACAGAAGTATTTTAAACCCTAGTATCTATACTTGAGTATTGAATGTGAATACTTTTGACACCTCTGGGGAAGACATACAAACACAATATTCAAGTCAGAGTCTTCACGGAGCAGACTGCTTTGTTGGATATGTAATCTGCTTGTTTGCGCGTGTGTGTGTTTTATTTGTGTGTGTACTTTGTTGCAAGTGGACCCGAGCCATCTCATTCCTCCCTCAGTGCCTCCTGACTGAGCCGTCACACACTCTGTCACACTGAGCCATAGGCGTCGTTTTAGCCGGGTCACTGGGGACATGTCCCCACCCCTTTTCTAAACCTGATCCGGGATTTCTTACCAGTGCAGATCTAACATCCACTTGTGCTCCCAGCACAATTTCCACATAATCATTATCTGAACGGACTATTATTTAAATTACTCCATTGCACTTTCTTATACGGCCATGGTTTCTTTTTGCGCAGATGCTGCAGCATTCTTTGCACTGGATACATCAAGGTTTTAAAAGACTAGTCTGTATGCAAACACGTTAAGAGCAGAATCCTGGTACCCGTTTCAAGACGGAAAAATACATCAAATAGATTTCATGGGTCTGGCTGAAGTTTTTTTACTGCAGGTTAAAAAATATTCATTTAATACTTTTGTTTGTTTACGACTCCCAAAAAGAATGGTGTTGATATATTGTGTTTGTGGAGAGAGCATGCCAAAATATTCCCCCAACTTTGCGCTGCCAACTCCTGCGCTGCCAGAGAGATTTTTCTGCGACTGAATTTGTGTTTCAGGAACGGGGAGCGCAGATAAAGCCAGGGACTGTGGACAATATTTTGTTTCTGTACAGCGATCTCTGCATCAAATAAATATCAGCTATACAATGTTTTAAAGAATTAAAAGGGACATGATTCATTGTAATACAATTTACAATCAATTGGGGATTGTGTTATTTTCCGTCTTTGATCGGTTTTTTAAAAAACTGTAATGGAAAAATGTAAAGGCCGTTGTTAGCAGGGCTCCTTATGGTGCGGCAGGAAAATCGAGTGAGAAAATGAAGCAAGACATCACACAAAAGTTCACTTTCTGACGGGTGACTCAACCTCTCCACTACTCCATCAGGTAGTGAGTGCATTCACAAAAGGAATGATTTGTATGATAAGCTTTTGCCGTCATCAGTACAATAATCAGAAACACATGTGGACCCAAACTAACAGACGTCCTTCATTGTGAAAGTTTACAATTCACGCCACTGACCACTTGATGCAGATGTCATTTTCAACTTTATGCACAAAGTTTAGGAAACCGAATTAATCAAAAAAGATTCTTATGAGAGCATCTGAGCATCATCATCTCAGACCTGGACACCGTACTCAATGCAACGCTATTTCCTCCTGCTGAGGCAATAAGAAAAGTCCCCGTTGAGAAAGAAGTGGCACTTGTTATTCCAGTGTGCGACCGGAGCGGATTCAGGCTCCCTTACGCACAAGCTGCGCAATTCACGTCTATAGACCATTAGAAAGTTGTGAGACTGCAGGTAAAATGTTCATATTTAGTACATGTTTTCTTCTGCTCCATGTGTGATGGCACGATGGAGATTCTTTGTTCAGATTGTTCGGGCTGAACATTACCTAAAATGAATGAAGAATTAAATAATATTGAATATATTTCAGATTTTTTTCAACATTTAAAAAACTGTCAAAGACAGAAAATAACAGGATCCCTGATTTAATGTAAATTATAGTAGAATTAATTATTTCTCTTTTATTGCTTTGGAATATTCCACCCGCCCCATTGCAGGACTCTGAACTGTTAAAATTTCCCCGCACAGAACGGCAAGGTTTGGAAAGGGAACGCGTTTTATTATTGCGCATATAGCCTATGTAACTAACAGCTGAATGATTATAGGCTATATGAATAATCAATAATTGTCCCCAGCAGTTTTAAAAACAAACTGACGCCCTTGCACTGAGCCCAGAGCACTGTGTCTGCCTCTTTCATCTCACTCCCCCTCTCTACCTCTCATTCCCTTCCTCTCTCATCCCTTATCTCTTCTGTTTCCCCCTCTCTGTCTCTCCGTCCAGAGACCCCGGGGTCCACTCGGAGCATTTGGCCAAGATAGTCCTAAGGTCATTTTGTTGAACGTTACAATTAGTTGTTATGCTAACTAAGCCCCCCCCGTACTTCATACTAATACTTCATCTTTCTGAGACCTACTCAGCTTGTTTTGAATCAATATGTTGGTGTCTCTGAATATTATATTAACGCCAAACAGCAGTGGATGGCTGATAGTTCATGATGTATAATTAAATAATCTCTCTTTGTTTCTACTCAAAATGTCTGACACTTTTATTTGAATAGCTAGATATTATTTAAACAACAAAGGCTTATTTCTTGTTTTTTCGAATGAGATTAACAAATAAATTAAAACTGAAAGAAAACTGAAGCTTGTGTGAAAGCAGAGAACTGATCCTTTTAGGCCCAGTCGTTCTCAAGAAGTATAGTATTTCTTAAGATGCTTCTCTAACCCTGAAATGTACATTTCTTGAATCTTTGCAAATTATTTGCTCTGTTTGCATTGGAATAAGGATTCTTTATTTCAGTAAAGACATGGGAAGCTGGTCATATTTGAAGGGAAGATAGATGGAGCTAAATGCAGGGCAATCCTGAGATAAAACCTGCTAGGGGCTGCAAAAGACTTGAGAATGCGGTGGAGGTTCACCTGCAAGCAGGACGGCACCACTAACCATACAGTCAGAGCTACAATGCGATGACTGATCAAGGCCTAATGTGTTGGAATTAGGCATGGGCCGGTATGAGATTCTGACGGTATGATACCGTAGGCAAAATTATCACGGTTTCACAGTATTATGATTACAGCTCTAAAATGTGTATTTTGAATGTCTGTATTTTCTTTAGAGGAAAAAACACTTTTTAGTGAGGCAGATATGGTAACTAACTAGCATGCTAAGATAAATTATCATTACCATGCTAGTTACCATATCTCCCTCAGTTTATAAAAAAAGTTAGGATGAAGAAAAGATAAGATAAGGTAGTTACCAAATCTGCTAAGGTAACAAGCTCACTTCCCTAATGTCAGATGCTAATACGCTCGTTCATTTCAAGACAGTATTAACTTTACCTTGAATTTAGCATACAACGATGGGTGGTGCTCCTGAACATGCGCAATCATATTCGATGTATTGTCTCTTCGGGCTGCCACTGTTCTCCAGCACATTTTTTTACGTCGGGTGACCTTCTACTTCCAAGCCGTGAACATCTGGCTTTTTACGTTAGCCGAAGTATTCCCAAACATCCGCTTAGAGGCGGTGGAAAAAGTTCAGTCATCACACAGCCTGCAGTGCTGGCCGTTTGTCAATCACAACAAACGCAGGTGTGGGGGGAGGGGGGGGGGGGTAGGTTTTGGCGCTTTACGCTGCAGCTTGAAACAGCATGAGGGACCTTTACTTTCTCCCTGACGAGACATCACATTAAAAAAAAACGCTTATACCGCAGGGACGGTATGACGGAAAATATTTTGTAGTTTTGAAACCATGACTTTTTCATACCGCGGTATACCTTGAAACCGGTAACCGACCCATGCCTAGTTGGAATGTCAATGTTAATTAAATTAAACTCTGTATAATTCAAAAATGCTTTATTGATCCCAGAGGGAAATTAAATGTTGTTGTTACTCATATTATTCAAGTTTCTTCAAAGAGTTGTTGTAGATTCTGATGGCTGTTGGCAGGAAGGATACCTGTAGCGGCCTGTATTACACCCGACCTGAAGAAGCCTCTGACTAAAGATACTCTGTTGTTATACAACAGTCTCACGAAGAGTATGCTCAGGGCTGTCCATGTTCTTCATTTTATTAAGAATCCTTCTTTGCACCATCATCTCCAGTGGTTCCACAGTCGTCCCCAGAACAGAGTCAGCCTTCTTTATCAGGTTGTTTAGTCTTTTTAAGTCCCTGTTGCTACCCCAACAGAGGATGGCAGAATAGATTACACTATCCACAACAAACTCGCAGAGTTATCTGAGTATTTCTGGAGATTACAGGAGTTGGTCCCTGCAATCCTGCATAGGATGGACGGGTTCAGTTGATGAATGGATGGATGGATGGATGGACAGGAGTTGGTTCTGTACTGGAAGTCTAAGGTGTACAGAGTGAAAAGGGATAGTGAGAGTACCGTCCCTTGTGGTGTTCCTGTGCTGCTGCTTTGTCCAGATGAAAATGGGTTGGCTGAAGCAGGTGGATAATGGCATCTTCAACTCCACCTCCACAACAATAGGAAAACTGCAGCGGGTCCTAATATGTTCAATTTTGCTTGCTCAGGTGGGGTGGGGAGTCTCTCCAGGACCTCCATGATGTGGGATGTCAGGGCAACAGGTCTATAGTCTTTGATGACTGATGGATGAGTTTTCCTTGGTACTGGAACAAGGCAGGAAGTCTTACAAAATACTGGAACTTTCTCCTGGGTTAGGAGTCAGGATCATTTAGTTATAAATTGTTAGGTGAAAAAGGTATACAAACTAGCAGCTGTTTGCAACAAACAAATCAAACAAAATACTTTAAACCCTCTCATTGCCTTCCCGGTTCTTTAATACAACACAACAGAAATAATTCACAAGGACTCGAGATCTCAGTCTGGCTGGGAATTAAGCGTTAGATCAACTACCCGCTTATATTCAAAGATCTTTGCTTACTTCAACCTTTTATTTAGAAATCCTTTGACAAGTTACCTCCTTATGGAGGAGGGGTGATCCCTCCTTCTATTTACAATGAACACATGTGATTGGCTGTTTCCTTTTACATGGCCACAAGCACATACTGTAAGTATTTTATGGAGGAAACTAAACAATCGCAGAGATGTTTAACTTGTCCACTGGAATGGACCCTTACAGCTCAGTAACCCCTACAGGTCAACTGCCATAAACAGGAGGGTTAACCTAGAATCAGGAGGAGGCTGTTGTGATTGCATTTCTCATAAGATGAACTGAACAGACTGTTGGAAGACCACATTTCCCAGCAATCCTAGCAGTGACCCCCAATACACTCCTATTGGTCCGTGACCACCCATTGTGACATCGGCGATGACATCACAGCCAAAGGGGGCTATAAAGAGTAGTCGCACCCATTTTCAAACTGTTCTCACCAGAAGTTTCAGGGAGAAACTAAGGCTCAACAGAGGACATCTCACCAGTGAAAATTCTCTTTTGTTCTGACCCGCTGGACCGGGGAAGAACTCATTTCAAAGCTTCAAAGTGCTCACCCCGTCTGCGTAACCAGGGTGCGCGATATAAGAACTGTTCCAAGACTGTTCCAAGACAGTTCGTTAGACGTCGACCTGCAAGCCCAGCCTGCATTTGGGCCACACGCTCCTTAAATCCTGTTCACGTTTTTTTTTCTAACTCTTCCTTTTCTTGCTCAACCATGGACACAATTTGCTCTCCTCCTAGTGGACTGGACCTCCTTCAAAGCAAAGTAGGACTGAACCAGTTCATTTATACTAATATTGTGTCTGGGCGGAGATAAATAGAGAAAATAGAGTTTTAACGAGTTAGATCTCGTTCATTGTAGGTTTAAAGTGTTTTTAAGCGTTGTACCTGTTTGCTCATTTTTGCGTCGCTGCAAGCATAAGTTTGAGCTGTAATTGCTGTGTTTTGAACTGTTTGTTTTATCCTGAGCAGCTCATGCCTTTCTTTATTTTTCCTTCCACTCCTTTCCTCTCTCTCTCTCTCTCTCTCTCTCTCTCTCTCTCTCTCTCTCTCTCTCTCTCTCTCTCTCTCTCGCTCCCTGATCACCGTCGGCAGAGTCGGGCTCGATCAAGCCTGTTTAAAGTTTAACTCCATTCTCTTTGAGGCCTTTCACATGGACGCTTCAGCCCATGTGCTCTGTCCATTTTAGCCAAAGCTAGTTTATGGCCCTTTGTCTCCTTACACTACATGTGCTCCCCTCCATCTTGGCACAGAACTGAGATTTATGACTTTGTTTCCTAGGCTATCTGTGATTTGAGCCCCCTGGAGTGAGGGCCCCCCTCAGCTGTTCTGGCTGATTCATTTCATGTAAATTGTGTTTAATGTTCACCTATTAAAAAAAAAAAATTTCACCTATTATTGTTGCCTAAGATCTGTAGTAATTTTTGCATGCTTTAGAATAGATGGGATTTTCTATTTTCTAAATAAAGTCCCCTTAACTTAAAGAGAAGTTGTCTGGGATTACTTGGAGTGATGTGTACAATTAATGTCCACAGCGTAAGAACTTATTCCTTCATTCATTGTTTAATTATGTCAGCCTTATCAGGCTGGTTATTATAACATAAACTGAGATTGAACAATTTGGCAATTGTATTCCTGGAATCCACCAGGATGGTGCCCCCAAACTTGGTAATTTTTACATAAAATTATTAATCTTATTAATAATTGCCCTAAGCAATTATTAATAATTATTTATAGCCAAATCCTACCTATCTGCGGCACAACAATGTTATAAAACACTGTTTGTATGAGGGGGGAACAAATCCCTTTCTCCAATCTCTCTGCTGCAGCTGTCTGGTGGGGTAATAAAACTAACTGGACTGTCTCAACTCAGTGCAATCTTGTAAGTAACTCATTCAAGGCTGCAAAAGACTTGACTCTGGGGCTGAGGTTCAAACAGGATGACTCTAAAAATACAGGAAGATGGTCTACAATGGTATGGTGTAGAATAGATCAAACCATATTCCCATATTAGACCAGTTCAAACAAAGTACTGTCCTAAGTACAATTGGGTAATGCTTGGTTGTGCTGGGATGTCTGTAGGCGTGTTCAAAAGACACACTGTAGCGGCATATTAGGGTAACCTCACAGCATGGTGTGTCTTATGAATGCACCGTGGCGGCATGGCGAGGCGCGGATATTGCGGCATTCGTGCCAGCATGCTTGACAGTAAGATTAGCACAATGTTGCAGCAATTGTGGACATATCAATGAAGATCACGCCTGCCACAACAGAGGGTGATCTCATGATGATGTGTGGACTGAGCACTGTGCCCTGGCCAGCAAAAGTATTTAAAATGCAAGTAAACATGAGGAGTTCATTTAGGATTTGTAAACTGTTTTAGCTGAAATGGTAAACTGGAGTGATGCAGAGGTCCCGGAGCTTCTGGCCTTTAGAGCTGAAGACCAGATCGCCAGACAGTTCACGGGGACTGTGACAGACAGCCACCTTTAGGAGCAGGGCTTCAATTGGGATAAAAAATAAGTTATGTCCATCTATATTGTCTATTTACCACAAACTCTTACGTCTCAGTTTATACGCAACCCTGCATGTCGACAGCCCAGACACCACCCCCACATCCCCCTTTATCCCATATAATCTTTTTTGAAGAACACCTGATCGTGGCATGCTCACCCAGAACTAAAGGTTTCCTCTCAGAGGCCATGATGACGCTTATGGGGGGTCTTATCCCTAACCCTGCCTAGCAACCATTCCATGCCAGATGGTCAAGCTTATTGGTCGTATCAAGCTAGCCCCCCAAATTTACTTGTGATAACCTTTGAGAATACTACTCTGCATTCTACAGTATATAATCCCTACCTTCCTCCTTCTTGGTTTTCCCTGAGGACTCTTGTCTTACCGTCATCCAGGTCTTGCTGATTGATCCTCCATCTTGAAACTCCTCACATTCTTCTACCTAACCTTTCACCTGCAACACTCCTCCATGCCTTTAATTTCTCCTGCAAACCAAAAGCCAGTGTTTCTTCCTACTTAAAGCTCCAGTGGGTAACTCAGAGAGGAGAGCAGACTTTGCTTGAAAATTTAGACCCAAAGAAGCTTCACATCACTCCCCCTCCCTCTCCTATGCACTCAAGCCCTGCCTCCAATGCCGTCCTCCCTCCTTCAGCTGCGCTACTGGCGTAACAACTGCCAAAGATAATCAGCCGACACGACTTAGAAAACAAACATTCGTGAATATTTCAGTAAACTACATATGACGAATTAGCTGTGAGTGCGAGGATGATCGCACGCGCTGCGGGGGTTTACTTCAATACCACCACCAAAACAAAAACAAAAAAAAATATTAATCAAACAAGGGTAATTACCTGTCAAGCAGAAACATTGCCAACTCGGAATCGGTTTTAAACACTTTCAGGTCCCATAGCTCCCTCCACCTCTCAGAGGCTACGCCAATATTTACCCTTGTTTTATCTCAGGCTCGGTCAACTTCTTTCTTCTTAGCTTTTTTGTCCTCTTCGGTCGTCTTCTTTTTTGTTATCTTAGCCGTATATGCTGTTGCTGGCAGCGGCGGTACGGGCAGTTTCTCTTTAGGTGGCTGTTGCAGCCGGTTGCGTAGCAGAGCGAGGGGCGGGTGGCGGTGTGTGTGTAAGGAGTGATAGACAGATGTCAGACACTCCATCAGACGCTGCTCTGGCTCTGATTGGGTGTTTTCTACCGGGCACGGCGGATTCTTCCAAATCCCAGTAGGGGCTGTAGTCTTGACCAATTGAGCTGCTTTTTTTTTACAGATTACAAATCTCATTTCCTACTTTCAGGACATGTGGACAGTTTTAGGAAATATCACAAAAAGTTACCTTTATTCAAGTTACCTACTGCAGCTTTAAACCTAAAATTTGTTACCAGCCAGCTATTAACATCTGAAAACTGTTTCCTTAAAAAATGCAACCAAGAGACTCTAAATACATTCTGACTCTGAGATCTAAAGTGATAAGCTGCATGTGGATCAACATCTTGATTCCATTTGGACCACACTGGATTTCTGTCTCTGCACCATTCTTGAGAAGGGATGGAGAATAGATGATGCATTGGGATGTGGAAATAGACCATTTTAAATCATTTTACACAATTTCAAAACTCAATAAGTTTAATCTTAATGTATCACGTAATGTTAGGTAACACCAAACACAGAACTGTGTAGGTGTGGTGGGTTATGGTAAACTCATAAGAGACAGAAATAGATATCAGCTGCACACCCTGTACTAAAGGCAATCAACCCCAGTTCTCTATCTATTTTACTTCTTTACTGTACAAATAATTATTTTATTGAATTTTCACGAATGAGCGGTAAAATCCAAGGATTTAACAAACAGGCTTTTCTTATTTTATGCTTACAGTGTGAACAGCAATGGAGCGAGCACACAGCCTTGAGAAGTCCCAGGGCTCTGTGAGGTTAAGGATGTCTTTTCAATGAGGACTGACAGTGATCTCTCAGTCACAAAGTTTTTCTATTTGTCACTGGGGAATGATGTAATAAACACAGAACTAAAACGGCATTGCTCTCGTTATTGTTCAAATGAGGAAGTACCTTGTACAGAGTGGTGGAAATTTTATTTTCTGTGGTGTAATTCATGCAAAAGGAAAACTTGTATTTGACTAGCAATACATGGATGTAATACATAGGTTGTCAAGCCACATCAGTTTGAATCCTATGCAACCAAAGGCTGTCTAATTGCATAAAAGCCTGTCCAATTGTATTGAGGGCTTAAACACAACAAAGGCTTTGATTCATCCTCACCATTTAACCGGTATATTAGATTAATGTAGATGCCACACTTGTACTTCATTCCAATTTGACTCTTCCATCACATATCTGTAACAACTCTGTGACTACCTCTCAAGGTGGATCATAGCCATAACAGCACTGGTAGGTGTTACTAATGATATTCTCAGGCCCTCAGATAATGGACTTGTGACTGTTCTACTCTTGTTAGATCTCAGTGCTGCTTTTGACACAGTCGATCATATTATCCTCTTAGAAAGGCTTGAACAGGTTGCAGGGATCAAAGGAACAGCACTAGGCTGGTTTAAATCATATTTGTCAGAGAGATTCCAGTTTGTTCATCTAAATGATAAATCTTCTCACACTCACGGTTTACTTGTGGAGTACCACAGGGTTCTGTGCTTGGACCAATTCTTTTTACTATATATATATGCTTCCAATTGGTAAAATCATTAGACAGCATGGGATAAATTTCCACAGTTATGCCGATGATAAACAACTATATTTATCCATAAATCCTGATGAATCCATCCAATGACAAGACAAAAGTTGCTGTCTTTGGACTAGAAGCTCTAAAAAGAAACTGCTAAGTCAATCACTTTATTTGGATGGTATTAAATTGGCCTCCGGCAATAATGTAAAGAACCTCGTCATTATTTTTTTCACCAAGATATGACATTCAAATCCAATATTAAACAGGTTTCTAGGATTTCCTTTTTTCACTTCCGGAATATTGCTAAAGTAGAAATATCCTGTCCAGGTGTGTTGTTGAGAAACTAGTCCACGCATTTGTTACCTCAAGGCTAGACTACTGTAATTCTTTACCATCAGAAAGTCCACAAAAGGTAATTAAAAGTCTTCAGTTGATCCAAAATGTGACAGCAAGAGTTCTGATGAATACTAAAAAGAGAGATCACATTTCTCCGGTTTTATATTATCCTTCTTACATATAAAGCCCTTAACAATCAAGCTCCATCATACATCAGAGATCTGTTTGTTCCATATGTTCCTAAAAGAGCACTTTGCTCTCAGACTGCAGGTTTACTGGTGGTTCCTAGGATTTCGAAAAGTAGAATGGGAGACAGATCTTTTAGTTATCAGGCTCCTCTCCTCTGGAACCAGCTTCCAGTTTTAGTCTGACACCCTGTCTACTTTTAAGGCCTGGCTTAAAGCTTTCCTATTTGATAAAGCTTATAGTTAGAGTGGCTAAGGTCATCATGAGCTATCTCTGTAGTTATGCTGCTATAGGCTTAGACTCCTGGAGGACAGACTGACCACTTTTCTTCACTCTGCTACTTTTCTCTTCTACTGCTCTCTAGTTTATTTATTATATGCTGTTATTTCGACTGTTAACTTTGTTTTTTTCTCAGTGTTTTTCTCTCCATAGAAGCTACACCTGGCCTGGTATCCTGCTTAGCTGCAATGCCCTGTCCCAAGAACTAAGAATCCCACGTGCCCTTCAATTTAAGCGGGGTCAACTGTTTCGGGCAGATGCTGATCAAGGTGGCCAGACGTCAAGAGAAATGGTGGGGAATAATCTTTAGGTTGGCTGGGATGATGGTCTCGGTGGCAGAACATCCCCCGTGTCCTGTTATCAACTTCTTACTTTCTTTAATATATAAAGTACTCTTACATCAGTTCTTTTATTCTTCCTGTGTTTCTGCTCTGTCTTCTCGAACCCACAGATGATTGTGGCAGATGGCCGCTCGTACTGAGCCCGGTTCCCCTGGAGGTTTCTTACTCTTAAAGGAGAGTTTTTCCTCTCCACTGTCGCTACATGCTTGCTCAGTATGAGGGATTGCTGAGGGATTGCTGTAGTTGGAGTATGGCTGGGCGATATAGAAAAAGAGCATATCAATAAAGGGAATAGTCATATTGATCGATAGCGATAATTATCGATAAATATCACAAAACATAAAAATAGATTTTAAGTGCCTCCCCGGTCATTTTGTTGTTCTTCAATGAACTAATTTTAACAAAGAATTAAATTAATTCATTTTTCAAACACAAATAAAGCGACCTGAGTAACATCAGTAAATACAAAGAAAAGTCATGTTATTAACCCTATATTATATATTTTTTAATTGTTAGTAATTGAAATTAAAGGCTTATCTTGATGCATTTTAAACTTTTAAACATTTTATGACACGTTATAATATTAATGGCTGAAACCTTTAGTTTAGTTTGTCAATAAAGCTTAGGATATGTGCACACGTAGCCGGGTTTTTTTTTTAAACGAATATTTTCACCACCTAGTTTTTAAAAAAAATCTCCGTCCACACCTAACCGCATAAAATGTGTTGTTAAGCACATTCATAGACATGCTAAACCTGTAGGGGGCAGTAGTTCCCCCGAATCCTATCCACTCAGAGTAACTTTCTATGTTCTAACCTCTAACTTCTACATGAGCTTGTTAAAGCTAGCAAGCAAAAAGCGCTTGGACAATCGATGATGCCACATCTCTGAGGGCATAAATGCTGTTTCTTAGTGTAAACACAGATAGCACAAGTAATGTTGGAGCATTTTTGTCCCGGAAAGTGACGTTGCGGAGCTGAAAACTCCGGTTATTTCTGTCCACACGCAAACACTTAAAACAAAGAAAACGCAAATCTCCACTTTGGCTGGAGTTTTTAGAAAGAATCGTTTTCTGTGATAAAAACAGGGTTTTCGTGTAAATGAAAGGCCAAACCGCAGGGAAATATCTGCGTTTTGCCTTCGTGTAAACGGGGCCTTACTCTAATTCTTTTCAGCCGGCTGGCCTATCCAACCCTGTTGTGTTTTTTAAAGCGTTTTTCGCTTCTGAGGACCGGGGGCAGAACCGAGGGGGACATTTTAAAAGCCACAGGTATTGTTAGCAGCGCAACCTGGGTAAGTTTCCTGTGTCTCTCTGTAACGGAGAGAGGGGAGTCCTGCTAAGACAACTGATCGTAGTATTTTATTTGGTTTATTATTGCTATGTTTAGTGTTTTAGTGCATCGAGGATCGGTTCAAAACGGGATGCAAGCTTTACCTGAGTCACTGAAACATTTATCCGGAACAACTTCCTCCGCTGGTCCCTTGCTGGGAGATCTGACCGACGTGAAGTTACAGCGATGGTTCGCTTAGGGACTATCAAAAAAATTCAGTTTCAGCTTAAATCATTTCATCCTTTTTGTGGTTTGAAAGGAGAGAGGGGTGGCTGACAGAGCTGCCTATCAGCAGAAATGATTTGTTTGGAGTAAGTAATATTTGTTGTATTAAGATACCTGATAGGCTATAATGAAAAAATGAGGGAAAACTTTTTTTTGTATCGAACTTTTTTATCGACCTCTTTTTTTTCTATCGCACCACACGTCTATCGATCGATATATATTGCTATCGAATTATCGCCCAGCCCCAAATTGGAGTCTGCATCAACGGGGCTCAACTGCCAATCAATGACTTGATGCAATCTGCTGGGATTCTTTAAACAGAATGGAAGAAAATACTTCAGGGTTCCTGAAATAAAAGAAGAATGAGTCCCAGAAGGCGTTCAATTATTTAATACAAACATGTCTGGCCAGAACATGGAGATTACACATGCATCTCCCTACCTAACCTTTCTGACTAACAGTTAAAATAGTATTCAGCAATCACTGTTTATCTCTGCAGCACGTCTTCTCCAATCTTCATGTCCAGCTTCTGGAGAACTGGTTCATGCCAGTCTGATAGTAAAGCATGAACCAGCACATCCCAGATAAAACTTTTCCGTAGTTATCTTGCTGCCCCGGCGTCTGTCTCTCTGGTGATCTGACACATCTCTATCAGGAACATAAGCTTGCTTCCCCTAACTTTGTCATCTCGCCCTAGATACATTCACTAGACAGAGAATGTGTAGTTAAATCCTAATTACATATGAATATTCCCACATCTCCCTGCTTTTATGAATGTAATTATTACCATAAATTTAAAGGGAATATTCCAAAATGGTAACACAAATCTCCCTAAAAGGTTGCATAGGTTGATAAAAAAAAGACAATGTTCAAAACACAAATTTACAATCAGACATGAGACATGTTTGGCCATGGAATTAGCTCAAAGTGACAAATATTAGATCCTTCCAGATGACTTTGGTGAGACTCCTGTACATTGAGACCGAAAACCCCATAAGGTCTTTTCACGCCATTTTCTGGTGGGCAAAATGTCATCTCAACAACCCCTCGCCACTGAGGTGATGCTCTAAATAAAACACAGAAGAAAGGAAAAATGATGTAGTATCTTGCAGTACACTTCAGAGGGTATCACATCTATACTCGGTGTTGAAATGTGTACGCTTCCCTTGTGCTGTTGTCTGTTGCCATGAAGTCAGCCTCCGCCAGCATCCAGTGACCCGTAGCCACCGATCAGTCCTGAAGTCACCCCTCAGAAGGTCCTCCAGTGAGAACCACCCAATGCGACCCTTAGGAGCTGAGCTAATTAAGTATTAGCGCATTGGTGTTCAAACACAGGTGAGCTAATCACAAAAGAGTAATAGGATGATTATGACAAGTGATAAAGTAGAATGAACACCCTTGGGGTATGTTGGGTATGCAACTGTATGCAAAAGGCAGCAAAAACTCACAACCTAGGTAATGAGCAGAACCTCATCAACTGAAGCTAGATTAGAATTGAGGTAAATCGGCAGTAATAAAATGTCTTCAGATCACTCTGTACTACCCATGCGAAGAAGAAGATGAACAACTATAACCTTTTACTTTGTTAGAGCAAAGATCCCAAAAATTAACTAATCCCAGCCAGAAGTAAAGGTGGTTTTCAGATTGAAAAGTGCCCAGATACGATATGTACTACGACCTGGCCCGAATCGAATTGGAATATGAAGTCAGACGTCATGAGCTTTAAGTCCCAGGTAGTAAAAAGCCATTCATTTATGCACACCTGACATAGTTATGATTCACAAGAAACCCAATTAAACCTGCAAATTACAATTCTCTTCATAATCCCTGAAAAATCTCTTCATATCCCTTTTATTAGAAGAGACCTGTTTGTTGTGTGGCTAGCAAAGAGCAATTCACCATTCCAATTACAATTGTTATCTAATCCAATCCCCCCCCCCCCTTTGAGGCATCATCTTGCACATGCCTTAAAAATAAAGAAACAAAGAAACATTAACTTCAACTGCTTCTCCAGTATCCAGAAAAGAAACATAGTGGGGTTAAAGGTCATGCATGGGACATAAACTCAGAACCTGTGTATCCTGCTGCTGTCGCTGGTGTCACTGCTGTGGCAGCTCCAACCCCCACATGACCATATCCCAATCATTTAGGCTCGCAAAAAAAACAACAACTAATAAATCCCCCACATGGTTACCTAATATATTAAAGAATGTAGTCCTGCTTGCATGGGTTCTTCAGACCCTGCTTTTTAGAATCTAATAGATGCTACACTAAGGATTATCCTTGCAGGCACCTTAGTTAGAAGTTCAATTTAAACAAATCGCTCCTGCTTTATGTTAAAAAATTGTTTTACTCAGGACACTGTTTAACTCACCTAATTAATATCTCTGCTGCTATTTGTTTTGATTTGTTATTCTATTTCTCACGGTTTATTCTGTTATCTTCTTTGAAAGTAATCAATTACTTTTAATGCACAACTTTACCTGCAAATTCTGTAAAACATCTCTGTTTTTCAATTTATCTAACTCAGTTGCACATTCAAACTTGAGTAGGCCACTCTATTTTAATAACAAAGATGTCAAGTCACAAAGTATTTAACTAAAAGAAAATTGGGGTATTTATACTTCACTGGAGTAATTATCTATCTTTTTTTTAACCTGTACTTTATACTCCTTACATTTTTTTAAATAGCCTAGTTTCTCCTGTTTCATTTAATCTTTTATCAAAAGGAACACACAAAAAACCCATCAAACATCGAAGAGTGCTACAACTGAATAGAATTTGACTGCGGTTTGATAGAAGGTAATACTTTCCACATTCGTCCCGTTTTTAGAACGGTGACCGAGATTCTGAATCTATTTTGAATCATCATCTTTCTGTCTTAATGAAGTAAACACATTTAAAATAGAAACCAAATATTTTTTTAAACCCAACTGTGTGTGTAGGTCACAACTGATGGCTTAAAATTTGCACTCAATGCATAGATTTTATATATGCAACTGAAACAGGTAGCCTAGTGTATCCCAAATGCTTCATTATTAAAATTTGTATTAAACATTGCAATCATTATGGCCTTAAAGATTAACTAAACCCCAAAACAACTTTTTTTTGCTTCTAAACTGTATAAATGGGTATTTACCAATGCAATCTTTCAGTTTCTGGGATTGTTTTTACATTTTCGTGTAAACTTGTTTAATTCTACACTTTTTGGTCTAAAAACGTCTTAATGCTGCCCTCTTAGGGTTGAACGGTGGCTACTGCATTTGAATTTTGTGATTGGTGGAGAGCGGTACATATTTACGTCACAGGCATCGACTGTGTCACAGCCATGGTCTCTTCAGACACGTCCCGTGGGTTTGGGTATAAAACTATCAGACATACCGGCCCTGTGGCGAGTTTGGAGTGGGATTGCATTTTTCAGGTTACCATTATTATTACATTAGCACTTAGTTAGCATAGCTAACATACTGTTTTGAACATTAACCTATGTTAGACTGAGACTGGACCTATCCTGTCTTCTTCTGCCTCAGCAGCACCGGCCTCGGGCAGCGCTGACTCAGCACCCTGAGCCAGCAATTCGAATTGATACGGCTCGCGGCCGCTGAGCTCCATAAAGCCTCCCTCTACCTCTCTACCTCCGGTGAAGGGGGAGGAGATCCGCTGGCTCAGGGCGCTGAGTCAGCGCTGCCCGAGCCCGGTGCTGCTGAGGCAGAGGAAGACAGGATGGGTCCAGTCTCTGAGTGGTAATGCTAACATAGGCTAACGTTCAAAACAGATGAATGTCGATCAAAACTCGCAAAACTGCCAACGTCGCTTTGGTCGCTGTCCATGTTTCAGTGTCAGATTAAGTGAAGTGTCACTGTCCTGCTGAACACCCCCCCCCGCCCCCCCCCCCCCCGCCACTCATCCTCCACACTTGGCCACGCCCCTCCGTTCTTCCTGGCACCGCCCACTTTGTAGAATTTTCAAATGTCTGGGGGCGGGGTTATGATTTTTCATGGGGTTCAGTTACACTTTAAGTAAAAGTTCTTTGGGGGAGGTGTGGCTAAAGCTTTATTGTTTAATGTCTTAATTCTTAAGTCTGTTTTATATTATCTACCTCCTTTGTGTGAATCTAAATGCTTCCATTACCTGTCACTTTGCTGCTGTTACAGCAGAAGTTTCCCTTTGTGGGACGATAAAAGGATTATTCATGAAGTTAAGCATTACCGTATTTTAATTTGGAAAGCTCATGTTTGAAAGAGGAAGTGGTGTTGCGCCGAACAAGATTGACTAGTCCGTGATTCGTCAACTTCCAGGAATTAGCTGGAGAATCAGTACAATACGTTTGTAAAAACGGGTGTTTAAGTAACTGTTTTTTTAGACTTCCAGACCCAGTCTTCATCAGTCTTCATCAGTTTCGGAATCTATTGTGATTGTTTACAAACAGAGAATCGCGGCACATCGGTTGTAAGAAAGAAGTTTGTGGCTCGCTTAGCTGGTTAACATTTAATAGCCAACTGAAATAGGTGAATCCAGCAACGGACTTTATTTCAAAACATTTTTACCCCATTTTAGTTATTAATTCGATGGCTAAGGTGAACCTTAGAGTGGTTGCCCGCGTTGTTTCTGATGCATTTTCTTTTTTTTTTTTATTCAAAAGACTAAAATAGCTTTCATATTGCTACTTGGATCTGTATTGTGTTGGATGTCAATATATGTCCGATTCTAACCGTGCATTTCCCATCTGTTATTTCTATTTACTACTGAGTAGGCTATATTTATCAAAAGCATTAGTTAAACATTGAAAACACCGTTCCTCTAGTTTATTACTGAATGGCATCGTTTCTCATAGAATTTCTGGGCCAAACGCAGCCACTCCCTATTCATGAACACAGAGTGACTCCTGAAGGGTTTGTTTAAGTTTTTACGTTAAACCAGTTTTAATCAATTACAATAGTTCAAAATTTATATTACCATTTAACTTTGTGCATTATTTACCCCCCCTAGGCTTTTATTGATTAGCACAAATCTATCAACTGCAACTCAGTGAGTAAAGCATACCCTTTTAAGTGCTTATCACCCATTCTTATTAATAATGTTTATAGTCAAAATCTTTTTAATTAAAGGTTGTTGTTTTTTTACAAACAGTAAAAAAATAAAAAGATGAAAAGGGTCCTAATGCATGCACAAACAGGAGCATGCAAATGCAGGGATCATGAGAACAATATGGAGAGAAGCAAACAAAAACAAAAAACAAACCCATCCCTTCTCTGTCACTGCCATCAATCTGTAAGTACAAACAAACATGTTATTACAAAGCATGAATAATCCATAGACAATCACCAGCTCATGCTGGAGACATTATGAAGCTGCCCGATTAACCCCGCTCCCATAGCTTATGGAATGTAACTGAGAAAAGGCCCCACATCTTCTGAAACTTCCCACTCTTCTGCTGGAGTGAATACCTGATCTTTTCAAGTTTCAAACAGGACATAATTTCTGCCAACCACTATCTGTGAGTGGTGGGATGGTATCCCTCCATTTAAGCAGAATGGCACGTCTAGCCAAGAGGGAAGAAAAGGACAGGGTACAACATCTTTCTGGAGATAGGGACATTCCCTCCTCAGTGACCACAAACAGGCCAGACAGGGGGTTCGGCTGCAGTCTAACTTTTAATATCAGGGATAGAGTTGAGAAAACCTCTGTCCAAAACCTAGTAAGGCTAGGACACGAGCAGTACATATGGATGAGTATGGCTTCAGAAGTTTTACATTTATCACAATAAGGGCTTATGTTAGGATAAAAATGTGATAATTTAGATTTGGAAGTGTGTGACCTGTGTACCACTTTAAACTGGATTAAACAGTGATGGGCGCAGAAAGAGGATGAATTGATTTGTTTAAGTATTGAATCCCAGGTTTCCTGAAATAAGGACATGCCTAGCTCCTCCTCCCATGCTGCCCTGACCCGAGCCACGGGGGGAGATCTTAGGTTTGACAAAAGGCTATAGAGGATCGAGATGGGTCTGGGTTGCAGATAGATGCAGTGGAGGGGAGAGGGATTGAGGAGCCAAGTAGTGTAGGGAGAGAGATGTTTTTGTCAAGGTACAGCTCCATCGCTACCCACCCAGGACAGTCGGCTCAGTCAGCGTAGAAGGACCAGAATGCCAAACAACGTAGATTTGCAGCCCAATAATAGTTGTTGTAGTAGTAATAGTAAATTTGGGAGGGCAAAGCCACCAGGGGATTTAGTCTTTTGAAGGTGGGTCTTACTAAGACGGGGACGCTTTCCCTGCCAAATGTAAAAGGAAAAAAATCGAATCAAGCTGGTTAAAGAAATGAATGGGTATAAAAATAGGCAAGGCCTGAAAAAGATATAAAAATTTAGGCAGGATGATAATCTTTATGGAATTGATGAGCCCTACAAGAGACATATGCAAAGTTGACCACTGTGTCAATGTTTGTTTACTATGGTTTAATAAAGAAATTAAATTTTCTTTAAATAGGTCTTTGTTTTCTTGTGACTGATATTCCCAAATACAAGAATATGTTTTTTTTTCAACTCTAAAAGGAAAGTTTGAATAGTCCAATATGATTGCTTTATTGTTCATGGGAAAAAGCTCACTTTTGCTCAGATTCAATTTGTAGCCTGACAACTTTCCAAACTGACTGAGCAGCGACAGAGCTGAGGCCAGTGAGGTGAAGGGATTTGAAATAAACAGCAAAAGGTTGTCGGCGTAAAGTGAAACTTTATGTTCTGTGGTTCCTCTGCATATACCAGTTATGTCCTTAAAGCTTCGGAGGGCTACAGCAAGTGGCTCAATAACCATATCAAAAAGCATGGGGCTCAGTGGACATCCCTGCAGAGTTCCTCTGTGTAAAGAGAATGATTTTGACTGCTGGGTGTTGGCTCAAATAAAAGCAGTAGGGTACGAGTATATTAGTTTTACCCATGAGGCGAAGTTTGGACCAAAGTTGAATTTGTCAAGCACTGCAAATAGAAAATTAAACTCAACACGGTCGAAAGCCTTTTCGGCATCAAAAGAAATAACACACACGGGGACCACATCAGGAGAAGTATGTATAATATCAAATAACCGGCGTATGTTAAAATATGGGTGTCTGTTTTTATAAAGCCCGTTTGATCTTTGGAAATAATTGTAGGGAGGACTTTCTCTAACCTACGGGGCAGAACCTTGGCTAGGATTTTGGCATCAGTATTTAAACGAGAAATGGGCCTGTATGAAGCACATTCAATTGGGTCTTTCCATTTTTTAGCAATGAGGGTGATACAAGCCTCAAAAAAGGGTTGAGGGAGAGATCCTAACCTAAAAGAGTCAGACAGGACTAGGCACAGCTGTGGGGAGAGCAGTGAAGAAAACTTTTTAAAGAATTCTGCCGGAAACCCATCAGGTCCGGGACCTTTTCCTGACTGCAATGAAGATATGGCTGTTGTGATTTCTGAATTAGATATGGATTCATCGAGTGTCTTCCTAAAATCAGGCGACAATGCAGGGATATCAAGATTGTTCAGAAAATCAGTAATAGTTTCTTGGTCAGTTTGGGACTCGGAGGAGTAAAGTTGGGAATAAAGGTCCTTGAATGTGTCATTAAATTCGGAAATGGTCTAAAGTTGTGCTGCCACTTGGCAGTCGGATCTCAGAAATACTTTGTTTTGCTCTAGAGCCTCGAAGTTGGTTGGCCAATAACTTATCTGTTTTGTCACCGTGTATGTAAAACTGTGCCTTGTTTTTCAAAAGCATACATTCAACTGAATGAGTTGTGAGTAGGTCAAATTTGGTTTTAAGTTCCAGTCGTTCTTTAAAAAGATCTGGATTTTGAGTTTGGCTATACTGTTTATCAATCTCTTTAATTCTGTTGGTTAAGTCGACGCAGGATTTCCGTTTCAATTGTGCAGTGTATGATATGATCTGACCTCGAAGATAAGCTTTGAGGGCGTCCCAAACAATCAGGTTAGATGTCTCAGGAGAAGTATTTGTTGCAAGAAAAAAGGCAATCTCTTTCTCTATTAATTTCACAAAGACATCATCTGACAGAAAAGTTGAGTTGAACCGCCAGCATTTACTGCTCCGTGGGATGCCAGGGAGGGATAAACTCAGAACGATGGGGGTGTGGTCTGAAATGATGATGCTCTGGTAGGTACAGGACTGGACCGATGACATAAGTTGGTTATCAATGAAAAAATAATCAATTCTGGTATAGGTATGATGAACGTGAGAAAAAAAGAATAATCTCTATTATTTGGATGTAAGGTACACCACATGTCGCAGACACCGTGGGAATGCTCGAATAAGGAAGGCTGATTTACTTATTGTGCTGGTGGTGTTAGAGGAGCGATCCAGGACCGGATCTAGCCAACAGTTAAAATCATCTCCAAGCATAAGAGCATACTTGTTGAGGTCGGGCAGTAGTGAAAACAACTGCTTAAAAACTGACATTGTCTGAGTTGGGAGCATATACCTTCACAAACACAACTAGTGTGCTGAACAGTTTCCCAGAGACAATAACATATCTACCAAACCTTTCAGAAATCACATTGTGAGGCTCAAAAGAAATATTGTGACTAATGAGGATTGAAACTCCCCTGGCCTTGGCCTGAAAAGAAGAGTGGAAATGCTGCCCCTTCCAGCCAGTTAAGAGACATTCATTCTATGAACAACGGACATGCGTTTCCTGCAGAAAAGCTATCTCTGTTTTCAGTTGTTTAAGATGTGAAATGACCTTTTTTCTCTTAATGGAGTGGTTTAGACCTTTAACATTCCAGCTCAGAAAATGTATGTATCTGTCCATACAGACATATGATGACTGCAGTGTATGCAGAGAGGTTTCGATGACAATAGCAGGGTATAACCAAGGCAGCCGAATACAGGACAAAAATGGCTAATAGAAGACAAAATAAATAGTAATATAGTGTTACTGGTAGTGACAGAGACCCTCCCCACCCCAAACCCCCAAGTTAAGAAAGCTGCTAAAAAGTAAAGCAGCAAGCTCTTCCCAACTAACATTATACAAACACTATTCTTCCTGTCTAACAACCTATTCTAACTCTGGTGTAATAAATACAATAAGTCCAAACACTGAAGCACAGTATTTATGGTTTGAAATGCCAAACAAAGCATATAACTTAAATATCCAGAGATGTGCATTAATTAACTGCAGAGATAATGGACCAAAGATTAAACAATATATACACAGAGAAAAAGAAAATAAGTCTATTGAACAGAACTGTGTTTTCAGATGTTTGGTTTAGCATCGCATACAAACAAATATGACTGCAGAATAGAGATACACTGAGATGAAGTGAACAGACACAACTATAAAAGTATAATCCACAAGCATCAACTGTTATATTACCAGGCCTGATGATAGGAAGATGTAAATAGCGGCTGTAACCAGTGTTACCTCATGTCTCTGGCGGCTGGATAGCAGTAATATAGTTCTTTATACTGGCGCCTGCTCTGACCCTCCAGGTCAGTAACTTTAGCTTTGAGCTTAGCATTATCTTCACGGAGGTTGGCGCAAGTATCTTCAAAATCCTTTACCTGCTGGCTCAGGTCGTCTGAAGCCACCTCTAGAGACGAGACGCGCTGGCCGTGGTCCTCCACCGTGTGGCGCGTTTGGTCCAATTTCGAGTCCAAGAGGTTAAAAGAGGTTTTAAACTTTGTAGCTAATGCCTCACGGTGTTGCTCGAGTAGCATGGTGATAGCTTCCATTGTTAAGCTAGCGTCTTCTTTTTTGGCCGACTTGTTGTTTTTGGAAGACATTGTAAAAGTAGACTACCCTTGGTCGATTAGTGGATGAAAGTTAAAGCAATGGCTTTGTTTGCGTGGCGTAGTAGAGGGATGGATGGATGAAAATTGAGAAATTAAACGGAGCTCTCGCAGCGTGCGTCTACTCCATCAGCCTATCAACCGGAAGCCAATAATGTTTAAATAAGAATAAAACACTCAACTGATAGAGGTCAGTGTCTCCTTCATATTTTCCTGTCCCCGCTCTGGTCCTAGATTGTGTTAGAAGACAACCTGAGAGTATTTAAGATTGGTATCTATTGGGATACATTCTTCTCAAATATTCTCACTTTCCACATACATTGCAGCAGAACAACAACTTTAAAAAAGTTTATAACGCCATTTACAGAACATGTATTGTCCAATATGCATTTAAAAAATATTCATATCTTCTTTTATAAAAAATGCAATGCAAGAAATTCTCACAACAGGCCTCAAATACTTTAGGCTGTGATAAAAACCAAGGGAGCTACAACAAAAAACTAAATGTGAAATTTATAGTTCAGGATTTGACTTTTCCCCTACACACCAAGTGATTATATATTATTTGCTTTCTTAATTTGAAAAGTGATACGTCACGGTTGACGAACTATTAAATTTTGTGTTGCATTTGCTTTTACTACAAGAAAGTAAAACAACTGACTGAACCTTGTCGGGCTGAATCTCGAACATATTGTGTACAGTGATTCCTCCCCTGTGGACAAGGTGGTCATTCTATTCTGGAGAAAAAATGGCAAAGCAGTAAGTGCACTCTGGTTCAGTTTAATAACTGAAAGACTGAATTGAAATTGAAAATTGAATTGGTTTTCATAAGCAAAACTTACGGGACCACTGTATTGTTATAATTGGTGACCCCTAAAAATTTCAGGCATATTAATGTTAACCTAAAACAGTGAGACGTCTTCCTTTAATTATAGTCAGGTGCCTTATATTAAAACTAACAGGCACAATATGTTGCATACAATCGTCCCCACTCATATAATTTCCTGTGTTTACCCACCAGAGTGTGACAAAACCATCAGACTCCTAGAATCAAACCTTATCTCCTGACCTCTTGGCCCCTTAACAATCCTGGAAGGAGAACACAGAACACTTCATAGCGTGAGATCAATCAGTACCAGCAAAATTTCTAATAAGTCCCACTAACGGCTCCGACACTTGAATGTTCCTCAGATAAGATTAGTATTTACCTTTCTTCCATTTCTTTAAAACCTAAGTAGCCTAAGGTTATCAGACCAGTCATCAATCTAAATTGTGTTTTAGTTTAGTTTTTCTGTTCATATTTTAGTTGTTTAAATTATAAACAATCTTGCTTTACTGTCGGTGCACACAGCAAAGTCTTGTTATCCTTCTCTCCTCTCGCCATTTGTGACGTCAATAAGAGAGTGTTTACATTAGCGCCTTGTAAGCTGATAAAAGTTTCGTCCTTCAGAGCTGTGGCAAATTCTGAGCAGTGCTACTGTAAAAGGACCTATTTACTTTAGTTGTTAATGTTCACAGCTCCATGATTTATTACTTTCTCTATTCCATCCATCTATCTATTCATCCATCCATTTTCTTCCGCTTATCCGGGGTCGGGTCGCGGGGGCAGCCGCTTAAGCAAGGACACCCAGACTTCCCTCTTCCCAGCCACTTGGACCAGCTCCTCGGGAGGAATCCCAAGGCGCTCCCAGACCAGCCGAGAAACATAGTCCCTCCAGCGTGTCTTGGGCCTTTCTTTGGGCCTCCTCCCGGTGGGACATGCCCGAAACACCTCACCAGGGAGGCGTCCAGGAGGCATCCTGACCAGATGCCCGAGCCACCTCAACTGACTCCTCTCAATGTGGAAGAGCAGCGGCTCTACTCTGAGCCCCCTCCGGATGACTGAGCTTCTCACCCTATCTCTAAGGGAGAGCCCAGACACTCTACGGAGGAAACTCATTTCAGCCGCTTGTATCCGTGATCTTGTTCTTTCGGTCACCACCCAGAGTTTGTGACCATAGATGAGGGTAGGAATGTAGATCGACCGGTAAATCGAGAGCTGAGCCGAAAGGCGAAGCTCTCTCTTCACCATGACAGACCGGTACAGCGCCCGCATAACTGCAGACGCCGCACCAATCCGTCTATCGATCTCCCGCTCCATTTTCCCCTCATTCGTGAACAAGACCCCCAGATACTTAAACTCCTCCACTTGGGGAAGGACCTCATCCCCGACCCGGAGAAGGCACCCCACCCTTTTCCGGCTCAAGACCATGGCCTCGGATTTGGAGGTGCTGATTCTCATCCCAGCTGCTTCACGTTCGGCTGCGAACCGCTCCAGCGAAAGCTGTAGATCACGTTCCGATGAAGCCAACAGGACCATGTCATCTGCAAAAAGCAGAGACCCGATCCTGAGGCCACCAAAACTTATCCCCTCAACACCTTGGCTGCGCCTAGAAATCCTGTCCATAAAAGTTATGAACAGGATCAGTGACAAAGGGCAACCTGGGCGGAGTCCAACTCTCACTGGAAACAAGCCCGACTTACTGCCGACAATGCGAACCAAACTCTGGCACCGGTCGTAAAGGGACCTAACAGGGCGTATCAAGGGGCCCGGTACCCCATACTCCCGAAGCACCCCCCACAGGGCTCCCCGAGGGCCACGGACGAGCGCCTTCTCCAAGTCCACAAAACACTGTAGACCGGTTGGGCGAACTCCCACGCACCCTCCAGGACCCATCCTAGAACTACCAGATGATCACCAAGTCATGCAGCAACCATTATTTGTCAAAATCAAACACACAAATAAGTCGGACTTGCTTCACCGAACTTCTATAAATGAAAATTCTAGCAAAACATCCAGCTTCATGGATTCAGAAACAAGTATTATATTGTTTTCTAAGTTAATATGCTCAGCATTCTGAAAATTATTTCATTTCTGAAAAGTTTAATAACCTTTGACACTTCCTGGGCTCAGTGGGGGAGCCAGGCTTTGGTGAACTGGTCTGCCAGGCTTTAAGGTCATGAAGTTATAGTTAGCTCATAAACTTGGACATAGTAATGAAAACGACATAATATGACCTGCATGATCTGACCTTAATGAACCCTTCAAATGTCATTTGACACCCCATGAATAACTGATGTCTCCCATCCTTATACGAGCATATTGGTTTACTGTACAATATGAAGTTGATTGGATTGTTACTTTTCCGATATTTACTCCTGATCATTAGCATCTGGATAACATCTATAGACTTTGTTTTTCATTGTACATTTTCTTGTATTCTAATATTTTTTTTCTTTTTCTTTCTTCTTTTTCTAAAAAAATACACTTTCACCGAATCATTAAAATCAGTTGCCTTATATGCACCAGCATGCTAACACACACACATAGATGTGGGGTCTCTGGTGTTTAAGGAAATATTCTTGGGCTGAGGTTATCATTACTAGAGCTTGATTAATCGGTACCATGAGTTTTTCTGTGACATTGTTATTGTATTTTTATATCTATTTTTGTGTGATGTGGTTGTGTAATTCTTAGTTCGCAATGTTTGGTTGGTTTTGTCGATGTTTCTTTTTCGTTTTTTGTTTTGTTTTTCCCCCTCTCTCTGCCGTCCTGTGGGTATGGAGGCAGACTTCAATGTCTTCCTGTGTTTTCTTTGTTCCCCTTCCTCTCTTGTATTTTCAACTCACCCTCTCTCGTGACTTTTTGTTTCCTACCTCTCTTCTTCATCTTCCTTCTTTCTTCTCCTTAATTTTCCGTCTCCGTGTCCATATCATCAGGAAATAAAAACCCCAACAATTCATAATAAAGATTTTTCACACATATATCAAGTGGAGTACTATAGCAAAAGCTGTACTGCTCCGCTTGTGAAAGTAAATCTGTTGGGCTTCTACTTGGTTCTCAGACACCAATTCTGAGCTCCACACTGCCAAACAGGACACGTTAAAATAAAGAAGAAAAAAAATATCAGTTGCATAGAAAATGTTGACTGCCTGAGTTTCTCTTAAGTTTATTTTGACTGAGCAAACCCTAAATTCCTCTGTTGCAGGGCTTCAAAAACAGGTCAGAGTTGCAAAGAAGGAATCAACATCTTTCATTTCCTCACCTTGCAAGTTAAAACCCATATTCAGATGGCTGATCTTATCAACCAGAAAATGACACTACCAGCTGTAGTCATCCACTCTACACTGTCTGCTTTGTATCCAAAAGTTCTACAGTCTAACAATGTAAATGCATCACATCAATCAGTCAGTGTGCTTCTGCATGTCATATCCTTGGCGATGACTCACGAAGGTCAAAAGGGTAAACGACAAGGCTGTGGATGTTACAAAGTCGACGTGTCAGCGGAGCAGGGACAATGTCCAGTAAAAATATTGTTTTTCTAGCCGCTGCCATTGTGTCCTGTGTGTATCACTGCCAGATCGTGTTCGAGCATGTGCATGTTTTTATTTCTCACATGGGTGGTGCATCTGTGGTTTCCTCACCGTCTGCCAAAGAGATAATAATGTTGAGGCTACTGAACGAACTGGATCTCCAAGCATCCTTTCACTGAACGAACTGCATCTCCCAGCACCCATTGCGCTGCCCTCGACCCATTCTCATTGGTCTTTGGCCAGTGATGACATCACAGAGTTGATAAAAGCAGCGCGAATAATGAAATCTTGGTCTTTTGGTTCCCCAGCGGTGCTGCAAGGAGAAGCTTTAATCCACTGCTATCATTTTCCCTTTTTTCGTTCAAACCAGCTGGACCAGGAAGAACGTCCCTTTTAAACTTCGAAGTGAATCGGCCGAGCAAACAGACTCCCCGTCGGCGTAACCAGGGAGTCAGCTGGCTATCTGAGCTCTATTGAAAAACGCCCTCAGAGTCCCTCAGAGCCTAAAGGTGGACGTCCGCTTTTTCTGACCTCGGTTTTGCGCAAACCGCTCGTTTAAACTGGACACTTTCTACGTTCTTCGTCGTGGACTGTGGAGAGCTGCCCCCACCAAGTAGGATTAAACTGATTTATATCTCTCGGTCTGGGTAGAGGAGAGGTTTTGACGGTTAATATCTGTTTTCTGTTGGTTAAAATAAGTCTGTCAACTTGTTAACCACTGTTATTCTTGGTCGTCTGTCGCTGTACACCGACCCTGAATGTGCATGCTTTTTGTGTTTTATTATTTGACTTTGGTTGCAACCAGAAGCAGTATATTATATTGTATTATTTCCTTGTTTGTTTATTGTCCGCTGCGGTCGGCGCGTGTCTGTTTAGACAGGTCGCGTGGACTCAGTAGATCTCCTTTCTCCGTCGCCCCCGTTTCCTTTGTCCAAGCCACCATTGCTAATGAAACTAGCCTTTGTTGAATCGCCACGCTGTCTTCCTTTGTCTTCCTTTGTGAACCGATTGCGCCAATTGATAAAGCTTGAGTTATTTATCGCATTGAAGGGGTGAGCTGAACCCCCCCCTCATTCGCTCACTGTCTCCCACACACGCACACACAGCCGCACACACACGCCCCTTCCCTCGACGTTAACTTTGTTCTATATTTTTGCATGCGTTAGAATAGATGGAAATTATGAATGAAATGTAATCTGCAAGGTTGACCTATTTCATTAATAAATTCCCTTAAGTAACGAGAAGTTTCCTGTGCTATTTCAGTGTGCTGTGAAGTTTGTTTTAACCCAGCGGACGAACTCTACGCCTTTTCAGAGAGACTGACAGTCTGGTTTAATTAAAATTATCTCATTTATGAGATTGGTGCCCCTATATCTTTAATAAACAGGTTAAACTCGAACGTCATCAATAATTATATTAATATCAAATTATTGATTATAATTATTGATGCTCAGAAAACCAGACAACAAATATTTATTATTAATAGTTACAACAATAAATCACCTAATTCAAAATAGAAGCTGAGTAATGGTGCATCTCAGAGAAAACCCGAGACCACAAGCAACTGCAGCGTTGGGTTGAGATCCAGAAAGCAAACATCTTTAGTGTAGCAGCTTTACATTCTCTGTATCACAACATCGCAAAAACAAGGAATAATTCTTCAAAGCAGTAGTCCACCTATATCTATCTGAAGACTGCTTGCTATTTTTTCTCTCTCTGCACTCTCCAGTTCATGACTTATGTAACTCTGCTCCCTGGCGAATGTAATAGAAAAGACACAATTTAAACAAAAGAACAGAAAATGATCCATCCATCCATCCATCCATCCATCCATCCATCCATCCATCCATCCATCCATCCATCCATCCATCCATCCATCCATCCATCCATCCATCCATCCATCCATCCATCCATCCATCCATCCATCCATCCATCCAAATGTGTGTGGCTCTTGAGGAATCTAAAGGAAGTGGCGTGCTGATCAAACACAGGCCTGCCCTCTCCATATGTTTTGACAGTCCTTTAAAGAAAATGGGAGTGTCGTTAGACACAGCACTTGCATCGACAGATGATGAGGCTGCATGTCTTCACATCCCCGCTGACGGAGAAGTATACACTAGGCTTTTAGGCTGAGTCGAGGAGCAGCAACTGTACTACAGCAGACAAGGCAACTGTTTGTCTTTTGATCTCCTGCCCTATCCAACCATAACTCGAGAAACAAGACACCAATGCCATGCACACACGTAGGAGGTTTTAAAAAAAAAAAACAAATATTCTCAGTACCTCATTAAAAAGAAAAACTCGCTCCACACCTAACCGCATAAGTGCATTGTTAGATTCATTCACAGACATGCCAAACCTGTAGGGGGCAGTAGTTCCCCCAAATCTTGTACTATCCGAATAACTTTCTAATTTCTAACTTCTACATACAGCAGTAATTGAGCTTGTAAAAACAAGCAAGCAAAAAGTGCTTGGACAATCGATAATACCAACACAGCTCTGAGGGCATAACTGCTGTTTCTGAATGGAAACACAGGTTGCACAAGTGATGTTGGAGCATTTTTGTCACAGACAGGGACATTGCAAAATAAACCTCCAGGTTATTTATGTCCACAAGCAAATGCTTAAAACTGAGAAAACGCAATTCTTTACTTTTTGGTACCCTAAATCTGCGGTTTCGTGTGGATGTCAGGCCAAATCATAAAAAAAATATCTTTGTTTTGTGAGATACACGGCTACGTGTGGACAAGGCCTAAGACAGCTGAACTCCACTGCCTGCAATTTGAATGAGCAAGTTACACATTTTTTTGTCTCATGATCAGCTGAAAGGTCCAAACATGTGCCAAAATAGCTATGCTGCCAGTCTTTTGACCAACACCAGGAAAAAGGATCATATTACACCTGTTCTTAAATCCATGCACTGGCTCCCTGTTTGTAAAATTATCAAATTTCAAATCTTGGTGACAGTCTATACATCTCTCAATGGTCTTGGACTGAAATACATTTCAGTTGCTGGTCAGGTATAATAATCCGTGTAGATCTTTCAAGTCATCAGAGACCTCTTCACTCTGCGTTCTCAGGATCAGAATACTATACTGTATTAGTCTCCTTCCTGTATCGCTCTGCAACCAATTGCCTAAAAACCTGAGATGTGCAGCAATTTTGACTCTTTAAATCAGAACTGAAAACATTACTGTTCACTGCAGCTTACTCTTAAATGGTAAAAATTGCTTTATCATTTCTTTTACGCATTTGATTTTATTTGCTCAAATTCGCCATTTTGACTTTTCTTTCCCTTAATGTGATCATGTCTCATACTTTTATTACCTCCACCAAGGAGGTTATGTTTTTGCCAGGGTTTGTTTGTCTGTCTGTTAGTTAGCAACATAACTCAAATAGTTATTGGTGAATTTTGATAAAATTTCCAAGAAATGTCTGTAATGGGACCATGAACAGGTGATTAGAATTTGGGGATGATCTGTAACCCGCCATTACCAGAAACGTGATTTTCGTGAATAACTACTGCAAAAACTTTAGACAAGTGTGAAATCTCAACACACTCAATGACGTTGAGATCTGGGCTCTGTGGGGCCATACCATCACTTCCAGGACTTCTTGTTCTTCATGACGCTGAAGCTAGTTCTTAATGACTTTGTCTGTATGTTTGGGGTGGTTGTCCTGCTGCGGAATAAATTTGGGGCCAATCATATGCCTAACTCTTGGTATTGCATGGTGGATAAGTATCTGCCTATATTTCTCTGCATTGAGAACACCATTAATCCTGACCAAATCTCCAACTCCGTTTGCAGAAATGCAGCCCCAAACATTCAAGAAACCTTCTGGACCGGGAAAAACTAATTTCAAAGCTTCGAAGTGCTCATCCTGTTCGTGTATCTAGTTCGAGCTATATCAGAACTGTTCCAAGTCAGTTCGTTAGACGTCGACCTGCAGGCCACCCAGCCTGCAGTTGGGCCACACAGTCCTTAAAATCCTGTGCAGGTCCTAACTCTCTTTCTTGCTCAACTACAGACACAATTTGCTCTCCTCCTAGTGGACTGGACCTCCTTCAAAGCAAAGTAGGACTGAACCGATTCATTTGTACTAATATTGTGTCTGGGCGGAGATAAATAGAGAAAATAGAGCTTTAACGAGTTAGATCTCATTCATTGTTGTGTTTGAAACTGTTTGTTTTATCCTGAGCGGATTATGCCTTTCTTTCTTTTTCCTTCTTCTCCTTTTCCTCTCTCTTTTCCTCTCTCTCTCTCACTCCCCGATCACCCAGTCGGCAGAGTCGGAGGATGGCTGTCCCTGCATGGATTTGGGCTGGTGTCTTCGATTGCCTGGTTTGGTGGCGTGCTCTGGCGGGGGGCTGTGCCCTGGGTCATGCAGTTAGTTACTGGGTTGGATTGGTCTGACGCTAGTGGTCGTGGGCACTGGGGATCGCTGAAGATACGTGTGCAGCATGTGCAGCATGTGCATGTGTAGCATGGGTGGGTTGTTCTTGTTCTTGTGATCTGTGGGTGGATTGTTGACAGGAGAGGCCCCAGAGAGGATGTACCAGCAAGTGGCATTGGTGCACCGCTGCATATGTGGTGTGGCGGTGGCGGTGTGTCTGGGGTGCTCATTGTACTCCCCTTGGGCTGGGGTGAGGATGGATGCGCTGCACGGACACTGAGAGTTCGCTGTTTGGTGGTAGCTGTCAGGTGGCTTGATGGGGGTTGGGTCCAGCATCTCCACTTGATGGCCTGTTCTGTGAGTTTTCTGCCTGGTTCATTGGTGGGTTTGATTTGCCTTGGCTGGATGCTTGGTCTTGGTGCTCTGCGGTGTGCGGGATTGAGATTCGGAAGCTGGTTGACCTCGGTGTCCAGGTGTTGGCTGGGCTTGGCCTGGGTATGCTGTCCGTCCGCTGTGGCTATTGGTGTGGGGCCCGACATGGGACGGAAGGTTATTGGGATGTCAACTGTTGGAATTGGCCGGGGTGGCAGGAATGTATTTTGGCCATTGGCTGGCCATGGCCCCCGCGGCCTGGTGAGGGAAGGGGGCCCCCGTTGGCTGATCCCTGGCTGGGTCCCGCTGGGGGGGGGCGCCTTAGGGCCTCAGGTCCATGGCTGGATCCGCCCTGGCATGGCCGGCTACTGGCGGTGTCCATGGGCTCGTCGTTTATTCCCCTTCCTCTCTTTTATCTTCAACTCACCCTCGGACTCTTACATTTTTTTCCCTACCTCTCTTTATCTTTCTTTTTTTCCTTTTATTTTCCGTCTCTGTGTCCATATATAAAAAAAACAGCAATTTCTAATAAAGATTTTTTACATATATATATCAAGTGGCGTACTATAACAAAAGACGTAATGCTCCACTTGTGAAAGTTTTTGGGCTGGTAATCGGACACCAATTCTGAATGCCACACTGTCAGACAGGACATGTTATAAAGAAAATAAATAAATACATAAAATAAAGGTGACATGTCTATGGTACATCCCATCCTTTGCCAAATAAAAACGGGAGAAAACGCATCCACCCCAACCCTCTACCCTAGCAACATGTGTACAAAATGGACGTATTTTACTTTTTTTCTTACAAATATGAAATATGCATTGTGCTGCCTGTATTACTGTGGTTTAAGTAATCCATTAAAGAGAGGTGTCCCAGCTGCATCGGTTCCTCTGGTTTGGTAGATTCTGAGCGAGTGACAGCAGAGCTGGATTCTGCCAGTCTGGGTGGGACGAACCGCTGAGGAGTAGGCCGATCGGTGGATCTCGGTCGAAAGTATAATCCTGCGATCGATCTCCAGGGCCAACTGGAGTCTCTACCAACCTTTATGTAATTGGCGAGGCTTTCCAGGAAGATCGACTTGAGGGCCGAATCCCCCCATCTGAGCTTGGCGGTCAGAGTCTTAAAATCAGCTGCGAAGCGATGAACTGGGTGATGGTGTTGATGTAAGTGGAGTAGCTGGGTCTCTGAATCCACTTCGCTTCTGGGTGGTACAAACGTCTTCCGTAGTTCCTCCACGAACTTGGCGTGGTCATTGCAGAGAGCAGACCTCTGATTGTATAAAGCTGCGGCCCAGTTTTGGGCTTGACCAAGACTGGGCCGCAGCTTTTCTAAGCAGAGAAAGCAGAGATGTCAGCAGTGCCACCCTGGAGGGTGATGAGGCATACATAGTAAGTTGACAATCAAAGATCATGTCCAGTGCAGCAAACAATCCATCTGGTTTCCTCTGTACCATTCCACTCCTCAGGTAAGCAGATCCGAGGTTCTGGAGCTGAAACAGGGCGAAGTTGAAGTGTGTTGACCCAACTGGTGAGTCTGATATGAGCCTCTAACAGGGCTTCATGTTTGGAGGCAAGGCGGTCAAACAGGTTGTGCAGATGCGTCACTTCCGCCCGGAGCGCCTCCACTTCCGCTGGAGCGCCATTAGTGGGCTCAGTCATCCTGTCAGAGCCGCTGTGATGGAAGCGGCGGCGAAGAGGTTCTTTAGCATTCCAAACGTGGAGGAGAGCCGTAGCGGGATGGCGAGGCCACCCCACCAAATTTTAACTTCACGTATTAAACGAGGAATTGCAAAAGGGGAGGCGGAACTGCTTTTATTAGTTCATCAACGCTTTCTGCCAAACATGTTTTATTTGATAACTTTAGCACTTTTGAATATATTGCAACTGATTTTAGCACTCCTCAGATTGTATGCTTCACAGTTTATAGGCCTCCTAAAAAGAGTGCACTTTTTATTCAAGAATTTTCATCAATTTTTTTTAATCAATTTTGCACAACTCTTATGAAAGAATAATTTTAGCTGGTAATTTTAATCTACATTTAGATAACCTCTTAGATCCTTTGTCAAAATATTTTTTAAATATTTTAAATTATATGGATTTTAGTCAACATGTAATGCAGCCGACTCACAACAGAGGACACACCCTTGACTTGGTCATCACGTATGGCCACTTTGGTCCTGCCAAGCTCCTCTTAAAGTGACCAGGGCTGTTCTAGGACCAGAAACCAGAGGCAACGTGACAGAGGGGGCATTAGAATAAGCTGTATCCTCTGTTGTTGACTTGTCTGTCTCTGACCATTACTGTGTGTTTTTTAATATCACCAGTTTTATCCAGTAGGAGACCTCTGTGAGAACTGTCAGGAAACGCCATCTAACCCCTGAAGTGGCTAAAGTGGCTGCAGGTACAACACCATGGAGAAACGAAGAGTTTTATGTGGGGTCATTTTAAACTGTAAAGCACTTTGTAATGCAATTTTGTATGAAAAGCGCTTTATAAATAAAGTTTGATTGATTGATATGATAAGACCCAGGAAGTTTGGTATAGCTGTGAATGTGTATGTTGAAGTTATTACACAGTGAATGTTGAGAAGGCAATGCCACGCCGACCTGCTTTGACACAGCAAAAATCTTTTAATAACTTTTGATCCCCAATGCCTGAAGTGAAAAGCTCTAGGAGGAGTTTGTTCAAATACAACGTGTGTAAAGCTTCTTGTCCATCTTTGATAGACCCAACCACTTCAGAGTCATCTGAGGATTTTGGCAGATGACAGGTCTCTGACTTATACATGAAGTCTGAAGTGTACAGAGTGAAAAGGAATGGTGCTCCTGTGCTTCTGACCACCTGGTTTGACACACAATTCTTCAGTCTCACAAACTTTGATCTGTCTGTCAGGTAATCATCTACCCTCATGGAGCTGCTGAATTAATAGAGCTTTGTTGACTGGTCTACATGTCTTTTGTGGATCTGGAGAAAGTTTTTACATCCATGTATTCTGGTCGATATATTATTATTACATTGATTTTTGTTGTAGAAAATACTCTTATATCAGATCTTCTGTTCCTTCTGAGTCTCTGCTCTGTCTTCTCACATTCCGAGACGGTCATGGCAGATTGCCGCTTGTACTGAGCCAGGTTCTGCTGTAAGTTTTTTTCAATGTTAAAGTGGAGTTTTTCCTCTCCGCTGTAGCTACATGCTTGCTCAGTATGAGGGATTGCTGTGGTTGGAAGTCTGCATCAACGGGACGCACCCTCAAGTCAATGACCCAATGCAACCTGCTGGGATTCCTTAAATAGGAAACTAACTAAATCTTTAAAATAATTTGAATGTTTGTATAGTTGTATTGAAATGACATTTCTTGGAAAGTGCTTTGAGATGGCATCTGTTGTGAATCGGCACTACATAAATAAACTGAACTGAATTGAATTCTTTGGGGGCATTCTTTGGAGGGTTGGTGCAACAGTACAGTGGTACCTGGGATGCTCTAAAAGTCCTTGTGTGAACAAAGCAAGATGTTGTCTTCATTCTCAGTTCAAAGTCAGGCTTCTTCTAATGTGGCTCTGTTGGCATCTTCAGATGGACTGCTTTTTCGGGGTTATAGTTCAGTCTTGAGCGGAGGAGTTGAAGTAAGTGATGGCAGGATGGAGGGGGATCTAGATAGAAGAATTGGGGTTTCATCTCTGATATAGGTGCTGATTCTGTTTGGGTGGTAAAGAAGAGGTGATCAAAACAGCAACGCATGGTGCATTACAGTGGTACCTGCGATGTTCTAAAAGGCTATACAGTCTTTGTGTAAACAAAGCAAGACATTGTCTTCATTCTCAGTACAAAGTCAGGCTTCTTCTAATGTAGCTCTGTTGGCATCTTCAGGTGACCAAAACAGACCAAAACAGCAAAGCAAACATTTAGTAGTTCACCTTCAGCACTCTCCTTGTATATTGTCATAACAGATGGATTATGACTGAAAGAACAAGACCCCAGATACAATTCAATGCAACTTGGTTTATTTATATAATGCCAATTACACAACACATGTCATCTCAAGGCACTTTACAAGAAAATAAATTGAAATAGCAAATAATGCAATTGGAGAGTAGTAGAAGCGAAGAGTAGCAGAGTGAACAAAATGATTAGTCTGTCCTCTAGCTATCAAAACTGATAGTAGCATGACTACAGAGATATCTTAGGATAACCTAGCCCGTTAGAATGAGACATGCAGTGGGGCAGAGCGAGGGAGAACGGTCTGTCTGGACTGCAACCCCCCCCCAACCGAGGGCTGTTAAAGAAGAAGCAAAAAACAAACTGCATTTATTTCTTATGGTCATTCTAGTTTTCAAATTCCCAGGTCTTAGTTACAACTTGAGGGAAGTTCACAACATATTGTTTTGCAAAAGGCAAACACAACTAAATTAACATTTAATTTCAGTATCACTACAAATTACAACACATTTTTCCAAATAAACTTACCCCCAGAGTGAAAAAGAGGCACTTCAAGAAATGTTCAGTGGCCTTGTTGCTATGATACGTGTGTGACAGTAAATGGTGCGTGTACATGATGCAGCAGAATTACCATAATAATGTGGTTGACTGCCGTCCTCATCAGGGTTAAAGGTTTTCTCTTTGGAATCATGGAATCCCTCCCTGAGCCTTCTCTATTGTGAAAGACTGTCTGTAACTGTCATCAGCATATCTGCTGGTGTGGCTAATTTGTAGAGGTTAAGACTGTAATCCAGAGAGTGGAGAGGAAATAAAGAGTCATTTCTGTTGTGAGCTTGTAAATAGAAGAAGTTGGGCAAAGTCACTGTCTTAGACACAAGCTGTGTGCTGACACAGATTATGACACACCTTGGAACAGACAGCAAAAAGAAAAACACTTAGTATTTAGTACTGTTGAAGCAAACGTTCTTCATTTAATAACCTGATACAACACATATACGGATTACTACTTCACCTTAATGGAGAATGCCAATAAAATTTTATTCGGTGTAAATGTACATACAGCAGGGTAAAAAGTGTTTACACACCTGCTGATTTCTTTTATTTGGGTGGGGGGGGGGGATTATCTTTGCTGCTACTTTAACCTGATTTTACCAGGGACTAATGAACTCTATCCATCCATACACACATTCATCCATACAGCCTTGTTGGAAGTTTTTCTTTTCTTTGTTGTGTCTTCATTTTTTACAATCATGTGCAGTCTTTTTCAAAGCTTCATAACATCATCATCATTGATGATGGCTATGTTATATTAACATGCTGCATGCATGAGCTGGTACATGAGCTGGTGTATTGGCGTGACTTTATAATGTAAACAGTGCTGTTTGTTTTTTTATGCTTGTATAAATGTATTGAAATGACTTCTTGTTAAGTGCCTTGAGATGACATCTGTTGTGAATTGGCGCTATATAAATAAACTGAATTGAATTGAATTGAATTGAAATTGAATTATGCAGAGACATCGTTGCAACACACTCACATGCAGACACACACACACACATGCAGACATTAATTACATAGAAGCCCCACTCTTCTTTGGAACTTCCTCTGGGTTGGTGGCTTATCATTGAGTGACTTGCACTCAGTTTGTTGTGAGACCAAAGTGACGCCTCTCAGCTGCAGTAAGAAATCTTATTCCTTCAAACATCTACTTTTGTTTTATGCACCTTTAGAGTTGCTTGGATTTCTCACTTTGCTTCTTTTTAATTGCTAACAAGCTCCTAACTGCAGCCTGACCTTCTGAATCTTAAGTTATTTATTTATGGTTTTACAGAGTTTAGACAAAAATGGAAACAACTTATAAATACGTCTACTACGATGACTACGACAATCAGACCTTCCCACCACCAGTTTCACCATGCAGCAGGGAAGACGTTAACTACCTGGGAGCTCAGCTATCCATCCTCTACTACATCATGTTTGTCTTCAGCCTCTTTGGCAATGGGCTGGTCATGGTCATCATCTATCGGTAAGTGCGTCAAGTCAAGTTCCGAAATAGATCAACTTTTACAATATCTTAAATTTTATTATCCTAATTGAAAATCCAAGTCATATTAACATGCTGCATGCATGAGCTGGTACATGAGCTGGTGCACATTCAAAAAACAGCAAGTTGCCCACAGTGCTAAACAAAAAAAATGCACTGGTTTAAACTGAGCTGTAGAACTTTTCTGAAGCTTTTTCTAAACTAATGAAATACTGAAGATTTGTTGTCTTGTTTCCCTCTGTGAAGAGTTCAGATTTGGTTGAAGCAATTTCAGTAATCTCAGTTTTTCTCTCCCATTATAACTTCTCTCTTATTGTCCAAACTAATGGCTACTCGAAGCGATACTTGTTTCAGAACAAATTTCCAGCAAAATTTACATGGTGGTTTAGGTGAATATCTTTTTATACAGGCTGGAATTATGTCAGTTTTTCAAAACTGATCTAATCTGCCAATTGCCAAGGCAGTCTGTTAGAACAAAACACATAGAACTGGGACTAAATAAGAGCACTCAAATTCAATTCAGTTTATTTATATAGCGCCAATTCACAACAGATGTCATCTCAAGGCACTTAACAAGAAGTCATTTCAATACATTTATACAAACATTCCAATCAGTTAAAAAGTTTCCTATTTAAGGAATCCCAGCAGATTGCGTCAGTCATTGGCGTGAGGTTGGGCCCCGTTGATGCAGACTTTCCAACCACAGCAATCCTTCAGCAATCCCTCATACTGAGCAAGCATGTAGCGACGGTGGAGAGGAAAAACTCCCCTTTAACAGGAAGAAACCTCCAACAGAACCAGGCTCAGTAGGAGTGGCCATCTGCCACGACCGTCTGGGGGTTTGAGAAGACAGAGCAGAAACACAGAAGGAACAGAAGATCTGATATAAGAGAACTTTCTATGTTACAGAAAGTAAAAAGTTGATAACAGGACACAGTGGATGTTCAGTTACTGAGAGCATTCTCCCAGTCGATGCCCCCGTCCAACAGGGCATTGCAGCCAAGCAGGATACCAGACCAGGTATATCTTCTATGGAGAGAAAAACACTGAGAGAAAACAAAGTTAACAGTCGAAATAAAAGAATGTACTGTAATACAACTGGAGAGTAGTAGGAGAAAAGGAAGTAGCAGAGTGAAAAAGATTGGTAAGTCTGTCCTCCAGCAGTCTAAGCCTATAGCAGCATAACTACAGAGATAGCTCAGGATGACCTTAGCCACTCTAACTATAAGCTTTATCAAAAAGCAAAGTTTTAAGCCTGGTCTTAAAAGTAAACAGAGTGTCTGCCTCACAGACTAAAGCTGGGAGCTGGTTCCACAGGAGAGGAGCCTGATAACTAAAAGATCTGCCTCCCATTCTACTTTTAGAAATCCTAGGAACTACAAGTAAACCTGCAGTCCGAGAGCGAAGTGCTCTGTTAGGAACATATGGAACAATTAGATCTCTGATGTATGATGGAGCTTGATTATTAAGGGCTTTGTATGTAAGAAGAAGGATCTTCTATTCTGGATTTAACAGGGATCAACTGAAGGCTTTTAATGGCATTTTTTTCACTTCCTGATAGTAAAGAATTACAGTAGTCCAGCCTTGAGGTAACAAATGCATGGACTAGTTTCTCAGCATCACTCCTGGACAGGATGTTTCTAATTTTAGCAATATTGGTGAAAGAAAGAAATCCTAGAAACATGTTTAATATGGGATTTAAATGCCAAGTCTTGGTCAAAAATAACGCAGAGGTTCTTTACGTTATTACTGGGGGCCAATTTAATGCCATCCAGATGAAGTGATTGACTAATCAATTTCTGTTTAAGAACTTCTGGTCCAAAGACAGCAACTTCTGTTTTGTCAGAATTTAAAAGCAAAAAGTTTAGGGTCATCCATGTTTTTATGTCTTCCAGACATGCCTGTAATCTACCTAACTGACTGGGTTCATCAGGATTTATGGATAAATATAGTTGTGTATCATCTGCATAGCTGTGGAAATTTATCCCATGCTGTCTAATGATTCTAACAATTGGGAGCATATATATGGTGAACAGAATTGGTCCAAGCACAGAACCCTGTGGAACTCCACAAGTAACCCTTGAGAGTGAAGAAGATTTATCATTTAGATGAACAAACTGGAATCTATCAGACAAATATGATTTAAACCAGCCTAGTGCTGTTCCTTTGATCCCTGCAACATGTTCAAGCCTTTCTAAGAGAATATTATGATCAACTGTGTCAAAAGCAGCAATGAGATCTAACAAAACCAGAACAGACACAAGTCCATTATCTGAGGCCATGAGAATATCATTAGTAACCTTCACCAGTGCTGTTTCAGTGCTATGATGAGCTCTAAAACCTGACTGAAACTCTTCAAACAGCTCGTTACTGTTTAGATGCTCACAGACTTGATTAGCAACAGTTTTCTCAAGGACTTTGGATAAGAAAGGAAGGTTAGATATAGGTCTGTAATTCACTAAGTCATCTTGATCAAGGGAAGGTTTCTTGAGTAAAGGTTTAATTACAGCTATTTTAAATTCCTGTGGTACGTATCCGTTTACTAAGAATAGATTCATCATATCCAAAATGGGGCCAGGAACCAAATGGAACACTTCTTTAAATAATTTGGTTGGAATTGGGTCCAACATACAAGTTGAAGGTTTAGATGAGGCTAATATTTCTGATAATTCCGAAAGCTCGACTGAATCAAAACAGCCTAAGCACAACTGAGGTTCTACAGTTCTTTCCGATACTGCCTCATTTACTGAGGAAGAAGTAATCATGTTTGGGAGGATGCCAATGATTTTATTTTTATTAGAATTAATTGTATTTATGAAGAATCCCATAAAATCATCACTGCTAAGAGCTGGGGGAATAGTTGGCTCAACAGAGCTATGACTCTGTGTAAGTTTGGCAACTGTACTAAAAAGAAACCTAGGATTGTTTTTATTCGCCTCTATTAATGATGAAAAATATGCTGTTCTAGCTTGTCGAAGGGTCTTTTTACATAGCAGTAGACTGTTATTCCAGGTTAAATAGGAATTCTCTAGGTGTGTAGAGCGCCATTTTCTCTCCAACTTCCTAGTATTCTGCTTTAAAGTACCCAACTCTGCGTTAAACCAAGGAGTCAGCCTCCTATGGCTAGCCACTTTCTTTTTTAAGGGAGCTACACCATCTAATGCCAAACGCAATGAGGACGTAAACTGTGAACCAGACCATCAATTTCTGAAGGGTTAGAGATAGAATTGCTGCCATCCACTCAAACTAATACTTTTTCAGATGAAAAGTGATTTGATGTAAAAATCCAAAAGATAATTGCCATTTGAAAGTGTTTTAAAATGTTATTATTTGAATAGTTGTTAGTTTAAAATGATTCTCAGACTATAAAAACTGGCATCACACTCTTCAATATTTTATTTATTTTATGTATATTGGCAAGTGGGAAAACCATAGACTGTATATAAAGATGGACGGAGCCTTTCTGACGTCTCCTGTAGGTTTCTGAAGAGATGAATTGAAGCCCAGTGGGCAATTCCCACCGCTGACATCTTGGCTGCATCACACGGCGAATGATTGAGCCGATGTAGCTACGAGCTAACTGAGCTAACTGAAGCTAATTGAGATTAGTGGGCACTTTCTTTTCAATTCAATTCGGTTGAAAATACTTTATTGATCCCAGCGGAAAATTAAGTGTTGTTGTAGCTCATACTAATAAATTTTTTAAGGTGTTGTTGTAGATCATGATGGCTGTGGGCAGGAAGGATTTTCTGTAGGGGTCTGTGTTGCAGCGAAACTGAAGAAGCCTCCGACTGAAGACACTCTCGTGAAGAGGATGCTGAGGGTTGTCCATAATTTTTTTGATTTTATGAAGAATCCTTTTTTGCGTCATCATCTCCAGTGGTTCCACAGTAGGAACCAGAACAGAACCAGCCTTCTTTATCAGGTTGTTTAGCCTTCTTAAGTCTGTGACTCTAACCCCCAATTTCCAGTGCATGCGCTCCGCTCCGGTCTGGTCCGCCACGCACTCTCGCGATAAAAGCCAGTGACAAATGCGGAAGTCAGAACAAAATTCTTCATTCCGTGGGAAACGACAGAAAAGAACAGTTATTCTCTGTTATTTTGTGTCAAGATATTTAGGACAACATATGTATAAATATATGCGGGCTTATATTTATATAGCTATGCATACAAAAAATGTCTAGTCCGTCTTTATTGATTTATTTTGAAAAACACCCGGAAATGTGGTTGTTCTATATCTGGTTGGTGCTTAGTGATTTGTGTAGATTGACTGCGGAGTGAATCCTGCGTCCGGCAAAAATAGAATCCATCCTATTTTTGCCAGATGGCAAAATGGCAGTGGCAGTGGAAATGCTCTCATTGACTACAATGGGAGCGTTTTTGCTGCAGAGTGCATGCCAGAGTGGAGCAGAGCAGAGAGCATGCAGTGGAAATTGGGGGTAATGCTGCTACCCCAACAGGTGATGGCTGAAGAGATTACACTCTCCACAACAGACTTGTAGAAGATTTGCAGAATCTTGCAAACCTGCAAACCTTGAAGGGCCTAAGCTTCCTCAAGAAGAGCAGTCTGCTCTGCCCCTTCTTGTAGACAGCTTCACTGTTCAGTTTCCAGTCCAGTCTGTTGTCCAGGTCAAATCTGAGATATTTTCACTCCTCAACCACCTCCACTTCTTCTCCCATGATGCATTGTTTGGCATATTCCTGTTTCTTCTGAAATCTACAATCATCTCCATTTTTTCCACATGTGATGACTGCTTCCACACCATGCCACAAAGCAGTCCACCAGCTCTCGGTATTCAGCAAAAATTGACCATCTCTGATAGAACCGACAATTACAGAGTCATCTGAGTATTTCTGCAGATGACAGGTGATTTGTACTGGAAGTCTGAGGTGTACAGAGAGAAAAGAAATGGTGAGAGTATGGTCCCCCGTGGTGCTCCTGTGCTGCTGACCACCTGGTTTGACACAATTCTTCAGTCTCACAAACTGTAGTCTGTTTGTCAGGTAGCCATTGATCCAGGAGATTGTTGAGTGCTCTACCTGTGTCTCAAGGAGTTTCTGACAAAGCAAATCAGGCTGAATTGTCTTAAATGGACTGGAGAAATCAAAGAACATGATCTTCACAGTGCTACTTTGTCCAAATGACAGTAGGTTGCTTAAAGCAGGTGGATGATGGCATCTTCAACTCCAACTCCATGGCAGTAAGCAAACTGCAGCGGGTCCTTATACGGTGTGTTCTTGTTTGGTTACTCAGGGTGGCCAACAGGAATCTCTCCAGGACCTTCATGATGTGGGATGTCAGGGCAACAAGTCTATAGTCATTTGTTGATTTTTTTCTTTGGTACTGGAACCAGGCATGATGTCTTCCACAACACTGGAACCTTCTCCTAAGTCAGGCTAATGTTGAAGAGGTACTGCAGAATCCCACAGAGCTGCTCTGTACAGGCTCTGGTTGCCAGATAGGTAGGTTTTGGCTATGAATAATTGCTTACGGCAATTATTAATAAGATTAATACTTTTATGTACAAATTACCAAGTTGAGGGGCACCACCTGGATTCCAGGAATACAATAACCAAATTGTTCAGTCTCAGTTTATGTTTATGCTTACCTGCCTGATAAGGCTGAGATAATTAAACAATAGATGAAGGAATAAGTGCTTGTTGTTCTTTGAACAGCAAGTTATTAAACATGTAGGTGAAATAACAACGGTTTTCCAAAATACAAGAGTTTAACTTTCAGGTAACATGCTTTAATCAAGAAACTCAAACTAGTAACACAACTAAACCACTAAGAAAAGAATAACTATAATAAAACTAACACCCAAAAGTAAACAGTAAAAGTGATAAATATGGACAGAAATAGAAACAAAAACCAATAAATTGATAAATGCTTAAATACCAAGGCTTGTATTGAAGAGTTTTGGGAATGAAGCTAAATTCATTTTAAACTAATTGTGGTTAGTTTAAGACTAATCAGCACCTTCTGGTTTGTTTCCAAACCACCAATTCACAATGCAAAGTCGAAGTGAAGAAAAACATTATTTGGAAGAAGCAATGTTTCAATAACCATTTGCTGAATTAGAAATCAATAAATCTTTAGATAATTGATTCTATTTTATGGATCCATCATCGCTGTGATTGATATCATTTAATATTTAGACTTTATGTTGACGTCAACGGCCGCACCAATGATGTCGATCTAATTTAGTATTTTGACTTACCAAGAAGGCGGTTTCAAAAATGGCTTAAAAAAATTAGTTTTAGTGTTCAAACTATCCGTTTTAAAGTCGATCTCTATTTTGAATAGCATTAATGGCAGTCTTTATTGTTCATGAATATAAAAGCAGTCAACGGTTGGCCGACGTGGTTCGCTAGAGCATGTAGCCAACAGCTAACTCACGTGGAGCTGCTTAAAGCCGCTCCGGTTCATTTATTAAACATCAAACAAAGGAAAACTGTTGGATTGAGTAACTCAGGTCTCAGGATATAAAACGACTTTCCGTCGAAAACCTCGAAAATCACTGTTTAAACCGCCAGACCGATCGACCCGCTTTGGACTGAATCAGAGTTGGTCGGAAAAAAAGGGGTCGGCTTGGCCCAGAAAAAGGTAGTAGAAACGGGCTAAATGGCCTGAAACAGTCCAGGCCAACCTGACTCTAGTGGCAAGGGATAATGATTTCATTTTATTTGATTGTGATGATTGTAGTATCTGAAGGGGCAGGACATTTAGATATTCAACATGAATCCAGCCTTATTGGATCATAAATAGCAGTATTACTTGCTATATGTGGGACCGAATCCGACTATAAAGTATTTGATAAATTATTGAAAGATTTCAGTGCTGTTTGTCTGCTGCATTTTGTGAGTTTTTTTAATACCCTCTTAGGGATCTAAGGTGACATTTCATTTGCTGCCGTCACTTAATGGGCTTACAGCATGCTCCCCCTGTTTGTTTTATACTGTGATTTTTCAATAAATGAAATTTTTCAATAAATGAAATCTTACACAAAGTAACAAATCGGAGTGAAAATAAACAACCCTTAAATCTTGTTTATCTTAAACTAATCTCGCTTCTGCCCAGACAGACCTTAATGAACGGTTAAAGTTCTCCAGGTTGCTCCGTGGATGATGGGGTACGCTAACACAACGTTAGCCGGCAGGCTAACAATAGCTGCGGCCCGTTAGCAGTGGGAGGATAGCTGTTGGGATGCAGGTAATAGCCTTTAGCTTGGACGGCATCCTCTCTGGCTTGGCTAAACAGCAATCAGCTCCACCTTCCTTCACTGACACAGTACCTTTTCTGCAGGTTCAAGATAACATTCAGTCTGGACGCGGTTCTGCGGCATTCATTAGCTTGTTAGCGGTCCCTTCCACACGGCAGTATCTGTAACTCAGAACGTTTCTGCAGGGCTCAGGGAAGAACAGTGGGGTTTATCTCATCAGTGGTTTGCGATTCACCTGATTGATCAGCAGTCTTTGTCGTCCTTGGAAAGATGGAGTACCTCCTAGTGCTGTCTGGCTGAAAAGCCCAAACGGAAGAGAGCAAGCTCCAATGACTAAAGCCCTTGTAAAACCTCTGGTCCTCTTCTTCTCCTGTTGGAGCTAGAATGTGGGTTAGCGCCACCCAATGGCTGTGTGTGTCGCAACACTCTCCAGCTTCTTCCTTTATGCCTCCTTGCTGTCTCCAATCTTGACCTTAAGCTGTTTCTATATACTCCTCAATAATTCCCTATCTCCCTCCCTGAAGGCTGTTTTTTCTTGTTTAGTGGTTCCTTCAGGTCACTGGTGATCCATGGTTTGTTATTAGGGAAGGATCTCACTACTCTGGTGGGGAGGATGTTGTCTACAGATAAGTTTATATAGTCAGTAACACACTCAGTCATGCCATTGATGTCCTATCCATGTACTTAGCAATAGGATAACCAGTTTGTGGTCTCAAAACAACTCTGCAGGGCTTCTTCAGCTTCATGTGACCATTTTCCTACAGTTCTCTTTGTCATAGGTTGCTTCTAAACAAGTGGTTTATATTCTGAGCAGAGAAAACAAGATTCTGATCTGATTGTCCCAGAGAAGGTCTTGGCTTGGACATGTATGCATCCTTTACATTTGCATAAAACAAATCCTAGGTCTTGTTTTCTTTTTTGGCGCAGCTGACAAACTGTTGAAAGTGTAGACAAGAGCAAGGCATGATTAAAATCACCAGATATTGCCACAAATGCATAGGAGTGCATGGCAGTGCTTTAAGAGGGCCGGTACGCACCGGTACACAGTACCACCACTTCTAAAAATAGCTCTTTAAAGTGCCACCACTTCTCCGAGCGCTCACAGCGTACCGGAACAATCATTAGTGCGTCCATAGGCGCAGATTCCAAGCACCCAGGGACAATACTGAGAGGGTGCTTGGTATCGTCCGTGGGATTGATGAAAAAATCTGTCTTACCAAGAATGAATGTCAGTTGCGATAGCTAATCAGCTCTCGAGTCTGCAACACCACAGTTAGAAAGAAGGTCTTATGCTGAAGTTGACATATATGCGTACTGTGATTGAATAAGCACTTGTGAGAGCCTGACTGGTGGCCTTTTGCAAAATATCTGAACTAAACCTAGAGATTCGTTAGCTACCAACAGCTATCGGTGTATTTTTTTAACCCACGATGGCTAAAGGAGGAGAAGGAATAAATCTGGTTGCAAGTACTGCTTTAAAGCTGCAGTCCAGAGTATTTGAGGGAGAGAGATTTTTTGAATCCGACCTACCAAGTTCCCTCCCAAAACACTCCTTCCTCCCATCCCCTTCCCTTCTTCCAGCCGTACTGTAGCAGTTGTGCACGTGCATCACCTGTGGCGACACAGCGAGTCAAAGAAGTAAGCAGCAAGCACTATTGAGCACCACCCGATTGTATTTTTGCTGTGGCAAGAAATTAGGGTCACATCAAAGCAATCAAAAATATGGTACTTTCAAAATGATATATCAATCTTCAATACTTTGTAGGGAATCCCTTTGCCTTAATCACTTCCTCACTGCACTGTGGCATTGAGGCAATCAGCCTGTGGCATTGCCTGAGAGTTATGGAAGCCCAGATTTTCTTGATGGTTGCTGTCAGCTCTTCTTTGTTTTTGGGTCCGGTGCCCCTCACTTTTTACTGGCGAGTTGGATGCCCAGTCAAGCACTGTGATGGTATGGGCATCTGACCAGGTTTAGGTCCTTCTGGCGGTATGGGCAGGGGCCAGGTCCTGCAGGAAGATGAAATCTGCATCCCCATACAGATCCTCGGCAGAAGGAATCATGAGGTCCTCAAAAACCTTCTGATAGACTGATGTGGTGACCTTGGATTTAAGAAAGCAAAGTTTACCAACACCTGCACCAGACATTGGACCCCAAATCTGACTGAATATTTCACACTGGACCTCAAGCAGCTTCGTGTCAAGTTGCGTGTTGAAGTAGGACCCAAAGTGCAGAACGTTAAATAACTCAGGTTTAATTAAATAATAAATTCCAAAACTTACAAAAATCACAGAGAGACCAGAGAGCATGGAGAACAGGGAACGCAGGAAGACAGACCAGGGATGAATAGAGAACGCAGGAATCAGGGAGGAAAGACAACGAACCAGCGAGTTGTGACTGAGTGTGGACTGTATTTATACTGAGGGGGAGTGTGAGAATGAGAGCAGAAGGAGCTGAGGACTGATTCAGGGAAGCGGTTGCAGCTGAGGGAGTGAGCAGGTGAAGATAATTAACTGGGATAGGAGGTAAAAAGGCTGGGAGACAGAAGACTCTTAAGAAACTAAAGATAATAAGTCTGGAAGGGAATCTAAAGGAAACACTGGAAAACAGAAGGAAGAAATAAATAGTAAACTATCTAGAGGGAAGAATCTAAGGAAAAAAATGAGGACACAAACAGAAGGTGAAAATATCTAAGAGCAAGAAGAAGAAACAGAAACAAGGAAGTGCCAGAATAATCTAGTAGAAACAAAGAATAACTAAACACGATAATAGAACTAAATAAGGAAAATAACTAACAAAAACACAAACACCTAGGAACCAAGACACTTGGGTTCTGTTCCTCACCCATCTTCCTCCAAACCCTTGGACCTTGATTACTGAATGAAAGGCAAACTTTACTTTCATCAGAAAAGAGGATGTTGGACCACCGGCCAACAGTTCAGTCCTTATTCTTCTTGGCCAAGTTGAGACGCGTCTGAATGTGGTGGTTTTTGACTCCCGCCTCATTCCACTCTTTCTGAATTCATGAATCTTCTCTGTTTGATAATCGGCTGAAGCCCAGCTCAGCTCTTCTGCTGGTGCATCTTCTCCTGCCACATTTTGCACTTCCACTAGACTTTCTATTGATATGCTTGGACACAACACTCTGAACAGCCAGCCTTCTTAGCTATGACCATTTGTGGCTTACCCACATGCCCTATGGAGGGTATCAATGATCGTCTTTTGGCTGCGGTCTTCCCCATATTGAATCTAACTGAGACAATTGAACCAAAGTGAAGCAATTTACCTGTGCAGGTGCTTTGGGTTTGACAGATGAGTAGTGTTTGACACAGTTTAAAACATGCATGCCCAGTAAAATTTTGGCAGATTTCTTCACATTATTCTAATTTTTGTGAATTCCTGTTTTCGTGGCTATTATGAGCTGGAAGCCCATAAAACAGATAAATAACTAAATACTAGAAATTGTTTAAGTTGTGGGCCCTGAATCTATAATCTATGGAAGTTTAACGTTTTGAATGTAATTATGGAAATAAATAAACTTTTGATATTTCTAATTTTTTGGAAAGGGTCTGTAATATTACAAAACATAAACTTCTGTTTAATGGCAGTTGGCAAGCAATGTTAAATGCATACTAAACATGCCCTACTTATTTTTTACTAAGTACTAACAAAACCCCCACTATATTCTCTATTTATTTCGTCTTCTTGGCCTCTCAGAACCAAGCTCCCTGGCTGAATTTCAACACCAGCCCACCCTGCCCAAAACAATACTTTTTAATAGCAAAGCTCTAACTATTTTGGTTCGGAAGAATAGAACATTATTTGATTAAAGAAAGTAACATTATTAATATATGCCAATACTTTATTTTTGACACTGTTTCTAATGTACATCTACAGGTGTATGTCAATAGAAGTGCCTGTGTGACATTTGAGACATGTAGCTTAGATTCTTAATTGCTTTTTGTCAATACTTTTTGGGAAGAAAAATATCTAGATATATATCAAAAATTGGATTTCACCTGAAAAATATCAAGATATAACTTTGGCCCATATCGTCCAGCCCTAGAACAAACAATAACGCCTGTTCTGTGCACGCTCAACTCTGTGCTTGCTCGTAAGCGGCTCTGTCTTAGGAATTCATCTCAAAAATACTTTAATGATTCTGCAGAGAAATTAAGTGTTGTTGTAACTCGAACTATTTAATTCTTCAAGGATTGTAGATCCTGATGGCTGTGGGCAGGAATGATCTTCTGTAGCAGTCTCTGTTGCAGCAAAACATAAGAAAACTCTGACTCAAGACACTCTGTTGTTGTAGGATAGTCCCATGAAGAGGATCCTGAGGGTTGACCAAAATTATTCAGAGATATATCAAATCAAATCAAACTTATGAAAGCGCTTATAAAGTGTTTTTCATACAAGAATTGCATCACCAAGTGCTTTACAGAATAAAATGACCTCACATAAAACCACATTACCATCCCTCCCCCACAGATTTAAAAGCATGTTCATAGTTACACCCCCCTCCCCCCAGCCCAACTCCCATGCACACACACAGTTAAAAGCAACAGTAAAAAAAGACATTGGGCCAAGTGCAGTCATCTCTAAATAGTCATCTTTAAATTCAGAAAAGGTTAACAAGTTAGCTTGCCTTAGCAACAGGCTAAAACATGAATAGGTTAGAAGGGCCACATTTAAACGTTTTGTCTTTTATTTACACCAAAAATTTTACTTTTTCAATCATGTTTAGGAATGTCAATTAATCATGATTAATTCACAGCTACCCTGTGATTAATTAGATTAAAACTTTAAATCTTTTGAGAGCCCTAGTTTTTTAAATTTATATTATTTATTTAATGTATATTTTAACATTATTTTGATCTTCTTCTGCACATTTTATTTAATTACACATAAGTTCAGCAGGACTTTGTTTTTCTACTTCAAGAAAATGTACATTTTGTTTGCTAAAGCAAAGGAAATGTTGTAACTGCACACTCTCATTTGAAATATATGACTGTTGTAACTACTAATAATAAATATTTGTTGTCTGGTTTTCTGAGCATCAATAATTATAATCAATAATTTAATATTAATATAATTATTGATGACGTTCGAGTTTAACCTGTTTATTAAAGATATAGGGGCACCAATCTCATAAATTAGATAATTTTAATTAAACCAGACTGTCAGTCTCTCTGAAAAGGCGTAGAGTTCGTCACAGCACACACTGAAATAGCACAGGAAACTTCTCGTTACTTAAGGGAATTTATTAATGAAATAGGTCAACCTTGCAGATTACATTTCATTCATAATTTCCATCTATTCTAACGCATGCAAAAATATAGAACAAAGTTAACGTCGAGGGAAGGGGGCGTGTGTGTATGCGGCTGTGTGTGTGTGTGTGTGTGGGAGACAGCGAGCGGATGAGGGGGGGGGGTTCAGTTTAACACACTCAATGCGATAAATAACTCAAGCTTTATCAATTGGTGCGATCGGTTCACAAAGGAAGACAAAGGAAGACCGCGTGGCGATTCAACAAAACGCTAGTTTCATTAGCAATGGTGGCTTGGACAAAGGAAACTAGGGCGACGGAGAAAGGGGATCAACTGAGGCCACGCGACCTGTCTAAACAGACACGCGCCGACCGCAGCAGACAATAAACAAACAAGGAAATAATACAATATAATATACTGCTTCTGGCTGCAACCAAAGTCAAATATTAAAACACAAAAAAGCATGCACATTCAGGGTCGGTGTACGGTGACAGACGACCAAGAATAACAGTGGTTAACCAGTTGACAAACTTATTTTAACCAACAGAAAACGGATATTAACCGTTAAGACCTAATTCTCCTCTACCCAGACCAAAGATTTGAACCAGTTTAATCCTACTTGGTGGGGGCAGCTCTCCACAGTCCATGACGAAGAACGTAGAAAGTGTCCAGTTTAAAGGAGCGGTTTTGCGCAAAACCGAGGTCGGAAAAGCGGACGTCCGACTTTTAGGCGCTGAGGGACTCAGGCCTGTTTTCGATAGAGCTCAGGTGGCCAGCGGACTACCTGGTTGCACGTACAGGAAAGTCCGTTTGATCGGCCGATTCACTTCGAAGTTTAAAAGGGAAGTTCTTCCTGGTCCAGCAGGTTTGAACAGAAAAAAGGGGAAAATGCTAGCAGTGGATTAAAGCGTCTCCTCACAGGCACCGCTCTGGGACCAAGCGAGACCAATGGAGACGCTTATTTCAATATTCGCGCTGCTTTTATCAACTCTGTGATGTCATCACTGGCCACAGACCAATGAGAATGGGTTGAGGGCAGCGCAATGGGTGCTGGGAGATGCAGTTCGTTCAGTGAAAGGATGATGGGAGATCCAGTTCGTTCAGTGAAAGGATGATGGGAGATCCAGTTTGTTCAGTAAAGGCCATAGCCTCAACATGACTCAATTTGAATATATAGGAGATTTGACCTGAGCACCCTCTCCTTCGATTTGCATTATGATGCATAGAGAGAGGGGGACCTCTTTTTACTGAGCCACATGTACATTCAGAATCTCTGCATTTTATGTTCCGATCCTCAATGAAAAAGCGTACCGGGACTTCTTGTTGTCCACTTAAAACACTGGTGCTGGGTCTATAGCTTAGCAACAACGGAACTGATGAACAAGGTGAAAACTCAGTTCTGCCAGTTCAATATCTGGGCTGCAGAGATGACACTTCACAGTAAAATGTCCTGGATGAAACCATCTGTTGTTGACAAGCACTGCTACTCTACATCCTTTTCTTTTCCTGCTCCTCTTCAGATCTCTGTCTGCTCGTATAGTCAGGAAGCCTGGCAGAGAGACGTTGGAGTCGGGGCTATGATCCTGCAGCCACGTCTCTGTGAAACACATAAAACTGCATTCCTGGTACTCTGAGTCATTGTAAGGGCTTGGAGTTCATCCATCTTGTTTGCCAGTGATCTCACGTTGCCCATTATTATTGATGGAAGAGAAGGTTTGAAATTCCTCCTTCTCTGTCTCCTTTTTTCCCCTGCTCTGCATCCACGCCTCCTCCTTTTCAACTCATCAGGGATTTGTGGCTTCAGTTAAAGTATTATTTCACATTTTGCAATGTTAATCAGCTTATCCAAGCTGTAAACCACCTTGTTGCCATGGTTATGCATCATAACAAGTTATCAAAAAGTGAAAGATTAACAGCAAATATCCTTCCAGCTTCACAGCTCCAAGAACCTGTACCTGTATACTTGAAAGTATACCGGTAAAAAAATGCAATCTTTCCTCATGAAAACAGAGGACCTAAGATGTTTTATCTTTGACTTATTCCTTTTTCTTTTGATGGATTTTCTGTAGAGTGTGTATATTGGGATGAGGGGTGTGAAATTCCAAGTGTTTTAGTGCATCATAACTAAAGAACATTTGTTTTACTGTGGCGTTACATTCTGGTTTATTTTCTTAATCCATATTTAACAATCAACTGACCATCTATGACCTAAAGTTTAATAAAAAATAACTGATCTGTAAGTTGTGCCCTCAATGGTATCATCAAATATTCACTACTCATGCATATGACTTTCTCTAAGGATTTTCAAGATACTTGAGAAAGCCCTGACACATCCATATGCACACCTTCAGCAATGTAGGCATTATCTTTAAAAAGATCTTCCAGATTTTACTGGGGATCAGTCAGTCCATGCATCGCCTGCGTCATGTGTTTAACTTTGGGCACAGTCTTTCTTTTTGAAGTTCTACTGCACCTAGGGCCATGTTCCATATCCTTGCGTAACTCTGAACCTCTTGTACCACTCAAAATCCCCATAGTGCAACATTTGATTGGGGTTCTGAAGAGTTTTCATCAAACAAAAAAAAGTTTTGCTCTGTTCCAACCACTTGACGGCATAAAATTGAGAGGCTGTTGGCAAAAGCACATTAAAACTGCAGAGAGCTGTGGTTGCAGATCTTGCATCATGTAGTAACACAACCCACAAACCCCTATCCCTCTTATCACTAACAAAGAACACTAAGTTATTTTCCTTTCTACTACACCTTGTACAAATGGTAGTCTTATTTGAGTATACAGATGAATTATTTTCCTTACACTCACATCTGTGAAGGCAAATAAAGAAATGGAACCGGGGAAACAAGTGAGCTCACTCACAAGGAAATTTATTAAGATGCAAAAACACTGTGGCCATAAATGTAGTTAGTGGAAGAAATGCTGCTTGGATGTCAGATCGAAAACTGGATTGCATTTTAACTTTGATTAAAGAGAATGCATTGGAAACATCTTTCAGTAACTTTTTGTTTGTTTCATTGCAGCCATTTGCTAAAATCAAAAAAGTTAATTTTAGTTCTCATTAATAAACACTCAGCACCCCCATCTTGACAGAAAAAAAGACAGAAATTTAGAATTTTCTTCTAATTTATTAAAAAAGAAAAACTGAAATATAGATTTCCTAGCATATTTTACAGTTAACTGACATCTGATCAGTCTTTCTTTGTGGATCTCACAATGAAGCTGGAGTCGAGTTTTCCGCCATTTTCACTTGGCTCGTCGACACTCCCTTTTTCCTCTACGTACCAGTGAATTCCTTGTCCACGGAGGCTTCTTTCTACCTGAGACTACTTTCACTTTAGTTGGAGGAATAGCATCAATGATATCTGAGATTTACGCGAGGAAATTATCTACCAGCTTATTTACTGAGTTGGAGTTGGGAGATGAGAGGGATGTGGTGGAAGGGTAAATACGTTTAAAGGTTTCAACTGAACTGTCCTCTAGAAAATACCTTTTTACAGTTATCTCAGTGTGGCTAGATAGTTTAGCAGATATGGTACTTTCAAAGAAAACACAAAAATGGTCAGATAATGCAATATCAATTACGGAGATGTCAGATATAGTTAAACCTTTGCAGATAATTAAATCCAGAGTGTGTCCTCTGTTTTGTGTTGGTTGTTTGACATGCTGGGTCAGGCCGAAGTTTTGAAGAGTGTCACTTAATGTTTTTGCTAGTCTATCCTGGGGGTTGTCAGTATGGATGTTGAAGTCCCTCACAAGGATTAATTGGTCATAATCATTACATATTATGGAAAGAAGATCGCTGAAATCATTGCTAAATCATAGCTAAAATCACTAAAGAAGTTAGAGTTAAGTTTTGGAGGTTTATATAAATTAGAAATAGAGCTTTTCTAGGCTAATTTATCTGGATGGCTAGGTATTCAAAAGAGTCAAATGTCCCCAAGGATACCTTCTTAAAGTTCATTGAGTTATGAAAGATTGTGGCTACGCCTCCACCTCGTCTGTGTTTCCTGCTCTCACTTAAGAAATTGTAATTTGGAAGAGTAGATTCTATCAATACAGATGTTTCATTATTTACGTCTACCCAGGTTTCTGATAAAAAAGGGCGTGCATATTATGTTCAGTGATGAATTCATTGATTAGTAATAACTTTCCTGATAAAGACCTAATTTTTAATAACGCTAACTTAAGTGATTTGATGGTCGGTAGCTGAACCTTCTGACAGGTGATCAATTTGACATTTGTTTTAATATAAAAGGATTTGGCTTTAGTTTTTTGTTTTCTCTTGCTTATAATGACTTGAATGATTTTTTTTTATGATTTTTTCCGGGTGGCAGGACAAATTCTGGGAGATGGTGGGAGTAGAATTATTGTCCTGTTCCTTTCTATATCAGATGTCTGTTATTACCAGTGGGGGCATGGGCGGAGTACATCCAGTGTTGGTCCCAGAAGCCTGATGTAGTCCAAGTGTTGGTGTTAGTGGTGACTCAGTTTTAATTTGTGCTTTCAGTCCGTCTGAGAAATCTCTAAAAGGAGAGTCATTAGGTGACAATAAGTCTGATGACATTGGAGTACTTGAAGAACACTGTGCTGAGCGATGTACATCTTTGCTCTCTGCTGGAAATGTTTGTTCTCTGTCAGTCCGTGCAGCTGTCTGGGCTGGTGATGTCACTTGGTGTGTGTAGGGAAATGTTTGTTCTCTGATAGTATCCACGGGCCATGCTTTGAAGTCAGCTCTCGGGGGCTTTATCAAGTATTTTATTCAGATAACAAAAAAATATTTGAGGTCGAGTCTCAGTCTATCTCTGTTAAGATAACGATGATTTATCTTGAACCAGTGCTTTGTACATCCAAATATTTGAAAGCTATTAATAAATGGGATCGATTTTTCAACAGATTTTATCTTCAACCATTATGCAAGGTCTACTGTACCTTTCATAATTTCCTTCAGGGACTGGTCCACTGATAAAGATGTTTATGTTTAGTCCATCAAGTCTCTTTAGCAGATCAGAGTAGTCTTTATTGAGAATCTCTGATTGCTTTTTGGCTACATCAGTTGCACCTGTGTGGATAACAAGCTTTCCCAGTTTAGGGTGTTGTTTTAAAATTGTCTGGATTTTTTCTAATATTTTTATCACTGTGTTCTTCGGGCAGCTGATAACGCTAATTATCTTGCAACAAAAATCTTTGATACCATTAATATATCTGTCATGTATTGTGAAAACGTTTGCTTAGTAGTGAGGAACTTCATTGACTTCCATTCATTTTAGTGACTGTATTATGCCTAACCCTTAAACTTTTCCTACCCCTACCTATATATATATATATACAGTGGCTTGCAAAAGTATTCGGCCCCCTTGAACTTTTCCACATTTTGTCACATTACAGCCACAAACATGAGTCAATTTTATTGGAATTCCACGTGAAAGACCAATACAAAGTGGTTTACACGTGAGAAGTGGAACGAAAATCATACATGATTCCAAACATTTTTTACAAATAAATAACTGAAAAGTGGGGTGTGCGTAATTATTCCGCCCAATTTGGTCTGAGTGCAGTCAGTTGCCCATAGACATTGCCTGATGAGTGCTAATTACTTAATAGAGTGCACCTGTGTGTAATCTAATGTCAATACAAATACAGCTCCCCTGTGACGGCCTCAGAGGTTGTCTAAGAGAATGTTAGGAGCAACAACACCATGAAGTCCAAAGAACACACCAGACAGGTCAGGGATAAAGTTATTGAGAAATTTAAAGCAGGCTTAGGTTACAAAAAGATTTCCCAAGCCTTGAACATCCCACGGAGCTCTGTTCAAGCGATCATTCAGAAATGGAAGGAGTATGGCACAACTGTAAACCTACCAAGACAAGGCCGTCCACCTAAACTCACACGCCGAACAAGGAGAGCGCTGATCAGAAATGCAGCCAAGAGCCCCATGGTGACTCTGGACGAGCTGCAGAGATCTACAGCTCAGGTGGGGGAATCTGTCCATAGGACAACTATTAGTGCACTGCACAAAGTTGGACTTAATGGAAGAGTGGCAAGAAGAAAGCCATTGTTAAAAAAAAAAACATAAGATGTCCCGTTTGCAGTTTGCCACAAGCCATGTGGGGGACACAGCAAACATGTGGAAGCAGGGGCTCTGGTCAGATGAGACCAAAATGGAACTTTTTGGCCAAAATGCAAAATGCTATGTGTGACGGAAAACTAACACTGCACATCACTCTGAACACACCATCCCCACTGTCAAATATGGTGGTGGCAGCATCATGCTCTGGGGGTACTTCTCTTCAGCAGGGACAGGGAAGCTGGTCAGAGTTGATGGGAAGATGGATGGAGCCAAATACAGAGCAATCTTGGTAGAAAACCTCTTGGACTCTGCAAAAGACTTGAGACTGGGGCGAAGGTTCACCTTCCAACAGGACAACGACCCTAAACATAAAGCCAGGGCAACAATGGAATGGTTTAAAACAAAACATATCCATGTGTTAGAATGGCCCAGTAAAAGTCCAGATCTAAATCCAATCGAGAATCTGTGGCAAGATCTGAAAACTGTTGTTCAAAAACGCTGTCCATCTAATCTGACTGAGCTGGACCTGTTTTGCAAAGAAGAATGGGCAAGAATTTCAGTCTGTAGATGTGCAAAGCTGGTAGAGACATACCCTAAAAGACTGGCAGCTGGAATTGCAGCAAAAGGTGGTTCTACAAAGTATTGACTCTGGGGGCTGAATAATTACACACACCCCACTTTTCAGTTATTTATTTGTAAAAAATGTTTGGAATCATGTATGATTTTCGTTCCACTTCTCACGTGTACACCACTTTGTATTGGTCTTTTACGTGGAATTCCAATAAAATTGATTCATGTTTGTGGCTGTAATGTGACAAAATGTAGAAAAGTTCAAGGGGGCTGAATACTTTTGCAAGCCACTGGATGGATGGATAGATAGATAGATAGATAGATAGATAGATAGATAGATAGATAGATAGATAGATAGATAGATAGATAGATAGATAGATAGATAGATCCTTTCCAAAAAAGTAAAATATCATGGAGTTTATTTCCATAATTCCATTAAAAAAGTTAAACTTTAATAGATTATAGATTCAAAAAAATGTAATACTGTGAAGATATTACCATTTACTTCTCAGTTTTTGCAGGAAAAAAAAGAAAGAAATTAGGATCACATCAAATCAATCAAAATATGGTACTTTCAAAACGTTGGTAAGGTCGTCACACGAACACAAAAATACCACTTGCTTGCAATGATTTAGGTATGTGCTGTCCCCTATCGCCAGGGAAACTGCACACTGTCACTTTAAATAGTATTCTACAACAATACTTTCTTTCCCTCTGGGCTCAATAAAGCATTTTTGAATTGAATTGTATTCTTCTGAACAATCGAGGGATTATTTGCTTATCAACTTGACAGCAAATGGTTTGGAACCAAACCTTTACATAACTCCAGTTCCCACTGTTATTAATTCTGATTATCTTGCAGCTGCAGTGTTGGTTAGCTTGTTTGTTAGCCAAGGCTTACCTGATGTGAAGCTAATGCTGCAGATTGTGGCAATTTTAATCATCTGCTTGTTCCAATCGCTTCTTTGGATTGTTTACAACACCTGACCGGGAAACCGTGGATGCAGTTTGGATCTGCTATGCTGTTTACGTGAAGAGCTCTCAAAGCAGGGGTGGCTAAATTGTTAGATAAACAGGGCGGATCATTCTGTGGATGCGTTATTTGTGATAAAAATATTAATAGCTTTAATTCTACAAATTATTTGACCTACGTTTGCTCCTTGGCAATTTCATAGGTAACCATGGAAACCGAGAGGCGTAGAAAGTGCAACATGGAGGCATAGAAAACTGTTTTATTTCAATCAATTAATGAATGTTTATCTACTGTATATAGAGATTTAATCAGCCAAAAGGCGACCAATGTGCTTCACATTAAAAGACAAAGACATAGTTAGCAATAAGAAAATGTATAACAAGAAAACAAGAGTAATAAGGTTGAAATAAAAAAATAAAAGCAGCGGCACAAGCAATAAAACAAAAAAGAACATATGAGAATAATATGATTACTTCTTGTAGCAATAAAAGCAAATAAAAAAATGCAATTACAGCAGAACTTCATAAGTTTTATTTAAATCAAATCAATCCCCACATAAAACAACATTCCCTTCCCTCCCCCACAGATTTAAAAGCATGGTCACAGTTATACCCCCCTCCCCCAAACCCAACTCCCATGCACACACACAGTTAAAAGCAACAGTAAAAAAGGACATTGGGCTGAGTGCAGATGAACCATCCAAGGAAACGCCATCAGAGGAGCCATCTGCCCCGGCAGCGGTCGATTAACAGCAACAGGCGAGGCACTGACACCCGGCGCCCAGTGGAGACAAGGCCAAGACCCCCACCTCCACCCAAGCTCCACCTGGAGAGCACCCAGGCAGCCACAGCCGACCACCGCTCCCGGGGCAGAGGGCTCCCACAGAGGAAATACTGGAACGGGGATTAAGATAAATTAAAGTATAAAAATAAACAGTAAATTGATGTGCTAAGACTAAATAGTAAACCACTGATAAAAATATAATCATATAAAGCATGCAGAGCAATTAAACAAACAGTAATAAATAATAATCAGTTAAAAGCTAGGCTAAAAAGCTGAGTCTTGAGCCTGCTCTTAAAAACATGAACGTTCTCCAAGGCCCTGAGGTCCTCTGGCAGCCTGTTCCAGAGGTGAGGGCCATAAAACTGGAAAGACGCCTCGCCATGCATGTGTGTCCTGACTTTTGGGGTGACAAGGAGACGGCTGCCAGAGGAGCGCAAAGACCGCGAAGGCTCATATGGTAAAAGCAGTTCAGAGAGATATGAAGGCCCAAGACCATTAAAACACTTAAAAACCATTCAAAGAACCTTAAAATCGATCCTAAAACGTACTGGGAGCCAATCCAATGATTTTAAGACCGGTGTAATTTGCTCCCGCCTCCTGTCTTCGTCAGGACACGTGCTGCTGAATTTTGTAGTAGTTGTAAACCTGATATACTCTTTTTTTGGGAAGACCAGAAAGCAGGGCATTAGAGTAATCAATTCTACTGGAGATAAAAGCATGCATCAGTGTCTCCGTGTTGGCCCGAGAGAGAATGGGGCGGACTCTGGCAATGTTATTTAGTTGATAAAAACCTATTTTAGTAACATTTTTAATGTGAGGGATAAAAGTCAGCTCAGAGTCAAAAATCACGCTCAGGTTCTTCACTTGTAAAGAAGGATTAAAAGACAATGATTGTAGTTTTGGTAAAAGTTTCTCCCTCTGAGCCTCAGGACCGATGACTAAAACTTCAGTTTTGTCCTGGTTGAGCTGGAGAAAGTTTTCTGCCATCCAGAATTTGATGTCTAAAATGCAGTTAAAAAGTGCATCCATTGGCCGTGTGTCATCATGAGACATGGAGATGTATAACTGTGTATCATCAGCATAACTGTGAAAGTTAACTCCATGTCTTCTGATGACGCTACCAAGAAGGAGCATATAAAGGTTAAAAAGCACTGGGCCTAAAATCGAACCCTGGGGCACACCACATGTAATTCTATGGACCCTAGAGGAGCAGGAATCTAAACTTACCATAAAAGTCCTGTCTGTGAGATAGGATGTGAACCATTTGTGAACAGCACCAGAGAGGCCAATCTGTTTTAAACGGGTTAAAAGAATATGATCCACTGTATCAAAGGCTGCGCTTAGATCCAGTAGAACCAACACTGTCACTTTCTGTGCATCAAAGTTTAATTTAAAATCATTTAAAATCTTCAAAAGGGCCGTCTCTGTGCTGTGGTTCACTCTAAAACCAGACTGAAATTTCTCCAGGACATTGTGCTCATTAATAAAATCATTAAGTTGAATTAAAACAATTTTTTCTAAAATTTTGCTTAAAAAAGGTAAGTTAGAAACCGGTCTAAAATCAAGGGGTTAAAATCATTAAAATCTAAATTGCTCTTCTTCAACAGGGGCCTCACTACCGCCCCTTTAAAGGCGGAAGGAAAGACCCCCATCTGAAGGGAGCAATTCATCAGGGTTAAAATCTCATCTCTATTAGATCCATAAAATTGCTTTAAAAAGGAAGTGGGAATCAGGTCCAAAACACATGTGGTGGGCCTCACTGAGGAGAAAACTTTATCAAGAGTCCCAGCTTCTACCAGGACAAAACTCTCCAGTGTTTCCTCTGGTAAAGACACACGCTCAGATTTGTCTAAAACCATGTTACTTTGAGAAGATAAAATATTACATCTGATGGTGTCTACCTTCCCTCTGAAGTGGTCTGCAAACTCCTCACAAAGAGTGTTTGAGGGGGTTTTAGGAAATGCATTAGTAGCTCTGTTAAAAAGTTTATCAATGGTGGAAAAAAGGATTTTGGAATAATTTGTATGTTCCAAGATGATTTTGGAGAACTATGAGTTTCTTGAATTTCTTACTGCATTGTTGTATAATTTGAGAAGATCTGTGTATATTTGATGGTTTATTGTGGTTTTACTTTTCCTCCATTTTCTCTCTGCCGCCGTAAAACTTCTCTCAGAAGATTCTTTTCAAAAATGTCCCGAAAACCTGCAGCCACTTCAGGGGTTAGATGGCGCTTCCTGACAGTTCTCACAGAAGTCTCCTGCTGGATAAAACTGGTGATGTTAAAAAACACACAGTAGTGGTCAGAGACAGCCAAGTCGACAACAGAGGACACACGGGTGGACAGGCCATGCGTGATGACCAAGTCCATGGGGTGTCTTCTGTTGTGAGTCGGCTGTGTGACATGTTGGCTAAAATCCATATAAGTCAGAATATAAAAAAAATCTGTTGGTAAAGGATCTAAAAGGTTATCCATATGTAGAATAAAATCACGTGCTAAAATGATCCTTTCAAAGTAGTTGTGCAAGATTGATAAAAACTCTTGATAAATTCTTGAATAAAAAGTGCACTCTTTTTAGGAGGTCTATAAATTGTGACATATAAAATCGGAGGAGTGCTAAAAACAGTTGCATTATATTCAAAAGTAAAATAGTTAGTTAAAATAGTAAAACAGGCTTGACGGAAATTGTTGATGAACTAATAAAAGCAGCTCCGCCTCCCCTTTTGCTACTCCTCGTTAGAATATGTGAAGTTAAAGTTAGGTCTGGAGGCCTCTGTAAGAACAACAGGGGCATCTGCACTCAGCCAAGTTTCTGTTAAAAATAAACAATGAAGATTGTGGTCTAAAATCAGATCATTTATTATATAAGTTTTGTTCACCAGAGAGCGAACATTAAAAAGTGCCATATTAATGGTGATTGGAGATGGAGTGACTGTATGATTTACTGAAAGTGGGGCTTTTGCTAACTTTTTGAGATTATTTGGGTTGCATTTGTTCAGTTTATGATTTTTAGTCCGCTGTCTGCTGATAAGAACAGGGATGAATGAGGTAGAACAAGGTCCAAGTCCAGTATGTGAGTTACTGTTAAAATCAGGGGTGAGTTCATAGAAGCAGGGACCATTTGCACATCAGGATGTGGCGGAGGAATCAAAGAGGGCAGGGGCAGCTGTGGCCAGTGTAGTTGACCTGTCTGGCGAGGGCATGCCAGGCTCAATGCCAGTGTACGAGTGCCTTGTCTATTTAGATGTTAAAATTTTAAAATTGTCTATAAAACCAATATTGTGAACGGCGGTGATAGAGGAGAGCCAAGTATTAAGGGATAAAAGTCTGCTAAAACGGCCAATTTCTCTGCCAACAGTGGGAGTGGGGCCAGAGATAAAAACAGAGAGACGTGTGTTTTCTAAAAGATTAAAAAGGTGAATAAAATCACGCTTCAGGAGCTCAGACTGCTGTTTATAAATGTCATTGGTGCCAGCGTGAATCACAACTTTACTCACAGATTTATGATGATCAATGAGCTGAGGGATCTGTTCGGTAATGTCCGTGACAGTAGCTCCAGGGAAACACAGTGTGAGGGCTCCTTTCAACCTCATGTTTCTGATAATAGAGTCCCCGATGATGAGTGTGGTGGGCGATGGGTCTGCAGGTGGATGTTTGCGCTGGGCAGAGGATCTTTCACCATCCAGGACTTGCTGTATACCAGGTGGAGAAGCTTCCCTAGGACTGCAGCGATGTTTAATCGGCGCCGAGGGCTCGTTTCATGGGTTCGGGGTGAAGTGCAGCACTCCTCGGCGAGTTCTGGCTGCAGCCCGGGGTTTAGCGCGACGTGGAGGGTTGCGGGAGTCCGGCTGTTGCTCCGGCTGCTGGGAGGGATTGGGTGGCGATCCTGCGGAGCTACGGCAACCAGAGGCTGTCAGAGGAGGGAAATCCACATCCAGGGCGCTGAAATAGTTTGATAGAGGCAGGCAGGTTGGAGGAGAGTGGTGGTGGCTGCTCCAAACGCCCCAACCGCAGCCGGGCCCAACCATTAACCGGGCACCCTGGAGAACCAGAGTGGAGCCCCCTGCTGGAACCAGCGGTCCTCCTCTGCAGCAGATGTTACGCGAGCGTTTGGCCCTCCGAGTTCGCCTGGAGGCCCAGCGATGGATCCTCCATCCACAGCTTTGCCGGGCTGGCAGGGAATGGTGTCCGGCAGCTGTGTACTGCTGGCGGCGGCGAAAGTCCGACCGAAGATGATCTCCACGTCCCGCTCATGGTCCTGGATTTGGTGGAGTGTTGAGATCCTCTGCTCCAGCTCCAGAACCCTCTGGCTAAGTTTTGCGCAGCCATCACATCCAGGACTGCAGGTGAGTGGAGGCATGGTGAGGGGAGAAGTAGTCCGCGCTTCCCACCATTTAAAACGATCCGATAAAAAAACTTCCAGATTATTAATAAATTAGTGGTGTTAAAAATCGGTTAAAACCGGTCTTTAAAAAGGTTTAAAACCAGTTAAAAACCGTGCTTGATAGGGAGCCGGTCTTGGCGGGGCTGACAGACGCTGATGCATGTGAACATAAGTCTCAACAATATTATTCCTAGATATTTAAAGTCTGACAGAAAAGGTGTGTTTTAAGTCTGCTTTTAAAAAGTTTCATCTGCACAAAATATTTCACAAATCACAAATGAACAGAAGAGCTGCGAGTGGCACATTCTACCAGAATTTGCTAGGGGGGATGCAGTGTTCCAACAGGTCTGTAGTCTAACACTGGGTCTGGTTCAATTTAATTTAATTAAATTCTGCTTATTTATATAGTGCCGATTCACACCAGATTTCATCTCAAGGCACTTTACAAGAAAAGTCATTCAATACAATCATACAAACATTCCAATTAGTTTAAAGTTTTAGTAGTTTCCTATTTAAGGAATCCCAGCAGATTGCATCGAGTCATTGACTAGAGGTTGCGTCCAGTTGATGCAGACTTCCAACCACAGCAGTCCCTCATACTGAGGAAGCATGTAGCGACAGTGGAGAGGAAAAACGCCCCTTTAACAGGAAGAAACCTCCAGCAAAACCTGGCTCAGTACAAGCGGCAATCTGCTACCTCCGTCTGGGGGTTTGAGAAGACAGAGCAGAGACACAGAAAGAACAGAAGATCTGATATAAGAGTACTTTTTATATTAAAGAAAGTCAATTGTCAGCACATAGATCTAATAGGACTGCTTTAGGGAATCTACATCGGCTCCCCACATCCAGATGCTGTCAGTGGAGGTCTAGTAGGGTGCAAATAGGATTCGGAGTGAGATTAGTGCTTTGCTGTAACTGTCTTCTTGGGGGTATTTGCTGACTGTTTCCACTGCATCAGATGTAGGTATGCAAGTGAAAAGTGACGTGACATCAAATTATACCCATTTGAAACATTATTATCCTTACAGACCAATACCTAATTTTTGACTAACACCACCCATTGGTAAATAAACGATCTGTCATCAGAACACTAAAGCATCGAGCTGAACATGTCCCCACAAAGAGAGAAGGAAAGGACACAAACATACTCAGACTCAACAGGTCAAGACTCAGCAGTCCATCTACATCCAAACGACAAAGGTCACTCTGAGGAGAACGTCAGATTGCTTAGTGCTTAGAAGCTAACATAACTGCCGCTTCTCTCTTTTCTCTGGCCCGATTGTCATCGCCGGTTTCTGTATGGCGTCTCGCCTTGTTTGGTTGTTGGGGTGTCGGGCTGGTGGTTGCGCCGGCTGGGCGGCGTCTCTGGGCCTGATCAGTCTTTTTGGCACTGGACTTGGCTCCTGGGTCTTGGTCTTTGTGCGCTGAGGGGTGCTGGGGTCGGGCATTTGGCCAGGGTCGGACTTACTGATGGACTGGCCGGCTAATGGATGTGCAGGGCGGTTGTGTGGGGCACTTGGTATGGTCGCTTGCTGACCTTTCGTGGTTGTTCCGCAATGGCTGGGTATCACCAGGGAATGGGGGTGGTGGGGTGGCCGCCCAGGGTATCACTTCACTCCTGGTCTGTGTAGGTATGTCGCCAGGGTTTTGGGCGCAGGGGGCTTTGATGTGCAGGTTGCGCTGGGGGCCTCCTTTGTAAATATTTACATTTACTTCTGTAAATAATTTTAAATATTTGTTAAAATATTGATAAGGAATTAGCAGCATTATAATTTCTTTTGGCACAATGATATATTTTTTGGCATCCTGTTTTGACCTCTGTAAATAGTTGTACAAAAACAAATTAAATGTTTCTTTTATTTTCCTGCTAATAATTTTATAAACTGTGTTGTTTGCTATAATTGTTCATAATTTTTTATAAATTTGTAGTACACATTGGCATTTTAAATTGTAAAAAACAATCGTCATACATGTTTGTGGGTTTTACCGTAAAAAAGCAACTTTTTTCCAACTCGGATTTAATGTTTTTGTGTGGTTTGAGGTCCAATGTGCAATCACAGTATGTCCAAATGAAAACAAAAAGTATAAATTTAGCCAGTCCAGGTTGAGCTGAAAAAAAGATACCATATAAGGCTATATTAATGCTTTTTATCAGGAAATATAAAGGTAAAATCAAAATTAGTCAAAAACGGCCATTTACACCGTGGAATCCAGAGCTTTAATTGGTTTACAACTTCTGGCACCATTGGTGGTTGCTGTTAGCTACCACAGATGTTTCTAAGCTGATTTAGTTACCCTTGTCAGTGCTGTTCTCTTTACGTGGCCATAAAGTATAAGCAGACTGGACATTTGACTAATAAAGTGTTTTAAAAATGTTCATCATCTTTTGTTTTCAGTGAACATGCATACAAAAGTGTATAAAAGGCCTAATAACGCGGTGGTGGCATCCGCCATCTTCTCTGGGGTGGTATGCTGGAGCAGCAGCATGTCTAATGCTGACAGGAGGAGACTGGACAAGCTCATCAGGAAGGCCAGCTCTGTCCTGGGTTGCCCTCTGGACACAGTGCAGGAGGTGGGAGAGAGGAGGATGGTAGCAAAGCTATCATCACTGATGGACAATGACTCCCACCCCCTGTAGGACACCATCACTGCACTGAGCAGCTCCTTCAGTGATAGACTCCTTTACCCTAAATGTGTGAAGGAGAGATATCACAGGTCCTTCCTTCCTGCTGCAGTCAGACTGTTTAACACCAGCACTGCTCCTAGTAGACCACACACACACGCCAAGGACTAAGTTTAATATTGTTAATATATTTTTAATTTATTGTATGTATTATTTACATTATTATTGTTATTATAATTATTTATTATTTTTTAACTATCCACTGTGCTGCAGCAACACTGAGAATTTCTCCATTGTGGGACAATAAAGGTCTATCTTATCTTATCTTGAACACATGAAACCAAGATACATTCCGGTGTTAGAAACCACGGATCTTCGGGAAAAGGGAACTCTGCAACGGTGATTAAACCACTAGACTAGTAGTGCGCTGTAATGCCTTCCACTTCACCTGTATAACTCATGCAACAAATCCTGTCAGCTGGCTCAGGTAACAGCTTAACCACAATTAACTTGTTACCACTGTTGACACAGACAGTAGGGCACTTTAAAATATTAATTTCATATTAATATTCATATAATTTCCCAGGTTCTCTTGACTTTGGCAGAACCTGCAGTTCCTTAAAAAGAAAATATAACTGTTTTATGTTTATTTATTTAATATTTTATTTAGGGCTGTCAAACAATTAAAATTTTTAATCTAATTAATCACAGGGTAATCACAGGGTAAATCACGATTAATTAACATTCCTAAATATGACAGAAAAAGTAAAATTTTTGGTGTAAATAAAGGAAGAAACCAGAAGCTGTTGCTCTTTTTTTTAAGTAAATACAGGAGAGATACATGGAACTTTTGTTTTGAATTCCACAATCACATTTACACGTGGAGATTTTTACCTATTAATCTTTTAGACAATTTCTAAGGCAAACCATCTGGTTAACATTTTCTGAATGTAAACCTGACAGTTTCTTATTTAATTTTGGACAACCCTGAGCATTGTCTTCATGGGACTATCCTAAAACAACAGGGTCTTTGGTCAGAGGCTCCTTCAGTTTTGCTGCAACACCGACTGCTACAGGAGATCATTCCTGCCTTCAGCCATCAGGATCTACAATAGCTCCTTGAAAAATTAAATGAGCTACAACAACGCTTAATCTCTCTCTGGGAGCAATTAAGTATTTTTTAATTGAAATTTTCTGACTAATAGATGGATTATTTGTTTATCGACACCGAACCTTTACATTACTCCCTGGTTCCCACTGTTATTATTTGCAGTTATCAAACAGTTGTCATGCTGTTTACGTGACAAGCAAGCACTGAATGCAGCACAGGTTTAATTGTGGGGTAAACAGGGCAGGTCATTCTGTGCATGCGTTAATTGCGTTAAAAAAATTAATGGCATTAATTCCACAAATTAATCGACCCGCAATAATGCATACATTTTGCCAGCCCTAATTTTATTATATACATCTTGTGTTTTTGGAGAACATTTTGTTTGAAACTTTACTGCTAGTACAGTTTGATTTTAAATCTCATTAAACAAAACTTCTTTTTGTACACTTTGATCCCTGACTGCCGAAAATGAATGACTTGATGCAGTCTGCTTGGTTTCCAAAGACAAAAAACCCAAACTTTTTAAACCATTTTAAATAATAAACTGAACTTTAATGCATTGTCTGATCATTTGGATCATATGTAATGTACTTGACTTGGAATATGTCTGCTGGATTTGATTGAATAAAAATGTTTTGTAAAGTGCCTTGAGACAACATGTACAGTATTATGAAATGGTGCTACAAAATAAGCTCAATTGAATTGAAATATCTAGGTATCTTGCCTATGAGGTATAGTACAACAGAGAATGAGATGAACAAATAGCAGATGTTCTGATCAGATCTTCTGTTCCTTCTGTGTCTCTGCTCTGTCTTCTCAAACCCTCAGACGGTCGTGGCAGATGGCTGCTCCTACTGAGCCTGGTTCTGTTGGAGGTTTCTTCCTGTTAAAGGGGAGTTTTTCCTCTCCACCGTCGCTACATGCTTGCTCAGTATGAGGGATTGCTGAAGGATTGCTGTGGTTGGAAACTCTGCATCAACGGGGCCCAACCTCACGCCAATGACTGACGCAATCTGCTGGGATTCCTTAAATAGGAAACTTTTTAACTGATTGGAATGTTTGTATAAATGTATTGAAATGACTTCTTGTTAAGTGCCTTGAGATGACATCTGTTGTGAATTGGCGCTATATAAATAAACTGAATTGAAATTGAATAGCTGAACAACTGACACAGAAGCATCTGTTTTGAAGGGGCACATTCTCTTGGTTTGATTAGACATGCACAAATCTGTATTTCTAGAAATTTTGCAAAACAGAAAGAAGAGCACAATCAATCTTGAAAGCAGATTCATTTTTATTGGTATCTTTGGGACCAAACAAGGCTTCAAATGATTAAATTTATAGTATTTATGATAAAACTTCTCAATTTAAAATAAAAGATAAATCTTTATTGTCACTGTGCTTACTTGACTTACTTGACATGCAAGAAATAATTAAAAAAATCCACATTGTTCTGCAAAATTATGCATATCTCTTTACATTTCTTATGTTTGAACCATATACTGAAATGTATTGTATTAAAGAGGCAATATGCAACTTTGTCCCCAAAATAAACGTAACAATAGCCTTTTTATTTGACCATTTATGACTCAACCATCTCCTGATGAGCATATTGACACCTTGTCAGCTCACAGTGGGTGCACCTATAAGCCTGTAACCAATTTTTTCTATTTTCTGTCGGGTCAGATTTTCCCGCGCTGTCTGCGGATGTGACGTCAAGCGCGTTCATGTTAAATGTTTCAGATCACTCTGCCACCACCGCTAGTCAGCACTCGCAAGCAGTTCAATGGATTGTGCGAATTCACAGAAGAGATAAAGGACAACTCTGAAACCAACAGTAACTCCACATAAGACTAAAAGAGTTAAACCCCTGACAAGTCCCCGAAAAAGATCGAAGACAGAGTGACCGACGTAGGAGCGAGAGCGAGCAGAAAGGAAGAGCAGTTCTGTTTTTGGGCGACATGGGGTCATTCGCGAGTTTAAATTTCAGAAAATTGCATATAGCCCCTTTAAGATGTTATGTGATAGATAACTATGAAAAGGAAAAGAAAACAACATGTGGTTTTCAGTTGTTTTTTTTTTAAGTGAACACAATTGTGGCATGCAAATGAAACCAAACCCACTGAGTTAGCACATTGTAGAACCACATTTTGCTGCAATTACAGCTGCAAGTCGTTTCCGGCATTAGCTTTACACCTTCAGGCTTTTTGGCCTATACTTCTAATCAAAATATATCAAGCTTAGTCAGATCAGATGATGAGGATGATGATCATCTTAACTTTTTTACAGTCCCAACTGCCCCATTAGATTCAATGTTGTTAGCGGTACGGAGGGATTGACAGATTGCTTACCACGCCCTCTCAATTGGCACATTTTGTTCAGCCCAGATTCAGACCAAGACCTCAGACTTTATTCAATTACAACGGATGTACAACATCTTGCAGTAGTTATGTGCCCCTACCGTGAGTGTCTGTGGGTGCGGTCTTGGGTAGACAGAGTAAATACTATGGCGGCTGTCAAGATTGGCATCCATCCAGTATCTGACTTTAACTAGGCGGTTTTGACCTTTTTGCATCCCAGAAAAGTCACCGGAGTGAGCTTCTCTTTAAATAAGGTGAAGAAAGAACTCTCTCCAATGTGCGTTCTGTTTGATTTTGTTTTTATCAGTGTCCTTACTAATTGTGTTAATCAACAAAATTATAACAAATAAAGGCCTGAAATATCTTTGCATGTAAAGAGTCTATATCTTATGTTAGTTTCTCCTTTTAAGTTGAATTACTGAAATAAATAACATTTTGCATGCTATTTTAATTTTTTAAGTTTCACCTGTATTTGGAAGTATAAAATGTGTGTCAGTTTGCCCAGGCATGAACGTGTATCGACAGACGTTTTCCCTTTGGATTTCTCTGTTGCCTTGGGAGTCTTGCAAAGTAATTCTCTGCCAGGACAACAGGGGGCGTAGCACTTTCTTTGGTGGGGGGGTGGAAGTGCTGTTGACAAACTTAAAAGAAGTGGCTTGGTGAGCAATCACAGGGTTGTGCTCTTTGTAGCTTTTATTAGACATTTAAAAAACTGGGAATCTGTCACCCTCTGTTGGTCTGTCGTAGAGCGCTTGCTTCGATAGATGATGATGCTGTCTGTCTCTGCACCCCCCCGATGAAGAAGTATAAGCTAGACTTCAGCCATCTAAATGCAATGTGTAACCCTAATCTTACTGCCTCTTTATTATTACCTAACTGTAATGACTAAATTAGAATATGGGTTAATTGATTTGCTGTTGCATTGTTTCACCAACATATAAAGTCTTGATTTTATCTGATTAACTACCCAACAATCTTCCAGGTTTGAGAGGCTGACCACTGTGACCAACATCTTGCTGGTGAACCTGGCGGCGTCCTGCCTGATCTTCACAAGCAGCCTTCCTTTTCTCGGCGTCTACATGCAGCTCTCTAACTGGATTTTTGGCTCAGCTATGTGCAAGATCGTCGGCAGTGCCTACTATATGGGCTTTTACAGTTCTGTTTTCTTTTTAACTCTACTGACGTTTGACCGACACCTTGCTGTTGTGTATTCACTGCCTGCAGCAAAGGTGAGGAATAAGGGATATGCAGTCATTTCATGTGCAGTAGTGTGGCTGGTGAGTGGCTTGGCATGCATCGGGCCTATGCTCCTCCACAACACTTTTAAGATTGGGTATGTCGAAAACACATCTTACTGTGGGGAGTATCTCACTAATATTGATGGTATTGATGTGATGAAGCTGAGAACTGCTGGATTTTATATTCAGCTTTTCGTTTTCTTAATCCTCCCTCTTGTTGTTATTATCTACTGTTACATTAGGATCACAATCACAGTTATTTCATCAAGGATAGCTACTAAATTCAAGACAGTCAGGCTAATCTTCATCATCGTGCTGTTATTTTTTGTCTGCTGGACTCCTTTTAACATTGTAGAACTCCTGCGTGATAAATACAGTTCCTGTGAGGCTGAAAACAAACTCGGTTATGCCCTTCACATCACTCGTAATATGGCGTACTTTTACTTCTGCATTAGCCCCATCTTTTACACCTTCGTAGGGAGAAAATTCCAGAACTACTTTAGACATCTTGTGGTAAAATGGTTCCCAAGCTTGAAGAAGTACATTTCTGCTCCTGAAATCAGCAGATCCAACATGTCTACAAAAGGGACTTTAAATGAGCAAAGTGATGGGCGGCAAAACTCGATTTTATTGAGACATGACTTACATAATTTATGAAAAATCTATATGGCAAAGAAAAAAAAAGTTTCAGAAAGTCAATAAGGACAAAAAATGTTTCCTAGCCTTAGCTCAAAAAATATACAGTATTTTGATGTGTTTTAGTTTTCAGACAAATTTGTAAGGCTAAGATGTTCTTTAGTTTTTGGTTCGTACCTCTCAGAAAAAACTACTGGGGTTTATTGAAAATGGTCGTAAATCTGCACGACCATGTTAATTAATTCACATGGTTTCTGTTGGAATATAAAGTGCCCAATACTGTGCCCTTGCAACACCCATATGCAGTCTTCAAGAGTGCAGGTATGATGTTAAACCTTACAAAATACGTCCAGAGAAGTCTCTGCCTGGGGTCTTTCTTCATGGAGTTTGCATTTTCTCCCCGTGCATGTGTGGTTTATCAGCTCATACTCCGGCTTCCTACCACAGTCCAAAGACATGGTGGTTGGGTTAATTGACCCCTCCAAATTTATTTTTCTTCAGTATAAAACAGGTCTAGCTGTAATTTGCTAAAAAATTTTCAAAGAATGTGTTACTTTACGATTAAACCAAATTTGAACTTTAGGCCCCATTTACAAATTGTAAGCTTTGCCTGAAAACAACAGCACACTACCAAAAGAATGTCATAACCACAGTGAAGTATGGTGGTAGTAGCACCATGATCTGAGGTCACTTTCCTCAGAGTTTTTGCCAAGGTGGATGAAATCATAAACAATTCTAAGTGGTAAATGAATTGAACTTATAAAGCCCTTTTCTAGTCGTTCTGACCACTCAAAGTGCTTTACACTGGAGCCAATTTCACCCATTTGCACTCACACTTATACACTGATACACAGGTCGGTGAACAACTAGGGGTTAAGCACCTTGCCCAGGGGCACCTCGACATGTGGAATCTGGAATCAAACCTACAACCATCTGATCACAACCCAACTGCTCTACTCACTGAGCCACAGTACCCCTTATATTTGTCAGTTTTAAGCCAAAACCTTCAAGAAGTTCTAGTTTTAGCATTAACATCTAAGAACACAGCTAAACCAACACAAGAATGGCTTTACCAGAAGAAGTATAAAGTTTACTTATTAATATACCAATTGTTTCAGTTTTTTTCAGTTGAATTGTTTAGGATATGTTTCACATTAATGGTTGTAGCCTGTTTTTATCCTTTGCATATATAAACCACTTGTCAAACAATGATGAGATTCTTCAGGAATATTAGCAACACATAAATATATATATATATATATATATATATATATATATATATATATATATATATATATATATATATATATATATATAAATAAAGGAATATTAGCAACACGAGCTGGACTGCATGAAGTCCTAGAAAAACTGTTCAATTTTTAGTTTTGGCACACTCATTGCAGTTCCATTGCTAAACAGTAGGAGTCACCACTGACGAAATAATACCATTCCTCCTCAAGAATAGCAGGAAAGTCTTAAAGTGATTCTTTCAGAAATGCAAATTACATCGTTTATCGGAACAAGTCGAAAACAAACTTTTAAAAATCAAAGCATTAAGATATCATCCAGAAACTGATGCTTGTTACGCCTGCCATATTGATGCACTCATTTTGCATACGCAAGAATCGTTATAGTTGATAAATGTTAACATCATGAATATGTTTGTATCTGTAAATAGTTTGTGATTGTAGTTAATTTTTTTTCTTTGTTTTGTGTTGTGTTTATTATACTGAAGTTGACTGCATTGTTTGACACTTCGGAATTATTTGGATCTATGTACCTGACTTGGAATTAGTCTGTTTTGATAGAATTGACTTATTATTGAATTGAATTATTTTAATTTGTAAGGTGTCTTAAGAGGGCATTTTGTGAAAATATAAACAAACTGAATTGAACTGAATCTGTAAAACGTTTGTGATAATAGATAATAGTCTTTTCTTTTTCCACTGTGAATATTAAGAATCAAAACTGCATTAAGTCTAATTCTTGTATGTTATAATATGTTGTCTTATTATTCCCTCTGCCAGGCTTTGTTTGTCTGTCTATCTGCTAGCAATGGTATAGATGGACTTTGGTGATTTTAAGGAAATGTACGAACAAGGGATTAGACTTTGTGGGTGATCCTGATCACAGTCTAGTTGTTTTGTTTTGTTATGTTTTGTTTAGCTGGTGTTTTTGTATGCAAAAATCTATTGCATTTTCCTAGACCATTATTTTGTTGTCAGTTGACAATCTGTTTGTATTTTTACTTACTTAGTAAAGTTGATTATTTAGTACCAATGCATTAAAACAACTCGAAACATTTTGACTGTGGATACTCTTTACTTTTAAAATCCCTTCTTATGGTTTTCTGTGGAATACAATCCAAATGACTTAGGCTATGTGCACATGTAGCCGGGTTTTGTTTTAAACGAATATTTTCACCACCTCGTTTTAAAAAAAATCTCTAACCTAACTGCATAAGTGTAGGGGGCAGTAGTTCCCCCAAATCCTATCCACTCAGAGTAACTTTCTATGTTCTAACTTCTACATAGAACAGTAATTAATCTTGTAAAAACAAGCAAGCAAAAAGCGCTTGGACAATCGATGATGCCATTACATCTCTGAGGGCATAAATGCTGTTTCTGAGTGGAAACACAGGTCGCACAAGTGATGTCGGAGAATTTTTGTCGCTGAAAGTGACGTTGCGGAGCTGAAAACTCCGGTTATTTCTGTCCACAAGCAAACACTTGTGTCCACACGCAAATCTCCGCTTTGGCCGGAGTTTTTAGAAATAATCGTTTTCTGTGATAAAAACAGGGTTTTCGTGTAAATGAGAGGCCAAACCGCAGGGAAATATCTGTGTTTTTCCTTCGTGTAAACGGGGCCTTAGTTTAGCGTCAACCTGGGTTACAAAGACCTGGACTTTAGCTATTGTGATTCTATTTAACATCTAGTTTTGCAAAGCTCGGAGTTAGCTTTTCTGTTGCACCATTATAGAAGTGTATTGCATTCACTTGAAGAAAAATAAAAAACCTTTGTTTTTCTGAATGAATGAAATAAAAAAAATTGTTTTTCTGAATTAAGATAATATTAGTAATAATAATAATAATAATAATGATGATAATAATAATTCTGATGTGTTTTTATGAGATATTAACTACTAGTATTGGCATTATTAACTTGCTAATTAAGAGGAACTCAAACTTGTCCCGTTTCCTTCCATCCATCCATCCATCCATCCAACTAACTATGTAGATAGGATTATTATTAGCTGGTTGACTTTGCACAGACACTTGAGAAATTTGTGCCTGTTCAGGGGTAAAGCCTTATCAGATTTTCTGCCCCTTTTTTTCTCCCACATTTTATTTAATTAATTCAGAAAAACAGAGCCTTTTTTGTCAAAGTGATCAAGTTAATTCAGAAAAACTATTTCTTTCTTCTGTTAAAATTATCTCAATACAGAAAAACAGCTTTTTATATATTTTTTCAAGGGAATGCAGCATGCTTTCATACCCTGTAATTTGTTATTAAGTCTTGATAAAACCTTCAATTTCCTTTTCAAAATCACACAAAACACTGTTAAATTAACCAGAATTCCTCAGAATTTCTCATTTTTTCTCCATATTTTCCTGTTTCTAATTAGTCTCTTAATGGTGTTCACTTCATCCTGCATGGCTGCAGAAGAACTCCTAAGCTGTTCGTGGGGACACAGCATGCATTCAGATAATTTAGTGACCAGATTTAAAAACCAGATACCATCATTAAAGATCACAGTGACCACCTTGAACCAAGCTTTAGTAAAACTGACAATTTGTATGTCCTAACAATACATTCTGCCAAGATCTGTTGCTTCAACTGCTAATAGACAGAGAATGACTACCAAGCAGACAGACTTATGATGAGCCCAGTTCCACCAGTGAGCCCACCATGGCTGCGCATGTCTATCTCACTGCTATCATTCCAGTCAACAGCAGAAGGGACAAAGCACGTAAACCAAACTCTTCACTCTGCAGCCAGAAATAGCTAATCTATCCTAGTAAATTCAGTTCACCAGCATCAAGTTGCTTAAGCCACAAAGGGATGTTTGTCTATTTTGACCCTAAAGACTAACAAACTGGCTCCTTTTATTGAATATGCCTTGAAAACCTGTCCATGAATTCTGAAAGCTGAAAGGACTGGTGATAAAGAGTAACCCTGGTAGAGTCCAAGTCAAGCTGAGTACTGCCTTGACTTTCTTCTGAGAGCATTGTTATGGAATTAATTATCTTCTTCCTTAAACAAAGACAAGGCTGGAGTTTCATGGGTGTTTTCTTGAATTCTATTAAAGAGAGGATTCTCATACAGGTGCCCCAAGCTGGGCCCTAGCTCTAACTCTTCCACACCCTTCCATTCCTGAAGCTTAATGGCATAAAAGTGATTTAATATTATTCCCCACACATTGTCTGATGTCTAGTCCCCCAAGGATAGCAAAACACCTAACACTGCTGAGGTTAAAGGAACTAGGTCAGAGGCCTCCTCATCAGATCTGCTCCTCACAGACATGTGTTTAAACAATCTGAGGATCTTCTACATGACATATTCAATAGATGCATTTACTAACATTTAAATAATCAATTAATTCACATTACTATGAAGTATTTCCATCACAACATACACACAAGTCTTGCTTTAGGGTCTACAAGTTTTAACTCGGCCTGATGTTAGATTGACTTACCCGCCGGAAAAATGTAAATGTACCAGGGGGAATTAGCCGTCAAAGGCTGATATGTGTTTGATACGATGAACAACCCCTTTGGGTGAAAATCAGTTTTTTCATAAAATTTTACACCTAGATCTGGAATATCTGTCTTCCCTTGGCCCTATAATGCAAGCCGTTTTGGATGGCATCATTAAAATGATAATTCGATACAATAAGTTTCCTTACACCGTCCGAGAACAATCCTAAAACTGCAATTTGCAGCAATGTCCGGTTTCAATTCAATTCAATTCAGTTTATTTATATATCGCCAATTCACAACAGATGTCATCTCATGGCACTTAACAAGAAGTCATTTCAATACATTTATACAAACATTCCAATCAGTTAAAAAGTTTCCTATTTAAGGAATCCCAGCAGATTGTGTCAGTCATTGGCGTGAGGTTGGGCCCCGTTGATGCAGACTTTCCAACCACAGCAATCCTTCAGCAATCCTTCAGCAATCCCTCATACTGAGCAAGCATGTAGCGACGGTGGAGAGGAAAAACTCCCCTTTAACAGGAAGAAACCTCCAACAGAACCAGGCTCAGTAGGAGCGGCCATCTGCCACGACCGTCTGGGGGTTTGAGAAGACAGAAAGTTCTCTTATATCAGATCTTCTGTTCCTTCTGTGTTTCTGCTCTATGTTACAGAAAGTAAAAAGTTGATAACAGGACACAGTGGATGTTCAGTTACTGGGAGCATCATCCCAGTCGATGCCCCCCGTCCAACAGGACATTGCAGCCAAGCAGGATACCAGACCAGGTATATCTTTTATGGAGAGAAAAACACTGAGAGATAACAAAGTTAACAGTCGAAAAAACAGAATGTACTGTAATACAACTGGAGAGTCGTAGGAGAAAAGGAAGTAGCAGAGTGAAGAAAATTGGTAAGTCTGTCCTCCAGCAGTCTAAGCCTATAGCAGCATAACTTCAGAGATTGCTCAGGATGACCTAAGCCCCTCTAACTATAAGCTTTATAAAAAGGAAAGTTTTAAGCCTGACCTTAAAAGTAAACAGAGTGTCTGCCTCACGGACTAAAGCTGGGAGCTGGTTCCACAGGAGAGGAGCCTGATAACTAAAAGATCTGCCTCCCATTCTACTTTTAGAAATCATAGGAACTACAAGTAAACCTGCAGTCTGAGAGCGAAGGGCTCTGTTAGGAACATATGGAACAATTAGATCTCTGATGTATGATGGAGCTTTATTATTAAGGGCTTTGTATGTAAGAAGAAGGATCTTAAATTCTATTCTGGATTTAACAGGGAGCCAATGAAGGAAAGCTAGAACAGGAGAAATGTGATCTCTCTTTATAATATTCATCAGAACTCTTGCTGCCGCATTTTGGATCAACTGAAGGCTTTTAATGGCATTTTGTGGACTACCTGATAGTAAAGAATTACAGTAGTCAGCCTTGAGGTAACAAATGCATGGACTAGTGTCAGGAAGTCATCAGCTCCAACTCAGACCAGCCGTGTCTGATGAGCTTCCTGACAATTACTCCACTCTCCCCTCAGTTTAAAAGACCCTTCCACTCACCTTCACATCGCTCAGTCATCGGTAATCCAATGCCCAGAGCTCCTACTCGTCAAACCAGAAGTCTTCCTCCTACCAGTCGTTGCCATCCAACCTAACCAGTCTCTTTTCATCAGCTCAGCAGCCTGCTCCACCCTGCGCCTTTAATCCAGGGGGACTCCCATCCGCGTCTGGAGCGCCAAGCTTCACCCGATCGCCTCTCCCTGTCCACCGGCGATCCTGACAGGATGACTGAGCCCTCAACGAGCGCTCCAGCGGAGGTAGAGGCCCTTCGGTCTGAGGTGATACACCTCCGGGCTCTGGTGGATCGTCTCAGTGCTAAAATCGACACTCTGTCTGAGGCCCATATCAGGCTAGCCGGGCTCGTCAACACCCTCCAGCAACGACCGTCTTCCACCACCGAACCTAGGATCTGCCTCACGGATAAGTGGAATGGGTCTGACGGCAAGCCAGACGGTTTGTTAGCCACCCTGGACATGATATTTGAGTGCCAGCCCTCAATGTACGCCTCCTCTGCTCCCAGGGTAGCTCTGCTCACCTCCCTCCTTTCCGGGCAGGCACAAGAATGGGCGGCTGCCCTCTACAATCGGAGGTCCGTGCTCTGCAACTATTACGTCCAGTTCGTTGCAGAGCTGCGCAAAACTTTTGTGCCGCCCTGCAGTGAAGTGGACGCGGAGACTCAACTCCTTCATCTCCGTCAACAAGACCAGCCTGTTCACCTCTTCGCTGCAGAGTTCAGGACGCTCGCGGCTAAGCTAGCCTGGGGAGATGCGGTCCTGCGGTCCCGTCTTCCACCACTGCGTCCCGCTTCACTCCGCTCAGTTGAGCCCAGCACTGCTCCCGACCGCTCCTACTCCGGCGACAGAGAGGAGCCGATGCAGCTAGGGCATCTGTCACCGAAGGAGCGGGATCGACGTTTCCGGGAAGGGCTCTGCGCCTACTGTGGGTCGCCCAAACATCGCCGCCTGCAGTGCCCTCACCGACCGGGAAACGACCAGGCCAGGTGAGACTCGGGGGGGTCTTACCTGGCCCGACAGGACCAGCTCGCTTCCTTCTTCCTGTCCAGCTCATTCATCGCAATCCACAGCATACATTCGGCGCTCTGCTCGACACTGGAGCGGCGGAGAATTTCATCTCCACCCAACTAGCCACGAAGCTCCAGATACCGCTGGAGACCCTTTGCAGTCCAGTCCCGGTGACTTCCGTCGACGGACACCCCCTGCAGCCCTACCCTGTCCGACATCGCACCATCAAGATCCGCCTGTGGGTGGGGGATCACACAGAGCTCATCCAGTTCCTCGTCATCGCTTCCTGCTCCGCGCCACTCATCCTGGGCTATCCTTGGTTCCATACACACGATCCGCACATCTCCTGGTCGGCGCAGCGGATACTCAGCTGGGGTCCCGACTGTTCAAAGAGGTGTCTCCGTCCCCCATCGTCAGCCCCGCTCGAGACCATATCGGCGCCCGCCCTGGAAGATATCCCTCCGCCCTACAAAGACCTGGCGGAGGTCTTCAGTAAAATCCGAGCTGCCAAGCTACCACCGCATCGATCCTATGATATGGCTATCAACCTGATGTCAGCCTCCACGCACCCGTCAGTTTCCTCTCTCACAAGCGGAATCAGCCCAGATGGAGACTTACATTGCCGAATCTCTAGACCAAGGATTCATCCGCCCATCCACTTCTCCAGCATCGGCCGGCTTCTTCTTTGTTAAAAAGAAGGAGGGGACGCTGCGTCCCTGCATCGATTACAGAGGACTAAATCAGGTCACCATAAAGGATCGCCATCCACTCCCCCTGCTGAACACTATTCTGGACTCCCTTTCCCATGCAACCATTTTTACTCGGCTCGACCTCCGGAATGCCTACAATCTGGTTCGCATTCGAGAAGGGGATGAATGGAAGATGGCGTTCAGCACCCCCTCTGGCCACTGGGAGTACTTGGTGATGCCATTCGGTCTCTGCAACAGCCCAGCAGTGTTCCAGCGACTGCTCAATGATGTGCTGAGGGACATGCTCGGACGGTGGGTATTCGTATATCTGGATGACATCCTGGTCTACTCCACCTCTGAGATGGATCACGTCCGACATGTCCGAGCCGTCCTTGAGCGCCTCCTCCAGAATAATCTATTCTGCAAATTGGAGAAGTGCGCTTTCCACCAGTGCTCCACCACCTTCCTAGGCTACCTCATCTGGGCTGAAGGGGTAGCCATGGATCCCCAGAAGGTGGCAGCAGTGAAGGAATGGCCACTGCCCCGGACCCTCAGACAGCTCCAGTCCTTCCTTGGCTTTGCAAATTTCTACAGACGGTTCATCCGGAACTACAGCACGATTGTTGCTCCACTCACCAACCTTACAAAGTCGACCGACCGGCCACGCTTGTTCAGTCTACCCCCCGAGGCCCGACAAGCGTTCAACCAAGTCATCACGCTGTTCACCTCAGCTCCCATCCTCATCCATCCAGACCCAGCCAAGACCTTCACCGTCGAAGTGGATGCCTCAGAGGTTGGGGTCGGGGCAATCTTGTCCCAACGCGGCCCGGACCAGAAGCTACACCCTTGCTGCTTCTTCTCTCGGAAGTTCACTCCCACACAGCAGCGCTATGGGGTTGGTGACCGTGAGCTTCTGGCGGTGAAGTGGGCTCTGGAGGAGTGGCGCCATCTGCTCGTAGGGACGTCCGAGCCATTCCTAATCTGGACAGACCACCAGAACCTCCTCCACATTCGTAATGCCAAGCAGCTAAACCCTCGCCAGGCTCGCTGGGCGCTTCTCTTTGAACACTACAACTTTCACCTCTCCTACCGGCCCGGTTCCAAAAACGGTAAGGCTGACACCCTCTCCCGTCAGCACTCCCAAGCCACCGTCCCGATTCAGCCAGATGCCATCATACCCCCCCACCGCATCTTGGCGTCTCTCCAGTGGCCGCTGGAGGACTCTATCCGATCGGCACTGGTTCAGGAACCAGCACCGCCGGAGACACCACCAAACCGTCTCTACGTCCCAACCAGTTGCCGCCAGGAGGCTCTGCTTTGGGGTCATTCTTCAGCCATAGCCGGTCATCCAGGCATTGCTAGGACCCTCAAATTCATCCGCCGCGCCCTATGGTGGCCCACTATGGCACAGGACGTCAGCAGCTTCGTCGGCGCTTGCACCACCTGTGCCAGAGCCAAGTCCACCACCCAACCACGATTGGGACCCCTTCGACCTCTACCTGTTCCAACTCGCCCTTGGTCCCATATCGGGGTGGACTTTGTGACGGGACTCCCCACCGCAGATGGCTTGAACACCATCGCCACCTTCGTAGACCGTTTTTCCAAAGCGGTCCACCTCGTTGCACTGCCTGGCCTGCCCACGGCCAAAGGAACAGCCGAGCTGGTCCTGGAACACGTGGTGCGGTTGCACGGCTTCCCCCAGGACATTGTCTCCGACCGTGGGCCCCAGTTCTCCGCTAAGTTCTGGAAAGCCTTTTGCCGTCTTATCGGAGCAACTGCCAGCCTCTCGTCCGGCTTTCATCCGGAGACCAACGGCCAAACAGAGAGGGCCAACCAGCAGGTGGGGAAATACCTCAGATGCTTCGCCTCAACGCAGCCCTCCACCTGGCCGCGTGCGTTGCTGTGGGCTGAGGTATCCCTCAACCTCCAGGTCTCCTCCGCCACAGGCATGTCGCCTTTCGAGGTCTGCAACGGCTACCAACCATCCATCTTCTCTCACCAGGAACCAGAGGTAGAGGTACCAGCGGCCCAACAACTTATACGCCGCGCCAAGGCCATGTGGATCCGTGCTCGGGCCGCCATCATACGGGCAACCTCCGGTTATGTGGAACAGCACCGCCGTCGCCACCGTTCCGGTCCCACCTTTCACCCAGGGGACCTGGTCTGGCTCTCCACTCGGCATCTCAAGCTGCCGACTGACTGTCGGAAGTTGACCCCCCGCTTCATCTGCCCGTATCCAGTCCTTCGAAGCATCAACCCGGTCACATACCGTCTCCGCCTTCCAGCCTCCCTCAAGGTCCACCCGGTGTTCCACTGCTCCCTCCTCAAACGCCACGTCACCTCGCCTCTGTCTCCTCCGGCAATCTCCCCACCCCCCCCTCGTTTCATCGACGGTGGTCCGGCCTACACAGTGAGGCGGATTCTGGACTCTCGACCCCGCGGCAGGGGGTACCAGTATCTGGTGGATTGGCAGGGCTATGGTCCTGAGGAACGCTCCTGGGTGCCGTCCCGGCACGTCCTGGACCCCTCCCTCGTCTCTGACTTTCACAGCTGTCATCCAGACCGTCCAGGCCCTTCAGGAGCCGGACCTAGGCTCTGTCAGGAAGTCATCAGCTCCAACTCAGACCAGCCGTGTCTGATGAGCTTCCTGACAATTACTCCACTCTCCCCTCAGTTTAAAAGACCCTTCCACTCACCTTCACATCGCTCAGTCATCGGTAATCCAATGCCCAGAGCTCCTACTCGTCAAACCAGAAGTCTTCCTCCTACCAGTCGTTGCCATCCAACCTAACCAGTCTCTTTTCATCAGCTCAGCAGCCTGCTCCACCCTGCGCCTTTAATCCAGGGGGACTCCCATCCGCGTCTGGAGCGCCAAGCTTCACCCGATCGCCTCTCCCTGTCCACCGGCGATCCTGACAACTAGTTTCTCAGCATCACTCTTGGACAGGATGTTTCTAATTTTAGCAACATTCCGGAGGTGAAAGAAAGAAATCCTAGAAACCTGTTTAATATGGGATTTAAATGTCAAGTCTCGGTCAAAAATAACGCTGAGGTTCTTTACGTTATTACTGGGGGCCAATTTAATGCCATCCAGATGAAGTGATTGACTAATCAGTTTCTGTTTTTAGAACTTCGGGTCCAAAGACAGCAACTTCTGTTTTGTCAGAATTTAAAAGCAAAAAGTTTAGGGTCATCCATGTTTTTATGTCTTCCAGACATGCCTGTAATCTACCTAACTGACTGGGTTCATCAGGATTTATGGATAAATATAGTTGTGAATCATCGGCATAGCTGTGGAAATTTATCCCATGCTGTCTAATGATTCTACCAATTGGGAGCATATATATGGTGAACAGAATTGGTCCAAGCACAGAACCCTGTGGAACTCCACAAGTAACCCTTGAGAGTGAAGAAGATTTATCATTTAGATGAACAAACTGGAATCTATCAGACAAATATGATTTAAACCAGCCTAGTACTGTTCCTTTCCCAATGGTAATCAGTGCCATTGACTGCACTCACATTGCAATGAGGGCTCCAAGTGAGAATTGATTTGTCTGTGTGAACCGAATAAAATTCAATTAACATCGAAGTTATTTGTGACACAAACATGGTTCTGACAAATTTTGTGCCACGGGGGCCCGGCTCAACACATCACTCATTCATACTGAATAGACTGCAGGAAGGCGCTGTACGTGATGGCTGGCTCCTTGGTAAGTAGATACACATGATAGAAATTCAAAGAGCTATTCATAATTCTTCTAGTATAAGTGACAGTGGCTACCCCCTAAAGTGGTGAAGAGCAGAGCAGGTGAGCTTTAATGAGGTCCATGGTTGTGTGTGAGCTGTTCTGGAGGGTGCCATCCTTAAAATCAGGTGGAAGTTTGGATGTGTCGGGGGGCAATACTGCTGTACCAACCCAAACAAGTGTGCAGAATAATCATGGCCTTTGGTGTCCTGCACAACATCGCACTGCAGAATACCATTCCTCTCTCACCTGGCACCCCTCCCCCTCACCATAAGGGCCCTGAAGCACATGCTGTTCTGATAGGAGAGGAGTTCTGTGTCTCAGAGATAAATGTCTTTCGGCATGAAATGTAAATGGCAATTACAATGTAATACTTTGATGAAGATTTAGGCTCAACTATTACTACTACAATGACAAGACAGCCGCCACGATATATCGCTAACAATGACTTTATTGGGAACAGAACTTACAGAACCATCTGACTGGCACAAAGGATCTGAAGAACAAACAAAATGGAAACAGTCAAGCAATAGGAGCACATAAATACTGGCATAGAGGAAACCTAGAAGCTAGAACAAAAGAATAAGGCAAGGACATGAGAAAACTAACAGGCTCTTAACCACTAGGAGGATTGATGAGCGGAATGAGAGCCAGGTGTTACTAATCAGGGGAATAACAAACAGCTGGGGAAGAAGAATAAATTAATGGAGGGAACCAAACAGGACACCAAAGGATCTCACTGAGTTAAAATCCAAAGACTAACCTAAAAAAGAGTCCATACTAAACGCAAAAAGAAAAGAAAGGAACTCAAAGCAAGGAAACGAAACAAGTATGAGACACCTGTTGTGACAATAATAAACTCAAATAATCCAAATACGAAGACAAATAACCAGAAAAGCAAAGACCCAGGGTTATAACAACCATAACTAAACAAAGGTCCTTGTGAAAATGCAGGATGAAGCTGGTGAGAGAGTGGTATTATCCACAGTGAAACATTTCATAAAAAGTCACTAAAAGAGGAAGAAGCCATCACTCAAGCAGCAACAGAAATAAACTAGACTGTATTTTGCAAAAGCTCACAGAGACTTTAAAAAAATTATGTGGCTGGTAAAACAAAAAATGTGGTTTAATATAGTTAATGCAGATACCAAGAAGATGAATTTAACGTTATCCATACATAGTATGTCATAAAACGACTTTTGTTTTACAATTTCTGCACTTTCATCATCCCCACGAAAAACCCAGAGTTACGACATCAAAAACGATTCTTTCAAAATCCTCTGACTGTGGCAAGCCGATTGAGCATTTATTCTGATATCTTGAAATCAGACATAATTGTCATGTACATGCAAGCCATTTCTGTCCACTAGTTAACTAGTGAGCCATGTTTGTGTGAACTAGTTAACTAGTGACAGCCCAAATGTCCACTAGTTAACTACTAAGGCCCACATTCTCTCTAGTTAACTAGTTCATATGTTTCATATCTTACTAGTTAACTAGTATTGTTCAGCATGTTCACTAGTTAACTAGTGGATGCCAGTTAACTAGTTAAAAGGCGTTTATATTTTACTTGTCAACTAGTAAGGTACAAAAATGTTTACTAGCTGACTACTGTTATCGAAGTTCTTAAATAACAGAGATGAGAAAGATTCCTTCAGATTCTCCGAGGTTTTAATACAGACTTGGTTGATCAACACAAGGAGGTACAGCGTCAACAGAGAGAATATGCTATACTGACCTGCCTTCCAAAACAAGACACAGGATTATATAGGTTCAGTAATCATGGCCTGTCACCTATGACATTACAAACAAACATATCTCAGTCGGTAGGCATTTGACTCATGAGGCGTAGAAGATTTGATATATAAGTATAATCAATGTATGTCAGGACGTTCTTAGATGTAACAGAGAGTTGCCATGCCAACCCAGGCTGTAAGAGTCTGAATCAGCAGGTTTGACCTGACCTAAATTCATACAGTGTCACCTAATCAGATTGGTCACCATATCATAAAGAAGAGACACATAACTATCAGTATGTGAATTACACAGAACAGAACATTACAATTCTTCCACTACACTACCGAATGTCAAATTCCCACTTGTTAACTTCTACATAATTTGGCCAGCCGCTTGAGCATTTATTCTGATATCTTGATATCAGGCAAACATGCATGCCATTTTTGTCAACTAGTTTTGTCAACTAGTGAGCCATGTTTGTGCACACTAGTTAACAAGTGACAGCAAAAATGCCCACTAGTTAACTAGTGAACACATTTTGGCTTTACTAGTTAACTAGTGAGAGCCGGAAATGTCCACTAGTTAACTAGTAAAGGCCAAAATGCATACCAGTCAGCTAGTTGAAGATTTTTGTGTCTCACTAGTTAACTAGTGACAGCCAGAAATGTGCACATGTTTACTAGTAAAGGCATAACTCAACACTAGTTAACTAGTTGGAGTAGGTCAATGTCACTAGTTAACTAGTGAACCATAAATGGCTTACTACCTAGCTAGGCTATGACAGCAGGCTCACTAATTAACTAGTTGATGCATCCTTTGTCCAAACTAGTTAACTAGTGACGTCATAAATGTATACTAGTAAACTAGTTCAAGCCTAAATTCACACTAGTCAGCTAGTGGCGGAGAATTCTAATTAGGAGGTGGAGAATTATTGAAATTGAGGCTTTCTATTGGCTCCCTATGTCCAAGTAGAATATGACAACCAATCACAGCGCATAATTTCACAAAATCCCACCCAAAACATTTGCATGTGGCACACAAGTTAACATGCTGGCTAAAGGAACTTTAGCTAGTAAACTAGTGGCTCCAGTGTGACACTTACATGTAAACTAGGGATGGCAGAACTGTTCACTAGTTAACTAGTGAAGACACAAATGCCCACTAGTTAACTAGTGAGGTCTAAAAAGTTTCACTAGTTTACTAGTGTGCACCAAAACACCCACTAGTGAACTAGTGATAGCAATTTCCATTCAACTAGTTAACTAGTGAGGTGCAAAAAGTGTCACTAGTTTACTAGTGTGCCCCAAAACACCCACTAGTTAACTAGTGAAGGCCATTTCAGCCCCACTAGTTAACTAGTGAGATGCCAAAATGGTCACTTGTTAACATGTAAAGGCAAAAATAACCTCTAGTTTACTAGTGAGGGTGTTGTGGGCCTTACTAGTTAACTAGTGGCATGCATATTTCGTTCACTAGTAAACTAGTTACACCTAAAAAGACAAACAAGCTGACCATTTTTCTCCACTAGTTAACTAGTGGAACAATTGAAGTCTCACTAGTTTGCGTGTGTGGCAGCTCACTAGTTAACTAGTGCCTGAAACAGTCATTATGCAAATTCTAATGAGAGGGTGGGTAGAAGACTCCTATTGTGTATCATGTAAGAATCCCACCCAGTCAAACACACACTCATTAGCATGAATGCGAAGGAAACAGACTAGACTGCAGTCGCCAGTCAACAACACCTCAACTTGGTGCACAGTAACAAAGAAGCAGTCTATTGATGAAAATAGATGTGTCATACACACACACACACACACACACACACACACGCACACACACATATATATATATATATATATATATATATATATATAAATATATATATATATATATAATTTTTGAGTAATTTTGAGAAACATTTGTATTCGGAGAAATGACCACAACAGCAGGCCAACAGGCTACATGAAAATGATTGACCATTATTGACCATGACATAAATTAATTGCATTAAATATATTATTGTTATATTTTATTATGATTTTACATTAATTATTACACTGATTCCTGCTATTCTGTGGAATGCTTCCTTGAGTCTGTGACTTGGGAAAACTACAAACATGTACAGTAGTGGCTTCAGTGCAAGGGTCACATTTCTGACAGCCAGACAGGCGGTTGCCATGGACGCATGCTCTGCATCACCGATTAATACAAAAGACTGTTGTTCGTGAAAAAACCGAAGTGCCAACCAAACAAAAGAATTTGCTCGGAGCGAGAGCATTTCCACGATTTTTTGAGAAATTTGTGGGCTGAGAATATAGTTTAAATAAATTATTGATGATCGAGAAAAACTGAAACGTTCATACATTTGTCTACATATAGATCTATGTCGTTTTTAATGATGTTTAAAATTCCTGCAGTTTTCCAGTGGAGCCCAGGCTTCACTGCAAGCATGAATTTAATCAAATCAAATCATGTATTCATCAGGAAGTGATAAACCATCCACGCGGGGTCTGATAATCCCCTGGTGATGGAGATTTCTGCACCGTGGTGAAGTTAGTTTTCAGTTCAGTTATTAGTCTGAAAAATCCTGCCGTTTGAAAGCAGCGGCAGACAGCGTGTCTGTTTGTGGACGTGGAAGCGCTGATACTCCGCAGAAATCACCGCGGTGAAGTTAGTTTTAAAGCAACACTAAAGAGGTTTTTTTACCTTAAAATAATGTTTCCGAACTCGTGTCAGTGGTTGATCAACTCATAACAGGGTGAAACGGCACTTCTGCATTGGCTTTGTGGCCCTCTATCGGCCATAACAGCACTATGTAACTTTGGGTCGTCGGGTAGCGGTTTTGTAGTTCAAATGCGACAGGCTTCACAAAAGCCAGTAGGTGCAGCGTCCTGCAAGGCTCTCTGGGTGGAGCATACTCGGCAGGTACATATAAATGGAAGATACCTAGCAGCAGGTAGCTTGAACAATTGTCATCATGACGGAGCCGAAATTGTATTCATCTGTACACCGGTGTTCCGACTATCTGTGCTACCCGCATGCACATTTTGATGTTACGTCACAATATGATTACTCAGTAAATCTGTCATCAAGAATTCCTACCTGGAAGATCCATTTCGTCTGTTTTATTTCTTTGAAGTGTACGGTGAGTTTTATTCAAATTATTTTATTACTGGCTAATTTTTATTCAAAATATTTTAAGGCTTTCCTTAAGCTACTAGTTTCAAGTTTACATGACAGGCCTTGTAGCCTATGTTAGTTTCACTTCTGTGATATCGTTACACTGCATGTAAACAAGTCCCATTAATTAGAGTCGTACAGTAAATGCGGTGTATGTTGCGGGCTAATTGTGCTTATAATCATAGGCTACTACATTTTAATGTTTTGGAGTAATAATACTGCTATCTGCTCTACGTCTTACTGGCTTGGTATATATTCATTAGCTGCTTTACAAACTAACAGATTTCCAGAGTGTGCTATTCATCTATAGGCCTATTTAACAGGTAGGATATTTTGATCATGGTTTTTAGTGCATCTTTATGTGCTAGTTTTAGCATCAAAAGAAAAGTTTTCGTTATTCATAATTTTTTGCTATGTTAGGCATTACTGCTAAACTGCCACTTCAATCCCGTCACTTGAAAAATATTTTTTCGATGATTATGTTTAACATCAAAGCTAACAGTTGTTGTTTTCGGCATGAAAACATACTTTTCAAGGTAGCACCAAAAGATGCGCGCTACGGTAAGACATTCTGAGGAGGTAGCACAGATCGTCAGAACAGTGCTGTCAGCCATATAATAAAGAAATTGGACCGTATCACGTTATAACGTGATAGTTTATTGTAAAAACGTGAAACTATCACATTATAACGTTTTAGTTTCAAGTGTTTTTCACGTTTCTACAATAACGTTGTAACGTGATACGGTCTAATTTCTTTATTATATGGCTGACAGCTCTACGCCGCCGTACATGACATGCTGAAATATAGAAAATGTACCTGGGATGAAGACATTTGACACAAAGGCTGCCCAAGAGGTGAAAATCTGTAATGTTAGAGGGTATCGCTTGTAAATGTGAATCCCCTGGTGTAACCATAACAGATTTTACGACAGTAGTAGAAAACAATAAATTTTTTCCAACTGTAGGGGGACCCAGAGAGCAAAACTTACTTAGTGTGGCTTTAAGTTGGATATTCTACAGACATTAAAGCGGAGACTCCCTCCGACGTCTCACCGACAACTGCTCTCATGGAGCGGATACATCGCAGCTGAAGGCTCGCTCCTGAAGGTGGTGGTTCCGTTTAGGGACCATCAAAAAATTTCCAGACATCCCAGAAAATAAGTCAATACCTGTGAGATCTCCTGACAAAGTAACGCCCAAATATTGATACGTGTTTGCTCGACACCTGAGATACATGACACACCGTTTTATTGATAAAAAAATCATGTGTAATATTTCTTTTTTACTATAATAGTGAGGAGTCTTCTTCAATAGCTTCCAGGTCATGTGACTGAGTGACACCAAATCAATCTTAAAATGTCTTGCTACATCTAAAGAACAAAACACAACAATTTATTTCCAATTTAAATGCATATTACATTTTATATTAATATTTTACTGTAATATTTCAGGTTTTCCTTCAATGGCTTCCAGGTCATGTGACTGAGTGACACCAAATAAATCTTAAAATGTCATACTGCATCTAAATAACCAGACACAACAATGTATTTCCAATTTGAATGCATATCATGTTTTATATTAATATTTTACTGTAATATTTTAGGTTTTCCAAAATCTCAAAATCTGTTCCCAGTTGTCCCAGTATATTAGACTAGTGAGAGACAACAGTTTTTAATCACAGTTTTTATAATCTCATGTTTTATATGAATATTCTTATGGAATATTATGGATTTTTCTTCAATAGCTTCCAGGTCATGTGACCAAGTGACACCAAATCAATGTTGAAATGTCTTATTACATCTAAAGAACAAGACACACCAATTTATTTTCAATTTAAATGGATATCATTTTATATTAATATTTTACTGTAATATTTCCTGTTTTTCTTCAATAGCTTCCAGGTCATGTGACCAATTGACACCAAATAAATCTTAGACTGTCTTATTACATCTAGAGAACAGGACACACCAATTTCTAATCAGTTTTTTTATGCATCCTTCATTCATTCCACATGAAACTGTGTTGTGGTTTGTGCATTTTAAACATGAACTCTAAACTGTATCTTTACTGTGTACAATTTCTCACATTTTCACTCCGTTTGTACACTGCACTTCATTTGCATAATGGGCATTTCCAAATCCCAGTCTTTGCACTTTCATATACTGTCTTTTCCATATTCAGACACTGTGCATGGAACCATCTTTCACAGCTATCCCATTGGATCTGTCAAAAGCAAAGATAAAAAACAAAAATGATCAAAAAACTGTATTCATGATGTTTAATTACTTCTCACCTAGCCTCACAATTAGCTTTAGACCTTCTCAGATATATTAGTGTAAAATTGAAATCCATCAACAAGACCTCACCCAGTCTGTTATCGGAGGCCCAGATGCAGGAGGTTTAAAGGCAGCACACATTCCACAACAGTTATTCTCATCAAACACTGGAAAAAAAACTGAAAACCGACTGTTTGGGTGGCGCAACAGTTTAGATGGATAAGAAATGCACTGATGGCAGTATTGTGTGTTTTTGGTAGGCTGTAAAGGTACCTGATGCCTCATGGATTCCGAGGGCCAACTCTCTTCTCACTGTTTTCATAGCCCTTTGTGAAGTCTCGAATTTAGCCTTTGGCATTAACGTAAAAAGGCCTCCATCATTTTGCCATCTAAACAAAAATTACAGTGACTTTTTTGTTTTTCACTGCAGAGTATGGCAACAAGTACTATCATATAAAACATGGAAACAATTTGCAAGATAAAGATACAGCTCACTGCAATCAATTCTTGAAAGAATTTGTATTATTTTTAGACAGAACATAAATAAGCTTTACAAAAAGCTATTTTTTTAAGTACATCTTACATATAAATCGGACTAAAATAAAAGAACTGGTGAAACTACATATTGGTACTGAAAAAAATGGAGGGAGTCTCTGCTTTAATGTCCGTAGAATATCCAACCTAAAACTAACTTCACCGCAGTGATTTCTGCGGAGTATTAGCGCTTCCACGTCAACAAACAGACACGCTGTCTGCCGCTGCTTTCAGACTGCAGACTTTTTCAGACTAATAACTGAAAAAATAAAGACTGTACAAATCCGTGTATGGTTAGTTCTTTGGATTTTCCGTTTCAAAATAAAATCAGAAAAACCACATAATCAGTTTGTTTTTTGTTTTTTCTGTTTTTGAAAGCCAAAGGTAAAAACGTAATATTCAACAAACGTAAAAACCACAGTGATGGATTTTTACATTATGTTTTTTAACCTAAAATGCAAAATGCAAAATCCGGAATTTGTTTTTTAATTTGTTGCAATACCGGAAGTGAAGTGCTGAAACTTGTGGTAGAATTTTATTTTTGCCCAAGTGCGAAAACTTGGCAAGAATGGCTGCCCTCGAGCCCTTTACAAACTTCATACGCGAGCTTTTTGAAGATGGCAAAACCCACGCTGAAGTCAGTGATGCTTTGCGTCGCCATGGAGCTCCACATCATTCTTTAATGAGTGTCAGAAGGTTCTGCATGGAGAACAATTTAAGAAGACGCAACCATGTGTCCGACGCTGACTTGGAATGAGCTGTAATTTGTTCTGTTAATCAGGTATGTTATTTTTTAAGTTATACTTCTAATAACCTAAATAATATCATGTTTCACTTGTGTGTCTCTGTGTTTTTATTACAGACAGGTCCGACCTACGGCCGGAAGTTAATGACTGGGTCCTTGTCATCCATTGGCATCCAAGCAGGAGGGTCTTAAGAGAAGTGCACCGGCCTTACCACCGTCTGCGACAACATGTAAGTGAAAACAGTTATTTATAAAAATGATCTCTGCCAATCCTAAAATAACATTTTTGTATCTATTTACTTCAAAGGGTGCGCGTAATCTAAACCCCATCCCATACCATGCAGAAAATACAGGCCATAAACTGCACATGGATCAGAACGAGAAGTTGGTTATGTTTGGAGTTACCCATGTTCTTGCGGTGGATGGGTACAGCTCAAAGATTGTAGCCCACACATCTATGCCCATCAAAAATAACCTCATTATTTATGAGAATATGTATAGGTTAGTAACATGCTCATCAGCAAATGATATTGATCTAAATACATATTATAGCCAGAGGTGGGTAGTAATCAGTTATTTACTTGAGTAACTTTTTAATAAATTATACTTCTGAGAGTAGTTTTTCTCAGCCATACTTTTTAGTTTTTAACTATTGATATTATTCTGAAATAACTGCACTTTTACTGGAGAAAAATTATAAAACATCTATTAGTAAATCCACTTTTACCCACCCGAGTGGGTATTTGGGTTATTCTTAAGAAATTTTGGAATTTGCTTATTTTTTAAATAGTTTGTTAGTATAGTTACAAGATTACAACTACATCTGACTTTAAATTTAGTTACTCAGTACCTGGGTAGCTTTGCTTGAATTAAATTATTTTTAAGTAACTGTTGTCCTATTTGGGTAAAATAATCTGTCACCTCTGATTATATTCCTATATCTGTAAACTATGTTGTGCTGTGTACTGCATGTACTATACTGACAATAATCTTATTATAGATCTGCAGTTGTCAGTCATGGAATGTGGGACAAAGTAAGGGTGGACTATGGCAAAGAATTCTACCTCAGCCTGTACATACAGGAAATCCTTTCAAGGCATAGACATAATGTCAGCAGGCCACCTTACGTCCAGTCTACATCTTCTAGGGTATGATTCTGGAAATTAATATTAATTGGGAGTCTTCTATCTTAGTTTCTTCTAATTATTTTATTCTTACTTCAGTTGTGTAGTCTTTGTGCATATTCCAATGTAGTTTAAAGTACATTAGTTGTCTTAAGTAATTGCTGATATGTACATGTAATTATGTGCTAAATTATTTGTTCTTTTTACTTTGTTATTAATGCATATTAAATGTGTTCTTTTCTTTCAGAATCTCAGGGAAGAGCGAATTTGGCCAGAGGTGAAAAATCGTGTTAACTACCCTCTAAAGGCAGCTTTGGTGCATCTGGTGGACCAAGAGACCATTGACATGCAGGACAACACCATCAAATATTGTGTCTCTAACCTTGGGTGCCTTCTCAGCCAAATTGGATTAAACCGTGTTGTCAGTGCATGGAATGCTCACAGGATTCCAGGTTGGTAAAAATTTGTATTAGTTATGGTCACTAGATTATGTAGGACCTAATAAACCAGTCACCTCTCAGATGTGTCAGAGTGTAATCAGACTATATTATTAATTCATTTACTAGGCCGTGGCATACCAAACGAGCTGGCATCTGGTGGATGTGCTGCCAAAATGGCTGAGAACTTATTACCCAGTGCAACTGATGCTGCTCACCGTTATCAGTGCGATGTGGGATCTTCTCTGCAAACGGAGTCAACCTTTGGTTTGGACCCATTTCCTAATGAAGAGGACAGAAGCCTGGCAGAGCTTGAGTTTGGGACCGCTTACCCAGACCTTTCTGTTATTTTTGACTATGTTGTCAACCACAAATTTGATGTTTTCAATGAAGCACTTTTCTGCCTGCTTAATGTTACAGAGAGGCATGTGTAAGATGTAACAAACTATGAAACATTAAAAGTCTCAAATAAAAAATGTGGTTATGGTAAATTGTTTAAAATGCTTTAACATTAAGTTTTCAAAAAGACCAAGATTACTACAGTGCAATGCAACTGTATGTTTTATTGTTTAAGAATGTATGTATAAAAACATACTATACATATTCTACAAGAACTTACAAAGACCTTTCGAGAACAAGGTACTTATAAAAACATTCCTTTGAAACAGTAGAACATTGTTCTTTTAAGAATGACAGAACTTTTCCTTTCCTCTCACATATAACTGATTTTTAAAAAAAGTACAAAACAGTTAGAAAGGGTTTTTGGACATCCATGAACATCAAAATAAATTCAGTATTTTAAACACTGATCCCACTTAACAAATAATGCTGCGCAGTGCAGCCACTGCTTCATCTAACCCCAAAACAGTTTGAACATGATCCTCAAAATGATCGCCACGACACTTGGGACAGTGATCATGGTTGTCCTGCCACTGCTGTAGGCAAAGTCGACAACCCAGTATACTTCGGCAGCATTCTGCAAACATTGGCTCCTTCATAGGATCTGCATAAGTAAAGTGGAAGATATTATTATGAATGCAAAGTGGTTTCTGTTTAACAGTAACATAACTCCATACACTTACCACCACATATGATGCAGGCAAATGCAGCTTTGATAGATGCAGCCTGACTGGCACTGAGGCACAGAGAAGTGTGTGGACTGGCCTCCACGTACTCAATCAGCTCTTTCACAGTTTTAGATATTTCCTGCAGACCTTGGGAAGCAAGAACAACCTCCTCTATTTGCTCCAGAACATGTGGAAGTCCATTGTCCTCTTGACGACTAAAAAATAAATAAATAAAAAAAACCCTGTTGTTAGCAAAGACCTTGACAAACTTTTTCTGCCCATCAGCTACACAGTCTAGTATTCAAATACAATTTAGGACTTATGCTTGGGTGTGTTCATTATATAGCATGATCAACTATAATTGTAAATGGAAAATATGATTTTTTTTTTCTCTACTAATCATTTATAGATTTTGGAATGACAACTATAGGCCTAGCAGTAGATAGTTAGTCCTATAGTTGTTAGAAATTAGGTCTGCACGATAATTCGATAGCAGTATATATCGATCTATAGACATGTGGTGCGATAGAAAAAAAGGGGTCGATAAAAAAGTTTGATGGGAAAAAAAAAGTTTCCCTTTATTTTTTCATTATAGCCTATCAGGTTGCTTAATACAGCAGTCACTACCTACTCCAAACGAATCATTAATGGCCCTGGAGCAGGGCCGAGCTCAATTTGCGGCACTGGTAGGTCGGACTGGCACTTCCGCTGGCAGCAACTAACCTTTCTCTCCTTCTTTTATTCCCCCTTAGTCCATGCAGTTGTCCTTTTGGCACGGCATAAATTTTTCTTGCATGCTGCTTCCAGAAAGCAGGTCCTATAGGCAACACCAAAAAATGCAGTTGTTATTTAAGTTAAGCTTGTTTCATAACATATTTTCATCATATGAATGCAAGACAAGTAGCTATTAAGGATTGTACTATAGCAAGAAGGATACTGAGAGATATACAGTAGAAGCAGTATTACAAACTTCATCCATGAGTTAGCAGTTTATATTAAGAAAAATTATGGTATATACATATATATATATATATATATATGTGTGTATGTGTACTTTACCTCTTGTTCCTTCGCAGTCCATGATCTCATTTTGATGACTGTCGATGAGGACAATAGGCTCCTCCTGTCCAAGAGCCTCACTAACTTTGGCTGTAATGTTGGCAACTGATGAGTCAAACTCAGAGAATTTGACAGTGACGGTCTTCTGAGTTTCCAGGACCCCATCTATAATCTCTGCTACAAAGACATTCCTACAAGAATAAAACACCAATCAGTTAACCATCAGCAAAAAAATTACAAACAAATTACAGTATAAGAAACAACATTTATTTACCTCTGCAACATCCTCAGTCCACTGGCTCTTGGAGTTTGAGGACCTGCTGTGGCACTAGAAGAAGCACTTGATGGATGATGAAAGGCAAACCTTACTGGAGGTTGGTTTGTGGCTGCTGAAGATGAAGCATCACCATCAATGATGCTTTCACCATGGACTTCATAATGGCTACTGCTTTGTAGGTCAAGGATGTCAAACACCCCATCTTCACCGGGCAACACACCCCTGTTGTCATCAGCTGTCAGATAAACTGAATCTGCACGTACCTTAAAGCAAAGTCACAAGTAAAAATGATTAAGGTTAGGAAGAGCAATGATTGATTTATATAAGCCATAGCCAGATGTGCAGTCCACAAATATTCAAAAGTGACCTAAAAAATAATTTTTATTATCCTTCCCAACCTAAAGGGAACCAAACCATAGTTTTTTAAATCTGGAACTCATTTCTAGCATGGCAAACGTTTATTTACCCACCCAGACAAATTTGGAGCCATTTGGATTTATCCGGAGCTGTGGGGTTGTTTCCGTTGAGCTACGGTAGCATTTCACCAATTAATCAGAATTGGCATGAAAAAATTCTATTTCAGCCTGACAAGGTTTCTTTACACTAAACATAAAAACACAGGCTCCTAATAGTCAGCGTCCAATTGCATGTGAAGAAGCTGATATCAATGGGGGAGCTCATATCGACACAACAAACCCAACCACGGGCTAACCACTTAACATTATCGTTAGCTTACAGTTGTTAGATGGGGCTCAGAATCGCCGAAGATCTTTTGAATACCAAAATAATATACTTACTTGGAATATTAAAGAAATATTGTTCACAGTGACGTTATCGGTGCTCAGTGTGATGCGTCGACTCCCTCTAAATAACACAAACATGTCTTCGCTGTTTCCGAAGTGTATGTGAGTGACTGCAGACTTTGGATAGAAGTCAAGCCGCTGCCAGTTCCGACTGTATGATTTGCGGTTCTGCAGAGGAGACAAATTTTTTTCTGTTTTAACCTCCAAATGCCAAAAAAATTAAGCCTTTTTTATTTTTGTAATTTTAGTTTTTCCAATTTTGATTTTAAAACAGAAAACCCCCCCAAAAAACTGATTATGTGGTTTTTCTGATTTTATTTTGAAACGGAAAAACCAAAGAACGAACCATACACGGATTTGTACACATTTACTGAACGAAGATTACAGCAATACACCACAACTTAAATGTTATCAAAACATATTTTTATGCTCAAACGATCTTAGTTTATAAAATTTGCTCTTAGAAGGGCGGCTGTAGTTCAGTGGTAGATTTGTCAGCCTGTAACCCAGAAATCGTGGGTTCGATTCCAGCTTCAACCTGCTACATGTCGTTGTGGCCTTGGGCAAGACACTTCACCTACCCGCCTACTGGTGTTGGCCAGAGGGGCAATATGGCAGCCTCGCTTCTGTCAGTCTGCCCCAGGGCAGCTGTGGCTATAATCATAGCTTGCTTCCACCAGTGTATGAATGTGAGATGTGCATTTATATAGCGCTTTGAGGGTCTTAAAAAGCGCTATATAAATGCAAGCCATTATTAGAACAGCCTGGACAAAGTCAGCCATTTTTTCTGTTTCTGAGTCCTAAATGGACCAATCAAAATCCTTGTTCCGCCTTCTTCATTTGCATGCAAATTCGACATTGCGCAATAGCAAACTAGTGGCCAGTGTTGCGGTCCCACTAGTTAACTAGAGGCACAAAATGCCAATGTTTGTGTATTTTTTCAAATTCCACTAGTTTACTAGTGCGAGGGGCATTTTTCTCCAGCTAGTTCACTAGGGACAGTGTTTTGTCTTCACTAGCTAAAATGTAAGGCTCAATTTGCCCTCTATTAGCTACTGAAAGCCATTACAATGCAGATATGCTCACTTTAACTAGTGAGTATGTCCTGTTCCATTACTAGTAAACTAGTAAGGCTAGTTAACTAGTGAAGGCCAATTTGTCACTAGTTAACTAGTAAGAGCAAATTTTTGCATTATAAGTTAACTAGATAGCTCCAAAAACAGCCACTAGTGTGTGTCTTGTGCGCACTAGATAACTAGTGAGCTGCTTCACTACAACACATGCAAACTAGTGAGACTTTGATCGTTCCACTAGTTAACTAGTGGACAATAATGGTCAGCTTGTTTGTGTTTTTAGGTGTAACTAGTTTACTAGGCAACAAAATATGCATGCCACTAGTTAACTAGTAAGGCCCACAACACCCTCACTAGTAAACTAGGGGGTATTTTTGCCTTTCCATGTTAACAAGTGACCATATTGGCATCTCACTAGTTAACTAGTGGGGCTGAAATGGCCATCCCTAGTTCACTAGTGGGTGTTTTGGTGCACACTAGTAAACTAGTGACCCTTTTTAGACCTCACTAGTTAACTAATGGGAATTTGTGTCTTTACTAGTTAACTAGTGAGAAGTTCTGCCTTCACTAGTTTACATGTAAGTGTCACACTGGAGCCACTAGTTTACTAGCTAAAGTTGCTTTGGCCATCATGTTAACTTGTGTGCCACATGCAAATATTTTGGGTGGGATTTTGTGAAATTGTGCGCTGTGATTGGTTGTCGTATTTTATTTGGACATAGGGAGCCAATAGAAAGCCTCAATTTCAATAATTCTCCACCTCCTAATTAGAATTCTGCGCAACTAGCTGACTAGTGTGAATTGGCTTGAACTAGTTTACTAGTATACATTTATGACATCACTAGTTAACTAGTTTGAACAAAAGATGCATCAACTAGTTAACTAGTGAGTCTGCTGCCATCACCTAGCTAGCTAGTAAGCTATTTATGGTTCACTAGTTAACTAGTGACATTGACCTACTCCAACTAGTTAACTAGTGAGGAGTTATGCCTTCACTAGTAAACATATGGACATTTTTGGCTGTCACTAGTTAACTAGTGAGACACAAAAACCTTCAACTAGCTGACTGGTATGCATTTTGGCCTTTACTTGTTAACTAGTGAAGCCAAAATGTGTTCACTAGTTTACTAGTGAGTATTTTGGCAACCATTTGTTAACTAGTGTGCATATTTTGACCCTCACTAGTTAACTAGTTCACACAAACATAGCTCACTAGTTAACTAGTTGATAAAAATGGCTTGCATGTACATGACAATTATGCCTGATATCAAGATATCAGAATAAATGCTCAATCGGCTTGCCATATGGACCAAAGTGAAGATTTGCGAATTCTCCATTGTAAGCGTTTGCTTGTGGACATAATTAACTGGGATTTTAGGTTTTGTAAGGTCACTCTCCATATGTGTTTTCTCTCAGAAACAGCATGGATGCTCTCAGAGCTGTGTTGGCATTATTGATTGTCCAAGTGCTTTTTGCTTGGTTGTTTTTAAAAAGCTCAATTGCATCTCAATGTAGAAGTTAGAAAGTAAAAAAGTTATTCTGAGTGGATAAGATCTGGGGAACTACTGTCGCCCACATGCCTATGAACATGCTTAACAATGCACGTGCGCAGTTTGGTGTGGATGGATTTTTCCTCTAAAAATGATGTGCTGTGGACCCAAGATGTTTTCTAGATGAAAGGGAGAGGATATTCGGTTTTACAAAAACCTTGCTATGTGTTTATTGACCTTATATTTTAAGGTTGTTTTGGAAGTGTTTTTACTTTAATAAAAGAAATAAGCAAAACTGTGTTCTTTTCTCCCTTCTCTATGTTAGGAGAAAAAGTCAAGACCAAGCAGAAGTTTAAAGAGTCTGCTTTTCTCACTGCAGTTGTGGCAGTGAAAGGTTCACATGAAGATTAGACATAGATTAGACATGTCTTATAAATGGCAGGGTGGAAAGAGGAAATTGTGACTTGCACAACAGTTTCAGTAGAAGTGCAGAGGAACAGGGGGAGGAGGAAATTATTTAGAATGCTGTTTGGTGAATAGACTTTTAAGTGTTGTACAACAATATGATATTTTTCCACTGCAAAGATTTTATTAAAATGGTTTTTGCTGTTGGCATAAATAACTCAAACTAAGGTCAGCTGTTGTGCGTGACCTTAGTTTGAGTTAAATGTATTTTTAACAAGAAGTAGAGTGTTGTTACAGCAGCTTTTCACCCACTGCAATGCAAAGTGACTGATATGATTAATGATCTAAAACACACAAACCTTCAGAACCATGCAAACTGCATGGTTATTGTTGGTAGATGCAGGGGGAGATGGACAGATAATGATTAATGGCAGATCTTTGGTTATGTATTACAGGGTGTCAATCAATCAATCAACAACATTTCCATCCCTCCCCCATAGATTTAAAAGTGTGATAACATTTACACCCCCCTCACCCCACCCCAATCCCCATGCGTGCACACACTGATAGCACTGACAGCATTAATAAGGATATCTGCCTGAGTACAGATGGGTCAGGTAAGATAATGAAACACCATCAAAGGAGCCATCTGCACTGGCAGCAGCAGCACATCAACAGCAACAGCCAAGGCACTGACACAGGGCGCCCAGAGGAGGCGAGGCTGTCGCTAACCAACCCGTACTGGTGTGACGGCTTACTTGGGCTTTGCTTTGGTTTTATTTATTTATTTTGACACTTGTTTTGGGGAGTAAGGGTTATGGGGTGCCACTCAGGTCTCCCTCCTGACTCGTAGGATAGTTTTGTGTGTGTGTGTGTGTGTGTGTGTGTGTGGTTATTATTAATATTAATTTGTGTTTTTTATATGCCAATCACACAAGGACATATATCAAAGAATATACACCCTTTGATATTTGTTTGAAAAGAACTGGTAGTTGTGTGATTCTGTGAAACCGGAATGAGTGTTTGGACAGGACACACAAAGTTTGGATACAATCGGTGGCTGGATGAGGAACGGAACGTGACATGATGACATCACCAACAGGCGCTCCACGGCACCAGGAAATAAATAGATAGATAGATAGATAGATAGATAGATAGATAGATAGATAGATAGATAGATAGATAGATAGATAGATAGATAGATAGATAGATAGATAGATAGATAGATAGATAGATAGATAGATAGATAGATAGATAGATAGATAGATAGATAGATAGTGTTGAGAAGGTGTTTTCACTCTAATTTAAAGCCTATTTTAAAGGCACAGACACACATTTAATGTATGACCCTGGGCTCTCTCTAAGCTCTCATTTCACCTTCCCGCGTGCTCGTTCATTTCTGTAAATAGGAGCAATAAGAACAACAAACAACAATTATATCTTTTAACAGTGAGACGTCGTTCACTGGACTCAGTTCTAGTAACTGAGCACAGCGTTATCTCAGCATAAGGTTTTTATTTGAAACAAGAGTTAAAAAAGAAACTCCTCCCACATAGATCTTCCTTCACAGAATGGTCACAACTTCTTCACAAGGCACACAGGATGTGCCACATTCCTCTTGATTGTTCACGGTTTCTAAGTGTTTCCACATGCACTACAAAATTAGACCCTCATACAACATTAACAGAATTTATATCTTTTCAATAGATAGATAGATAGATAGATAGATAGATAGATAGATAGATAGATAGATAGATAGATAGATAGATAGATAGATAGATAGATAGATAGATAGATAGATAGATAGATAGATAGATAGATAGATAGATAGATAGATGAAATGCATGGTCCTTTTTAATTTAGCTAATTTAGAAAATAAATTTCATAAATTCAACATTATCATATTTTTTATTATTTAAGCTAATTACAATTTAAGTTAAATGTACCATATTGGTGCAGCTCTATTATCCCAAACTTGACTAACATCTGTCAGATATTCTTAACTTTAGTCAGCAACTCGCTCAGCCTTTTTCATTTTCATCTTGTAACAGTCAACAGACTCTTTTACACTGGCCCCAGTATGCAGTGCATGCACCTGGTTGTCATGTCAGAGGAGGAGAAGAAGTCTGTTTTGATGGAAGGCCACAATAACCCTGGTACCCAGAACCACAATGGTGTCAGAGGTACCCGAAACAGGATTGTTGCTGGCTACCACTGGCCAACATTGAACCAGGACATCGGCGAATGGGTATGACTGCGACTGTGGCTCAGTGGTAGAGTAGAGTTGGCTTGCAATCGGAGGGTCGTAGGTTCGATTCCAGCTTCCTCCAGTCACATGTCAATGTGCCCCTGGGCAAGGCACTTAACCCCAAAAAACATCGTCCTACCGAGCCATGTTGGGTGTCGGTTTATGAATGCGAGTGTGAGTGGGTGAATGTGGCTTCAATGTAAAGCGCTTTGAGTGGTCAGTATGACTAGAAAAGCGCTATATAAGTTCAGTCCATTTACCATTTATGACCATATGTGAGTTAAGAAGATAAATCAGAACCTCCACATAAAATTTTATCTAAAACATTTATATATAATTCTACATGAATGTGTTCACATACACACTTACATTTCACCATCAGTTTCTGTTTTTTTAAATATATTTTAATGTTATTAATTTACATCAACTGGTTTTTCAGTATCCTAGAAATGTTGTTTGGAATACATCTTCATTTTTATTGTAGGTCAGGTGTTGTCATCACTGCCAGATGAATGACCCAATCAAGACCATGGCACCAGCATTACATCCCATCAAGGTACATGTTAAAGCCTCTTCACCCATTTAATTTTCATGCCAATAACAAGTTTGTGTGCTGCAGGGTAGCTTTAAATTTCCATTTGATACGTTCTGTGACCTGCAGGTAAAAGAACCTTGGGAGGTGCTGGGCATGGATTTAATTGGACCACTCCTGGAAACAGGTCTAGGGAACCTATATGTCCTGACCATGACCGATTTGTATACTAAGTGGGTGATTGCAGAACCTTTTAAGTCCAAGACTGCAGCTGAGGTCTCTGCAATCATGACCTCTAAGTTATACACATTTGGCATGGGCAGGTAAATCATCACTGACCAAGGAAAGGAGTTTGTGAACCAGGTAAAATTTTTGAAAGTGTTTTTCATACCTATATATATGATATGATAAGAAACGATGTATTTAGGCCAGGTCTCCTCATGTCACTGCACCTCAACGACAGCATTTTCAGCATGCAGAATATTAAACATGCTGTCTCCAGTCCGTACCACCCCCAGACCAACGGGCAGGTTAGCATTTGGATATCTAACCTTGAGTAACTCCTGTGAAATCAGTTGTGCCTATTTATCTATTCTAGAATACAATTCAGTTAAAAGTACGAGAGGACCAAGCAGAACATCAAGCGTGCTCTCAGAAAGTACGTCAACCAGAACCATGTTGACTGGGACGTTCACCTTGCTGCTGTGGTGTACGGCATCAACACTGCAAAGCAGGTTTTCTTGCATTAACATTTTGTACATGACATTTTGTATTACTTGTAAGATGCTTTACAGTGTAGCATCTTTTTAAGAGTGTGTTTTTAAACTTAAGTTTTAAAAAATGTTTTTGAAAAGTGCAAGAGAAAATAAATTAATGAAGGGATTTTGTGTGATCAGCACTCCACCTGCCACAGTCCCTATTTCCTGCTCTTCCACCGACATCCACGTCATCCTGCTGTGATGTACGCCTGTCCCATGGATGATGACTTCGAGGTTGAAGACCCAGAAGAGGACATCGACACTAAAGTTGAGGAGATGACGGTTCTGAATGAAACGGTCAGTACATTTGGAAGGGGCTGACTGACAGGGAGAGGAGACTCATTGGGGAAAAAATAGAGAAAGTGGTTACTACAATTCTCATTTTTTATTGTGTAATTAACACTTTTTCTGCTTTAGTAGATAGCTTTTCTATATTTCCAGGATGAGGATTGCCACAGCAATTTTCCACACTCTGTGGCAGAAGAGGGAGTTAGAGTGACCTGCCCTGTGTCCTGTAGGACAACGGATCCCTTATAACTTGTTTTGGTCTCTCTAATCAAAGAAGCAGGAGAACTGTACTCCATTTCTCTTGTTTGGCAACATAGCGCCTAATATTTCTATTTCTCTCTCTGCTTTTCATGTAATTATTTTGTAGGTTCTTCGCAACATTGAGAGGGCACAGGACACCCAGAGGAAGACCTTTGGTACACGAAAAAGGAAGCAGCATATAAGACAGTGTGTTGTTCAAGCAGGCGATGCTGTTCTTTTGTCAGGAGATCCAAATAGGAGACGCACAGGAGATGCATTATCTAGCCAGCACCAATGACTGTACTCTGTGGCCAGCATCACACCAATGGGGGTGGCCACTATTGTGAAGGGAGCAACTTGCCAGAAGGTAAACGTGTCCAGGCTGAGGAACTACCACAGATCAAAAAGTAAGACGATAAGATGCAAATAAGTATCAACAATTAAATATTGATTTTATATTAAAAATTGATTAAAGTTGTATGTCATGCCACATATTTGCATCTTATCAGATCCACAAACTTAGAGGAAGTTTCTCCTGGACTACTCATACGTGACTCCTGAATGGCAGATTGATCATCAGTATGCCAGTCCAGGAGCAAAGTGGCAGAAAGAATTGGACTCTCTTCAGTCCAGTCTGGTAAGGCACATTTCTCTGCGGTCACGTTAAACCTTAAAAAGTCAGAGTCGTTGATGGCTTAAGAATTGGTGAGGCATGAGAAGTAACACCAGCCTTATTTTGTAGTTGCCCTTTTCATCTGTTTCTTTATTATTTTCTCTATCATATTGAAGCAAAATCACATGAAATGCTCCTTTCATTTAGGTTGAATATGTCTTGGATGAAAACCGTCCTCCAGGACAGTTCCTAGTGATGGAGGACAATATCTGCCTAACTCAGGAAGACTTTTGGAGCCAGGGTTTAGCAACAATCCATGAAATTTACTGTAAGTATATCTTGTTACTTAGTCTAATGCACTGCAAAGAAAATATTATGTGATGCAAGATTTTAAAAATGGTATCTTAAACCATATTCTATTGCTTTTTGCTATTCATTTCAGGTGTGTGTGTGTGTGTGTGTGTGTGTGTGTGTGTGTGTGTGTGTGTGTGTGTGTGTGTGTGTGTGTGTGTGTGTGTGTGGGTGTGTGTGCGTGGGTGTGCGTGGGTGTGTGTGTGTGTGTGTGTGTGTGTGTGTGTGTGTGTGTGTGTGTGTGTGTGTGTGTGCGTGTGTGTGTGACTGCCTATATCATTTAACTATTCCATGTAATCATTCTGTGTATGTGTGTAAGACAGAGTGGAAAGGTCATGATTGCATCTTGCAGCCAGTAAGATAAACCCAAGGACAACAGGGATAGGAATTGGCCAGCAGTGACCTTTAACAAATTTGAAGTTCTGCATTATGTGTAAGAATCTCCAGTCATATCATGTAGCTCTGTAGAGTACAAATCAGCCTTTTCAGCTCATGTTGGCCTTTACACTGTCTCATATCACTGTAAAGCACAGGAAGCGAATGCCAGTGTGACAGTGATGAATGAATGAGCATATCTTCTGTACTGCTAAAGTGTCAAATATGACAATGTATGCTAAAGTAGTGTGTGTACAACACATCACTGTAGCACTGCAGGTCTGGTAGAAAGTTATTTTAATTTGAAGGGGAAACAGACGTTTTCTAAATTATATCACTTGCTGCAAAGATCTCTAGTTTTATAAATATCTTATGCTAACATATCAAAGCTCCCTTTTGTTGTTTTGGGACATATTGTACCCATGTCTGGTAATAATAAATTTTGAAAACCTCAACTTTAAATGATCAAATTCTGAAAGTGGGGATTCAAATGGTGTTGGGCTCTCTCCAGTGTTTCCCACACATAGACGAATCTGTGGCGGTGCGCCACAGATTAAATTCCGACATAGATTCAACACAGACCAAAAAAAAAGATTAAAAAATCAACACCAACCGTCACATATTGCGTTTCTTTTTTCTTTTTTACGCTATTTAAAACATGCAGCGTATTCGTTCAGCTGCATTTCCTTTCCCTGCTCTCTCTTCATCTCTCTGTCACTCAAGCGTCTCTCTCGCTCTCTCTCACACACACACACATACACAACACCTCCCCTCCATGCACGGCACATCTGTCTAAATCACCTGTGGAAGCACGGCCTATTTGGTGCAGAGAAGACGGCTGGCGAAAGTTTGGTATCTCGTGAACACTTTTAACACTCAATCACAGATTAAAAAGTGCTATAAAATATTTTATATTCTGAATACAATAGTATCAGTGCATAGATGTTACTGTGGGTCCGACCCCTCGCAAACAAGCGATTGCGCCTTCTTTAGAAAGTTAACTATAGTCGCAAGTTTGCAGTAAAATATAGGGTGTGTATGTATAGGGTGTTAAAATTAATGTAATACAGTCTGTGTAACCAATTATTAACTTCTTTTTTTTTTACTTTTATCCTTTAGGAATTAGGAAATTCCTTTAGGAATCCTCCTACCCCCCCAACCTCTACACCCAAAGCGCCACCCCCCGGCCAGCCAACCGCCACACATTGCTTTCAAATCTGTGGGAAACACTGCTCTCTAAAGTAGGTGTTGTCAAAATTATGGTCAAATGTCCAGATCTGATCTGTAGATACAAGGTCAAACATCTGGGACAATAACCTTTTACAGTAAAGCATAATGAGGACACTTATTATATGACAAACTGGAACCTACTTTAAAGTTGGTCAATCTAAATACATTTATAGCAAAGGTAAACTTATTGATACCTTGAGACAGTAAGAATACACTGCAGCTTTGTGTGAGGACTTGGAATTTCTCCAATTAATGGGCTGCCTAAACCTGAAGTGCAATTAATTTGACTTTTTCTGCTTCTAATTATGATCATTCCATCTTTTTATATTTTGAGTATGTAATCATCTGAATAATCTCATAATATTAACAGTTCAATACGAACGTTTAACCTAAATTTATCCCGCTTATTTATTTTGTACAGCCCTTAAAAATCATTCCTGTCAGAAACATTAAAAAACTTTTGTGTTAGACTACAGCCATGGTTACTGGACCAAACACAGACCTCCAGCTGTAAGAACCAATCCCACAATGCAATTCAGTTCCAACAGGAAAAGGAGAGATTCATGAGACATCGTCACCCCTATGTAAGCATAGGCTCCGCTCAGTCTCGTTCTCTACCTGCCAGTCGAAGCTGTTGGAAGGAATTTATATTTTTATTTTGTTCTCTTTTTTTTGTCCTGTTTGGCAGTGTGGAGCTCCGAATTGGTGTCTGAGTACCAAGTAGAAGCCCAACAGATTTACTTTCACAAGCGGAGCACTACAGCTTTTACTATAGTACTCCACTTGATATATGTGTGAAAAATCTTTATTATGAATTGCTGGGGGTTTTGTTTCCTGATGTTATCGACACGGAGATGGATAATTAAGGGGAAGAAAGAAAGAAGATGAAGAAGAGAGGTAGGAAACAAAAAGTCAAGAGAGAGGGTGAGTTGAAAATACAAGAGCGGAAAGGGAACAAAGAAAACATCGAAGTCTGCCTCCATACCCACAGGACGGCAGAGGGGATAAAACAAAACAAAACAGGAAAAAGGAACATCATCAAAACAAACCAAACATTGTGAACTAAGAACTACACAACCACATCACACAAAAATTGATATAAAAATACAACGTCACAGAGAAACTCATGGTACCGATTAATCAAGATCTAGTAATGATAACCTCAGCTTAAGAATATATCTGCAAACACCAGAGACCCCACACCTGTGTGTGTGTGTGAGCATGCTGGTGCATATAAGAGTGTTCGATAGCTGGTGTGAGCAGGCATCAATCCGTCTCCCAGGAATCGATGCAGACATAAAGGAGATCGGAGCCAAGATGTCCAAAGAACCCCTAGAGCCCCAGGCGGACCCGGGCGGGGCCGACCGTATCCCCCAAGAGAGGAGCAGAGGAGAACCCCAGGGGAACATCCAGCGGCTACGATGCAGGGGCCCGGGGGGCAGCAGTGACGAGCCCACGGGCCCCGCCGGCAACCAGCCGTGCCAGGGAGGGCCGGGAGAGCCAGGGACCGACAAGGGACCGGCCGACGAGGGGCCCCCGGCAGCCCGCCACGCACCACCGCCACCCTAAGCCAATCCCCACAGCCAACATCCCAGCGCCCCACCCCTGCCCCACGTCAGGGCGCCCCACCGATAGCCGCAGCGGACAGACGGCATCCCCAGGAAAATCTCAGCCACCACCCGGACACCAAGTTGTACCAGCTCCCGAGTCCTGATCCCGCGCAATGCAGAGCGCCGAGACTAGGCATTCAACAAATGTCAGGGCCGGTCCAACCCGCCAATGAACCGATCACGCACAGTGCGCACAGAACAGGTGATCGAACGAGCAGAGACGCTGGATCCGTATTTCACCGAGCCACCGAACAGGCACCATCCAACAATCCCAAACCTGGCACCCCTGAAAGAGGTGCCCCAACCAGCGCATCGGTCGACCGACACACCGACCCCCCAGGCCCGGCCAGGCATGCACAAGGTCCGAACCGGATTGACCACCGACGCACCAGTGGGCAGGGGTATCCGTCACTGGCGGGGAGTGACAGAGAGGAAATAGGCCCCCCATTAAATGTAAGGCCTGAGGTGCGTCAGGCGAGAGGGCAGCCCAAGACCCCACCTGACAGGCAGACAAAGACATACAGACACAGTTATACGTTCCCTCCCTCTTAAACACATACATACTGACTCACCAAGACACCCAAGAAATGACGCTGTACCCTCACTCACACACCCCATACACACTTCATGCTCCCAGGTCCAGGTACCAATGCCCCAGTAGAGCCACCAGCCCCCAGACCCGGAAGATGGACCCCCTACCTTCTAGGACGGAGACAAGCAGACCGCCAAGGGCCCCACAGTGGCGAAGCAGCCTGACAGCCTAGGACCCCGACCAGACCACCTGTTCCTCCTCCGGACCCCAACCCCTGATGGCCCGCAGCGAACAGGGGTGTGAGAAGACCCCTAGCCTCCATCCTCCCGCCCGAGTATGGTGTTGATGCGTGTTGTTATAATGTGCAATTAAAACAGAGGGGTGGGATGTGGGGAAGGCAGCCACACATCCCCCAACCCCCACCCCGAGCCCTCAGTGTCTATATGTGGTTTGACAATGGGCACCGGCACCAGAGGTGAAGCTGATTTAACCGCTCCCCCTCTGGATGCCGCAAAGTGTGCCCACCCCAAAGTCCCTACATACACCCCTCCTCTTACCCCAGTGATGTGCCCATGCCCCAAGACTCTATGTGAGTGGTAAAGTGATGGAGCGGGTGAACAGAGGTGTTCGGGGATGGGGAGGGAAGGACTGGGAGACAAAATGTCTTAACAGGGAACCAGCTCCCCCACTGACCCCAATAGGTAACGCTGTTCACCAGGATCCACCAGGGGAGGGAGGCCATGGCACGTTCAACCCGGGGCCCACGGCCACAGCACCACCAAGCCCCACGGACCCCAAGGCAGCCCTCCCAGCCCCATCCTAAAAGGAGAACTAAACCCCTCCTGACATTCGCTCTACTATCAGAACACAAAAGACACTAGACACCTAGGTTGAGTTTGCACACCCCTCCCCCCGTCCAAGTGCCCTCATAGGGGGAAAGCACCCGTCGCTAGTTAGTAACAGCCTCCCCGCCAGCAAAGGAGGCCCCCAGTGCCACCTGCGCATCGGAGGCCCCCGCAGCCCAAACCCTGGCGAAGTACCAGCCCAGACCAGGAGCAAACCGATAAACCGGGTGGCCGACCCACCAGGCCAACATCCACCAGCCCCATTCCCTTGCGGAGCAACCACTGCTGCTCAAAGCGACCAAACACAGCGCCCCACCCACCTGCCCTGCACGCCCACTACCCGGCCACTCCACCTGCAAGTCCGACCGACCAAACGCCCGACCCCAGCACCCCGCAGCGCACAAAGACCAAGACCCAGGAGCTAAGTCCAGTGCAAAAAAAGACTGATCAGGCCCAGAAATACCACCCAGCCGCCGCGACCAGCAGCCAGGCACCCCAGACAGCAAACAAGGTGAGACGCCATACAGGGACCGGCGATGACAATCGGCCCAGAGAAAAAGAGAGAGGCGGCTGCACATGCCTGTTGCATAAACCCCCCACCCCTCATACATCTTTATCCACAGAATAACTGTCAAAGCATCTTCACATAAGGCAATGCTTGATCTGCTACACTCTTATTGATTAATCACTGTTGCTAAGTGTTTCCGGATGCACTGCAGAATTAGACCCACAGGAAACAACTTTGTGCACTCTGTATGAACCCCAGACAAGTCATTTGTACAGCAGGAACATAATTTTAAAGGTCACATGCAAGTCATCTATCAGCAGGAACATACTTTTATAGATCACATGCCCCCTCACGCAGATGTTTTTTCCGTTACCCCCTGTTAGGCAAGAAACTAAGTTTTACACCCAAGATAAATGTATGCTCTCATACAACATTTACAGAATTTATATCTCTTCAAAGCCCAGCTGGCATCGGGTGGGGTACAGACCTTTAAACTATCCTTTCTTCGCTGGTGAGGGGGGAAGCGAGTTTCTAGAAGAAACTCATCAGATCCAAAGACGCAAGAGCCTGCTGATCGTTGATCAGGTAAACTGTATCTGGCCAATGGGGTAAGTCCTGAGACTGACTTGTTCAAAACCCTGCAGAAAGAATCTTTAAATTACAGATTCTACCAGACAGAGAGACCCTTGCTGGCATGCTGCTTCAGGGCCAAGAGCTGCTCACCCAGAGCTGCTCACCACAACCTGCTGAACTGAAGGCTGCTCGTGAAAAGGGACCGGTCTGTCAGAAAAGACTGGTGAGCCGAGCTAAACCCAGCAGTACGAACCAGACGACCCAAGTTCTGGCTAACGGTGTGTTGCTAGCTCCGCACCCCGAAGCCTCACTGCTAGCCCTGACCACATGTAGCTACTGCTAACTGAGCGGCTAACGGCTGGTTTCTTTCCTTTAAAGCGGATTCCCCAGACTACAGATTCATCCTTCCATGGAGATCTAAGGACTGTTCAAGTAAGGTTCTGTCTTGGCAGAGGATAATTTTAAGGTTGCTTTTTTTTCTATTTCATTGTGTTCTTCCTGCAATTGTAAGATTTAATTCTTCAATTGTTTGGGTATAAACAGTGTTTTTCAAAGGTTTCTGACTTATAGAAAAAGTTGTTTTAAACCATACAACATGAGTTACCCCGTCCGACCGAAATCTTTCCTTTTTTCTTTGGTGCTAAGCTAAACATAGTAGCTATGAGCTACGTTAAAAACATTAACTCCACATGCTTGTTCTGATTAGTTCGGCCTACTTTTTTCATAAAGAATAAAGATGACTACCTATGGTATTCAAAATACAGATCAGCTTAGTTTAAACACCAAGAACTAATCATATAAGTCGTTTTGAAACTGCCTTCTTAGTATGTCAAACACTAAATTAGGTAAATCACTGATGTGACTGATCCATAAAATAGAATCAATTCTCCAAATGTTATTGATTTCTAATTTAACAAATGATTTAATAAAACATTACTTCCTCCGAAGAATGTCTTTGTCTTCATGTCTGCTTTGCATTGTGAATTGGTTGTTTGAACACAAACCAAAAGGTGCTAATTAGTCTTAAACTAATCAAAATTTGTTTAAAACTACCTTAGCTTCACTTCCAAAACCTTTCAATACAACCCTTGGTCTTTGAGCATACATATTCATACTGAACTGTGACATCACAATCAATTTATTAGTCCCGAGCAGCTAAGTTCCGGAATTGCGCCGCTCAAGGTGGAAGCATGTTGGAGTAGCTCTGTTACATTTGTTCTGATTTTTTTTATTTGATTTTACTTTTATTCCTCCATTTCTAGTAGAAACATTATTTTTGTGGACAATCGTTCTCTCTGGTTTTGAATGCTGTGCAGCTGGAAGGACTTTTGCTACTTTCTATTTTATTTTTGGACATTTGTTATGATGCATAACCATGGCAACAAGGTAGTTTACAACTGGGAGCAGCTGATTAACATCACAAAAGCTCAAATAATACCTCAACTGCAGCCACAAAACCCTGATGATTTAAAAATGAGACGCTATGGATCCAGAGCAGGGGCGAAGAGGAGAGAGAAAAGGAGGAATTTCAAACCATCTCCATCAATCATATTGGGCAATGTGAGATTGTTGGCAAACAGGTTAGATGCTGAGGACCCTCTGGAGTTTAGTATACAAAAAAGGATTATTCATAAAATGAAGATTATGGACAACCCTGAGCATCCTCTAGCCTACATCAGACTGTCCTACAACTACAGAGCGTCTTCAGTCAGAGGCTTCTTCAGAACTGCAGAGAGCTACAGGAGATCATCCCTACCTACAGCCATCAGCATCTACAACAAATCTATGAAGAAACTTTGATAATGAGTTACAACAACATTTAACTTCCCTTTGGGATTAATAAAGTAATTTTGAATTGAATTTAATTGAATTTGAAGCATTGCGAAGGCCTCTTGTAACCATCCTCTTTATTCTTCTTCCAGGTAATAAATTGCCTATTTGGAGGCCTAAACATATATGAAAAATGTATGTATTTTAAAGGTTTTGGAAAAGTTACAAAAGAAATGGCTCAACAGTGCCCCTCATTTAACTTAGTTTATCATACTAGCATGAACATTGGCACACTTGTAGAGTTTCTCAAGACCTACCTAGAAGTCTTCAAACGTCATAGTCCCAAACACACAGGAAGTCAGCCATCTTGGTTTGAACATTCTAGAGATTTGGACCGATCAGCTTGTAAATTCGTCAGGATGGCCTTCAGGCATGGAATATCTAAAGTTATTAAAAAAATTACTTTTGTTCAAGCCAGGCCTCAAACTTTGACAAAATGGCAAAAATATAAAAGTTGTTATAATCTCCTTTTACCAGAGGGATGACACCTGCTTTGGTGGATGGTCATCAGGTGCCTGACAAAGCCCAAAAGTCAAATGCTGACATCACTTAAGCCCTGCCCCCTAAGAACAGGAAGTGTAATATTTTGCTGAGAAAGGTCCTTATTTTTTACCCCTGACCTAATCAACATGAAACTCAGCACAGTGACTCTAAACAAGTTGGGGTAAACTATTGTCCAGTACTGAGAGTTTTCGAAAGAAGGTGGGCTATGGCGGCATGGCGAAGTCTGGCATCACTTCATGGCAATAGGTTTGGCTCTAATTTCCATAAAAGTTAAAAACCAAGGTCCAAACCCCACAGGAAGTCAGCCATATTGGATCAAAGCCGCCATTTTGTGCCAGTGACACATGTCGTATGTGAACAAACTCCTCCAAGACCTTTTCACTTACACAGTTCAAAATGAGTGAGGATACTCTTAAGGCATTGGGAATTAAAAATTGTTAAAAGGTTTCTGTTGCATCAAAGTATGTGAGTGTGGCCAAGCCTCAAAGTATTGCTTCTTGGCATAAAAGTAGAAGGTGTATTAACTTCCACATAAAAGGAAACAGCTGTACCAAACTTTCTGGGTCTCATCACATACCAGCACTGAACACATTATAGGGCTCATTTGCTCATGTCATCTAAGCCTCCTGAGAACAGGAACTCCTTTTTACCTAATCAACATCTGGCTCTGGACATTAACTGAAAATAAGTTGGTGTAATTTGGTTTCCAGAACTGAGAGGTTTAGAAAGAGGGAGTGGCTGTGGCGGCATGGTGAAGCCTCATTTCACATCATCAAAGTTTTGGCTTAAATTTCTACATATATCATTTGATCAGCACCAAATTCAACAAGATGGATATTAGTCCAACTCCTAACAGATATGTATGCAAATATTTGGTGGGCGTGGCCTAATTCGTGCACAACACCCCCTAGAGATATTAAGACATTCAGCCACAAGCAATGCTTTCAACAAGGATTGTGAAATTCTAGTTTCTTAAGACCTCTACAAAAATTTAAAGGTAGTCGGCCACTTTGGTTGAAAGCTGCCATTTTGTGCCTTTTGAACACTTTGTCATGCAGATTGATCAAAAGGCTCAGTGGAAGCGTTGAGGTGACGTTGAGTCAGCGGTGTGGGATTCAGCCTGTGCTGCGGACGCAGCACAGTCTGAAGCGGCGCTAAGCTGCGAGGATCGTTCGAAGCTGCTTTTTTTTCTCTCAACATGGATTTATATATTGTCACTTGTTTCTATGCATTATCCCTTGCTCCATAACAGGGTTAGCTGGGTTTCACAAAGCTGCTATGTTGTGACAACACTTCCCTTTTTACAGATGTAACTTTACTATCACTGATTTTAAAAGTAATGTCTGATTTGGTATATACAACTAAAAAAAGTCATTGGTCAATGTGCATCTTGCTATGGTGAGGGTCTTTGCACAAGGAGATGCTTGCTAAGTCGCTGGGGTGATGTTATCTTAGTTCATCTCTGTTTTTCTATGACTTGTTCAGAATTCAGCTAAGCTCCAATATGTTGGAACCACATAAAATACACAAATTATTCATAATTGGACAAAACTTACAGAAGGAGCTCCTCTGTTTTCTAAACAAAGTCCCTTTCTTAGATTTTTTTATTGCAAAATTATTGCAAAATTATTCATACAGCTGAGATAATAAGATTTAAAATAACTTTCATTCGACTAATACATTTGTTTCTAATAGACAGATAGTTAACTTTGTTTGGTTAAACTACCCAAACAGCATTAACTCAGGATTTATGTTAGATAAAGGACCCAGCAGATTTTAGTGTGAAGTCAAGCTTGTAAAACAGACTGAATCCAACATGTAACCTTGCATCAACCTCTATGACACTAAACACTATAATGAATCCTCTGAAACCTGAACTGAAACCTGCCGACCAGGGACCTGTGCTGTCAGGATTAGTGGTTTACAGTGGTGTTTTCAGGTTTTAAGTCTGGGTTTCCATTTACCAGGTGAAGCATACCTAACATAATGTTTTAAGAAGTTGAGTAAGAAGAGTTTAAAATCTTGTTCTTTTAATGTGATCACTTTGTCTTCTCTATTTTAAAAACTATACCGGAAGCAAGTCATATCTGTGTAGCGCTGAAAAAGAGTATACATTTTAACAAAACTATATCTTTGTGTTTTAGTAGCAAAACTAAAAATATCCACAGTAAAAACGCCTACTTCAAGCTGTTTTTAAAAAATGTTACAGGAAGCATGTGCTTCCGATGCTCCTATCCACTATTCACCTTTATTCCTCCCCTGCTTTTGTGAAATTGTTGAATTACTGCATAGAATTTCCAAAGGCATCGTAAATGGTTCTTTTAATTACATTTTAAATTAGATAAGCACTCAAAGAGTGTCGTCTAGATCACCACGAAGTTCTAATCACTTGTTCTTGGTCCCACTGCAGACATTTCCTGAAAATTTCATTAAAATCTGTCTAGACCTTTTTGAGTTATTTTGCTAACAAACAAACAAACAAACAAACAAACACAGACAAACCCTATCAGAGGTAATGAAAACTCAAAAGATCTGTTTCAATTTTGTGTTTATTCTTATTTAAAAGAGGAATCGAAAACTGTGTTGATCAAGTGGGATCTACTTCCTAATTAAAATGAAAAGTGTCTGACCTTGTTTTCTTTGGGAAATAGAGACTATTTGAGCCCTCCATTACAGTACAACACTGACTGTGTCACGCATTCAGACACAACAGCATATTCATTCCAAATAAGCGAGGAAGATGCAGTAGAGAAAAGAGAACAGCTGGGTTTCAGTAACATAGTACTAATTATTAACGTTGAACAGAATGACCTTGGGACTATCTTGGCAAATTGCTCTGAGTGGACTCCTCTGGATGGAGAGACAGAGAGGAGGATACAGAAAAGAGAAGAGACAAGAGAGAAAGGGAATGAGAGGAAGAGAGAAGGAATTAGATGAAAGAGGCAGAAATAGTGCTTTGGGCTCAGTGTGACAGAGTGTGTGACGGCTCAGTCAGGAGGCACTTAAGGAGAAATGAGATGGCTCGGGTCCACTTGCAACAGAAACATATCAGCACACAGACACATGTCCATATTTGCCAAAACAAATGCACACACACCTACTAAAATACAGTTTATGCATTCAACAAAGCAGTCTGCTGCATGGAAAAATATGCATAGAATGGGTGATTTATATGTGGCTGATAGAGAAAGACAGGGTATATAGAGCCGTGTTAATCTACCATTAACGTCAAAATTATTCACACTCCTAGCAGATTTAGTTCTGAAGTACAAGTGAGAGCTATTTTTTAAGGATAAATCTTTGGTGGAAGTAGATGAAGTTGTCTAAAAGTTTGAAGACCTAAAATGCTATGTCAAGCTTCCCCTGTTCAGTTCCTTACCTGTTTATACAGTTGTGGCCAAAAGTTTTGAGAATGACACAAATATAAGTTTTCACAAAGTTTGCTGCAAAACTGCTTTTAGATTTTTGTTTCAGTTGTTTCTGTGATGTACTGAAATATAATTACAAGCACTTCATGTGTTTGAAAGGCTTTTATTGACAATTACATGACATTTATGCAAAGAGTCAGTATTTGCAGTCTTGGCCCTTCTTTTTCAGGACCTCTGCAATTCGACTGGGCATGCTCTCAATCAACTTCTGGGCCAGATCCTGACTGATAGCAACCCATTCTTTCATAATCACTTCTTGGAGTTTGTCAGAATTAGTGAGTTTTTGTTTGTCCACCCGTGATAACTTTTTAGTGATAACTAAAGGATGTGCGGTAACAATATCTATTGCGATATATTCTTTTCTTTTCTTTATATATGTCACAATGACAGTTTATGAACATTCTCACTTTCCAAAAAACATTGCAGCAGAACAACCTCAAAAAAGTTTTAAAAACATGTATTGTACAAACCGCATTTGAAAAATATTCAAATCTTTTTTTTCCAAAAAATGCAACACAAAAATTCTCACAACATAAAGATTAAGATATTTTAAATACATTAAAAGCTAAATGTTATTTTTTTTAAACCCCGCTAAATTCTAAATTGTCCACATTCCTGGTTACTTATTTAGTAATTTAATATCGCACAAAAATAAACCTGCACATATTTGAATAAAAAATGCTTCAAGTTCAACTGTTTTTTTTCCGTTAAATGGAAAACAACATATTTTAAACTTGCAATATGTATCGCAAAAGACAAACACTGAACATCAGTGTTTATCATCCTTGATGACAGCTTGATGACATCATCAAAATGAGCAATCGAGGTAGGCCGGTATAGTCAAAATCTCTACCTTTGGCTACATTTTTTCAATTTCTACCTCATACCTTTTATATCGCACAACACTACAACATAGCATATACATTTTCATTGTTTTTTTCTTTACCTTCATCTCTGTGTCCAAAAGTTATCACTTTTGCCTTATGGCACGGTGCTCCATCGTGCTGGAAAAGGCATTGTTCCTCACCAAACTGTTGTTGGATTGTTTGCTGTTGGAGGGTGTTTTGGTACCATTCTTTATTCATGGCTGTGTTTTTGGGCAAAATTGTAAGTGAGCCCACTCCCTTGGATGAGAAGCAACCCCACACATGAATGGTCTCAGGATGCTTCACTGTTGGCATGACACAGGACTGATGGTAGCGCTCACCTTTTCTTCTCCGGACAAGCCTTTTTCCAGATGCCCCAAACAATCGGAAATAGGCTTCATCGGAGAATATGACTTTGCCCCAGTCCTCAGCACTCCATTCACCATACTTTCTGCAGAAGATCAATCTGTCCCTGATGTTTTTTGGGGGAGAAGTGGCTTCTTTGCTGCCCTTCTTGACACCAAGGCAAGGCAAGGCCAGGCAATTTTATTTGTATAGCACACTTTCAACAGTTGGGTAATTCAAGGTGCTTTACATGATTTGGTGATTTAAAAAAACACATAAAAGAAACACACATTACACATGATACACAATAAAGCAAGAGAAAAATAAAAAAAGCAAGAGAGCATGAACACATTTCATACATATGACATCAAGCATTTACTCAAAGGCAATTCTAAACAGATGGGTTTTTAGTCTCGATTTAAAGCAGTTCAGAGTTTCAGCAGCTCTACACTCGTCAGGAAGTCTGTTCCAGATAAGGGGAGCATAAAAAGTGAAAGCTGCTTCTCCATGTTTAGTTCTGAGTCTAGGGATGTTTAGTAGGCTAGAGTTGGAGGACCTGAGTGGTCTTGGTGGTTGGTACCATGACAACAGGTCTTCAACATATTTTGGTGCTAAGCCATGTAATGATTTATAAACTAGTAAAAGTATTTTAAAGTCTATTCTCTGAGCTACAGGGAGCCAGTGTAAGGACTTTAGAACTGGGGTGATGTGCTCTACTTTCCTGGTTCTAGTGAGGACGCGAGCAGCAGCGTTCTGGATCAGCTGCAGCTGTCTGGTTGACTTTTTAGGCAGACCTGTGAAGATGCTGTTGCAGTAATCAATCCGACTAAAGATAAACGCATGGATGAGTTTTTCTAGGTCGTGTTGCAAAATCAGTCCTTTAATCCTAGAGATGTTCTTCAGGTGATAGAAAGCTGACCTTGTTATTGCCTTTATGTGACCCTGGAGGTTCATGTCTGAGTCCATTACTACACCTATGTTACGAACCTGATCAGTAGTTTCTAGCTGTATTAATTTAAGCTGTTTGCTGACTCTTGATCGTTCCTCCTTGGGTCCAAAAATAATCACTTCAGTTTTGTTTCTATTCAGCTGGAGAAAGTTATGGCACATCCATCCATTTATTTGGTCAATGCATTGATTTAGGGTTTGAATGGGTTCAGAGTCACCTGGTGACATTGTAATGTAGAGCTGAGTGTCATCTGCGTAGTTATGGTAGCTAATGTTATTGGTTGCTATAATCTTGCCTAGTGGGAGCATGTAGATATTAAATAAGAGGGGCCCCAGGATGGAGCCCAGGGGCACCCCACATGTGATTTCTGTTCGTTCTGATGAAAAGTTTCCTATTGAAACATAGAAGTCCCTGTTCTTTAGGTAAGACTCGAACCAGCCAAGTACTGTACCAGAGAGTCCGACCCAGCTCTCCAGTCATTCCAATAAAATATCATGATCAACAGTGTCAAATGCTGCATTGAGGTCCAACAGAACCAGCACTGTGGTTCTTCCACAGTCTGTATTTATGCGGATGTCATTAAATACTTTGACAAGGACAGTCTCGGAAAGCACGGAAACCAGACTGAAAAGCATCAAAACGGTTTGTCATTGTTATGAAGCCATTTAACTGCTGAAACACAGCTTTTTCAATAATCTTACTGATGAATGGGAGATTAGGGATTGGCCTGTAGTTCTACATTAACGTGTTGTCCAGATTTTTCTTCTTTAGCAGTGGTTTAATAACTGCTGTTTTTAAAGCCTGAGGGAAGACACCTGATAGCAGTGATGAGTTCACTATTTGAACAAGATCAGAACCAATAACAGGAAGAACCTTCTTTAGAAAAGCTGTGGGTAGGATATCAAGACAGCAGGAGGAGGAGCTTAATTGGATAATGATTTTTTCAAGGCTGTTCTGGTTTAATTCGTGGAATTCAGACATTTTCTCTACATTGTTGTTGATTGGGGATGGCACTGGTTGTGGGTTCGATATTGAGGTACAGATTGACCGTCTAATTGTTAGAATCTTTTCAGTGAAAAAGCTGGCAAATTCATTGCAGGCCCTGGTAGAGTTTAGTTCAGGGGCTACTGTCACTAAAGGATTAGTTAGTCTTTCCACTGTTGCAAATAGAGTCCGTGCATTATTAATGTTTCTGTTGATGATTTCAGAAAAGAACGATTCCCTAGCATCTTTTATAGTTAGCTGATATCTATTCAGTCTCTCTTTGTAGATCTCACAGTGAACCTGGAGTCGAGTTTTCCGCCATTTTCTCTCGGCTCGTCGACACTCTCTTTTTTCACTACATACCAGTGGATTACTTGTCCACTGAGACTTTTTTCTACCTGAGACTACTTTCACTTTAGTTGGAGCAATGGAATCCATGATGTCTGAGATTTTCGCAAGGAAATTATCTACCAACTTATTTACTGAGTTTGAGTTGGGAGATGAGGGGGATGTGGTGGAAGGATAAATACGTTTAAAGGTTTCTACTGAACTGTCCCCTAGAAAACGCTTTTTTTATAGTGGTCTTACTGTGGCTGGATAATTTAGCAGAGATGGTACTTTCAAAGAAAATACAGAAATGGTCAGATAATGCAATATTAATTACAGAGATGTCAGAAATATTTAAACCTTTGCTGATAATTAAGTCCAGAGTGTGTCCTTTATTGTGTGTTGGTTGTTTGACATGCTGGATCAGTCCGAAGTTGTGGAGAGTATCATCTAACGTTTTTGCTTGTCTATCTTGGGGGTTGTCGGTATGGATGTTAAAGTCCCCCACGATGATTAGTTGGTTATAGTCGATACATATTACAGAAAGAAGGTCATTGAAATCATTAAAGAAGTTAGAGTTAAGTTTTGGTGGTTTATATAAACTTAGAAATAACGCTTTGTTAGGCTCATTTATCTGGGTGGCTAGGTATTCAAAAGAATCAAACGTGCCCAGAGTTACCTTTTTAAAGTTCATTGAGTTGTGAAAGATGGTGGCTACACCTCCGCCTCGTTTGTGTTTTCTGTTCTCGCTTAAGAAATTATAATTTAGAGGACTGGATTCTATTAATGAAGTTGTTTCGTTATTTTCATCTAGCCAAGTTTCTGATAAAAAAAAGGTGTAAATTATGCTCAGTGATGAAGTCATTGATAAGAAAAGACTTCCCGGATAGAGATCTAATGTTTAATAAAGCTAACTTAAGTATTGTGATGATGGGCAGCTGAACCTTCTGACAGGTTATCAATTTGAGATTTTGTTTAATATGAGAGCGTGTGGTTAACGGTTTATGTTTCCTGCTGCTGATAATCACTGATATAGCCTCAGGGGTGCCGGGTGAATTCTGGGACACGGTAGGGGTGGATTTATTGCCTGGTTCCCTCAAATATCAAATATCTGTAATAATCAGTGGGGGGAAGCTCCCAGGCTTATTGACACTAGTCCCAGGCGTTTGGTGTAGTCTAAGTTTAGGTGTTAATTGTGTCCCAAATTTGATTTGCTCGTTCAGTCTGTCTGTAAAGTTTCTAAATGGAGACTCATTTGATGTGGCTGAGTCACAGGAAGATGAAGACTTAATCTCTGATGGTTGTTTATCTGTTCGGTCCTGTGGTGTCATCCAGACTTGCTGTTTTTGTTCTCTGATATCCATGGGCGCCTCAAGGTCAGCTTTTGGGAGCAAGTGTTTTGCTTTCTGATTTTGATAAGAAAAAATGTTTGCTGCTAGGAGCCTTACTCCGGCCTTGTTCAAATAGCGCATCCCTTCTTTGAACAGATGATTCGCACTTCCAAATACTTTGAAATTATTAATAAATGTGAACGACTTCTCAGCTGATTGTTTCTTCAACCATTTATGGAGCATGCGGAGTCTGCTAAATCTTTCATCATTCCCTTCAGGGACTGGTCCGCTGATGAGGATGTTTACGTTAAGTCCATCAAGTCTCTGTAGGAGATCAGAAAAGTCTCTCTTCAGAATCTCTGATTGTCTCATCGCGATATCTGCTGATCCAGCGTGAATGACAAGCTTTTCCAAAGTAGGATGTTGGTCCAAGATTTTAGGGATTTTTTCTGATATTTCTCTCACTGTATTTTTGTAGCAGCTATAAACTTTGGTATTCTTGCTACAAAAAGCCTCAATTCCATTAATTGATCCGTCTTGTATGATAACAGTCTTTGCTGGAGGGGCTCTTACTTTGTTATGTGTCCGTTTGATGCGGCTGGGTTTCTCCTGGTGGCTTTGACTGGTCCTGGGGGCTGCGTCATCTTTCGGGGAACTCAAGGCTGCGAATCTGTTTTTCAGCGAGATTCCAGGTGGAGAAATATCTCTTGTTTTTGGCTGAAACCTCTTTTGTTTACTTTTAGCAGAAGCGGCAGTTCTGGGTTCAGAGGTTTCTCTGTGTCAGAGTTTCTTTTGTTTTTTCTTCCTCGGAGAACGGGCTGAGGTTGATTTCATGCGTTTTAAAGCTGGCCAGTTTTCATTGTAGTGCGGCGTTCTGCTGCTCAGACGCCCTGTAGGGAGTCTCTGTGACACGGTTAGACCGACATAACACCGGGCTGTTTGTATTCAAAGGTAAAGTTGTTTCATTTTGTCCACAATCAGCGTGGAGATCAAAATTAATTTCCAGACGATGTAGCTTCGTTTCAATGCCCTCAATTCTGTGGAGCAGTTTTTCAAAATCCTCAGCTGAGCAAAAAGCCATGTTGATAAGTCCATAGAAAAGTAATCCAAGAAGAGATCTGGTCCAATACAGTAACTCCAGGGGCTGGGAAAATAAAGTAACTAAGAAAAGGTTAAGAAAGAAAACAAGAAAAGCAAACAGAAAATAAAATAAAGTGAACGGATCTGGAGAGAGACAGAGAGCAGCTGCTCCTCCTTCAGCAGACAGGCAGAGAGTCCAGGCCATCTTCCAAAAGTCTTTGCCTCACTGTGCGTGCAGATGCGCTCACACCTGCCTGCTGCCATTCCTGAGCAAGCTCTGCACTGGTGGCACTCCGATCCCGCAGCTGAATCCTCTTTAGGAGAGGATCCTGGCGCTTGCTGGACTTTCTTGGACGCCCTGAAGCCTATTTAACAAGAATTTAACCTCTTTCCTTGAAGTACTTGATTTGGATGAATGAAGCAAAATGCTGCGAGCAAAAAGCCGGTTTTAGAAATTTAGGTGGGAGTAGAGACAATTCTGCCACAGTGACAGGAAGAACTGATAATGCGTCTTTAAAACCTGATCGCTCCACACGTAAACAGAATAAAAAGCAGAAACATTGTCAGAAACAACCATCCGCGCCAGCTGATCTCAAATCAGCAAATGAACATGTCAGACCTTCATGTCCTGGGGTGGTTAGATCTACACACAATCTGCCTCGACCTCCTTCCTATGTTTCAGACGAGGAGATGCTTGGAGATCTACAAACGCTCTTGATGACGAAGCTTGATCCGGATCTGGACTGCGCTCCACCGACGCACCAATCAACGACAGTTACGAAAGAAGTGAAGGGAGAAGCAGCCAATCCCAAGCAACTAGATGTGGGTCAAAAAGATGATTGGCAGCAGGGACAACCCGAGGCACGTGCCGGAACGGCACAAAAGGCGGAGCTCAAACCAGAGCGACAGCCTGATACACCAATCGCCGCTCACGCAGCACCACAACCCACCAGTCCAGAGTACCGCATATCAAATCAATTCGTAAACAAGCTGCCATCTTGCTCTCCTCTCCCCTTCCTCTAGAATGAGAGGAAAAGACGGCAGGACTGGTCCTGAACAACAAACTTCTGAGGTAAGCCTATCACAGGCTTCTAACTATATCTTGTCGGCTCCCATGTTGGAAGTTACAGAAAAAATTTGCCAACAATGGTTTTTCGTCCTTGGACTGACAGGGATATGGAAGAGGCCATCGTACGCCTCCCTGAAGTCGTGGGGAATGGGAAAGTTTTCGCTGCTGAGTTGGAGGAATTCTGTTTGTCATTCCGCCCCACGGGAGCAGAAATCAGGCGAGTACTAAAGAAGAAGTTGAAAGCTGCAGATGCTAGCAAGCTAACTGAGAGCTTACCTGACCCTAATATCCACATGAAAGAGGTGCCATCAGATGAAGGGCCATCAGCTAAGGAAAGAGGAGCAAACGCTGAGTATTATGTGGCTATCATGAAACTGTGTAAAGCAATTGATAAAGAGTTTCCCACCAAGCCAAATTTAACTGTTTTACATGCTGTAAAGCAAAGGCCGGACGAGGCCGCGGATTACTTTCTTCACAGACTGGAGGAAGCATTTGAGAGACACAGCGGACTAACAAAGCCAGACGAGATACGTGGTTCGGTCTGGGAGTCGATGCTTTGTGATCGAATTCTGGCTTAGCTGCTTCGGGAACTGCGGAACGAGGTAACTGATAAATATATTGGATTGGACTATTCTGAACTGTGCAAATATGTTTTGCATTCTGAGAGACTCATAAAGAGGAGAGAAAATGACTTAAAGACAAAAAGAGAAAGTGATTTGCACAATGCGGCCTTAACAATGTATTCAGCCGTGACACAGGATCACAGGATGAGAGGCCGACGTCACTTCAGAGGTGGACAAAGACACAGAGTGCAACACCACAGTTGTCCGCAGTCAGCTGATCACAGCAGAGTTTCACAGGAGGACAATGACCATTCCTATAGCTGCGGGAGACGTGGACATTTTCAAGACCAATGCGGGCAGGCTTCAGCAGCCACACTGAGAGTCCGTCCCCAAGTTAGCTGGGCTAGCTGACTAAGAACATTTTCCAGTAATGAGCAGAAAGGAGAATTCGCCATTTTGCCAACCGATGGATCTGCAGGTCTGACATGCACAAAAACACATCCAATCACATTGAAAGAGATAAAGAAACCTTGTTGACAAGGAAAAATCTGCAATTTAAAATGAAAATTCTACTCTTTGCAAGGAAGAATTTGTTTTCTGCACTAATAAAACTAGCCCTCACAACTTGATTACAGAAGCCATTGAACATTTAGAGAAACAACAACAAATGGTACGTATGCTCATCTCACTTCAGAAGCATACAAGGCCTTACCTATTCTGTCTCTAAATATTTCAAGATCATCTGTGGAGTTCATGGTGAACTCCGGAGCAACCCATTCGGTTCTGAAAAATACGGAACTACAACCACATCCAAAAACGGCGGCAACCATGTTTTTTCTATCTCTGCTTCCGGTCAGGTTGTAAAAGAACATTTTAGCTACCCTCTTTGCTGACAACTGGGAGAAGGGCCAGCTTTCAAACACCGTTTGCTGATTTGTCCAATGTCCTGTAAATTTATTAGAAGAGACCTGATGTGCAAACTAAATATCACTCTTTTTTCATCACCACAAGGCATCCAAGTTGTACCAGCTCAGGATTACTCAGTGTTGACGGCAGTGAAATACAGCCCTCACGACCTCAAACATGAATATGAGTGGAAGCTAATAGCAGGTACCACCGTGAAATCCCTCCTTGATTCGGGTCAGAATCTGGTGAGTCCAGCATCTGTTTTTATGCCGGAAGGAGGCCTCCATTGCACATCACACATTTCTACAGGACCGGACACGGATTATGAGCAGACATGGTTTAGCTCAGACACAGACACATTGAACATAACCTCCGTGGTTTGGGACTCACATTCAGCTGCACTGAATGTCTTCCTCACACCTGAACAGCGAACACTTTACAGATTTCATGAAAATGAACCATACATTTCTCTCTCTAAACCAGCTGGTGCAAAATGGGAAATTGTGGAAAAACTTGTTCACCGAGCTCAGTCAGTTTTTGACTGGTAACAAACGCAGCGTGACACCTCCGTTTTTCACTCAAAAACTGCGCACCTTTTTAAACACCCATTTCAGTGCACAGTGCATGTCACCAGAGTAGTTCATTTAACTGATGACTCTGAGGAGATGCTGTCACACGCATTTCTACATGAAAATACCGCAGCAAAACAGGCAGAAATACCCCTCCCCCTACAGCAGATCTCATCTGACTTGTGGGGAAAAAATTCATATCATGTGGGTTTAATTAAGGGTTGTAATCCTGTCCAAATCACACCAAAATCATCCTTTAGCCCAGCCCAACGCCAGTACCCGTTAAAAGCTGAAGCAGTTCGTGGAATAAAACCAGTGTTTGATGCTCTGTTAAAATCTGGGATAGTTGTCAGATGCACCAGTTCCCCTGTTCGTAGTCCAATTTTTCTACTGAAAAAAATCTGAGAAACAGGTGAAGAATGGTGTTTCGTGTTAGATTTAAAATGGATCAATGAATCAATAATTCCGTGAGCCGCCAGTTCAATGAACCCGTGTACTATTCTGTCACAGGTCCCACAATCAGCTACTCATTTTTCAGTTGGTGACCTGAGTAATGCGTTCTTCAGTGTGCCAGTAGACCCGGACAGTCAGTTCTGGTTTGCTTTTGAGTATGAAGGGAAAGGTTACACGCCTCCCACAGCTGTACATCGAGTCTCCTACCATCTTTAACATAGCACTTAAAGAGAGTTTGGAGGGACTAGAACTGTGTCCCGACTCTGTTTTGATCCACTATGTGGATGACCTGTTATTGTGTGCACCGTAAGAAAAACAGTGTGAAACAGATACTGTTGCTTTGTTGAAGCATTTGCATGCATTTGGACATAAAGCTAGTTTGTCAAAACTGCAGTTTGTGAAATCAGAAGTCACTTTTCTTGGTCACGTTGTTTGAAAAAGCTCAAAGTCTTTGTCTACTAAAAGAGTCAAAGCGGTGCAGGAGATTCCTAAACCGATCACCAAGAAAGAAATGATGTCTTTTTTAGGCTTAACTTCTTACTGTGGGAATTTCATTCCAAACTATGCAGTATTAGAAAAGCCACTGTCTGAGCTGATACATGGGAAAAATATGGTGACCTCTGCTGCCATCCAGTGGTGCCCTGAGGCACTGCAAGCATTTGAGGAATTAAAGAAGGCACTGCAAAACCTTCCAGTTTTAGGTCTTACCAGACCCACAGAAACCGTTTTTTCAGATGGTTGATGAGAAAAATGGGTGTATGGTTTCTGTGCTCTTGCAAGAACATTGTGGTTTGAAACGTCCGGTCGCTTACTACTCTGCAAAACTTGATCCAGTTGCAGCTGGACTCCCGGCTTGTCTGAGATCAGTCGTGGCAGCTGAAAAGGCTGTTTTAGCCTTTAGAGACATAGTGATGTACTCTCCCCTCAATGTATTTGTCCCACATAACGTTGCAATTATTTTATTGGAACAGAGAACATCACACCTGTCGGCAGCAAGATGGTTAAGGTATTCTTCAATTCTGTAAAATTTGCTGAATATAACAGTGAGAAGGTGTACGGGACTAAATGCTGCCAGTTTGCTGCCTATGGACGATGACGGGGAACCCCATGACTGCCAGGCAGAGTTAGAGGTACTGTGTACACCACAACCTGACTTGACTTACACACCCCTGCAGAACCGTGACTTGATTCTTTATGGGGACGGGTCAGCTTTCAGAGACCCGATGGGAAAAAATAAGGTGGGGTTTGCTGTTTGTTCTGATCATTGTACTCTGTCTGCAGGAAGCCTCCCGTCTAATTTCTCTGCGCAGACAGCAGAGTTGAAGGCTTTAACGAGGGCCTGTGAGCTGGCAAAAGACAAGGCATTCAACATATGGTCCAATAGCAGCTATGCAGTAAGTGTCGTGCATCATCTCGGGGCGCTCTGGAAGCACCGCAGATTCCTAAAGTCTGATGGTAAGCCCATTTTGAATGCACCCCAGGTCGCTGCCTTTCTGGAGGAAATTCTGTTGCCCTCCAAGATTGCTGTTATGAAATGCGCAGCTCACTTCTCCTCAGGAGACACTGTTTCCTTGGGAAATGCCAGAGCTGATTCAGCCGCCAAAAGAGCCGCTCAACAGCCTCTGACAACTATATGTGTTGCCATGACACAACTAAGTGATCAATCAGACGTCACAGATGTGGTTGCTGTTCAAAGTTTTGCCACCTCATCTGAGATTTCAGCCTGGCAGAAGGCAGGTTGTAAGAAAAATGAGGGGGTGTGGTTTTCTGTTGAGAACAAACCATGTCTTCCTAAACATTTCTTTCCAGTTTTTGCTAAGTTCAGCCATGGGTTGGATCATTGTTCCAAAAGTGGTATGTTTGATCTGCTTGCTACACATTGGTTTACAAGAGGATTCACCTCTTTCGCAGAGAAATATTGTCATTCATGCATGGTGTGCCACAAATAATCCAGGGCGCCCGGTGTCCACTAAAACTGCTGGCCATTGGGCGCCTCAGAGGCCCTTCGAGCACTTGATAATGGACTTCATCGAGCTGACTCCTGCTGAAGGTAAAAAATTTTGTTTAGTGATCGTCGATATGTTGTTAAGGCTCTGTTGGGAGAAATCATTCCCAGATGGGGAATTCCTGAAAAAATCACCAGCGGCAATGGAACACATTTTGTAAACAAAGCTCTTTCAGAGGTGGGTGAATTTTTGGGAGTAAAATTAGGAACGCATTATGCCTATCACCCACACTCGGGGGGGAGCAGTTGAGAGAGAAAATGGAACATTAAAATCCAAACTTATTAAATGTTGTGAGGAAACAGGTCTGGCATGGAACAGAGTTTTGCCCTCAGCTCTGTTTTACATGAGAATGAGAAAACGGGCAAAGAATAACCTTAGTCCTTTTGAGATTCTTTTTGGCAGGCCTCCAGTGATGGGATTGAACCCACCGATAAAACCGCATCTCTTACTGTCAAAATCTGTCCAAGACTCTTGCACAGGTGCACCAAAAGGTGAAAGAAGCCCTACCAAAAGCAGAGGGGCCACTTCATCCTATTTGGCCAGGCGATTGGGTTCTTATAAAAGAATTCAGACGACAACATTGGAAGTGAAAGCGCTGGCAGGGTCCGTTCCAGGTTCTGCTTGTGACCTACACTGCCGTAAAGGTCGCTGAGAGAGCAACCTGGGTGCACGCCAGTCACTGCAAGAGGCTGACAGGACCGATTCTGGACAAGCCCACCACCACTGAAGAACTGAGAGAAGTAGACTCAAAGAAGAATAACCTCTAAATCAGTGGACTACACACTTCCTATTCATCTAGTGATCCCACGTGAAGAAAAGAAAAGAAAAATGATGACAGTCATTTTTGCTCTGGAGCCCCAGAGCTTCATAGAATGTGAGACATTAAAACTGTTTGTGTTTCGTGTTTTATTAGGAGGTGCCTTTTGGACTCTGCATCAGGAACGAACAGTCATCTCAGCCGGGGTTCATGAGAGATCCGTCACTTCTGATGTCCTCCGAGAAGGATGGGTTCAAGGAAATTTGTGGTATCATTTTGCAAATCATTCTGCTAGATCAGTGTCAAATAAATCTTGTGTTGTTTGCATGGGAACAGCTCTTCCAAAGTATTATGTCCCCATACCATTTGAGGAAAAGTAGGATCAATGTGTGAGTTACTGTGAGACTCCTGGCAGTAACCCTGCCCAGTGGGTTTCAGTGCAGGCCCCCAAAATTAATTTCACCCTTGAAGGCAGAAAGTGTAGTGTGTGTGCCTCACATTGCATTTTAGCTGTAGCAGCAGGTTTGAATAAAGGCTGGGGTAAGCCGTATGGATTGGATAAAGCTGTTGAAGCACCTGGGTTAATTAACCTTTTAGAGCCAGACCCAGATGCATCTTTTGTTTGTGACAAGATCAGGAGAACAGGTTGACATGAGTAAATCTTCAGGAAAATGTTCTAAAATATTTAATTTTAATGATAAAGGGGATTGTTTTTCTGAGTGCTAGAAATCTGACAAGCTTAGAGATGATACAACTGTTGATTACTGGACCTGTTCTTCGAAGCTTCACCTGCATAGATGGATTTTGAAACAGGAACAGGCAGGACCAGACGTTTACTGGGTTTGTGGCGACGGCAAGCTGAGATCCACTCTTCCGCCCAATTGGGGAGGTATGTGTGCTCATGTGATGTTAGCTTATGATGTGTCGATTGCAATTCATCCATTGCAGAAAAGTGGAGTTTCCTCACATCACACGTCTCGGAGAGAAGCACCTGTTCCAGGCAGCTTTGATGAGCATTTTTACCTTGACATGATTGGTGTGCCACGTGGGGTCCCAGATGAATTTAAAGCTAGTAATCAGATTCTAGCAGGGTTTGAGTCAATTTTATTGTGGCCTACTACTAATAAAAATGTGGATTGGATTAATTACCTGTTTTATAATCAGCAGAGGTTCATCAATTAGTCACACAACGCGTTGCAGGGCGTGGCTGAGCAGCTCCATGCAACCTCCCTAGTGGCTTGGGAAAACCGGATATCTACATGCTAGCAGAAGAAAGGGGAGGAGCCTGTGCGATGCTGGGGGGGAGGTGTTGCACCTGTATCCCCGGAAACACAGATACTAATGGTAGTGTATCAAGAGCTTTATAAGGCCTGAGAGTCATGAAAGATGGCCTTGCTAAGAATGCTGGTGTAAACACTAATCTAGGAGGTCTGAGCGATTGGTTGGATTCTGTATTGGGTGAGTGGAAATCACTAGCTGTTTCTGTGCTTGGGGCTTGTATTACAGCATTTGCACTTTTCTCTGTGTGTGGTTGTTGTGTCATTCTATGCATTAGAGGAATGCCGATCAGAGTGTTTGACAGAGCTTTTACACATCAGATGTTAGCAAAATCTCTGGCTGAGTCGACAGATGCGGAAGGAACTGGTGCAGACGCCGAAAGGCGAGATGAAGGGGATGGAGATGATAGATGTGACGTGGACACGCTTGACAACCTCGTGTTATATGAGTAATTGGATTACAGGTGTATGACGATTACTTTGAAATCACTTTGTGAATGAGGTTTTCTGATGTTTTTTTCTTCTGTTACTACTGTCTTGTGTTCCTCCATGAGAGTCAGGCGGTTCCATGAAAATTTAGCAGGGTCTCATACCAGGTAAAGCGGAGAGAAAAAAGGGGTTGATTTTCATTTTTCAATTATATTTTAATTATTCTTTTATTAATAGTTCATTTATGTGATTTCAGTTATGTTTCCTTTTTATTTTAATTTTTTTATTCAATTCCAGTTCATTTTTATTATTGAACAATTATTTCCTTTTTCATTTATTTCATTGGTTTGTTCATTCATATTAATCTATGAATAAGGGGGGAGATTATAAATTTGTTTATGAGCAGTGAATCAGTACTGAAATTGAGTCTATTGTTATTGATTACTACTGATCTGTTTCTGCGTAACCTCTTTAAAGGGTCACTGTGGCGCTGGCAAATGAATGACTGACGATCTTTGATTTCGGGGTTTGACACTTGATGCATGCCTCATTTAAGGGAAGAGTACACGTTTCAATTTGTGCAAAATTAATTTTACTCATTCATGGTGTACTTGACTGATTCTGCCAAAATTTTATTTTCTTCTCTGTTTTTCAGTTATTTCTTAGATATCCTGATTTTGATGAAGAGCGATGCAGAAATGGCTACCTTGGGGGCAAAGGAGTCACCACATACTTTTTCACCCAAGAAGTAATGAGACAACAAACACGACCATAGGTTGGAGGTTGATCATCTGGGTTTTTTGAATGTGATGTTGCAACAGGTCCAATAACTGTCATCAGGAAGGATGTATAGAACTCATCGTTTTGTTCAGAAGTTGACTTACTGCGACCTGTAATGCACAAAAATCATTTGGTATTGTGTTTTTTTTTCTGCTGCCTGCCTTCTCATTAGTGGTAGTTTCAAGTGAGCCATTCTTAATTATTTGTCTTTTGTTTTGATTTTGTTTATCACTGAGATATGATAAAAGGGAGGAGTTGTGGAAAAAAAATTTATGATGAGAATGATCTGTTCTGTGCAGTTCACATACTGATAGTTACTGATAGTTACTGTGTGTCTTTTCTTTATGATATGGTGACCAATCTGATTATATGACACTGTATGAATTTAGGTCAGGACAAACCTGCTGATTCAGACTCTTACAGCCTGGGCTGGCATGGCAACTCTCTTTTACGTATAAGAACGTCCTGACATACATTTATTACGCTTATATATCAAATCTTCTACGACTGTGAGTCAAATGGTCTACCGACTGAGAAATCTTGTGATTGCATTTATCATAAGATGAACTGAACAGAGTGTTGGAAGACCACAATTCCCAGCAATCCTAGCAGTGACCCCCAACACACTCCTATTGGTCCATGACCACCCACGGTGACATCGGCGATAACATCACGGCCAAAGGGGGGCTGTTCCAAGATAGTTCGTTAGACGTCGACCTACAGGCCTTCCAGCCTGCATTTGGGCCACACGGTCCTTAAATCCTGTACAGGTTTTTCTTTTTTTTATAACTCATCCTTTTCTTGCTCAACTACGGACACAATTCGCTCTCCTCCTAGTGGACTGGACCTCCTTCAAGGCAAAGTAGGACTGAACCGGTTCATTTACACAAATATTTTGTCTGGGCAGAGATAAATAGAGAAAATAGAGTTTTAACGCGTTAGATCTCGTTCATTGTTGGGTTAAAGTTTTTTTAAGCGCTGTACCTGTTTGCTCATTTTTGTGTCGCCGCACGCATAAATTAGAGTTGAGATTGCTGTGTTTTGAAACTGTTTGTTCTCTCTCTCTCTCACTCTCTCTCTCACTCTCACACTCACTCACTCTCACTCTCTCTCTCTAGCAGAGGACTACCATTTGGCCGTTTTACCCATGTGCTCCTTTCGCCGAACCTCAGCTGTCTCACTGATTTCATTTCATGTTCATTGTGTTTAATGTTCACCTATTATTATTGTCTAAGATATGTAATAACTTTTGCATTCTATAGAATAGATGGGATTTTCTTTTTTCTAAATAAAGTCCCCTTAACTTAAAGAGAAGTTGTCTGGGATTACTTGGAGTGATGCGTACAATTAATGTCCACAGCGTAATAACTTATTCCTTCATCTATTGTTTAATTATCTCAGCCTTATCAGGCTGGTAAACATAAACTGAGACTGAACAATTAGGCTATATATATATATATATATATAAATATTCCTTGAATCCAACAGGATGGTGCCCCTAAACTTGGTAATTTTTACATAAAATTATTAATCTTATTAATAATTGCCCTAAGCAATTATTCATAATTATTCATAGCCAATTCCTACCTATCTGCGGCACAACAGAAATGTTGTCTGTGATTTCATATTGATAGGTTCAAGCTTTACTGAACCTATATAATCCTGTGTCTTGTTTTGGAAGGCAGGTCAGTATTGCATATTCTCTGTTGACGCTGTACCTCCTTGCTTGATCAACTAAGTCTGTATTAAAACCTCAGAATATCTGAAGAAATCTTTCTCATCTCTTTTATTAAAGAACTTCGGTAACACCCTGGAAACGATCAGATGGACACATACGTGAAGGAGCAAAGTTGGGGTCTCTTTTACCTATAGCCGTGACACCCCCAGACAATCCAGGTTTGTCTTAGACACCAGACTCATTGGATAGCTGTGACAGGGAGTGATTGGTGAGAGAAATTAAGCATGGATGTCCAGTCATTCCCAAAGCAATGTCCGTTGATCTCTTTTAGAATCCAACAACATTCACACAGTTCAGCAGTTCAGTCCCGGATGGAATTCACCACCTGACAGCATATGTGTGGCTCCTTCCCCATTTGTCAGGCTTTCTTATGGGGGTGTGTCCAAATTGATTGGGATCAAAGCTCCGATGCCTATTCAGTCAACATGTGGCCTCGGTGACTTTTTCCTCTCTCTCCCGTCGTCCCCCTCTGTGACCATATCTCTGCCTCCATTCCCGTAACCTTTCTGGGCTTCAATCCACCCTTCATACCACAGAGTTGACAGGCTCCTCCCTTTGCATCCACCTCTACTTCACTTAAACAGGCATATGAGCTGTCTGGTTCAAACCATCCCCTATAATTGTAATCCGATCCCTGAACTGGAGGATAACACAGAAGGGATGGAACCGCCCAAGGGCAGTGAATTTAGGGTGGGTTTTGGTAGAGTTGTCCATTCCACAACACATTTTTCATTCTCCTTTTTCTCATCTACACTGTTAAACAGTGTTAACAGTGCATCGTAATAAGTTAAGCAAATTATAACTTAATTAATGAGATTTGTCATAGTCAAAAGTGATTAATTAAATTTCTAACTCTGCAGATTTGGACACATGTATTGTATTTCAGTCTTCAAGTATCATTTAAACATCTGAATTTTGTTAGACTTACTTATTTTCATTTTGGTAGATGTCATAAAATCATTCTAAGTAAATTAAAAGGGTAATCCCTGTTTAACTCTACATAATGCTAGAAAAACACTGCCGTTTTTAATTAAAAATAGGCCTTTTTTGTTGAATATGCTATTTGAATTATGTATTTAAATTGGCTGTATAAAAGGCACTTGTGGGGTATTCCAAAACCTGTAAACCTTTTTATTCATACCTTATATGACTGTAAATTTAATATTGCCTATTGACAAGCAATATATGCTTAATTCATTTGTCTATATGTACTTTATCTGGTCTGGTTCAAGACTACTGTTCAAGATCACTACTCTCACTCAGATAAGTAATTAATGCATTTTCAATGTTTCAACCTTAGGGTCAGTGGGCCTAATATGCAAGACCCTTGTTATGGGGGCCTGCACAACTCCTGTCTGAACAAAAGTTATGAAATCAAAATAAATTATGAAAAATAAGCTATATGAGAAATTAGAGTGTAGTACTCTATGGACTGTACCAGTTGGTCTGATATATTTAAGAAACTCCTGCACAATTTAGGAGGGGAAAAGTTAACAATCAGCAGCATCATACTGTTATCAAAGTAAGAACAAAACCTACAGCTTTGCTTTCCTTGCAAATTCGGATTATTATTTTTTTATTATTATTTATTTCAGATATTTAAATATTTAACAGATGATGACATAAATAAACAAAGTCTGAAATGGAATAGGCAGAAGCTAAAGATTATTACGCCTATCCCAGTGTATTTACAAAGCATGAAAAGTAAAAGCTGCCAAAGTCTTATACATACAGTTATACTATTTTTTGTATTTTCAGATCATCCGAAAGTTTAAAAAAATCTATCGTCTTAGTTTTACATCTATAGCATCCATTCTCAATGTATTTCTGTTTTATAATTGATTTCTTCAAAAGAATTTAAAATTGGATTAAGGTTCCACAGTCTTTCAACTCTTGGTGCAACTCTCTCCACACATTAATCCCAACTTTGTTCCATTAGTTCATTCTTAAGTATGGAAATAGCCTATTGAGATTTTAACCTTTTTACAAAAATTTTTTTATTTTATTTTACTGATTTGAAATGAAAAAATTCTATAACAGTGGGTTGTTGTTGTTTTTTTTTGTTTGTTTTTTTGCCATTGAGTAGGTCCATATTAAAATCTCCACAGTCAAAAACCATTTTACTACTTATATCCTCATACAGATCAATCATTATTTCCTGAAAGTTTTCAAATAAAGGCTTGTAAATAATTTTTGTTATTTAGAGTTAGAGTCCATATTATCTTTTGGGCAGGCACGAGGTTTAAAAAGGTATAAAAATTTTGATTAGCAGAAAGATGAACTATGATTTAAGGCAGTCTATCAATTCTCTATGAATTCTGCTGCATTTTGAAGATTTCAATAAATTCTAGCTTTTGTTCAGGACCAAGCACATAAAACCCAGCAGTTCAGTTCAGTTTATTTATATAGTGCCCATTCACAACAGATGTCATCTCAAGGCACTTAACAAGAAGTCCTTTCAATACATTTATACAATCATTCCAATCAGTTTAAAAGTTTCCTATTTAAGGTGTGCAGCACACTTCTTCAGAACAGCACAAAAGAAAACAATTATCAGTACAGTATCTAATTCTAGATATTTGCAAATAAAACTCTGAATTCACCATAACTAATTCAATACACCTTATTTACAGTTCACTTCTAACCCAAATCATAGTTTCCTCTTTCTTAAAACTACTGTTTCCATCAGAAGTTTACACACATTCTCTTATCAGCGCTCAGTGAAAGACACACTCAGAGGAAGCTGGACTATTCAACAACACATAATTTCTACACAAGAATCAGTAATCTGTAAATACATACTTCAGCAGTTTATATAGGCTAGTATATTTACACCCTAGGTGGATTCTCATAACCCATACACATGCCTCAAACTCCACGAACGATAATATCAACACAACATATCACAAATTATTAAGCATATGCAACATTATTAGAGGACCTCATTAGCCTGGGACTCTAACCCGGCACTTTCCACATTATTAGAGAACTCGAATATCATCAACCTTAGAATTTGTGGTTTCTTAATCCACGGGCCTCAAACCCAGCTTGACTAGTAATGTAAATAAAAACTTTTAAACAAGCATTGAATGAATACACAGGCCACAAGCTGACATTTAACATGGCAGGATCTAAGAGTGAGGGAGATGTGTCCATAATTTTTAACAGTTTACAATTCACATCCCTGAAAACTTGGTGCAGACGTGCAGATATCTTCAACTTTACGCACAGAGTTCAGGTAGCTGAATCAATCAAATGCTTCACCTTAATGGAGAACAAACATATATTCAAACCTGAGCAAATCTAGCCCATCTAGGAGAATCACTTGAGGTAATCACATCACACTATATTTTGCTCCTGTGTCTGTTCTCCATCCGATCATTGGAGTGTTTTATATGACCATTACTCAAATATGTCCCTTTATGAGAAAAGCAATAAATCTGTATGAACACAAAAATCATTTAGCTGCAGGAGTGGTTGTATCTGTATTTCCTTTTTTTGCTGCTGTAAAAGAAATAATACAGCCCTGGAGATATGGCTTTCCAACTTCCCACCCCCGGTGCATTATTTGTAGAAATGGGAGTGAGCAGAACCTTCACTCTCTAATTGCAAAATAAGCCATCAACATGCTGCCAAACACATAACCTTAAAAAAAAAGAAAAAAACCATTCATTATATATATATCTCACTCCACAGGAAAAGAAACATATCCCACCCCCGATCCCCTCAGCTAAGACATAAACTGTTCACTGTCAATGACCAGGAAAAAAACAAAAATTAGACTGAGTGAGAAGCATGCAGGTAGAAAATTAGCTCAATCAATGCACAGCAGTAAAAAAATTAATTAGATCTCACTTTTCTGTAACTGTAATGGACACAACAGACTTGTGTATGCCATAGTGAGCCACATCAGTGTAATCACTAGTTAAATCCAACGCCTCTGCAATGCGTGTTGTGAGGTTTTCCAGCGAGGAGGACATTTTCTTCAAAGTCCCTGCCAGTTTTTGGTCCATTGCCTCACCAATGCTCTCAGTCACTTTTCTGACATTATCTGCGCTATCCACAGGAGGGGAAGACTGGTCACCTGTCGCTGCTAGCTTGTCAGTTTGGCTAGCAATGGTAGTCATTGCGGCTCCCATCTTTCGTGGTTGTATTTCCGTCTGTTTTGGCATTTTGTAGTGCTGTGCATTTATAAGACAGTCTGTCAAATATATGGACAGTATTGCGTATTACACTGCATTCAGTATAGATGGGAGCGAGAGCACAGTGAGAAGTCATAGTCAGCCATCTTCACCAGAACCCCCAGGTTGTTTTTTTATTATCTTTACAGCTATTTCAACCTTTAAGTTCCCAAAGTAAATGTTCTATCTATCTATCTATCTGTCTATCTGTCTGTCTGTCTGTCCTTGTTGAAAGTATTTCTTGACTTTATTGTGTGGTACTTTCTGTGTTGGTGTGACTTTACAATGTGCACACTACTCTGTGGTTTTATATGCAGAGACATTATTGCAACACACACACACACGCACACATGCAGACATTTCATCGAGGCCCCACACTTCTTTGGAACTTCCTCTGGTTTGGTAACTTATCACTAAGTGATTTGCACTCAGTTTGTTCTGAGATCAACATTGAGAGTGAAAAGCTGACGCTTCTCAGCTGCAGTAAGAAATCTTATTCCTTCAAACATCTACTTTTGATTCATGCACCCTTTAGAGTTGCTTGGATTTCTTGCTTTGCTTCTTTTTAATTGCTAACAAGCCCCTAACTGCAACCTGACCTGGTGAATATTACGTTTTTATTTATGGTTTTACAGAATTTAGACAAAAATGGAAACAACTTATTCCGATGACACCGACAATCAGACCTTCCCACCACCAGTTTCACCATGCAGCAGGGAAGATGTTAACTACCTGGGAGCTCAGCTATCCATCCTCTACTACTTCATGTTTGTCTTCAGCCTCTTTGGCAATGGGCTGGTCCTGTTCATCATCTATCGGTAAGTGCATCAAGTCAAGTTCCAAAATAGATACATTTTTTAAAAATTAAAAAAATGAATTTATTTTAAGTATATTTATCCATATTCAAAATCCAAGTCCAACTTATTTGTAGAGCACCTTAAAAAACATACATTTTCCCCAAAGCACTAAACAAAAATGTATGTACAGGTTTAAAGTGAGCTGTAGACATTTCCTGAAGCTTTTTTTTTTATTATAATTAAGATTTATTGTCCTGTTTCCCTTAGAATTAGGTTGAAGCAATTTCAACAATCTCAACAAGCAAGACTAATTTCAGAACAAATTTGAAGCAAAATGTACATAGTGGTTTAGGTGAATATATTTTTGTACATGCGGGGATTAAAATGTTTTTCGAAAATCACCAGTTGGTCTGAAGGCAGTGTGTTGGAATTAAACACATTCACAACATGGACGAAGTAAGAACACTCATACTGAGCGACTTTCAGATGAAAAGTGATTTGATGTAAAAATCCAAAAGATTATTGATTATTAAATGCCTTTAAAAATGTTAGGATTTGAATCGTCTTAGTTTAAAAGGATTCTCAGACTACAAAATCTGCCATTACACTGTTTATCATTTTGCCATGTATGATGGATAATTGAAAAAAGTGTTAAGTCTTTGACGATTCTCCGTAGAGTGTATATGTAAAGCACACTTTCAACAACAAGGTAATTTAAGGTGCTTTACATGAATGGGGGATAAAATAAAAACTGCAATAAAGCATAAAACACACACAGAGCATATGACACGTAAAAACATTACTCAAAGGCAGCTCTAAACAGATGAGTTTTTAACCATGATTTTAAAAAACTCAGTGTTTCAGCAGCTTTGAAGTTTGAAGAGGAGCATAGAAACTGAAAGCTGCTTCTCCATGTTTGGTTCTAATTCTAGGGATGGTGCGTAGACTGGAATTAGAGGACCTGAGTGGTCTGGTGGGTTGGTATAGTAACAGTAGATCTTCAGGATACTTTGGTGCTAAGCCATACAATGATTTACAAACTAGTAGAAGTATTTTAAAGTCTATTCTCTGAGCTACAGGGAGCCAGTGTAAGGACTTTAGAACTGGGGTGATGTGCTGAGAGCTGATTTGACTCAGTTTACTTGATTCTATGATTGATGATGGTGAGTGTTTTGTTACTTCAAGCATCTTTTGTGTGACTCTTCCCCTTGGTGGTGAGCTTACTTGGAATAACCAAGGATATTCTGAAAGTAATTCCGTTGTCCCCTGCATTATGACATTAAGATTCTTAAAGGGATAGTTCGCATTTTTAGACATGAAGTTGTATTCCATCCTCACCATCAGCATGGTGCATACACACTAACCCACATCTGGGGTCACCTCCTGGTCGGAGCTCTGGCCGTTAGAAGTCTTTCAAGAAAGTAGTCCCGGCTACTTTTGGGGGCCAATAAACTGTGCCGTTTTGCTTCAGAAAACGATATGCGTTTGAAAACATGATTCACTTGCATCACAAAAAAACGCCCACCAAAATTTGCAACTCGCTATTACTTGGCACTATTTTCTTTCCATTCCAATCAATCCGCGCTGCAGCCAGCATCAACTGTTGCGCTCCTCCAGGCAGCTGTTCCACTGTTAAATGCCGACAACATGTCTGATTACGAAACATCTGATGATGAAACTCATTTTAGCACAATGCCAGATGGATTGGATGAAGAAGAAACTTTTTTTAGGACAATGCCAAAGGGATACCTTTATGAACCGGAGTATTCGGATGCCTAACTTCAGCAGCTCTCTCAAGGCCTATTGATGAATTTGGTGGAGTTGGTTTTTGTGGAAAGGGAAGATACAAGAGACTGATATCTACAAAGTGATAAAAGACTGTCTTGTTCCACTTGTAAGTATTACAGGGGTCTTGATAATATCCATTCATCCATTTCTTTTTGTCCTTTCTTCTAATGTGCTTCCAAAATGGCACTCCTGGATTGGCTGCTTTTGTCAGGTAGCATTACACCTAGGGATTATATTATAATCGGTATAAAAGTCAAATGTCCTGCATGATACTTTCATGAGGAATTGGCAGACACATCTTCCTGTTGACTCGTTGATTCTCATGGAATGGTGAAGCAGAGCACAACATCTCTAGTGTCACGACACCACAAAAAATAGGGAGCCTGTGGATGCTACCACAGCACCATATTGACTCAGTTTCCATTTGGTACTTTCTTTAGCATTTGGGTAAGGTATCCTGTTGGTACTACAGGATTGTCTGCTGAAGCAGATCATGGAAGAGTGTTGGACTGAGTCAAGTCTGAAAGCTTTGTTTTTGCTATTCAACTGCAACTAATCTGAAACCTGATCCCCTATCTCTGACAGAAGTGGGAGGAAGAAGCCAGCCTGCAGAATGGGAGAAGTTGCCAGGGATTTCACGTGCTTCTTCACTGACGCTCTGCCTATGAAAAATTACTGTATCTAAAAATTATGTAACAGGAACAGCATTCTAATGATGAATTGCGATATATTACAGTGAATGAATGGGATTCTTTTTTCCAATTTAAATATCCTGAAAGCTCAGCTAACGGATGGTTTAGGATGGGAACTTCATTCAATTAAATTTTCAATTCAGTATAGAGTAGATTCACAACAGATGTCATTTCAAGGCATTTTACAAGAAATGTCATTTCAATACAATCATACAAACATTCCAATTAGTTTAAAGATTTTAGTTTCCTATTTAAGGAATCCCAGCAGATTGCATTGAGTCATTGACTTGAGGTTGCGTCCCGTTGATGCAGACTTCCAACTACAGCAATCCCTCAATCTGAGCAAGCATGTAGCAACAGTGGAGAGGAAAAACTCCCCTTTAACAGGAAGAAACCTCCAACAGAACCAGGCTCAGTACAAGTGGCCATCTGCCACGACCGTTTGGGGGTTTAAGAAGACAGAGCAGAGACACAGAAAGAGCAGAAGATCTGATATAATATTACTTTTTATATTAAAGAAAGTAAATGTTCAGCACATAGATCTAATACGACTGCTTTAGGGAATCTATATTGGTTCCCCACATCTAGATGCTGCCAGTGGAGGTCTAGTAGGGTGCAAATATGATTCGGAGTGTGATTAGTGCTTTGCTGTAACTGTCTTCTTGGAGGTGTTTGCTGACTGTTTCCACAGCATCAGATGTAGCTATGCAAGTGAAAAGTTACGTGACATCAAATTATACCAATTTGAAACATTAGTATGCTTTCAGACCAGTTCCTAATTTTTGACTAACACCACCCATTGGTACATAAACAATCTGTCATCAGAACACTACAGCATCGAGCTGAACATGTCCCCAAAAAGAGAGAAGGAAAGGACAAAGAACACAAACATATAAAGAGGGCACTCTTAACTTGTGGATACCCTAATTGGACACATGTCAAGGCATCTAGGAAAGAATGAAACAGTCAACTGAGGCCAGTGAAGGGGAGGAGGCGGAAATACTAGGGCTGTAAAGTCCTAGTCGACTGGTCGACTTATTGGTCGATGCGTTCTGGGTCGACCAAAATTCTGATTGGTCAATTTTATGCCGTGTTAATTTTTGAAATTTGATTGGACAAGAGACATTCTATGAGAGCTGATCGGTGCTGATGTTAGAGTAGGCTACAACAGCGCTGCCTCTCGTGTGATATTGATTTAACAGTCTACAGGGGGATTGAAGAACGTCCACGTTATTCAACGTGCTGTGGCTTCAGTACTTAATTTGTAAATCATTAGGTGCCGGATCGCAAAGTACATGACAGCGCAGGCATGACCAGAGACGCACACAGGTCCCGGAACGCAGTAAATGGTAGCGGGAAAAAAACGTGTAAAAACATGATGTGGGCCTTACAGGCCTGAATGTTTTAAATATTCTAATGTTCTCCGATAGATGCAGACAATGGTTGTAATCGAATGCTTTAATGCTGACTGCTGTTGGCCGCAATCACGCCGCACAAAACAGTAATCAAAATAACTCTCAAATAAACCGGTTGTTTGTCTAGCTCCATTTACAGACACACACCAGTTCCCCGGGCGCACTCCCCCCGCGCGCAGCCTGCAGAACAGTGCTGGATTTGGTCAGGTTTTTAATTTTTTTTATTTTATTGCTTAATGCGCAATTGCGCCGTGCCCACAGTCTTTGTTTTGAGCCCAATGCACAGCTTTATTCCGTTTGTACTTGTCTTGATCAGGCATGTATAATAAAGATCATTGTCCCTGAATTGCCTTGCCGTTTAGTGCAATTGCAGTAATCATGGCATATTACTCTCAACAAAAATATAAACGCAACACCTTTGTTTCTGCTCCCATTTTTCATGAGACTTAAAGTTTCATGGACTTAAAGATCTAAAATTCATTCCAGATACAAAAATATTACCATTTATCTCAAACATTGTTCACAAATCAGTCTAAGTGTGTGATAGTGAGCACTTCTGCTTTGCTGACATCTCCTGATTCTGACCAAAAATCGACTAATTTGCGGGGGGGGGGGTGCTCTGACAGCATTTTGCATTACGTGCATCTGCGCAATATACACTCAACAAAAATATAAACGCAACACCTTTGTTTTCTGCTCCAATTTTTCATGAGATGGACTTAAAGATCTAAAATTCATTCCAGATACACAATATTACCATTTCTCTCAAACATTGTTCACAAATCAGTCTAAATGTGTGATAGTGAGCACTTCTGCTTTGCTGAGATAATCCATCCCACCTCATAGGTGTGCCACATCAAGATGCTGATCTGACATCATGATTAGTGCACAGGTGTACCTTTTACTGCCCACAATAAAAGGCCACCCTGGAATGTGCAGTTTTTTGCTTTATTGGGGGTCTGGGGACTCAGAACCGGTCAGTATCTGTTGTGACCACCATTTGCCTCATGCAGTGCAACACATCTTCTTCGCATAGAGTTTATCAGATTGTCAATTGTGCCCTGTGGAATGTTGGTCCACTCCTCATCAATGGCTGTGCGAAGTTGTTGGATATTAGTAGGAACTGGTACACGCTGTCGTATACGCCGGTCAAGCACATCCCAAACATGTTCAATGGGTGACATGTCCGGTGAGTATGCTGGCCATGCAAGAACTGGGACATTTTCAGCTTCCAAGAATTGTGTACAGATCCTTGCAACATGGGGCCGTGCATTATCTTGCTGAAACATGAGGTGATGTTCATGGATGTATGGCACAACAATGGGCCTCAGGATCTCATCACGGTATCTCTGTGCATTCAAAATGCCATCAATTAAATGCATCCTTTGTTCTTCGTCCATAACAGATGCCTGCCCATACCATAACCCCACCACCACCATGGGCCACTCGATCCACAACATCAGCAAAGCGCTCACCCACACGACGCCACACACGCTGTCTGCCATCTGCCCTGAACAATGTAAACCGAGATTCATCCGTGAAGAGAACACCTCTCCAATGTGCCAGACGCCATCGAATGTGAGCATTTGCCCACTCAAGTCTGTTACGGCGACCCCGATGAGGACGACGAGCATGCAGTTGAGCTTGCCTGAGACTGTTTCTGACAGTTTGTGCAGAAATTGTTTGGTTATGCAAACCAATTGTTTCAGCAGCTGTCTGAGTGGCTGGTCTCAGACGATCTTGGAGGTGAACCTGCTGGATGTGGAGGTCCTGGGCTGGTGTGGTTACACGTGGTCTGCGGTTGTGAGGCCGGTTGGATGTACTGCCATATTCTCTGAAACGCCTTTGGAGACGGCTTATGGTGGAGAAATGAACATTCAATGCACGAGCAACAGATCTGGTTGACATTCCTGCTGTCAGCATGCCAATTGCACGCTCCCTCAATGCTTGTGGCATCTGTGGCATTTTGTTGTGAGACAAAACTGCACATTCCAGGGTGGCCTTTTATTGTGGGCAGTATAAGGTACACCTGTGCACTAATCATGATGTCAGATCAGCATCTTGATGTGGCACACCTATGAGGTGGGATGGATTATCTCAGCAAAGCAGAAATGCTCACTATCACACATTTAGACTGATTTGTGAACAATGTTTGAGAGAAATGGTAATATTGTGTATCTGGAATGAATTTTAGATCTTTAAGTCCATCTCATGAAACATTGGAGCAGAAAACAAAGGTGTTGCGTTTATATTTTTGTTGAGTGTAAATTGCGCAGATGCACGTAATGCAAAATGCTGTCAGAGCACACACCCCCCGCAAATTTGTCGATTTTTGGTCAGAATCAGGAGATGGCGCTTCTCTCACAGAATACAGTACACACCGCCAGATTTAAAGCGCCGCCTCTGGCGGTGTGTGGAATTTCACATAATTCATAGAGCCAAGAGTGACATACATGTGCTTAATACCTACATGTGATTTAAGAAGTGAAATTATAACAGAAATAGCTACTGGAGATTCGGTTGCCACTGTTTTATCTGGAGTTAAATTATTGTAGCTAATACCGCCTGTCAAATTTCTAATCACAATTTATTTACTGTGAATCGACATATAAAGAGGAAAAACTAAGCTTTTTGGAAGATGTTTGCAGTTGCAGGTATTCAGTGCATGCCTTCGACCAGGGAATTAGCATTATTATTCCTCAACCTTTTGTTTTGCACTAATGGGCCATTGGTCAGCCATTGTCACACAAATCGCATAGGCTCCAGAACTTGCCTAAAATGAAGCTGGTTGTTCAACTTTGTTCATCATTTGTGTTTGTTGTCAGAGCTTAAATCATATGTTCAGACTCAAACTTGCAGAAGTATTCCAATTGTGTAAGGAGGGAAATTACATCTTCTGTGAGAGCTGGACCGGAGAGAATGTTATTGAGACCAAGATACATATAATATGTAGGGTACCAGTCATGGAGAACAGTGTGTGTCTTTTGGTTGGGACTCAGTGTCCACACTGTCTCAGTTTGGCTTCAGAAGTAAACATGGCACTGACATGTGTGTCTAAGCTCTGAAAGAGGCTGTCAGTAGCAATAGAAAACATAATTCCACCATGTCCATGTGCATCCTGGATGCCTCTAAAGCCTTTGATCGGATTAATCATGGGAAGTTATTTAGAAAGCTACAAGAGCAAGGGGTTCCTTCTTATTTAATATGTATTCTACAGTACTGGTACACACACAAAACATTGCAAGTAAGGCTGCGGTCACACCTGAGTGAACCAGTTAAGCACAACCGGGTTTAAAAAAGACGGCCTGCGGTCACAAAAGCCATGTCGATAATGCGCCGCTCTGCCGCAACGTCCAAAGACCCAATGTGCATGACAATGACCGCAATTGCGCTGAAACCTAATCGCGCCCTGGCCCACCTCCAGAGGTGGGCTGAGGATCCGCGCTTCGGCCCGGAAAAAGTGGGTGGCACCGGGAAACGGCTGCTCTGTCCCGGGTAGAACGTAGGTGTGACCGTGCCCTAAGATTGGGTAATGCCATATCTGAGCTTTGGCTTTACTGTCATTGGGCCAGAGTGAAATACACAAATGTGATGGCACACGTCGGCTACGCAGCCAGAGCCTTCAATATACTCAGAGTTGCGACATACATTGACTTCGCTGTATGAACGGTCACGTGGCTCGAGGCGCATTTGTAGTTTAAGAGCAGGCCTACAACTCATTTAACTTTTTCAGGATGACTGGATGAACGTGTGCTGTTAAAAGCTGCTACAGTCGGTCGGGTAAGCAGACAACAGTCCAAGGGGAGCAATCAAGGCGATTATGTGTTTTTCGGATTCCAAAGTGGAGACCAAACGATGGACCGCAAATTTCCGACATAACAAAACGGCAGTGAACTGCTTGTCACCATATGCTGCGCCCTCAGAAATATGTGCACAACCATTGTGTGACTTTTGCCATGAGAAAAAACACACATTTTCAAAGGTCCTTATGCATGTTTTCTGTGAACAAAAACCGTAAACTCTATAAGGTTCATGTTGTTTATTAATCAGTCAGTTATTTTGGCAGGTAAAAGACACACCACCGATTCTTCACATAAATAATTGTGGTGGAAAATTGTTATGCAAATTAGGACTTAAGTGTATATTCTCTGTTTAGTGAATGCATCTAGGGTAAAATGATAAGGTTATTGCTCCAACTTCATGTTTATGATATACATGTGTCAGGTCACCAGAGAGACAGATGCCGGGGCAGTAAGATAGCAGTCTGGCCTTCTGATGTGCTGCTTTATGTGTTGCTATCAGACTTGCATGAAGCAGTTACTCTGGAGGTGGGGGCGTGAAGGTTGGAGAAGACGTCTACAGAGATAAACAGTGATTGCTATTTAAGCGGTTAGTTAGAAAGATTGGAAAGGGTGATGCACGAGTAACTCTGTCCCCTCCATGTTCTGGCCAGACATGTTTGTATTAAATACTTAAACGCCTTCTGGGACTCAAGTCTTCTTTATTATGGAAACCCTGAGACACTTTTTTTACCATAACATGACAAAACAAGAGTGTGGGGAATTGGACAGACAAAAACAAGAATAAACAATAGCTATGTCCCAATTGAGGGTCTACACACTTTGAAGTGGTTTAATAATAAGTTTAATATTTTCCCATAATAGTCCATCCAAAATACTTTAGTTCCATATTGCCTTGCAACTGCAGATATTCTTTAACTAATCTCTAACTAAATAATTGTTTTTAAATCTGCTATCTTCCTTTAAAAAAGACCTGAGTCTGTGTAATATATTTAATCAAATTAATCAAAATAATATTTATATAATTCACTTTATAACATGGAGCGGGACATTATTTTTATAAGGACTTTTTATTTATTTAGCTGAAATGGAGAACAAGGGGAGGCGACCCAGACGAGCTCTCATCGGGCCGAGAGCGCATGCCCTGAAAGTTAATGATAGGTAACATTAACTTAAGTGAAAAATATGCTTGTGAGAACAGTGTAAAATGGCTTGACAAAAACCATTTCATAACTATATATACGGTGCAATGACACAAAAGCAATTAAGTCATGCGATGTGCAAAAAAAATAACTACAAACAGTGCAATAAATAAAGCAATGCCATATTCTATTTACAGTGCAATGTTCTATATACAGTGCAATGGTTGGAGTAATATCTGTCAGTTCTTTGTGCGTGAGGGGGCAAAGCCATGGACACTCAGCAGGCGGGTGTCCACAAGGCCCCCACACACACATCAGGTCTTGCAACCAGCCACAGCTAAACAACTCGTAACTATCCAGTGACTTGTAGCTAGCTTTTAAACTGTGTCAGAGTGTAGTTTGATAGTTAGTCTGATAGTTTGTGATGTCAATCGGAGTGAACGGTGGAAATGTTGAGGTCTTTGCTCCATCCTCAGGCAGCTCGTACGGATCTACATTCTCCACCTCCTTTAACGTTTACACATATATCCCTCTCAGAAGCAACAAGACGATCTTGGTAAACATCCCTTTCTTTTATCTTACTCCCTTACTCCTCTCCATTCTCCAAATCAAAATCACAACCAAGAGCAACCCAACAACAACCTTTCAAGTTTGCCTTTGTCGGTTACTTGGCTGGCATTCAAATTACCTTAGCAACAGTGAACCCCTACTGATGTTCAGGTCGCTATGGAAAAGTCACGTGACTATCTCCACGACCCTAAAAAATAAATAAAATGTCTAATAATTTTTTTTGTAATTGAATAAACACAGTAGATTTTTTTTTTTTTTTTTGCATTTTTATTTAAGGTGAAAGTGTATGTAGCCTAGCCTACAAGAAAACGTTTAAAAATACCAAATAAACAAACAAACAAAAAAAACAAACTCATGTGTTCATTTTTGTTCCACTTAAGAAAAGCCAAGGCGCTGTTCTTCTGGGTCCACTTTTAGGGGGCTCCTCAAGCTCTCGTTGATTCTGCTGCGGAAACCCTGCCACTGGTCTGCAGACAGATCTGGGAAGCGCTGGGTCGTACTGTAGATGCTCCTTTTTATGTTCTGTGGCAGAGACATTTTCCCATGAAACGCTCCCATTAATAAATTCATTTCCATGTTATTACTAGGCTACAAAATGATTTCAAACAGCCATGGTATTTTAAATTGCAAGGAGACTAATCTTTACTAAACCTTTGACGGGCTCATGTTTGGCTGCTCCATCAAAGCAACAAGAAATGTCCTGCAGCCTCCAAGTTATATACTTAATATGAAGCATTACTGGAGGTTATGTTAACGTAACACATGGGGAATAATTTCACAAATCCTCTGCATAATATTGATTTGTTTCATTCAAAGACCCACAATACAAGGACTTGGTGTGTATCCTATGTTTCCTCATGCCAGTTTTGCAATCCCCCTTCGTGTTATTCACTGCCACCCAGAACTTTAATAATAATAATAATAATAATAATAATAATAATAATAATAATAATAATAATAATAATAATAATAATAATAATAATAATAATAATAATACATTGCATTTATAAGTCCCTTTCAGACCCCCAACACATAGGCTAAATACACAAGGAATAAATAGAAATGAAGAAAAAAAATTAAGAGGGAACTCACAGTGCAGATTTGAATTAATTAAATCCTGGTAGGTTGATTTATTTATACCCCATCCAAATAAATGTTTCTATTTCTTTTGTTTTGAATTTCTTCGCCCTGCTTGTTATTGTCAGGCCGCTGAAAAGGCAAAACATTAAACATTAAAGTTTTGTATATTAAATGCCGCAGCATCTTCCATCCTTGCAGTCATCACGGTGACGAACTCTTCCAGCTTGGCGACACTGCTCACTGTATCCACCAATGAGATATGAAGCTCTCATCTGACCACCAAGTCAGCCATAAAGACGGACTCAGCCAAGTCAAATACGGCTGCAGTCACAAAGATCATTCATTTTTTTTAGTGCATATTCACGGACAAGTTGGCATGTTGTTTATGTATTCGTTGGGCTTTATTTGCGCACCGTATGATTCAGTGTTAGCCCTAAAACGACCACAAAGCAAACATTTATTAGAATGCAAAATCTGTAGACAAGAAAACTATGAGTGATATAAATTCTTATTTGTGCTGTGTTTATGTATCTTTGAAGCTATTACTGTACTATAGATCGCCGGTTTTGGAGGCAATTCGTCTGAGGGGAAAAAGAAACGAGGAGGAAAAGTGATTGACGATTACTTCAGGACATAGCCCAATCAATGCTCCTCCGCGTGGACAAATGAGGCACTGCAGCTGATTTTCACACAGGCTGCAGAGGGGAGTTAATAGGCTTGGCTGCATTCACTAAGTCACCGCGGGGGATAATATTTTCCCACGGACCAAGCGGCAGCCCGTCACGGACCTGTCACGGACCAATCACGGTCTTGCAGAGGTCCTGCAGAGGCCCTACCAAGGAATCACGGGAACTTCGAGTTGGCTACTACTGTATGTGGCTGGATTTTCTGAGAAACTAAGAAGGATATTTTCTAAACACAACACCCCAGTGCATTTTAAATCTGGTAGCAGTCTCAGGCAAAGACTGGTTCATCCCAAGGACAAAACACCCAAACACAAGGTCATGAATATGTAGTCCAGTGCAGTGAGGAATGTTCAGAGCTGTACACTGCAGAAAGGAAACAGCAACTACACAAAAGGATGGCTCAACACAGAAGAGCAAACTCAACAGGCCAAGACTCAGCAGTCTGTCTACATCCAAAGGACAAAGGTCACTCTTTAGAAGAGAACATCAGATTGCTTAGTGCTTAGAAGTTAACATAACTGCCGCTTCTCTCTTTTTCTCTGTGCCAATTGTCATCGCCGGTTTCTGTATGGCGTTTTTCCTTGTTTGGTTGTTGGGGTGTCGGGCTGGTGGTTGCGCCGGCGAGGCGTCGTCTCTGGGCCTGATCAGTTATTTTGGCACTGAACGTGGCTCCTGGGTCTTGGTCTTTGTGCGCTGCGGGGTGCTGGGGTTGGGCATTTGATCTGGCCAGGTAATGGTTATGCAGGGCGGGTAGGTCGGTCACTTGGTTTGGTCGCTTGCTGACCTATCGGACACCAGTGGTCGCTCCGCAAGGGCTGGGTATCACCAGGGAATGGGGGTGGTGGATGTCGGCCTGGTGGGTCGGCCGCCCGGGGCATCGGTTCGCTCCTGGTCTGGGTAGGTATGTTGCCAGGGTTTTGGGCGCTGGGGGCCTCCTTTGTAAATATTTACAATTATTTACTTATGTAAATAATTGTAAATATTTGTTAAAATATTGATAAGGAATTAGCAGCATCATCATTTCTTTAGGCACAATGATATATTTTTTGGCATCCTGTTTTGACCTCTGTAAATAGTTGTACAAAAACAAATGAAATATTTCTTTCATTTTCCTGCTAATAATTTTATAAAACTGTGTTGTTTGCTATAATTGTTCATAATTTGTTATAAATTTGCACTACACATTGGCATTCTAAATTGTAAAAAACATTTGTCATACACGTTTGTGGGTTTTACAGTAAAAAAATCAACTTTTTCCAACTCAGATTTAATGTTTTTGTGTGGCTTTAGGTCCAATGTGCAATCACAGTATGTCCAAATGAAAACAAAGAGTATAAATTTAGCCAGTCCAGGATGTGCTGAAAAAAAGAAGATACCATATAAGGCAATATTAATACTTTTTATCAGGAAATATAAAGGTACAATCAAAATTAGTCAAAAACGGTCATTTACACCCTAGAATCCAGAGCGTTAATTGGTTTCCAACTTCTGGCACCATCGGTGGTTGCTGTTAGCTACCACAGATATTTTTAAGTCGATTTAGTTACCCCTGTCAGTGCCGTTCTCTTTACGTGGCCATAAAGTATAAGCAGACTGGACATCTGACTAATAAAGTGTGTTAAAATCTTCATCATCTTTGTGAACATGCATACAAAAGTGTATAAAAGGCCGAATAAAAATAGAACACATGAAACCAAGATACATTCCGGTGTTAGAAATCGCGGCTCTTCGGGAAAAGGAAACTCTGCAGTGGTGATTAAACCTTTAGACTAGCAGTGCGCTGTAATGCCTTCCACCTCACCTGTATAACTCACGCAACAAATCCTATCAGCTGGCTCAGGTAACAGCTTTACCCCAATGAACTTGTTACCACTGTTGACACAGACAGTAGGGCACTTTTAAATATTAATTTCATATCCCAAGTTATCTTGACTTTGGCAGAAAACCAAAGTATTGAACTTGCAGTTCCTTAAAAAGAAAATATAACTGTTGTATGTTTATTTATTTTATATTTATTACATACATTATGTTATCTGAGAACATTTTGTTTGAAACTTTACTGCAAGTACACATTGATTTTAAATCTCATTTAACAAAACTTTTTGTGCACTTTGATCCCTGACTACCAAAAATGAATGACTTGATGCAGTCTGCTTGGTTTCCAAAGATAAAACCCCCCAAACTTTTTTAACCATTTTGAATAATAAACTGAACTTCAATGCATTGTTTGATAACTAGGATCATATGTAATGTACTTCACTTGGAATATCTCTGCAGGATTTGATTGAATAAAAATGTTTTGTAAAGTTCCTTGAGACATGTACAGCATTATGAAATGGTGCTACAAAATAAGCTCAATTGATTTGAAATATCTAGGTATCTTGCGTATGAGGTATAGTACAACAGACAAGGAGATGAACAAATAGCAGATGAACAACTGACACAGAAGCATCTGTTTTGAAAGGGCACATTCTCTTGGTTTGATTAGACATGCACAAATCTGTATTTCTAGAAATGTTGCAAAACAGAAAGAAGAGCACAATCAATCTTGAAAGCAGATTCATTTTTATGGGTATCTTTGGAACCAAACAAGGCTTCAAATGATTAAATTTATAGTATTTGTGATAAAAACTTCACAAACGATTTTAAATAAAAGATAAAACTTTATTGTCACTGTGCTTACTTTACTTACTTGATCTGCAAGAAATAAATAAAAAATCCTCATTGTTCTGCAAAATTATGCATATCTTTTTACATTTATTATGTGTCAACCACATACTGAAATGTATTGTATTAAGATTTTATGTGATAGATAACTGTGAAAAGGAAAAGAAAACATGTGGTTTTCAGTTGTTTTTTTTAAGTGAACACAATTGTGGGATGCAAATGAAACCAGACCCACTGAGTTAGCACATTGTAGAACCACATTTTGCTGCGATTACAGCTGCAAGTCATTTCCGGCATTAGCTTTACACCTTCAGGCTTTTTGGCCTATACTTCTAATCAAAATATATCAAGCTTAGTCAGATCAGATGATGAGGATGATGATCATCCTAACTTTTTTACAGTCCCAACTGCCCCATTAGATTCAATGTTGTTAGCGGTACGGAGTGATTGACAGATTGCTTACCACGCCCTCTCAATTGGCTAATTTTGTTCAGCCAAGATTCAGCCCAAGACCTCAGACTTTATTCAATTACGACTGATGTACAACATCTTGCAGTAGTTACTTGCCCCTATCGTGAGTGTCTGTGGGTGTGGTCTTGGGTAGACAGAGTAAATACTATGGCGTCCATCCAGTATCGGACTTTAACTAGGCGGTTTTGACCTTTTTGCATCCCAGAAAAGTCACCTGAGGGAGCTTCTCTTTAAATAAGGTGAAGAAAAAACTCTCTCCAATGTGCGTTTTGTTTGATTTTGTTTTTATCAGTGTGCTTAGTAGTTGTGTTAATCGTCAAAATTATAACAAATAAAGGCCTGAAATATCTTTGCATGTAATAAGTCTATATCTTATATTAGTTTCACCTTTTAATTTGAATTAAAAGGTGAAACTTTCTTTGGTGGGGGGGTGGAAGTGCTGTTGACAAACTTAAAAGAAGTGGCTTGCTGAGCAATCACAGGCTTGTGCTCTTTGTAGCTTTTATTAGACATTTAAAAAACTGGGAATCTGTCACCCTCTGTTGGTCTGTCGTAGAGCGCTTGCTTCGATAGATGATGATGCTGTCTGTCACTGAACCCCCCCGATGAAGAAGTATAAACTAGACTTCAGCCATCTAAATGCAATGTGTAACCCTAATCTTACTGCCTCTTTATTATTACCTAACTGTAATGACTTAATTAGAATATGGGTTAATTGATTTGCTGTTGTATTGTTTCACCTACATTTAAAGTCTTGATTTTATCTGATTAACTACCCAACAATCTTCCAGGTTTGAGAGGCTGACCACTGTGACCAACATCTTGCTGGTGAACCTGGTGGCGTCCTCCCTGATCTTCATGAGCAGCCTTCCTTTTCTGGGCGTCTACATGCAGCTCTCTAACTGGATTTTTGGCTCAGCTATGTGCAAGATCGTCTTCAGTGCCTACTATATGGGCTTTTACAGTTCTGTCTTCTTTTTAACTCTGCTGACGTTTGACCGACACCTTGCTGTTGTGTATTCACTGCCTGCAGCAAAGGTGAGGAATAAGGGAAATGCCATCATTTCATGTGCAGTAGTGTGGCTGGTGAGTGGCTTGGCATGCATCGGGCCGATGCTCCTCCAAAACACTTATACGTTTGAGTATATCAAAAACACATCTTACTGTGGGGAGTATCCCACTAATATTGATGGTATTGATGTGATGAAGCTGAGAACTGCTGGATTTTATATTCAGCTTTTCGTTTTCTTAATCCTCCCTCTTGTTGTTATTATCTACTGTTACATTAGGATCACAATCACAGTCATTTCATCCAAGATAACTACTAAATTCAAGACAGTCAGGCTAATCTTCGTCATCGTATTGTTATTTTTTATCTGCTGGACTCCTTTTAACATTGTAGAACTCCTGCGTGATAAATACAGTTCGTGTGAGGCTGAAAATAAACTCGGTTACGCCCTTCACATCACTCGTAATATGGCGTACTTTTACTTCTGCATCAGCCCCATCTTTTACACCTTCGTAGGGAGAAAATTCCAGAACTACTTTAGACATCTTGTGGTAAAACGTTTCCCGAGCTTGAAGAAGTACATTTCTGCTCCTGAAATCAGCAAAACCAACATGTCTACAAAAGTGACTTCGAATGAGCGAAGTGACGGACTGCAAAACTCGATTTTATTGAGACATGACTTACATAATTTATGACAAATTTATATGGCGAGGGGGAAAAAAGCTTCAGAAAGTCAATGAAGAGAAGAAAATGGTTCCTAGCCTTAGCTCTAACAATATACATTATTTTGATGTGTTTTAGTCTTCAGACAATAAATTTGTAGGGCTAAAACTTTCCTTAAATTTTGGTTCGTACCTCTCAGAAAAAAACTTCTGGGGGTTTATTGAAAATGGTCGTAAATCTGCACGATCATGTTAATTAACTCACATGCTTTCTGTTGGAATATAAAGTTCCTAACACTGTGCCCTTGCAACACCCATATGCAGTCTTCAAGAGTGCAGGTATGATGTGGAACCTTACAAAATACCTCCAGAGAAGTCTCTGCCTGAGGTCTTTCTTCATGGAGTTTGCATTTTCTCCCCGTGCATGTGTGGGTTATCACATCATACTCCGACTTCCTACCACATTCCAAAGACATGGCTGTTGGGTGAATTGACCCCTCCACATTATTTTTCTTCAGTATAAAACAGGTCTACCTGTAATTTGCTAGAAATCTTTTCAAAGAATGTGTTGCAAGCTTTGCCTGAAAAAAACAGCACACTACTGAAAGAATGTCATAACCACAGTGAAGTATGGTGGTAGTAGCATCATGATCTGGGATCACTTTCCTCCGAGTTTTTGCCATGGTGGATGAAATCATAAACAATTCTAAATTGTAAATGAACTGAACTTATAAAGCCTTTTCTAGTCGTTCTGACCACTCAAAGTGCTTTACACTGGAGCCAATTTCACCCATTTTAACTCACATTTATACACTGATACACAGATCGGTGAACAACTTGGGGTTGAGTGCCTTGACCAGGGGCACATCGACATGTGGAAGCTGGAATCAAACCTACAACCATCCAATCACAAGCCAACTGCTCTACTCACTGAGCCACAGTAAGCCTTATATTTGTCAGTTTTAAGCCAAAACCTTCAAGAAGTTCTAGTTTCAGCATTACCATCCAAAAAGACAGCTAAACCAACACAAGAATGGCATAATCCAGAAGAAATATAAAGTTTATTTATTAGGCTAATAAACCATTCAACCCTGATAGATTTGTTTCTGTTTTTTTCAATTGAATTGTATATATGTTTCACATTAACGGTTGGAGCCTGTTTTTATCCTTTGCATATTTAAACCACTTCTCAAACAATGATGAGATTCTTTAGGAATATTGGCAACACATAAATATATTATATATATATATATATATATATATATATATATATATATATATATATATATATATATATATATATATATATATATATATATATATATATATATATATATATATATATATATATATATATATAAAGGAATATTAGCAACACGAGCTGGACTGCATGAAGTCCTAAAAAAACTGTTCAATTTTTAGTTTTGGCACACTCATTGCAGTTCCGTTGCTAAACAGTAGGAGTCACCACTGACGAAATAATACCATTCCTCCTCAGGAATAGCAGGGAAGTCTTAAAATGATTCATTCAGAAATGTAAATTACATCGTTTATCGGAACAAGTCGATGCAAACATTTAAAAATTAAAGCATTAAGAAACTGACGCTTGTCATGCCAGCCATATTGATGCACTCATGTTGCATACGCATGCCCAAGAATTAGTCTGTTTTGATAGAATTGACTTATTATTGAATTGAATTATTATAATTTGTAAGGTGTCTTAAGAGGGCATTTTGTGAATATATAAACAAACTAAATTGAACTGAATCTGTAAAAAGTTTGTGATAATAGATAATAGTCTTTCCTTTTTCCACTGTAAATATTAAGAATCAAAACTGCATTAAGTCTAATTGTTGTATATTATAATATGTTGTCTTATTATTCCCTCTGCCAGGGTTTGTTTGTCGGTCTATCTGCTAGCAATGGTATAGATGGACTTTGGTGATTTTAAGGAAATGTACGAACAAGGGATTAGACTTTGTGGGTGATCCTGATCACAGTCTAGTTGTTTTGTTTTATTTAGCTGGTGTTTTTGTATGTAAAAATCTATTGGATTTTCCTAGACCATTATTTTGTTGTCAGTTGACAATCTGTTTGTATTTTTACTTACTAAGTAAAGTTGATTATTTAGTACCAATGCATTAAAACAACTCGAAACATTTTGACTGTGGATACTCTTTACTTTTAAAATCCTTTCTCGTGGTTTTCTGTGAAATACAATCCAAATTACTTAGTTTAGCGTCAACCTGGGTTACAAAGACCTGGACTTTAGCTATTGTGATTCTATTCAACATTTAGTTTTGCAAAGCTCGGAGTTAAGCTTTTTGCTACACTAAGCAAATACTTTTTTTTTTTTTTTTTTTTTTTTAAATGTGTCCTGTTTGGCAGTGTGGAGCTCAGAATTGGTGTCTGAGTACCAAGTAGAAGCCCAACAGATTTACTTTCACAAGCGGAGCAGTACAGCTTTTGCTATAGTACTCCACTTGATTTATGTGTGAAAAATCTTTATTATGAATTGTTGGGGTTTTTATTTCCTGATGTTATGGACACGGAGACGGAAAATTAAGGAGAAGAAAGAAGGAAGATGAAGAAGAGAGGTAGGAAACAAAATGTCATTAAAGAGGGTGAGTTGAAAATACAAGAGAGGAAGGGGAACAAAGAAAACACAGGAAAACATTGAAGTCTGCCTCCATACCCACAGGACGACAGAGAGAGGGGAAAAACAAAACAAAACACGAAAAAGGAACATCGACAAAACCAAACAAACATTGTGAACTAAGAATTACACAACCACATCACACAAAAATAGATATAAAAATACAACAACAATGTCACAGAAAAACTCATGGTACCGATTAATCAAGCTCTAGTAATGATAACCTCAGCCCAAGAATATATCCTTAAACACCAGAGACCCCACATCTATGTGTGTGTGTTAGCATGCTGGTGCATATAAGGTTTCTCCATAAGAGTGTTCGATAGTTGGTGTGAGAAGACATCAATCCGTCCCCCAGGAATCGATGCAGACATGAAGGAGATCGGAGCAAAGACGTCCAAAGGACCGCCAGAGCCCCAGGCGGACCCGGGCGGGGCCGACCGCATCCCCCAAGAGAGGACCGGGGAGCCGGGGCCCAGGGGCACCCCCCAGCAGGGACCCGACAAGGGACCGGCCGACGAGGGGCCCCAGGCACTGCAGGGGGCCCTTCGTAAGCAAATACTTTTTATGTTGCACCATTATAGAAGTGTATTGAATTCACTTGAAGAAAAAAAAAAGCTTTGTTTATCTGAATAAGCTAAAAAAAAATTATGTGTTTTTGTGAATTAAGATAGTAATAATAGTAATAATAATAATGATAATAATAATTCTGAATTATGAGATATTAACTACAATTAATGGCATTATTAACTTGCTAATTAAGAAGAAATCAAACTCGTCCCGTTTCCATCCATCAAACATCTATACCATTTATCCTTGCAGGATCACAGGAGGGCTCATGCATATCTCCAGTGGTCACCGGGCGAAAGGCGGGGTACAACCTGGACAGGTCGCCAGTCTATCGCAGGACAAATGATGGACAGGCCCGTTTGTTAGTTTGATTTACTTTTGATTTGTTTTGGGATTGAGAAACTGGGAAGTACTCTTGTCTCTAAACTATGTAGATAGGATAATTATTAGCTGGTTGACTTTGCACGGAAACTTGAGAAATGTGTGCCTGTTCAGGGGTAAAGCCCCATCAGATTTTCTGCCCCTGTTTTTCTCACACAATTTATCTAATTAATTCAGAAAAACAGACCTTGTATTGTCAAAATAATCTAGTTAATTCAGAAAAACTATTTCTTTCTTATGTTAAAATTATCTCAATACAGAAAAACAGCTTTATATTTTTTTTAAGTGAATGCAGCATGCTTTCGTACCCTGTATTTTTTTAAGTCTTGATAAAGCCTTCCATTACCTTTTTAAAATCACCCAAAACACTGTTAAATTTACCAGAATTCCTCAGTATTTCTCTTTTTTTCTCCACATTTTCCTGTTTCTAAAATTATTTTTCTTTTAATGGTGTTCACTTCTTCCTGCATGGCTGCAGAAGAACTCCTAAGCTGTTCGTGGGGACACAGCATGCATTCAGATAATTTAGTGACCAGATTTAAATACCAGAAACCATCATTAAAGATCACAGTGACCACCTTGAACCAAGCTTTTGTAAAAATCACAAATAATTTATGTCCTAAGAATACATTCTACCAAGATCTGTTGCTTCAAATGCTAATAGACAGATAATGACTTCAGACTTATGATGAGCCCAGTTCCACCAGTGAGCCCACCATGGCTGCGCATGTCTATCTCACTGGTATCATTCCAGTCAACAGCAGCAGGGACAAAGCAAGTTAACCAAACTCTTCACTCTGCAGCAAGAAAGAGATAATCTATCCTAGTAAATTCAGTTCACCAGCATCAAGTTGCTTAAGCCACAAAGGGATGTTTGTCTATTTTGACCCTAAAGATTCCCAAATTGGCTGCTTTTATTGACTATACCTTGAAAACCTGTCCATGAATTCTGGAAGCTGAATGGACTGGTGATAAAGACGAGGCTGCAGTCCCAAGGGTTTTTTCTTGAAATTTATTAAAGAGAAAATTCTGATACAGGTGCCCCAAGCTGGGCCTAGCTCTAACTGTTCCACACCCTTCCATTCCTCAAGCTTAATGGCATAAAAGTGATTTAATATTATTACCCACATGCTGTCTGATGTCCAGTCTCCCAAGGATAGCAAAACACCTAACACGGCTGAGCTAAAGGGAACTAGGTCAGAGAAAGTATAGACCACTAGCTGTCAAAAAGCAAATGAGCTGTCAAAATAGGCCACACCCCATCCGGTTACCATGCCCACCTGTCAAAATATGTCACACCCCTTCCGGTTGCCACACACCTGTCAAAAAGACCACGCCCCTTTCGGTTGCCACGCCCATCTGTCGCACTGCAAATACGTTGTCAGAATAGGCCACACCCCTTCCGGTTGCCAAACCCACCAGTCAAAATAGGTCACGCCCCTTCCGGTTGACACGTCCCTCTTGGTTATAGGCCATGCCCACCTGTCATAAAAGGGCAAGCCCCTTTTGTGGCACCACACCTGTCAAAGCATGCCCCGCCCCTGTCGGTGGCCCCGCCCACTTGTCAAAATAGACCACACCCCTGTCAAAACCCCTTTCCGGTTCCGGTGACCCCCGCCCCTTCCGGTTCCGGTTCAGACTCTTCTGGTTCCGGTTCAAACTCTTCCGGTTCCGGATCCAAAATATATAAATACCTCCCTCTAGTGGTTCAAAATAAATATAACAGCCTATTGTATAATTGGCTCCCTCTAGTGGATCAAAGTAACATTACACCCAAATGTGAAAATACCTCCCTCTAGTGGTTCAAAATTAAAATTACATGCAAATGTAAAAATGGCTCCCCCTAGTGGCCCAATAAATAGTATTACACCAAATTGTGAAAATACCTCCCTCTAGTGGTTCAAAATTAACATTACAGCCTATAGTATAAATAGCGGCCCCAATGGTTTGAATCTAACCCCTCAGTGTCATCAGAACATGTCCGAACAAGTCCCTTTAATAATATACGGTCTGGGCTCTGTCTCAACATGGCTCCTTGAGCATTCTATTTTATTTTAAACAGTTAAAAGGTGCTTTTTAGCTTCCTGACTTTAATGTATAACCACATTAGCTCCAACACTCTAGAGACACCATTACATCTGATTCTAACAATTCAACCATGATAAATTAAACTTGTAAGAGCACTAAAAAGAGAATTTATTCACTCACAGCTATGTTGAAGCAGATGCTCATCCTTTTGTTGATTTTAAAAATGCACCATTACACAGTCTTTAAAAACAGATAAGGATAAAAAAAACATCACTTTAAACCTGGTTACTTCAAGCTGGAAATAAGAAATCTACCAAACTACTAAAGTTAGTGATAAAAAACAGTCCACCAATCGGCGTTTGACACGCCCCTGCTCTGCTTTGTATTCGCTGTATTTATCACGCCCCTGACTTCACCGACGTCCGCAAGTCAAGCAAACCGGTTTGGGTAGTGCTCACCGCACGGCATTTACCTGTGTAAAAGGATGTCGTAAAACAGTCAATCTCTACAGCATGCTGGAAGGACCTCATTCAACAAACAATTAAGGACACGGAGCGCGGTGTGGCGACGAACAAAGAATACAGCGGTTTCAGGAAGACGGTGTCACCGGCTTCAGTCGAAGGGAATCCCAAAAGCCTGCGTCATTGTCAGACCGCGTCAGAGCTGAGTCCTGGCGGGAATCCCGAGCTTCCCATGCTAAGAGCTGGAGTTACGGGTTCAGCGGTGAGATCAACTTTACAGCGACTTAAAGAAATCTTCACATCGGCGACCTGTATTATCGGTGTGGAGCGAGGTTAGTAAATGTTTTCTAGCTCGCAATTGTGCGATCGTCTACGGATGTTTCATAGCACCAAGCTGGATTCGCTGCTGGCTTATTGATAAATTCACCATAGCATACATACTCTGTTACAGCTAGAAGTATCGCTCAACTCCAGTTGCTGCTCTGAGCTGTTTTCGGGCTGGAGCGGAAAAAAGGCGCTGGGGATTGTTACAAAGCGAAACTCCGCGATGAGGTGAGTTAACTGTTTGTTAAGTTCTGTTGACAGTTTAGATAACGGTATTACCGTATTTTTATTTATTTTATTATATTCCTGACTTTTACCTGCGCTTTATCATAGATCGTGATCGAAGCACGGAGCTGTTTGGAATTTGATCTCAGCGGATCTGCCCAAGGCTTGGCGCCCCGGTTTGCTGTGAGACTCAATCTGGAGTGGAACATAGGCGCTAGGGATTGTTACAAAGCGAAACTCCGCTCTGAGGTGAGTTTACTGTTTGTTAAATTCTGTTTATGTTTAGATAAGGGCATTACCCTATTTGTATTTATTTTATTACATTCGTGACTTTTACCTGTGCTTTATCATAGATCGTGATCGATGCCGGGAGCTGTAGTGGTGTCTCCAATTGGATCTCAGCGGATCTGCACAGCGCCAGCCTTGCTACTTCAATTAACAGTGAGACTGTCTGGAGCTTTCTCCAGCTTGTGTATTGTCTGACTCTGAATGTTTGTTCATGTCCTTTTTTTGATCGTATGTTTAAATAACGCAACATCAACCAGTCACTATGAATGTCTCACAGGAGCTAAATAGTCCTCAACTGTCTAGTCAGGAAGATGAAGAATTTCAGATCAATGTTCGTGACGAATTCAATAACATAGAGATCCGACACAACTTTGTCCGGCCTGAGGGTGATCATCCGTGTCCATATGAATTTCATAATCACATAATGAATATGCTCAGGGGTTTATCAGACCGGGTGACACCGCTGGTTAACACTAACGATATTGTGCAGATAGAGGTTAATGGACCCGGCGTGTCTCGCAGCGTGACTTTCTCTGTCGATGAAGGGGGGAGTAACGTCATGCAGCAGTTCGAAACGTTTTTAGATGATCTGATGCAATCCAATGCTGAAATAGCCTCAACAGAGCGTTTGGAGTTTGTAATTCAAACAGTGCGTGATCTTAGTGGGGGAGCTAGACGAAAAGCTGAAATGTCTCTCGATTGTGAGCTGATACATAAGAAGAGACGGCACCTATATATTGTGAACAATGATCGAGATGATAAACTGTGTTTTGCTATTAGCTTAGCCTGTGTTGCAGACCCTAGCCTCGGCTCCGATGCAGCTATACAGCTCGGTAGAGAGTTGCAACAGCGTGCAGGCCTTTCAGAACACACCCCCGTCAGATCAGGTGATATCCACAAGTTTGAGAAGTTGTTGAACAGAAAAATAGTTGTTTTTATCAGAAGTGAGGGAGAGAGAGCTCTAGGGAAGATTCAGACCAACTTTGAGGACCGAAGCAGGACTGTTTTTCTATTGCACTTCCGAGACCATTACTACGGGATTTGTTTCGATCCTATAGGGCATAAATACAATCATGTATGCAAAGGTTCGTGTGCTGTCTGCAACGATGCAGCGTGTGCTCAGGGGGTTACAAATCCGATTCTTTGTCATGACTGTAACAGATATTGTAAGAACCAGACATGTTACTATAGACATAAAGTACCTGAGCTAAAACCCAGGGCGCATGTGATGGTCAGTCATTGTGATCAGGTGAAGAAATGTCCCAACTGTGGGTTAAACTATAACCAGAGTCTCACAACAGGCAAGAAACATGTGTGTCAAGGGAAGAAGTGTAGGATTTGTGGGGATAAGCTTGACAAGGACCAGCCAGCATCAGACCATAAATGTTATATCCAGACATGTTCTGTCGATACCGAAATAAGTGAGAAGGTGATTTTTTACGATATTGAAACTTTCCCTGGTGCGCAGGGTGAGCATGTTCCATTTCTGATCTGTTCAAAGTCCACATCTGGTGAGGAGTGGTCAGCCTACGGCAGTGGTTGTATTTGCGAGTTTATTCGTGAAATCAGGAGGTCAGGCCGTCGGAATTACACGTGTGTAGCCCATAATGCTAGAGCTTTTGATTCCTACCTTGTTCTGAATGCAATGACGATGGGTTTAAATCCTGACATCATTATGCAAGGGTGTAAAATTCTGAGCATCACTGATCCTGATTACGGTTTGAGATTCATTGACAGCCTATCTTTCCTTGCCATGAAGCTTAGTAAAATGCCTGAAGCCCTCGGTTTTCCTGACCATAGCAAGGGCTATTTCCCACACCGTTTCTCATCCTCTGACAATCTGAGCTATGTAGGTTCTTACCCGCTGCCATCATTTTACGGTGTTGAGCGAATGAATCGTGCTGAGCAGGAGGAATTCTATACATGGCACGCTGAGGTTAGCAAGGGCGTGTTTGACTTTAAAAAGGAGGCTCTCTTTTACTGTAAGAATGATGTGGAGATACTCCTACAAGGATGTACAAGGTTTCGTCAGGATTTTTTTAACGACAGTGAGATTGACCCTTTTAACTGGATCACCATCGCAAGTGCTTGTATGAAAGTGTTTCAAAGTAATCATCTGAAGGCGGACACTCTCGCTGTTCCTTCACCGACAGACTACAGCAAACAGTTTAAAAAGTTTTCCACAGCTTCCATTGAGTAGTTGGAATATGTTACACATACAAGGAATGTTGGAATACAGCATGCTCTAAGGGGTGGTGAGAAAAAGATTGGATCATACTTTTTGGACGGTTACCTGGAGGTAGGGGAGCGTAAAATAGGGTTTGAGTTCCATGGCTGTGAGCATCATGGCTGCAGCACCTGTCGCTATCCAACAGCTGAGAGTCCATTGACCGGTGTGCCTTATGGGCAGCTCTACGCTGCGACCATGGAGAGGGAGCATGTGCTGAGGACTGTGTACGGTATAGAGCTCGAGGTAATGTGGGAACATGTGTGGGAAGAAATGAAGAAGAGTAACGCTGATGTGAAGCAGTTCATGATGACCTACCAGACTCCTGCACCACTTACTCCTCTTGAAGCGCTTTTTGGAGGGTGTACATGTTCAGAAGATGAAAAGCTTTCCTGTAGGGCACCCGATCATAATCAGGGAAAACTTTGATGATCCTAGAAATTATTATGGATTTATCAAAGCAGTCATTTCACCACCTCGTGGTCTTTATTTCCCCATTCTACCATTCAGAACAGATCATGGAAAGCTTGTATTCACCCTCTGTCGCACATGTGCATTGGAGAACAATCAGACACATGGTTGCACCCACACTGACACTGAGAGAGCCTTAACAGGTGTATGGGTGTCTGAAGAGGTAAAAGAAGCCCTTTCACACGGCTACAGAATCGATCAGATCATTGAGGTGTGGCACAGCATGGTGATCAGATCTTTGCAAAGTATGTCAACTCCTTTTTGAAGACCAAGCAGGAAGCTTCAGGTTATCCCGAGGGTGTAGAGAGCGAGGAGGACAGACAGAAATACATCCAGGATTTCATGGCGAATCAGGGTGTAGAGTTAGACCCTGAAAAAATTAAAGTAAACCCGGCAAAACGTCAAGTAGCCAAGCTGTGTTTGAATTCGCTTTGGGGGAAGTTTGCTAAAAAAAAAAGACCAGTGTGATCTATGTTGTACGTGAAGGCGAGAGCTCTTTGCCGACAGGTAGCTATTTGGGTGACTTGACAAACGAGCTCCCACCAGGGGACACCATTCAGGAGTTTGTTGCCGCAGGGCCAAAGAGTTACTCGTATCAGACAAAGCACAGGGGGAAGGTTGTGATGAGAGCAAAGGGGATATCGCGAACCATAGAATGCTGTGAAAGGGTGAATTTTGATACAATGACGGGACTTGTTGACGGTTACCTGGGTGGTGAGAGAGGTGAGGTACTCAAAGCACCGCAGCATTCCATCAAACGTGATAAAAACGGGTTCCATCTGAGGAATCACTCATTTACCAAAACTTTTTGGGTGGTCTATGACAAGCGGAGGTTGTTCCCAGACGGAACGACGCTGCCATTTGGTTTTTGAGGGGAAAAATGCAACGTCAGGGTGAACTGGAAGCGATTAACTTTGACCCAAGATTTAAAACTCCTTTTTCAAGTCTCGTGGTAGGCCCGAGTGGCTGTGGGAAGTCTTTTTTTGTAAAAAATGTTTTGATTAATTGTCTGCATGTCATGGATTCTGTACCTGAAAATATTGAAACATGAGCGTTATGATGTTGACTCAGAATGTGTTTCTCAAGGGGAAACATACTCGAACTATCAGTCTTAATTGTAATTATATGGTCTTGTTTAAAAACCCACGTGACAGATTGCAGGTAGCAAATTTAGCCCGTCAAATTTTCCCTGGACAGAAACCCTTTTTCATGGAGAGTTTTGAAGATGCTACGAGCCAACCACACGGCTATTTATGTGTAGACCTAACCCCTGACACACCAGACCAATACAGGCTCAGGACAGGTTTACTTCCTGGACAGTGGCCGGCTGTTTACATAGCTAAGAACAAGTGACCAACATGTCGGCACGCATAAAAAGAAATGCGCCGTTACTAGGGGCTCTTTTTCATTCCACACCCCAGAAACGTAAAGATATCCGAACTTATTGTTCTCCCGACTTTCTACAAACCTTGTGCGAGATTGCTTTAAATGTGCTAAAAGGGAACATCAAGCTGTCCACAACACAATGCAACAGACTTAAGAAGCAGAAGAAAATCCTCAGGCTGTTAGCTGATCGGAAGGTGGGGTTAAAGCGCAAACGACAGACATTGAAAACCCAGATGGGAGGAATTCTCCCGCTGATTGCAGCTGTAATACCATTTCTCTGAGAATTGGTGGCTGGAATATTCCGCCGCTAGAAGTGTATTATGACACTGAGAGCATCACAGAAAATGTTTCTAGTCTCGCCGCATCAATTAAATCGCCTGAAGCAACGGGATAACTCCGGAACCATACGACAGAAGGCTCAGGATGACGCTGATGAGGACATGCAGGCAATATTGGATGACCCAAACAGTGCATCGTACGAGAAAATTAAACGCTACCACACATTACTTCAGAAATACCTAACCCTCCTTAAACAAGGAGAGAACGAAGAGCCGCGTGTCACCCTATCGCTGCAGAGAGACCGTACGAATGATGACCCCCCCGAAGGACAACCAGATCGTTAGTGGGTATAGGCGAGGTTTAGACGGTCTAGACTCCGCAGAGACCTCTTCTACACCTGCCATTGAGAGTGTCGTGGATGAGAGGGCAGGCAGGAAATTAAAAAAAATAAAAAGCGCGTATTGATGTCACCAGTTTGGACGTCTTTAAAGGCTCCAACTGCTACAAAACGCCGGGAAAGAAGGAGGTCGTTCATGATGTCACCAGTTTGGCCTGAGAATGCGCAGGTACCACGCAGAAAGCGTAAGAGTGTTACATTATCACCCCTCTGGACATTTCAGTAAAAAGTCTCTTCGTAAGGCAACTTGAGCCCCCAGCTGGCTCACATTCTCCCCTTAGCTGCATGACTACTGAATAAGCGTTGTTTCTTTTCACAATAAACGATATCTGTTCACATAATTTCATGCGTACAGGTTTATTTCATTCCATGTTAAACATCACAAGTCTAATACATTTGCTGAGCATATTCTCATACATTTCAAAACCCGTAACAATCTTTAAACACATCTAGCGAACAGGTTCTATGTGTGAAAAACGTTGTGTTTCGCTTCATAGCACATTTCACATAGTTTTTGACAAAGATACAATCTCATCATTTGATTCAGAAATTTGACAATACTTTGATAAAACTTGTTGCATGGAGAGACCACAGGCTCTATGGCATAAATAAAAAATACAGTGATGCCCACAAACAGAAGATTGAACGCTCTGAAATTGTTGGTTATGATACATTATCACAGACGAACGATCTTTCAAAAAATCAAAAATGGATGAAGACAAATTCTGGTGAGTACCCGCAAGAGTCAAAAAAACGTTGCTTTACCACCCTCTTCCAGAGTGAGGGCTAGCCAGTGTTCCCCAGGCATGTTAGAAGGGTGTGTATTGACGATAAAATAAGCCAGTCGGGGGAATGTTAGTGGTAGCAGCTCCAGTTGGTCGCTGGCCCATACACCGCAGAAAAGCTTCCCAAGCAGATGACTGAGTATTGCATCGAGTTCGTGATTATTAAAAATTTTTCGAGACGTTATTGTAGGAGAGATCGATGCTCCTGTCATATTTCTTCATGGCTGGGACTAGAGCATCTGCGAGGTCTTGAGGTTTCTCAAAATACCCCCCTCCGGAAAACTTGGACCTGGCGTATTCTATACGGGGTGTATTCCTCTCATCTTTAGATTTGTCTCCCACCTCATAAACAACCTTCTTTAAATCAATGTATGAATGTTGATCTGACAGGTCATACCATGTATGAGGGTAGACAATTTCACACAGTCCCACTACCCAGTCTCCACTTAGCTCAATAGCCTTTGGAAGGTCTGTAGTATAATTTGAGCTCGTGTTATCTTTAAATACCTCTCCGCTGGCGTTGGAAGGTAGAGTTACATAGAACCCCTCATCAGACATTGTGAATTTGACGGAGCAAAAAAAGTAACCTAAAGGCTTTGGAGGGTAAGGTTTACTAATTAATCATAGTCTGTAGAACCCCCGTTTTATAGTGAATCTAGAAGAATAAGGCAAGGACATGAGAAAACTAACAGGCTCTTAACCACTGGGAGGATTGATGAGTGGAATGAGAGCCAGGTGTTACTAATCAGGGGAATAAAAAGCAGCTGGGGAAGAAGAATAAATAAACGGAGGGGACCAAACAGGACACCAAAGGATCTCACTGAGCTAAAATCCAAAGACTAACCTAAACTAAAGAGTCCATACCAAACGCAAAAAGAAAAGAAAGGAACTCAAAGCAAGGACACGAAACAACATGAGACACTTGTTGTCACAATAATAAACAACTCAAATAATCCAAATACGAAGACAAATAACCAGAAAAGCAAAGACCCAGGGTTATGACAACCAGAGCTAAACCAAATCTCCTTGTGAAAATGCAGGATGAAGCTGGTGAGAGAGTGGTATTATCCACAGTGAAACATTTCATAAAAAGTCACTGAAAGAGGAAGAAGCCATCACTCAAGAAGCAACAGAAAAAAACTAGACGGCATTTTGCAAAAGCTCACAGAGACTTAAAAAAATGTTGTGTGGCTGGTAAAACAAAACAAAAAATGTGGTTTATTATAGTTAATGCAGATACCAAGAAGATGAATTAAACCTTATCCATACATAGTATGTTATAAAACCTACATATATATATATATATTTCTTACAATTCCTGCACTTTAGTCATCCACATGAAAAGCCCAGAGTTACGCGATCAAAAACGATTCTTTAAAAATCCTCTGAACAAAATGAAGATTGGCAAATTCTCCATTGTAAGCGTTTGCTTGTTGACAAAATTAACTGGGATTTTAGGTTTTGTAAGGTCACTCTCCATATGTGTTTACTCTCAGAAACAGCATGGATGCTCTCAGAGCTGTGTTGGCATTATTGATTGTCCAAGTGCTTTTTGCTTGGTTGTTTTTAAAAAGCTCAATTGCATCTCAATGTAGAAGTTAGAAAGTAAAAAGTTATTCTGAGTGGATAGGATCTGGGGAACTACTGTCGCCCACATGCCTATGAACGTGCTTAACAACGCACTTACGCAGTTTGGTGTGGATGGATTTTTCCTCTAAAAATGATGTGCTGTGGATCCAAGATGTTTTCTAGATGAAAGGGAGAGGATATTCGGTTTTACAAAAACCTTGCTATGTGTTTATTGACCTTATATTTTAAGGTTGTTTAGGAAGTGTTTTTACCTTAATAAAAGAAATAAGGATTCGAAAACTGTGTTCTTTTCTCCCTTCTTGCTCCAATTCGTTGGGAGAAAAAGTCAAGGCCAAGCAGAAGTTTAAAGAGTCTGCTTTTATCACTGCAGCTGTGGCAGTGAAAGGTTCACATGAAGATTAGACATAGATTAGACATGTCTTATAAATGGCAGGGTGGAAAGAGGAAATTGTGACTTGCACAACAGTTTCAGTAGAAGTGCAGAGGAACAGGGGGAGGAGGAAATTATTTAGAATGCTGTTTGGTGAATAGACTTTTAAGGCTTGTACAACAATCCGATATTTTTCCACAGCAAAGATTTTATTAAAATGTTTTTTTTCTGTTGGCATAAATAACTCAAACTAAGGTCAGCTGTTGTGCGTGACCTTAGTTTGAGTTAAATGTATTTTTAACAAGAAGTAGAGTGTTGTTACAGCAGCTTTTCACCCACTGCAATGCAAAGTGACTGATATGATTAATGATCTAAAACACACAAACCTTCAGAACCATGCAAACTGCATGGTTATTGTTGGTAGATGCAGGGGGAGATGGACAGATAATGATTAATGGCAGATCTTTGGTTATGTATTACAGGGTGTCAATCAATCAATCAACAACATTTCCATCCCTCCCCCATAGATTTAAAAGTGTGATAACATTTACACCCCCCTCACCCCACCCCAATCCCCATGCGTGCACACACTGAAGAGCAGCATTAATAAGGATATCTGCCTGAGTACAGATGGGTCAGGTAAGATAATGAAACACCATCAAAGGAGCCATCTGCACTGGCAGCAGCAGCACATCAACAGCAACAGCCAAGGCACTGACACAGGGCGCCCAGAGGAGGCGAGGCTGTCGCTAACCAATCCGTACTGGTGTGACGGCTTACTTGGGCTTTGCTTTGGTTTTATTTATTTATTTTGACACTTGTTTTGGGAAGTAAGGGTTATGGGGTGCCACTCAGGTCTCCCTCCTGACTCGTAGGATAGTTTTGTGTGTGTGTGTGGTTATTATTAATATTAATTTGCGTTTTGTATATGCCAATCACACAAGGACATATATCAAAGAATATACACCCTTTGATATTTGTTTGAAAAGAACTGACTGAAAAAAGCAACTTCTCAGACAAATGATTCATTTGTTGTCTTGTATTGCTGTATAATTCACACACCGAGTTACAGAACAAAACAACTCTCTACCGAAGTGTCTGAAAATGCTACTGCAAGCATAAATACAAGATAGAGTCCCGCAAGTGAAGTTCTTTTAGCCCCACAGCCAAGAGTTGACAGTTGTGTGATTCACCATCCGTTGTCACACCGGAAACACCATCCGTACCACACATGTGCAAATCTTACTTCACTTCCTCTCTTCGCCAACATTGCGACAGTTAGCTCCCCGACAAATGTATATATATCTATATATATATAGCTGCTTATATAGCTGCTTATCTAGCTTATATATATATATATATATATATATAAAGAGGGAGAGAGAGAGAGAGAGAGAGAGAGAGAGAGAGAGAGAGAGAGAGAGATCTATTATCCCAAACTTGACTAACATCTGTCAGATATTCTTAACTGTAGTCAGCAACTCTCAGCCTTTTTCATTTTCATCTTGTAACAGTCAACAGACTCTTTTACACTGGCCCCAGTATGCAGTGCATGCACCTGGTTGTCATGTCAGAGGAGGAGAAGAAGTCTGTTTTGATGGAAGGCCACAATAACCCTGGTACCCAGAACCACAATGGTGTCAGAGGTACCCGAAGCAGGATTGTTGCTGGCTACCACTGGCCAACATTGAACCAGGACATCAGCGAATGGGTATGACCATATGTGAGTTAAGAAGATAAATCAGAACCTCCACATAAAATTTGATTTATATATAATTCTACATGAATGTGTTCACATACACACTTACATTTCAACATCAGTTTCGGTTTTAAAAAATATATATATTTTAATGTTATTAATTTACATCAACTGGTTTTTCAATATCCTAGAAATGTTGTTTGGAATACATCTTCATTTTTATTGCAGGTCAGGTGTTGTCATCACTGCCAGATGAATGACCCAATCAAGACCATGGCACCAGCATTACATCCCATCAAGGTACATGTTAAAGCCTCTTCACCCATTTAATTTTCATGCCAATAACAAGTTTGTGTGCTGCAGGGTAGCTTTAAATTTCCATTCAATAAGTTCTGTGACCTGCAGGTAAAAGAACCTTGGGAGGTGCTGGGCATGGATTTAATTGGACCACTCCTGGAAACAGGTCTAGGGAACCTATATGTCCTGACCATGACCGATTTGTATACTAAGTGGGTGAGTGCAGAACCTCTTAAGTCCAAGACTGCCGCTGAGGTTTCTGCAATCATGACCTCTAAGTTATACACATTTGGCATGGGCAGGAAAATCATCACTGACCAAGGAAAGGAGTTTTTGAACCAGGTCAAATTTGTGAAAGTGTTTTTCATACCTATGGATATGATATGATAAGAAATTATGTATTTAGGCTAAGTCTGCTCATGTCACTGCACCTCAACGACAGCATTTTCAGCATGCAGAATATTAAACATGCTGTCTCCAGTGCGTACCACCCCCGGACCAACGGGCAGGTTAGCATTTGGATATCTAACCTTGAGTAACTCCTGTGAAATCAGTTGTGCTTATTTATCTATTCTACAATACAATTCAATTCAAAGGACAAGAGGACCAAGCAGAACATCAAGCGTGCTCTCAGAAAGTACGTCAACCAGAACCATGATGACTGGGACGTTCACCTTGCTGCTGTGGTGTACGGCATCAACACTGCAAAGCAGGTTTTCTTGCATTAACATTTTGTACATGACATTTTGTATTACTTGTAAGATGCTTTACAGTGTAGCATCTTTTTAAGAGTGTGTTTTTAAACTTAAGTTTTAAAAAATGTTTTTGAAAAGTGCAAGAGAAAATAAATTAATGAAGGGATTTTGTGTGATCAGCACTCCACCTGCCACAGTCCCTATTTCCTGCTCTTCCACCGACATCCACGTCATCCTGCTGTGATGTACGCCTGTCCCATGGATGATGACTTCGAGGTTGAAGACCCAGAAGAGGACATCGACACTAAAGTTGAGGAGATGACGGTTCTGAATGAAACGGTCAGTACATTTGGAAGGGGCTGACTGACAGGGAGAGGAGATTCATTGAGGAAAAAATAGAGAATGTGGTTACTACAATTCTCATTTTTATTGTGTAATTAACACTTTTTCTGCTTTAGTAGATAGCTTTTCTATATTTCCAGGATGAAGATTGCCACAGCAATTTTTCACACTCTGTGGCAGAAGAGGGAGGTAGAGTGACCTGCCCTGTCTCCTGTAGGACAACGGATCCCTTATAACCTGTTTTGGTCTCTAATGGAAGAAGCAGGAGAACTGTACTCCCTTTCTCTTGTTTGGCAACATGGTGAATAATTTTTCTATTTCTCTCTCTGCTTCTCATGTAGTTATTTTGTAGGTTCTTCGCAACATTGAGAGGGCACAGGACACCCAGAGGAAGACATTTGGTACATGAAAAAGGAAGCAGAAAAGACAGTGTGTTGTTTAAGCAGTTCATGCTTTTCTTTTGTCAGGAGATCCAAAAAGGAGACGCACAGGAGATGCATTATCTAGCCAGCACCAATGACTGTACTCTGTGGCCAGCATCACACCAATGGGGGTGGCCACTATTGTGAAGGGAGCAACTTGCCAGAAGGTAAACGTGTCCAGGCTGAGGAACTACCACAGATCAAAAAGTAAGAGGATTAGATGCAAATAAGTATCAACAATTAAATATTGATTTGATTTTAAAAATTGATTAAAGTTGTATGTCATGCCACATATTTGCATCTTATCAGATCCACAAACTTAGAGGAAGTTTCTCCTGGACTACTCATACGTGACTCCTGAATGGCAGATTGATCATCAGTATGCCAGTCCAGGAGCAAAGTGGCAGAAAGACTTGGACTCTCTTCAGTCCAGTCTGGTAAGGCACATTTCTATGCAGTCACGTTAAACCTTAAAAAGTCAGAGTCGTTGATGGCAAGAATTGGTGAGGCATGAGAAGTAACACCAGCCTTATTTTGTAGTTGCCCTTTTAATCTGTTTCTTTATTATTTTCTCTATCATATTTCAGCAAAATCACATGAAATGCTCCTTTCATTTAGGTTGAATATGTCTTGGACGAAAACAGTCCTCCAGGACAGTTCCTAGTGATGGAGGACAATATCTGCCTAACTCAGGAAGAGTTTTGGAGACTAGGTTTGGCACAATCCATGGAATTTACCGTAAGTATATCTTGTTACTTAGTCTAATGCACTGCAAAGAAAATATCAAGATTTTAAAAAAGGTATCTTAAACCATATTCTATTGCTTTTTGCTATTGCTTTCAGATTGGGAATGTTTGTCTCAAGATTATGGGGGAAGCTGCACAAAGACATGTAATCTGTCCTACTGGTACACCTTTATATCAGTTATAGTCATGATGGTGGTTGTCTATTCATTTATTTGTGTGTGTGTGTTCTTGTATTGCTACCCTGTGTGTGTGTTTAGGTGTGTGTGTGTGTGTGTGTGTGTGTGTGTGTGTGTGTGTGTGTGTGTGTGTGTGTGTGCGCTGTAGGATTTGAAGGATGTCAAAGAAAAGCAAACTGGATATAAGAGACTTCTTTAGGAGTCAAAGTGTATGTTACTTAAAATTAGATTTAAATTAAAATATTACAATAGAATATGCCAAAGAGATACACTTTTTAAAAGTTATTTTCTTTTCTTATTCTCATTTATTCTTATTTTCATGTATTCGTGTAGAAAAGAGCAACTGTTTAAAAACATAAATAAAATTTATGGTGTAAATACAATAAAACCTCATATTCTAAATGATCATGTGATTTTATGTATTCATTTTTTGGGGGGAATAAATTACACATAATAGTGTGAAAGTAAAGGCCTTTTTTGCTCAGGAAATAACTTTACCATCAAACTCTGATCATTCTATCCCTAATCTGTTCGTCATGCATCAACATATTTTTGTAAGGTGACAGACAGCAGAGAGGCTGGAGGAGATGGAGAAGGAGAGACCAGAGTAGGTAGAGAAGGAGAGACCAGAGGAGGTAGAGGAAGAGAGGCAGGAGCAGATGAAGGGAGAGAGGCTGGAGGAGGTAGAGAAGGAGAGCCTGGAGTAGATGAAATGATAGAGGCTGGAGGAGGTAGAGGAGAAGGAGAAGCTGAAAAAGAGGCTGGAAATTCACAGGTGAGGTTAAATAATGCTGGATGTGTTAGTCATGAGATTCAGCACTGTGACAGATCAAATCAAATGTATTTATAAAGTGCTTTTCATGCAAACAGCAACACAAAGTGCTTTACATGATAAAAACAGTTTAAACATTAGAATAAAACAAGCCTTCACACACATAATATAACATAGCAGTTAAAAAATGTTATTATGATGATGATCTGAATAACAATGATTCACACATGTGGCATCATGTATTACTAGTGTATGTGTTTACAGTAGTTGCTATAAAGTTGTCAAATTTATATTGAGGTTGATTCCTCAGGAATCTGATCCACCTGGAGAGAGTAGCAGGGGGAGTGGCAGTAATCAGGTGGATATTCTGGACAGGCCCAACCAACCTGACCCAAATAAAATTCCAGCTCAACAGCTATCAAACAGGACCCTCCATTTCCAAGCGAGTTGGTACAAGCAGTATCCATGGCTGCACTATAGCACCTCCATCAAGTGTGTTCTGTGTTTTCACTGTGTTAAAACATACACCATAAAGAAAAGTGACCTGTCCAAAAAGGCAAACCCTGCCTTTTCATCAAAGGATTCAATAATTGGAAGAATGCACTTGCAAGTTTTCAGCGGCATCAAAATAGCAAATCCCACCATCATGCCGTGACAGTTAGTGCTCAAGAGAGAAGCCCAATAGATTCACAACCTTGGAGAACTTTTGAGTCCCCACCAATCTCAAAATCAAACCTACTCCCTTGAGGCCATCCAGCCTGCCTTTGGGCCACACGGTCCTTAAATCCTGTACAGGTTTTTTTTTATAACTCTTCCTTTTCTTGCTCAACTACAGACACAATTCTCTCTCCTCCTAGTGGACTGGACCTCCTTCAAGGCAAAGTAGGACTGAATCGGTTCATTTATACTAATATTGTGTCTTGGCGGAGATAAATAGAGAAAATAGAGTTTTAACGAGTTAGATCTCGTTCATTGTTGGTTTAAAGTGTTTTTAAGCGCTTTACCTGTTTGCTCATTTTTGCGTCTCCGCACGCATAAGTTTGAGCTGAAATTGCTGTGTTTAACACAACTGTTTGTTTTATCCTGAGCAGATCACGCCTTTCTTTCTTTTTCCTTCCTCTCTTTTCTTCTCTCTCGCTCTCTCTCTCTCTCTCTCGCTCCCTGACCCCCGCCAGCAGAGTCGGGCTCAATCCAGCCTGCGTTAGCTGTTCCTAGCTGAAAAGTTTAACTCCATTCTCTTTGAGGTCTCCCACATGGACGCTTCAGCCCATGTGCTCTGTCCATTTTAGCCGAAGCTAGTTTATGGCCCTTTGTCTCCTTACACTACATGTGCTCCCCTCCATCTTGGCACAGAACTGAGATTTATGACTTTGTCTCCTAGGCTACCTGTGACTTGGGCTCCCTGGAGCCCTCCTTTTCTGACCCGAACCTCAGCTGTCTCACTGATTTCATTTCATGTCAATTTTGTTTAATGTTCACCTATTATTGTTGTCTAAGATCTTTAGAAATTTTTGCATGCTTTAGAATAGATGGGATTTTCTATTTTCTAAGTAAAGTCCCCTTAACTTAAAGAGAAGTTGTCTGGGATTACTTGGAGTGATGCGTACAATTAATGTCCACAGCGTAAGAATTTATTCCTTCATTTGTTTAATTATCTCAGCCTTATCAGGCTGGTAATCATAAACTGAGACTGAACAATTTGGCTATATATATAAATGTTCCTGGAATCCACCAGGATGGTGCCCCTAAACATAACAATAACAATAACAATAATTACATTAAAATCTGTCTAGACGTTGTTGTGATTAAATTTCTCATAAGATGAGCTGAATAGATTTTTGGATAGCTGGGAGCTATTTCAAAGATGGACTGAGCAAACCACATTTCCCAGCAATCCTAGCAGTGACCCCCAACACACTCCTATTAGTCTGTGACCACTGTCGGCTTTTTTCTCATAATGTGCTCTGCAACTCACTTCCTGCTCAGAGAGGTGGGGGCGCCGAACTCCAAAAACCCCAACGGGAACTGTTTCAAAATAAGACCCAAAGCTGAGAGACAAAGAGTAACAAAAAAACACACACAATCATATATCTGATTTTAAGACACATCTGCAGATGGGAGCCAGACAAGATCTGACTGACTCGTTCTCTTACAAGGCTGTATCATATTTATTTCAAGAAGAACAAAGAACATATCACGTGACTCCTCTCTCCTCCTTCTACATCTTGACAGGCCATTTATTTTCTCCAGGTCTCTTGACCTTACTATGAACTGGGTTATAACATGACTTAGAGTTATAGCTGATCCTCCCTGCTTTCAGTTCATATCTTTACTCAAGAGTTTGTTTACTTAAAACCTTCAACCCTATAAAATACTGGTAACAGAGTCATGTTTTACTACCCTGAATAATATAAACAGGCCTATTACTTCTAAAGCTTAAAAAAGATATAATTAAAACATATGTACTGCATAATAAAAATAGCCTCAAAAAAGTAGAATACAACAAATCCCTCTTTCAATCTATTTTTCAAATAGATTGACCACTCCTCTGTACTTCCCCATCAGGCTCCATGTGAGGAAGCAACAGATATTGACCTTGCACATTTATCACCAACAGCTTTTTCAATACATTTTGTGAGCAAAGAACGTATACAAGGAATACAACAACATCCACATAACACCATAGTTGACACAAATACTGCTAAAGAAACCATTATAGACATTGCCAGAGTCTTCCCTTTACCAAACATATTATTTAACAAATTGTCCCTCTTTCTATCCTGATCATTCAAAATGAGAAGAGTGTCTGTTTTTTTTTTTATCCTTACCTTTAAGCAATATATATATATTTTTATTATTATTATTGTTTTTCATGTTTTAACCTAATTCTCAATATTCTTTTAGTAAAAGCAAACTCTAGCAATTGTCACCAACCCCAAAAACATCCTACAAAAACCACATCATAATGAAAAAAGAATAAGTAAAACAAAAATTAGTAGTCAGTCAACCTGATTATACTTTAAACACTCCTTAAAATGTTCTATCTTATTACTAAAAAAGTTTTATAAAACCGTAAATACTGAATATAAAGAAGAAAATCTTACAAATCGACTACTTAAAAATTATTTGACACCCTCTTAGGCAGTGTCTAGCAATCTGCACCTGTAAATAAAAATCGGTTAGACAACCTGTAAAATACAAGAAAAATGATTAGTAAGTGTTCAGTCTTTATTATTTTGTTCTCTAGTCTTCGCTCTTGTTTATTTCTCTGGCAGCAGGCGGCTACCAGAGTGATGAAATGATTCAGTACAGTGGACTCTTTATTTTTTCCCAAAGTTACTGTCTTTTCTGCAGATCGCCCTCACTGAAATGACAGTTACTTCATTAACTGAACATTTCCCCCAATAAACACAAATGCACAGACAGGCCCCGCCTCCAATAGCTTCCCCCACCGATTGTGAGGTGGTCAAAACCTGCTGTGAAATGTGTTTGATTTCTTGCGATCTTTTCTCTTCGGTACAATCCCTCTTCGAGAAAAGCAAGTCCAAATTGCTTATCTCGCCCAATTTTGTTGCACATATAGATTACACTGGATGATTACAGCAACTTCAACCAATCTTCTGGGTGGGTCAGGCCCCGCCTCCTGGCTTCGGCAGTCGACACCGCCTAGTCAGAACCGACACCACCCGCTGCAAAGAGATTCTCCCATGTCAGCAGAGAGCTGCTGCAGCGTGGGGGACAGGAGAGGGGTCGGAAGGAAGAAGGAGACCAGGCCCTTCAGATGCTGATGATCACTGCGAGGGTCCGGGTCAGGGTGCGGTGACACCTGAGTTTCTCTGCCAGCTGTAAATTTAAAGTTGAATTAGACCGCTCGATGACGCCCTATTTCCCCACGCGTCAACGGTGTCAGCCTTGCTGTGACCCCAATAGCAGTAACAAAACCTGCTCTCCTCCACTGTGGTAATTCATAATGTATAACAGAAAACCCGTAGTTCGAATCAGTGTAAATCGTGACATCTTTATCTCTTCCCCATTTGCATGCTTCAATAAGAGCCCTTATCTCAGCACGCTGTGCGCTCTGCTTGCCGTCCAGCTTCCCTGACACGACAGTATGTAGTGAATCTCCATTCTGCTCAACAACTGCAAAACCTGATTTTAACTGGCCCTGTCCATCTCTAAAACAACAACCATCCGTATAGAGCACAAAATCTGTAGGTAAAGGATCAGACCGTAAATCAGGACGTATTTTTTTTTGAACAACAGAATTCAGCCTGACACAGTCATGCTGCTCCCCAGAGGCGGTGATTTGGTCAGCCATGTTTATTCCTTCATGCGTAAAAATAATGTTTGGTGCTTCCAAAACTCTGCTAATCCGCTGCTGACGCAAAGTAGAAAGAGTAAACGTCTCAGAATTAACCAATGCCATAACTCCATGTAATGTCAAAATATCAAGTGGATAACCCCTAACAATGTGTGAAGTTTTCTCCACTAGGTGTGCAATTCCTGCTGCATGTCTCGTGCAAGGCTCATTTCAATAGCTTGCAGCTTTATGCTAAGATACATAAGAATGTATCTCTGACCACCTTTTTTCTGAAACAAAATCCCATTAACAACTCCATCTGTTTCTAATGTGTTAAGAAAAAATGGACATGTATAGTCAGGAGTGGCTAAATCAGCTGCTTGTGCTAGAGCCTGTTTCAACTTAATAAATGCCTCCTCAGCCGGTATGTCCCATTCTAATTTAGCATGCAGATTTTTCATACCATGAGCATTTACAAGAGCCCTGAGTGGTGTGGTAAGGTTTGTGTAATTAGGCACATAATGTCTGGAAAAATTTGTCAGTCCCAGAAATGACAGCATTGATTTAACAGTGAGAGGTTTAGAATGGGCCAAAATAGCATTCTTGTGGGTGTCCGTCAGTCCAGCGCCTTGAGCGGTCACCCTTCGCCCCAGGAACTGGACTTCCTGCCTGACCAACTGAAGCTTATCGCGGGAGACTTTAAATCCCTCCTTTCCCAAATGTTGCAACACAACTAGAGTCGCTGCTATGCACTTTTCAACGGTGGGGGATGCTAAAAGTAAATCGTCCACATATTGGGTCAGTACACAGTCTGGAGGGAGCTGTACAGTGCTTAATGACTGCTTCAACACCAGATTAAAAATACCTGGAGATAAAGCAAAACCCTGCGGAAGCCTACTATAACGTAGCTTCCTGCCCCTGAATGTAAATGAAAAAATATCCCTGACAGAAGGATGTAGCGGTAAACAGAAAAATGCATTAGCCAAATCTATGCAGGTAAACCATTTTAAATCAGGAGTCAGTGATGCCAGAGCTGTATATGGATTCGGTGTAGAAATGGGAGGGGTTCTAAGGGCCTCATTAATAGCACGCAAATCATGTGCCATTCTGTATTTACCAGTACCTTGTTTTTCCACAGGAAGAATAGGGGTGTTATATGAAGAGTTTGATGGTTCTAAAACTCCAGCTTCAAGTAAACCTGCAATAGTGTCTGCAATACCTTCCTCAGCCTGAGGTTTATGTGGGTACTGAGAACGCCAGATTGGATCAGAATGTTTCATCTCAAATGTGATGGGTGTGGTTTGCACTAGACCAACATCAGTGGGACCATCTGACCACAAAGAGTCAGGCACGACCTTTAAGGCCTCCACTGCATCAGGAAGATCTGTTTTTTCTCTGCCATGATTTCTAGAAAGCTGCAAATGTTCCAGAATGGTAGTATCAGAGAGCTGCGTGTCTATTTTGTACATCTGAGTAGAAGGAGAAAAAGAGGCTGAAGGTGGGTGTGAACCCAATCCTTTAATTCAACTCCCCTTGTCTCCCAACGTCTGCATATTTTTGACCTGTAGAACGCTAACATTCATCACGTTGACTGGGGCTGGGACCTCTTGAAAGGTTTGCAGCTTGACCCCTTACCACAGATGCTAATCTTTCCTGATTCTGCAGCATTCCCTCCATCTGTAGCTGAACCCCAGTTAACCTGTGTTCGTGCTGCTCCATCTCATCCATCAATTTAGCATTATACGCCAAAAACAATTTATCGGTGTCTTCTAATTTGTTGCTAACTAAATTTAGTAGGTGTCACTTTTCCTCCCCAGAACACATTCTGTGAGAGACTTCTCTTATACTCCCCTCGGGCACCATGACGAGCCCACCTGGCCGTCATAAGGCCCTGGAACTGGTTTTTATTTTTTTTATTTTTTACCGGGCTTATCAACTAAAACAGAATATAATTTAGAAATGTATATTAACAATTGGGCATCTAAAGTACGCCAGTTTCGTCCCTGTGGAGCAGAAAGTAATTTATATTTGGCTGCCATTGAATATTCGTAACAAAAATTCAAAATGGATTAAAATTTAAAAAAAAATAGGTTATTTGTATTAACTCTATAAATTATTTATTTTAATTGATAAACTATCAATTCGTAGGCCCAAATTTATCCCAATATTAATGCAATTAACAGTAAAGGCAGGCACAGTTTTTATTTATTTAATTTATTTCTTTTTATAGTGAAGGAGTTTATATATTATTTATCCATGCAACATTAACCTTAATAATATTTTAGGCAAAGCCGAAACGAAGGAAAACTAAAAAGGTTTATAACGCACTGTTTATCTTATCATTAATTTATTTATATACGGAGATTATTGCCGTTTCATCTAAAAATCAAAGAATTCCTAATAGAGTCCGGCCTACGCCAAAACTCGGGACGCACACTTGGTGAAACACACGAAAAAATAGAATTCTCCCAATATAAGGCCATTTGTATTTATCATTAAAACATATACTGAAAGAAATACGTTTAAAACTCGCTTTGCAACACAAAATAGTCAACAGTTTGCTCCAAAAAAAAAAAAAAAAAAAAAACTCCGCCGTACTGACAGATCAAAGTCCGGCCCAATAAAACTTCCGTGTCACACCGTGGAATGAATACGCCGGTGCACAGATGGCTAATTCTGCACTACGATGCTAAACCTAACAAAACATACTCATAAGTAAACCAACCAAGAACAAAATGCCTCCAACAAAACCACACTTCGCCATCAATACTCGAATGACTGTTTAACCGAGCCAAATAAATACAGTTCGAGAGCTAAGCTACCAAAGATTAGCTGTCATCATGAGCAACTTAGCTCAACCGGAAGCCAAACGTGACCGCTCCGTTATCATAAAAAGTTATTTTATATATATTCTATAGAGTTTACTACCAGTTATCCATAATAACAGTCCTATATATATGTGTTAGACAATGCTTTAGACGTGTTTACGTAGTTGCACAAGGTTGAACGCCTTTATTTCCAGGCGAAACTCATCCAAACTGTGCGTTAGCCGTAAGCTAACTTATGGTGGTACTTTAGCTGACTGAAAATGATATTCCCTTATTCCTCTACAATGTCAGGCTTCTACGCTTATTGTCTGTACAAGAAGCGCGGGCATTGTCTAGGCGTTTAAGATTCGCAGAGGAATTATGGTTTTAGATTCAGTCGGTTAGTTCCCCTAAATGAGAAGTTTATATGCGGCCAGAGTTCAAGAAGCTAAATGGTAGCTTCCTTCCGTCACCGCGACTTCCCCAATCACACACAAACATCCGAGAGAAAGAAAGAACAACAATTTTCACAATCTCATCAAACACTAACCTCTACCGGAGCCACCTAAAGCCGGACCTTTAAACACAATCCAATTCACGTGGCTCAAACATGCGTTTGGAAGATACGCCGGCCTCTCCAAGGGAATCCGTCTAGACAACAGAGAGCACCCAGGCCCTGCTGCCGTCCCTTCCGCTTGCCAGCCTAGGAGAATTCCGACAGCGTCCCATCGGAAGTGAGCGGCCAACTCTCAAGCCCCCTGGTCCGTACTTTGGTCGACCCTCAACCGAAAAAACAACACGTCAACATTAAATGGAGAACGTTTAAATCGATCAATACCTATTAATTTGGTGTTAGCGCTTTTTCAGATTGATACAAAACCACCCGGGTGTTGATTAGCAAGGATCAATCCAGTCGCTCTCCGATTCTCTGTTGAACTCAAAGAAAAAACACAAAATCACTACAATTGCCACAAAACATGTATCAATCAGTTATGCCACACTCATTACTCACACTCAATCTCTCCCAGCCCTGAGAAAACTCAAAACCAAATACAATGCCCGCATCCTCCACCATATTGTCGGCTTTTTTCTCATAATGTGCTCTGCAACTCACTTCCTGCTCAGAGAGGTGGGGGCGCCGAACTCCAAAAACCCCAACGGGAACTGTTTCAAAATAAGACCCAAAGCTGAGAGACAAAGAGTAACAAAAAAACACACACAATCATATATCTGATTTTAAGACACATCTGCAGATGGGAGCCAGACAAGATCTGACTGACTCGTTCTCTTACAAGGCTGTATCATATTTATTTCAAGAAGAACAAAGAACATATCACGTGACTCCTCTCTCCTCCTTCTACATCTTGACAGGCCATTTATTTTCTCCAGGTCTCTTGACCTTACTATGAACTGGGTTATAACATGACTTAGAGTTATAGCTGATCCTCCCTGCTTTCAGTTCATATCTTTACTCAAGAGTTTGTTTACTTAAAACCTTCAACCCTATAAAATACTGGTAACAGAGTCATGTTTTACTACCCTGAATAATATAAACAGGCCTATTACTTCTAAAGCTTAAAAAAGATATAATTAAAACATATGTACTGCATAATAAAAATAGCCTCAAAAAAGTAGAATACAACACCACCCATGGTGACAACGGCGATGACATCACGGCCAAAGGGATTATAAGAGTGGAGTCGCGCCCATTTTCAAACTGTTCTCAAGCCAGAAGTTTCAGAGAGAAACTAAGGCTCAACAGAAGACATCTCACCGGTGAAAATTCTCTTATATTCTGACCTGCTGGACCGGGGAAGAACTCATTTCAAAGCTTCGAAGTACTCATTCGGTTTGTGTATCTCGTTTGAGCTATATCAGAACTGTTCCAAGCAGGGCCGGCCCGTGGCATAGGCAGTAAAGGCAAATGCTAAGGGCGCCGCATACCCTGGGGGTGCCAGAGACTCGTTAGTGACTTTACGTTTAGAGAAGCATTAATGGAATTTATATGGCATCAACTTTCTGTTATTCATTTATACTCTACCGCTACCAGGGGAGACTTGAAGGGATCACACATACACTTAGCTCACAGTGCAGAACACAACATGAGGCGCCACAAAGCAGGATGGGAAACCACCTCCACCAATCAGACTTATTTTACCCGGCCACCATTCGGTTTTCGTTCAAAAAATTTTATATGTCAAAGCGTCCAAAATTATCTGGTGCCCAGGGGAGGAAAAAAAGAAAAGAAGAGGAGGAAAAACGCACCAAAGACAAAGGTAATGTTACAGTAAAGATGATGTTAATATTATTTTGATGTTACAGAACAATGATCAATCTATAAATAGCCAGTGCTATCTGCTAGTTCTAACCAAAATATTAACAGTCAATGGTTCTAACAGATAAGCCTAGCGCTATTATCATGGAAAATAGTGATATGAGTACCTTCCTCAGACAAATGTGTAAATATTAGATCTAATCAGTAGGTGTATTAATGTTAATTTCATTGGCATCATTATCTCACGTTTTCCCAGCTTGTAATAATCAATCAAAATCAATTAAAATACCAATATTAATCATAATAATAATTCCATCGTTGTAACGCCAGCTGTTAACTGTGTTACAGCTCATATTGTCTATAAAGTGTGTTTATCATGTTAAACTTTATACCTGTGTTAAAGTGCACATAATTAATGTTAGAGCATAATTTATCATTCCCACATGCAATATTATACTGCAGTTTACTGATTCTTTTGCATTTTGCTAATTAGAATTTCATTGTAATGATAATAAATTTTAAATTATTACTAATATGAATTACTAATATAATTTGTATCCGAAAAAATACATTGTATATTATACACTATGGTCTACATCATTTATTTATCTCTAGGTTTCTCATTTATATTATTTCATTTTATTGTATTTTTTAAATCATGTGTTTATTATTAGACTGGTGTCACATACTCCTCTTCTGTCTTCAGATGCGCTGCTAAGGTTTCTCAATCCCACCCTTGCCAATCCCTCTGTTGCCTCCACCTCTGCTGCATAAACCAGCAGGAATGCAGCAGCATCAAGCGCTCCTCCTGTCGCCTCCACTTCAGCACGACAACCTAGCAGGTATGCAGCAGAATCAAGCGTTCCTCCTGTCGCCTCCACCTCAGCACGATAACCTAGCAGGTATGCAGCAGCATCAAGTGGACCTTCTGTTGCTCCAATAGACCCAGCAGACTGGCTTTGAAAGTGCAATTGTTTTATTTCAATAAAAGAATGTCTAAAACAAAGCTATTGAGTTTCTTGTGAGTATGTACACTAGCAGTGCAAGTACTGTACTGCGATGCACAGGAGTCCACTTAAAATCTTGCCTAGGGCACCAAATTGGTTAGGGTTCCTGGTTCCTGGTTCCAAGACAGTTCGTTAGACGTCGACCTGCAGGCCCAGCCTGCCTTTGGGCCACACGGTCCTTAAATCCTGTACAGGTTTTTTTTATAACTCTTCCTTTTCTTGCTCAACTACGGACACAATTCGCTCTCCTCCTAGTGGACTGGACCTCCTTCAAAGCAAAGTAGGACTGAACCGGTTCATTTTACTAATATTGTGTCTGGGCGGAGATAAATAGAGTAAATAGAGTTTTAACGAGTTAGATCTCGTTCATTGTTGGTTTAAAGTGTTTTTAAGCGCTGTACCTGTTTGCTCATTTTTGCGTCGCCGCACACATAATTTTGAGCTGTAATTGCTGTGTTTGAAACTGTTTGTTTTATCCTGAGCGGATCACACCTTTCTTTCTTTTTCCTTCCAATCATTTCCTCTCTCTCACTTTCTCTCGCTCCCTGATCACCGTCGGCAGAGTCGGGCTCGGTCCGGCCTGCGTTAGCTGGTCTTAGCTGAAAGGTTAACTCCATTGTCTTTAGTCTGTGGCTAAAGCAGAGGCCCTCCACATGGACGCTTCAGCCCATGTGCTCTGTCCATTTTAGCCAAAGCTAGTTTATGGCCCTTTGTCACCTTACACTACATGTGCCCCCCCTCCGTCTTGGCACAGAACGGAGATTTATGACCTTGTCTCCTAGGCTATCTGTGATTTGAGACCCCTGGAGTGAGTTCCCCGCTCAGCTGTTCTCACTGATTCATTTTCATGTTAATTGTGTTTAATGTTTACCTATTATTGTTGTCTAAGATCTGTAGTAATTTTTGCATGCTTTAGAATAGATGGGACTTTCTATTTTCTAAATGAATTCCCCTTATCTTAAAGAAAAGTTGTCTGGGATTACTTGGAGTGATGCGTACAATTAATGTCGACAGCGTAAGAATTTATTCCTTCATCTATTGTTTAATTATCTCAGCGTTATCAGGCTGGTAATCATAAACATAAACTGAGACTGAACAATTTGGCTATATGTTCCTGGAATCCACCAGGATGGTGCCCCCAAACTTGTTAAATTTTACATAAATGTATTAATCTTATGAATAATTGCCTAGGGCAATTATTAATATTTATTCATAGCCAAATCCTACCTATCTGCAGCACAACAACCTTTTTGAGTTATATTGCTAACAAACAAACAAACAAACACACACAGACAAACCCTGGCGAAAACATAACCTCCTTGGCGGAGGTAATGAAAACACAAAAGATCTGTTTCAATTTTACTTCCAAATTAAAATGAAAAGTGTCTGACCTTTTTTTTCTTTGGGAAATAGAGACTATTTGAGCCCTCCATTACTATACAACACTTACTGTGTCACGCTTTCAGAGACAACAGCATATTCATTCCAAATAAGCTGATTTGGTATAAGGAAGATGCAGTAACATAATACTAATTATAAAGTTGAACAGAATGAACTTGGGACTAGTGATGTGCGATACCACGGATTTCCTATCCGATCCGATGCCAAGTAAAATGAAGGCGAGTATCGGCGATTCCGATCCGATACCGATACTTTGCTCAAGGCAAGGCAAGGCAAGGCAATTTTATTTGTATAGCACACTTTCAACAGCAGGGCAATTCAAGGTGCTTTACATGATTTGGTGATTTAAAAGAAACACATAAAAGAAACACACATTATACATGATACACAATAAAGCAAGAGAAAAATAAAAAAAAGCAAGAGAGCATGAACACATTTCATACATATAACATCAAGCATTTACTCAAAGGCAATTCTAAACAGATGGTTTTTAGTCTCGATTTAAAGCAGTTCAGAGTTTCAGCAGCTCTACACTCGTCAGGAAGTCTGTTCCAGATAGGGGAAGCATAGAAACTGAAAGCTGCTTCTCCATGTTTAGTTCTGAGTCTAGGGATGTTTAGTAGGCTAGAGTTGGAGGACCTGAGTGGTCTTGGTGGTTGGTACCATGACAACAGGTCTTCAACATATTTTGGTGCTAAGCCATGTAATGATTTATAAACTAGTAAAAGTATTTTAAAGTCTATTCTCTGAGCTACAGGGAGCCAGTGTAAGGACTTTAGGACGGGGGTGATGTGCTCTACTTTCCTGGTTCTAGTGAGGACGCGAGCGGCAGCGTTCTGGATCAGCTGCAGCTGTCTGATTGACTTTTTAGGCAGACCTGTCAAGATGCTGTTGCAGTAATCAATCCGACTAAAGATAAACGCATGGATGAGTTTTTCTAGGTCCTGTTGCGACATCAGTCCTTTAATCCTAGAGATGTTCTTCAGGTGATAGAACGCTGACCTTGTTATTGCCTTTATGTGACCCTGGAGGTTCAGGTCTGAGTCCATTACTCTACACCTAGGTTACGAACCTGATCAGTAGTTTCTAGCTGTATTAATTGAAGCTGTGTGCTGACTCTTGATCGTTCCTTGATCGTGCTCAAATATTACTGTTTGGGAAATTAAAGTAACAAGTAGTGTACTTAAAAGTGTCACTTCATACTGAATGCAAGACATATAACTGGTTCTTCTTGTTTATTGATGAAGAATTATCATACAAGAAAAGAGCCAACTTACATATTTATTGACAGCATCTGAGCATGTGTGTCTTAAAACGCCTACCTGAACATCTCAACATAAAACAATAAACATTTAGTGGGCATTATTCAGATAAACTAGGGTAATTGTGGTTACTTTACTCTGTATTTCTATTTCCAATAAACTACATATTTGCTCCAAATGACTGAAATATCAATATTTTTATAAGAACATCGATTCTAGAACATACAAAGCTGGTATTGGAGGTATCGATATTTTAGTATCAATCCGCACATCACTACTTGGGACTATCTTGGCAAATTGCTCTGAGTGGACTCCTCTGGATGGAGAGACAGAGAGGAGGATACAGAAAAGCGAAGGGACAAGAGAGGAAGGGAATGAGAGAGAGAGAGAAGGAATTAGATGAAAGAGGCAGAAAGTCCTTTGGGCTCAGTGTGACAGAGTATGTGACGGCTCAGTCAGGAGGTACTGAGGGAGAAATGAGATGGCTCGGGTCCACTTGCAACAGAAACATATCAGCCCACAGACACATGTCCATATTTGCCAAAAAAATGCACACACACCTACTAAAATACAGTTTATGCTTTCAACAAAGCAGTCTGCTGCATGGAAAAATATGCATAGAATGGGTGATTTATATTTGGCTGATAGAGAAAGACAGGGTATATAGAGCAGTGTGAATCTACCATTAACGCCAAAATTATTCACGCTCCTAGCAGATTTAGATCTGAAGTACAACTTAGAGCTATGTTTTAAGGATAAATGTTTAGTGGATGTACATAAAGTTGTCTAAAAGTTTAAAGACCTAAAATGGTATATCGAGCTTCCCCTGTTCAGTTCCTTACCTGTTTATAGAGTATGGCACAACTGCAAAGTAGGTAAATATATAATTGTAATAAAACCGCTAAAAAATGACAATGTTGCTTATGATTAGCCTACTTTTGCCTCAGTCTAAGGTTCACCTACGGAAACCTTGTTACGACTTTTACTTCCTCTAGATAGTCAAGTTTGATCGTCTTCTCGGCGACAGTATGCAGAGTATGAATGGGCTACACTTCAAGTGTAGCGATTTACCAGATATTGCACCCAAGCAGTCCTTTGCGATTGGGGAATTGCAGACACAGTTATTGTTAATTGCTATTCAATATGTTGCACAGCTCTGCTTCAAACCTACCAAGACATCCACTATGCAACTCTAGCAACAGACATCCTCAGCTCGGGTGGGAGAATTTTCTGCAAGGACAATTGTTAGTCATCCATCCTTCGCCGATACCTTTTTATCCTTGCAGGGTCAGTCAGTCCCCATCCAATTACAGTACAATTATTATTTGGCATGACAAAAGATATTGTGAAAAAAGTGATAGGAAGTCCCTGTTTTAGATTGCCAAAAGCTATGTAGGGGACCCAGCAAACATGAGGAACAAAGTGATCTGGTCGAATGAGACCAAAATTGAACTTTTGGGCCTTCTGTAGAGTTGCCTTTGACTAATAATAACTGTAACATCATTGATTTAGTCTGTATTCCAAGTTTTCATTACTTTATTATACCTCTGAAATATGTTGTTTGTCTGATGTTTTATGCTTTCATCATGCAAAGCCCTTTGAATTGCCTTGTGTCGGAGAAGTTTTCTATTAAACTATTTCTGACCCTCTGAGCTATGTCTAATTCTGGATAGGCCTCTAACCTCTGTTACTTCTCTCTCCTGGTTCTTTGGATGTCCGGCAAGTCTGCAGAAATAAAACACAAAGGACCCAGCGCTTCAGATTATGGCATATGTCAGGAAGAACTCTATCTTCGTCTTTTCTTTTTTTGCACTGCCATTTTTAATTTAGCATTGTAGCAATACAATCCAGCAAGGAGATGGGCGGTCCATCCCCTGCTCACAGTCAGCTCAGCTCCTCCCATCATACAATCACAATTTCTATTGGTTAATCATTGTATTGCTATGATCCTTTTCTTCCTCCTGCAAACCTTCCCATGGGAGGTTTGTTTCATCCTTTAACCTTGGGTCACACGAGAAGATTCTGTGTCTGGTACGTTTCCTGTTTGTTTTACAAGTTCAGTACCAGACACTACAGCACTCAGTTCCCTTTTAATAATGAGCTGCTTGAGCACAGCTTTTTCTTTACACAGATTTGAGACATATAAACTCAATTATATGTTTAAAGCATTTAAATAATAAAAATATTTTCAACACTTGCTAAAATGTGCTATTGAAATCAACTTTTCCTGCCTTCCTTGCCTTACATGAAAATTTTTTGTGTTGAAAGACACAAACACACTGAAAAATCACACCGAAAATCACAATTGGCTATGTTGGGATTCATTTTCCACAAACTGAATGGACTGCATCTCCCAGCATCTCTTGCGCCACCCTCAAAGCATTCTCATTGGTCTGTGGCCAGTGATAACATCACAGAGTTGATAAAGTGGCGCGGAACATGAAATCTTTGTCTTTCCCCAGCTCATCGCTGAGCTGAATGGAGACGCTCAATTGAATTGCTAGCAACTTTCCCTCTTTTGTTCCGACCTGCTGGACCAGGAAAGAACTCCCCTGAAAACTTCGAAGTATTACCTGCCAAGCTACCCGTTTGTGTATCTAGGAAGTCTGCTGGCATTTGAGCTATACCAAGATAGCTCTCTGAAGACAGGCCCGATTCCGGTCGGTGCCTGCATTTGGACCCGTCCATCTCTGACGTCGGCTGTGCATGGATGCTTCTACCACAGTTTGAACACTTTCGTTTCCTTTTCTCCATCGTTCGTCGTGGACTGGTGTGGACGGAAGAGAATCATCACCAAGTAGGATAAACCTGGTTTATTTCTGCTGAGTCTGTGTAGAGGAGTTAAGTCTGACGGGTTAGATTCTGTCTCTCTTTGTGAACTTGTAAACCACTGTTGCCAATTGGTGTCACCGCACGCTGGCCTTGAGTGTTGTATGCTCTGTGCTGTAAACTGGTTATTGCTAGAAGCAGTGTTATCTCTTCTTTCTTCTTGTATTCTGTAAACGTCAGTCGATTGTAGCCATACCGCCACATGTCTGGGCCGGCTGCCTGCCTTAGCCCAGGTCGCATGGTGCCCATTTTCTGCTAAAACTAGTGCTAATTGTCCCTTGGTTCTACATAGTCTCCACTGTGGGGTGAGTCTGGCCTTTGAAGCCCATGTGTCATGATGTTAGGTGTTTGTGTTTTTGTTAGTTCATTTCCTTATTTATTTTTATCATCATGTTAAGTTATTCCTTGTCTTTATTAGTTATTTCTGGCACTTCCTTGTTTCCGTATTTCTTCTTGCTCTTAGATATTTTCACCCTTTTGCTTCTGTGTCCACCTTTTCATTTGTGTTTCCCTAGTTAAGTAATCTTTGTTAACTTGCTTATTCCTCCAGTTTTGGTTTCCTCTTGCTCTCCAGCATTCTCTTGAGTTTTCACCTAGATTCTTAGTTTCTTTATAGTTTATTCTTATGCAGCATTATTCTATGTTTCATCTTCAGTCCACTCATTCCTCCATTCTGCATTTCTTCCCAGCTGCTGATTGTTTCACCTGCTCTCTCCCTTTCACCTGCAACTGTTTCTCTTAATTGGTCCTCAGCCTTTTCTCTGTCACTTCCTCCTCAGTATAAATTATGCTCCCACTCACTCACTACTTGCTGTCTACCTTTCCTGCCTGGTTCCTGTTTATTCATCGCTGCATTTGATGATCTCCTGAGTTCTATAAGTCCTTGTCTTTGTTATTATTAAAGCATTCTTATTTTAATACTGCATTTGGGTCCTCACTAAAACCAGAACATGACACTATGCTTTCCAGACTGTGTTTCATTGCTTCACAGAGTGGAGTACAGGATCAATAAGAGCAAAGACTTTATGATCCCCCCCGCCCCACCCTACACACACCCTTCTCTCTCTAGCTCTAACACGCACACATACACACTTACACACACACATGCACGCACATACACAGGTGATAACTGCATCTTGGAAGTGATGCCCTGCTGACTGTCCTCCATTCAAACATTTTTCTAAGATCGTCGGTAGTTTCTAGATCGTATAATAGATGGGATTGTCGACACAGTGAGTTGGCTGTAATCTGTTGATCTGTTGTGTTAATAAAAGTTGTATTTTAAAGAGAAGCTTCACTATTTTATTCAGCGTGTGTCTGCAGTTACTCTTCACAGCGTTTGAGCTCACATCCTTCAGAAGAGACAGAGGGTCTGAAAATTATCCGAATATTACGTTAATATAGGAGTGGTGTCCCAATTAATCAATTAAATAATTTAATCTTATCAATAGTTATATTAATATTAAGTTAAGTCATAACTATTGATGTTGAATTAAACTAGACATTAAATCGCTCACACTCTGTGCCTTCTACACTGTGGCACATGGTGTTGGTATGAATGGAAAAACACGTTAGAGGCAGCAGATACTTTAGACTGGGGCAGGGATTCGCCTTCCAGCAGCCACAAATATACAGTAAATCCAGACCTACAATGGAATGCATGTCAGTAAATGGACCAATCCAAAGTCCAAGCCTAGTGTATCCAACTCAGAATCTGTGACAAGACTTGAAAACTGCTGTTCACAGATGTTCTTAGGGGTGGGAAATTTAAAGGTATAAGGTAGAAATGATATAAATTTAGCCAAAGGTAGAGATTTGGACTATACCGGCATACCGCGATTTAGAATTTTGATATCATCAAGCTGTCATTAGGATACAGGTCCTTCTCAAAAAGTTAGCATATTGTGATAAAGTTCATTATTTTCTGTAATGTACTGATAAACATTAGACTTTCATATATTTTAGATTCATTACACACAACGGAAGTAGTTCAAGCCTTTTATTGTTTTAATATTGATGATTTTGGCAAAAAAGTAAAGAGAAACCAAAAATCCAAAAAATTAGCATATTTCATCCGACCAATAAAAGAAAAGTGTTTTTAATACAAAAAAATTCAACCTTCAAATATCTATGTTCAGTTATGCACTCAATACTTTTGCAGAAATGACTGCTTCAATCCGGCGAGGCATGGAGGCAATCAGCCTGTGGCACTGCTGAGGTGTTATGGAGGCCCAGGATGCTTCGATAGCGGCCTTAAGCTCATCCAGAGTGTTGGGTCTTGCGTCTCTCAACTTCCTCTTCACAATATCCTACAGATTCTCTATGGGGTTCAGGTCAGGAGAGTTGGCAGGCCAATTGAGCACAGTAATACCATGGTCAGTAAACCATTTACCAGTGGTTTTGGCACTGTGAGCAGGTGCCAGGTCGTGCTGAAAAATGAAATCTTCATCTCCATAAAGCTTTTCAGCAGATGGAAGCATGAAGTGCTCCATAATCTCCTGATAGCTAGCTGCATTGACCCTGCCCTTGATAAAACACAGTGGACCAACACCAGCAGCTGACAGTGGGTACTTGACACTGGACTTCAGGCATTTTGGCATTTCCTTCTCCCCAGTCCTCCTCCAGACTCTGGCACCTTGATTTCCGAATGACATGCAAAATTTGCTTTCATCTGAAAAAAGTACTTTGGACCACTGAGCAACAGTCCAGTGCTGCTTCTCTGTAGCCCAGGTCAGGCGCTTCTGCCGCTGTTTCTGGTTCAAAAGTGGCTTGACCTGGGGAATGCGGCACCTGTAGCCCATTTCCTGCACACGCCTGTGCACGGTGGCTCTGGATGTTTCTACTCCAGACTCAGTCCACTGCTTCCGCAGGTCCCCCAAGGTCTGGAATCGGTCCTTCTCCACAATCTTCCTCAGGGTCCGGTCACCTCTTCTCGTTGTGCAGCGTTTTCTGCCACACTTTTTCCTTCCCATAGACTTCCCACTGAGGTGCCTTGATACAGCACTCTGGGAACAGCCTATTTGTTCAGAAATTTCTTTCTGTGTCTTACCCTCTTGCTTGAGGGTGTCAATGATGGCCTTCTGGGCAGCAGTCAGGTCGGCAGTCTTACCCATGATTGCGGTTTTGAGTAATGAACCAGGCTGGGAGTTTTTAAAAGCCTCAGGAATCTTTTGCAGGTGTTTAGAGTTAATTATTTGATTCAGATGATTAGGTTAATAGCTCGTTTAGAGAACCTTTTCATGATATGCTAATTTCTTGAGATAGGAATTTTGGGTTTTCATGAGCTGTATGCCAAAATCATCAGTTTTAAAACAATAAAAGACCTGAAATATTTCAGTTGGTGTGCAATGAATCTAAAATATATGAAAGTTAAATGTTTATCATTACATTATGGAAAAGAATGAACTTTATCACAATATGCTAATTTTTTGAGAAGGACCTGTAAATACTGATGTTTTGTGTTCTTCGTTGCACTACATTTGCAAGTTTAAAATTTGTTGTTTTCCATTTAATGGGGGTAAAAAACTCTGAAGTTGAAGCATTTTTAATTCAAATAAGTGCAGGTTTATTTTTGTGCGATATTAAATGTATAAATAAGTAATCAGGCAAGTGGACAATTTTTAACTTGTGTATTTTTATTAACATTTAGCTTTCAACTTAATTAAAATATTTTTCTATTGTGAGAATTTTTGTGTTGCATTCTTTGGAAAAAAGATTGGAATATTTTTTAAATGCATTTTACACAATACATGTTCTTTAAATGGCTGTCATGTTTATTGGATTTAGGACCCAAATGCAGCAGAGTAGGCTAAATGAAGATATTTAATTACAGCCAAACAACAAGGACTTACAGAATTTAGGAGGATCATAAATGCAACAACAGGAACCAGACTGGTAAGTGAAGCGAGTAGTGACTGAATGAGACCTGAATATATACTGAGGAGGGAATGAGGAGGGAATGAGGAAGTGACAGAGAAGACCAATGACCAATTAGTGAAAGCAGATGCAGGTGAGGGCAATGAGTGAAACTGGGTCAAGAGCAGAGTGGCAAGGAGACAACAAGAAAGGGAAGAAATGGCAAGGGAGACAGAAAACTCTTCAGAAACTAGAAACTAAAGATAATATGTCAAGGGAGGAATCTTAAGGAAACACGGGAGAACAAAAGGAAGAAATAAATTAGGAAACTATCTAAGGAGAAATTCAAATTCAATTCAAAATTACTTTATTAATTCCAAAGGGAAATTAAATGCTGTTGTAACTCATTATGTAAGTCCCTTCAAAGATTTGTTGTAGATGCTGATGGCTGTGGGTAGGGATGATCTCTTGTAGTGCTCTGCAGATCTGAAGAAGCCTCTGACTGAAGACGCTCTGTAGTTGTATGACAGTCTGATGTAGAGGATGCTCTGGATCTATGGCGTCTTCTTTTCAACTCATCAGGGTTTTGTGGCTGTAGTTGAGGTATTATTTGAGCTTTTGTGATGTTAATCAGCTGCTGCCAGTTGTAAACCACCTTGTTGCCATGGTTATGCATCATAACAGATGTCCAAAAATAAAAAGTATCAGCAAAAATCCTTCCAGCTGCACAGCATTCAAAACCAGAGAGAACAGTTGTCCACAAAAACAATGTTTCTACCAGAAATGGAAGAATTAAAGTTTTAAAAAAGAAAAAAAATATGAACCAAAGTAACAGAGCTACTCCAACATGCTGCCACCTTAAGCGGCGCTATTCTGGAAATAAACTATATAAATAGAAATAAACTAAGGAAACAATTGGGGACACAAACAATAGGTGAAAACATCTAAAAGCATGAAGGGAAAATGAAAACAAGCAAATGCCATAAAATACCAAAGAATGCATTAAAATGATAAGTAAAGCGGATAAGGAAAATAACTTCAAACACCGAAACTGAGAACTATGACAATGGCATTCTAAACTTTTTTGAAGTTGTAGTTCTGCTGCAATGTATGTGGAAAGTGAGAATGTTCATAATCTGTCATTTTGACATATAAAGAAAAAAAAAGAATATATCGCAATAGATATCGTTACCGCACATGCTTTAGATCATATCGCAATATGGATTTGAGGTCATATCGCCCAGCCCTAGATGTTCTCCATTCGGTCTGACTGAGCTTGAGGTGTTTAAATGGTAAATGACCTGTACTTGTATAGCACTTTATCTAGTCCAAAGGACCTCATCATTTTAGTCCATCAGCCACTCACACTTCAAATGCTAATGTTGGTAAGCTACATTTTAGCCACAGCTTCCCTGGGGTATACTGTTAGCAAAGCTAAGCAAGGCTGCCATACAATCTGTGCCACCGGTGAAGTGTCCAAGGACACAGTGACTGAGACAACTGGCAACCCACCACCGTTTATGGGACAAACTCTTACCTCCTGAGCCCCAAAGACGTATAGCTCTAGATGTGCAAAGGTGGTACTGATTGAATGTATTTGATACATTCAAAGGTTCAGCAAAATGTAAAAAAACAACAACAAAAACCAATTCAATTTAATGCAAGGGTGGTCCTAGCCTGTTTGGTGCCCTGGGCAAACATCCTCTCTGACCACCCCAGTTCATTTGCAAGTGTGCTATTCTCGGTACAGATAGCAGAGGGTGCTAGGAGCTACTTTATTCAATTCAATTCAGTTTATTTATATAGAGCCGATTCACAACAGATGACATCTCAAGGCACTTTACAAGAAAGTCATTTTAAAACAAACATCCCAATCAGTTTAAAGTTTTAGCTAGTTTTCTATTGAAGGAATCCCAGCAGATTGCATCGAGTCATTGATTGGCAGTTGCACCCCGTTGACGCAGACTCCAACCTCAGCAATCCCCTCATACTGAGGAAGCATGTAGCAACAGTGGAGAGGAAAAACTCCCCTTCACTCTGTGATAAATCATTTTACCATATACCAGCTTAAGAAGATTATTTGCCCTGCGATGGACTGGCGACCTGTTCAGGGTGTACCCCGCCTCTCGCCCTGTGACTGCTGGAGATAGGCACCAGCTCCACCGCAACCCTGCATAGGATGGATGGGTACAGAAAATGGATGGATGGATGGATGGAAGAAGATTATTCATTTACGTGAAAATCCTGCCTTGTTTCTCTTTAACACGTTACTGTATACACTGTTGTCAGAACTATACTAAGTTTATTCAATTAAACATATATGCATTTACAGTGTATACATACATAAACAAAATAACTTACATGTAAATAGGAATTGACTGAATTCATACTGGCTGCTGCATTATGTTAAGTAGGTCAATCCTTTTTAAAAGTCTATTGATATTGATACTGTAAACTAGGCTAGGTGTATTAATATTGCTGTTTTTTAGAACCTGATGTCAGTATATCAGTAACAATACAAGGACAATCAATTCTATGTACTTATGTTCACACAATTGTTAGTACTTCCAGGTTGATGATTCCTGAGTGTCCATCCAGGTATGTCAATGTATTAGGAAGATAAAAATTTAAATACTTTTTTTTTGTTAATATCAAATAGTATTACACTTTCACTTTCTATGTTTTCATTGTAGCATCTTACTTTGAACACAAGAGGGCAGCAGAACTCCAAACACAGGCTCACCACCTAAAACCTGTCTGACTTCACTAAACTGTGATGTAGTTCTATATCTGCACTAAGTATGAAATGTAAAAGCCTCTTTAATAATGACAGTAAGTTTTGTAGTAAAATTAAAAGTATGACTGCTAGTTGGTGGTTCTTTCACCTTCTTCGTTCCAGTGAATCAACTAGATCTAGTAATAAAACTGGATGTGTTAAAGTATGAAACAGGTTGGAGTGTGACATTTTTTCTATTGTAAAATTTTTAAAAAAGGTTTTTTGGGCCTGAGTGGCTGTTATTGACAGTGGACAGACTTTTTGAGGGGGGGGAGAGGTGGGGGAGGACATGCAGCAAGGGTCGCCTGGGATGGGACTCAAACCGGGGACAGCTGTGTCGAGGACTGAGGCCTCTGCACATGGGGCGCTCACTCTAACCACTGTGCCACGCGATCCCCCTCTATAGATAAATTCAAATCACAATATGTCGTCTAAATCATAGTATCGCAATATATCGTAATACATCGTATTGTCCCCCCTGTATTGTGATACATATTGTATCACCAGACTCTTGCAAATACACATCCTTTGTAACACACTCAAAAATGTGACTTAGATTGAAGTAAAAGATGGCAGCCACAGCCTGGTCTAAAACTTTAACTGAATTAGTGATCATTTCTGCAGCTATGACTTGTTAAAGTCAGCAATATTGCTTGTTGCAATTTTATGATGTTGGCGCCTAAAGAGTTCAGATATTCGATGACAAACACAATTTTTTTATTTCATAAAAATAATAAATATTCTGGCAAAGAAATGTGTGCAGTATTTATAAAAAATAGATGATTTGATGTTTTTCGTTAACATTAACTGAGAACAATTTATAAAATAATGCGACATAATTTTGTGTGTAACTTTAGTCTAACATATTAAAGCCCCAAATCTGTTTCCCTCCCTCCCACTTCTGACAACATTGTCCCCTTTATAGATCCAGGTACTGGTTGAGGACTCTCCTGACCCTCTTTCCATGAATTCTCCACTTTGACATCTGGCTGGTTGTCTCTGTTGTGCTGAATGGCTTCAGTAACATGGTTGTCATCTATTGTGTCATTAGATACCTCACAGTAATTATGCACCATGAAGCCATAAATGACAAAGACCAGTTCCTGTAGACTGATGTCCATGGCTCTCCTCAAAGTTCCTCAATACTGCTCCAGAACAGTGCTTCCTCCATTAGAATATTCTTTCATTAGATAGCGTAACAGAGGGTAGGCGGGTCTCCCAAAATGTAAACTGGGACGGATGCTTCATTGTTAACAATATGTTTTGGGATGGATTTTTCCTTTTGAAAACTCATTGATGGCTGAGTTGGTGAAAACAGGAGCACCATGGATGCTTTTATTTTACCACTATGTCAATTAAACAGTATTTATAGTCACAAGTGGCCTAAATATTTAAAGTAAAATTCCTTTTCGGTTCAGGCAATCAGTGGAATTGGCAGATGCGTACTTTATTCCACATGTGCCATCCACAGCCCAATAGTGTATCTGTAAACAATTGAACCCAAACACCTGTATTTGTGTGTTTGTTTGTGTGTGTCTGTGAGCATGCTGGTGTATATAAGGTTTCTCCATATGAGTGTTCAATAGCTGGTATGAGGTGCCATTGATCTGCCCCCGAGGACTTGATGCAGACACGAAGGAGATCAGAGCCACAGACATCCAAAGGACCCACTGAACGGGAGCCCCGGGCATACGAATGGAGGACCAAACACCCCCCCAGAAAGGAGCAGAGGAGAGCCCCAGGGGAACCATACAGCAGCTACTAGGCAGAAGCGCAAGGGGGCTACACCAACAATCCAACATGCCCCAACAGCAGCTGGCTACACCAGGGCCCGGGCCTTGAGGGCACACCACCCACCAGCGGAGAACCGACTCGAGATCGACCTTCACGGGCCCCCCTGCCACCACCACCAAGCTGCTGAGGCCACAGCCAGCCGACAGCCAACATGCACCGCCGACACCCCGGGTCATTTCCCATGGCCAGGATCCCAATGTCCCCACACCCCACGAGCATGCCAAAGTGCCGCACCAATAGCCGCAGAAGATGGATAACATCCCCAAACCAAGCCCAACCAGCACCTGAACACCAAACATCAAACCAAAGTCAGTCAAACCCATCAATAAACTAACCAAGTACTAAACACACAAAACAGATAAACAAGCAGTGCCAGCCTCCAAGCCACCAAACAGCAACAACCAAACAATTAACCCCCAGCATCATTGCAATGAATCCCACCCCACCCCAGAAAACAATAAGCACAATGAATACCCCAGAAACATCCAAATTACTATACCTATGTATTTAGCACAGAAGTGCAACGAAACCACCAAGATATACAGAACAAAAACTTTCCCCCACACCAGCAGCGAGTAGAGATGTACAGCGCTCACCACAGCATTCCCCATTTTCATCCGATTCATCTACAGCAAGTGATTCTCCCTTTAGGACCTTCTCTGACAAACTGAGGACACAAATCATGGTTGGGACACAGCTAAGACTTGGACTACATCAGCCCCCTGGGTTTGATTCTGGATGTATTCTGCCCATGTCCCAACTGGTAGTAACAGACATCTGAAATAGAAGGGGATTGGATAGTAACTCTACTCCCATCATCTCCCAGAAGTTGCCCAGCCTCCCTGAGAGTAGTATTCCAGTGCTTATAAGCAGGAGAAAACCAAAAGCTAAAACCAAACCCTGTCATATTAAACCAAATCTCAAATTGATCATAAGGCTCAGCAACCCACCATTAAACTACTTAAATTAGCCTTATTAAACATTAGGTCTTTGTCAGGTAAGTCGTTTCTAATCAACGATTTCATCACTGAACATAATGTGCATGCCTTGTTTTTATCAGAAACATGGCTTGACTTAAATAATGAAACATCTGCATTGATAGAATCTACACCACCAAATGACATTTTTTTAAGCGAAAGTAGGGAAAACAGACGAGCTGGAGGTGTAGCCACAATTTTTCATAACTCATTGAACTTTTAAAAAGTATTCCTGAGTCCATTTGACTCTTTTGAATATCTTGCTATCCAGATAAGTGAGCCTAAGAAAGCTTTATGTCTAAGTTTATAGAAACTCTCAAAACTTAACTCTAACTTATTTACCGGCCTCAGCGACCTTCTTTCCATAATATGTATCAACTATGTCCAATTAATCATTGTGGGGTACTTCAACTAAAACAAATTATCCATGGACTAATGATCCACTGGTACGTAGTAAGAAAAGGGAGTGTCGAGCTGAGAGAAAATGGTGGAAAACTCGACTCCAGGTTCACTGATCTATCTACAAAGATAGACTGAACAGATATTGAAGATGGAAGGGAATCGTTCTTTTCTGAAATCATTAACAAAAACGTTAATATTGCGTGGACTTTATTTGCAACAGTGGAAAGACTGACTAATCCCCCAGTGACCATAGCCCAAGAACTAAATTCCACCAGGGCCTGCAATGAATTTGCCAGCTTTTTCACAAAAAAGACTCTAACAATTAGACGGTCAGTCTGTGCTTCAGTACCAAACCCACTACCAATTTCATCCTAGTCAACACCAAGGTAGAAAAAATGTCTAAATTTCATGAATTAAACCAAAACAACCTGGATGAAGTCATAACACAATTAAGCTCCTCCTCTTGCTGCCTCGATATCCTACCCACAGCTTTTCTGAAGAAAATGTTTCCTGTCATTAGATCTGATCTAATTCAAATAGTTAACTCATCCCAGTTATTAGGTGTCTTCACCCAGGCTTTAAAAACAGCAGTTATCAAACCACTACTAAAGAACAACCGGAACAACATGTTATTGCAGAACTACAGACCAATCTCTAATCTTCCATTCATCAGCAAGATTGTTGAAAAAGCTGTGTTTCAGCAGTTAAATAGCTTCCTAACAGTGACAAATCAATTTGATGTTTTTCTGGTTTCCGTGGCCACCACAGCACCGAGACTGTATTTATGTGGATGTCATTGAAAACTTTAACGAGGGCAGACTGTGGTGGAACCACAGTGCTGGTTCTGTCGAACCTCAGGGGCTGTTTTCACGACAACGTTGCCGTTTTTGTTTGAATACGCGGGTGAAAACGCACTGCGTTTACACGACAGGGCGCGCGATGGAAAACGATATAGTACATATGCCCGGCCTTTAGATGGCAGTGTGGTCCGTGTATGCAGTGTTCCAAGGTTTCCCCCTCACAACCCGGAAAAGAAACATTTCATGATAGCTAACAATGGCGGTCTTCTTGTAGTTTTCCGCTTAAATAAAGGCGTATTGATTATTTGACGCACGTACTGTATGCGTTTCCTTTGGCGATCGCACAGAACCCTGATGATCTCTAAGTTTTGCTTAGAGAGACCAAATAACTTCAGAAGCTGTATCAGTAGTAACAGCATACCTGGATCGGATCTGCCATTGTTGTTTTTCTGTAGAAATGCGAAGTGCGCAAGTGCAACACGTCCGTAGCTGGCTGGCAGTGACGTCATCGTTTTCAAACTTCTCCGGCTTGCGTTTACACGACAACGAATCACCCAGCGTTTTCAAAACTCTCCACTCTGGAAGCCGTTTCCCAAAAGATGCGTTTTCGCCCCCCCGTTTTCCCATTGTCGTGTAAACGGGAGGCCGAATCGGAGAGAAAAACCTCAGTTTTGCTGAAAAACGTTGTCGTGTAAACAGCCCCTCAGTGCAACATTTGATGCTGTTGTTCATAACATACTACTGGAACGACTGGAGAGTTGGGTCGGACTCTCTGGTAAAGTACTTGGCTAGTTTGAGTCATATCATAACAACCAATATTATTAGTTACCATAACTATGCAGACCACACTCAACTTTACATTCCAATGTCACCAGGTGATTTTGAACCCATCCACACCTTGAGTAAATGCATCGAGCAAATCAATGTATGGATGTGCTATAATTTTCTTCAGCTGAACAGAAGTAATTATTTTTGGGCCTAAAAAGGAACGATCAAGAGTCAGCACACAGCTTCAGTTAATACAGCTAGAAGCTACTGATCAGGCCTGGAATCTATGTGTAGTAATGGACTCAGACCTAAACCTCCAGGGTCACATAAAGGCAATAACAAGGTCAGCCTTCTATCACCTGAAGAACATTTCTAGGATTAAAGGACTGATGTTGCAACGGGACCATGAAAAACGTAGTCATGCTGCTGCTCGTGTCCTCACGAGAAATAGGAAAGTATAGCCCATCACTCCAGTTTTAAAGTCCTTACATTGGCTCTCTGTAGCTCAGAGAATATACTTCAAAATAATTTTACTAGATTATAATTCATAAGTGGCTTAGCACCAAAGTATGTTGAAGACCTACTGTCACTATATCAACCCCCCAGACCACTCAGGCCCTCTAATTCCAGTCAACTCAACATCCCTAGAATTAGAACCAAACATGGAGAAGCAGCTTTCAGTTTCTATGCTCCTCTAATGTGGAACAGACTTCCAGACAACTGCAAAGCTGCTGAATCATTGAGTTCTTTTACTTCAAGACTAAAAACCCATCTGTTTACAGATGAGTAAACAGATGGGTAATGGTTTTTTTGGGTAATATCTTATCTTTTAGTAATGTTTTCATATATCATGTGTTTTGTGCATGGGGTGCCAAGTGTAAAATTTTCATGCAAAAGATTTAGTAGATAGTTTTTTTTATATTTAGCCTAATCTTCTCATATTTAGCACACTTTTATCACATTTAAAATCGAAATGTGTCGAAAAATCATTATATACCAACATCTTTATATTTTACACAATTTTGGCAAATCTAAATTCTAAATGTTGAATCTAAATGTTATATCTAAATCTAAATGTTATAACATTTAGATTTAACATTTAGGATTTAGACTTAGATATAACATTTAGATTTAACATTTAGGATTTAGACTTAGATATATCTATATCTAATAGCGATGTGTATTGGCAAACATCTGGCGATACGATATGTATCGCAATACAGGGGAGACGAATACGATATATCTCATTATATCGCGATACTATGAGTAAGACTATATATTGTGATTTTTTAAACTCAATTTAACATTAGGAAAACTGTCACAGCAATCTAAACACTCCAACCTCTTTCATACTTTAACACGTTCAGTTTCATTGCTTGATCTAGTCGATCCACTGGAGCCACGAAGCTGAAAACAGCCACAAACTACAAGTTATACTTTTAATTTTACTGCAAAAATTACTGTCATCATTAATGGTTCCATTCAACTCCTTTTGAATATCGATACAATATCGGGAAATAAAATATAATATATATATAAAATAAAATATATCGGTGTATCTATATTTTCTTACATCCCTAATATCTAAATGTAAATGTGTGAGCTAAATGTTTGTTGTGGATCGTTCGAGAGGCGTGGTCATATTTATCTTCCAAGCTTACAGTTCCAATTGATAATGTGCATTGATAATGTACCCTGGCCATTGAGACATCACTAAGTCTCTTTGGCTCACTGGCATTATTGGCGACTCTTGTACAAGAGTCAAGAATTTGAGACTAGTCTGGGTTCTCCTTATGCACCTTTTCCACACAATCATAGAATTTTGTAGAGATTTGTAATACAAATGTAAATTAAAGTTTTGGGATGAAAATGTAAACTAATAAAAATCTCAACACACTTATTACACTGTTTAATTTGCTTGATTTGTTTCTGTTGGCTCTCAACAATGAAATGTTATATAATATTAATTGTTTATTTTTAACGGAAACATGGCTTAGTGCAGATGCCCCCGTTGTTCTTACAGAGGCGTCCCCACCAAATTTAACTTCACTTATTCCACGAGGAGTTGCAAAAGGGGAGGTGGAACTGCTTTTATTAGTTCATCAACGCTTTCTGCCAAACCTGTTTTATTTGATAATTTTAGCACTTTTGAATATACTGCGTCTGTTTTTAGCACTCCTCAGATTTTGTGTCACAGTTTATAGGCCTCCTAAAAAGAGTGCACTTTTTATTCAAGAATTTTCAGAGTTTTTATTAATTTTGCACAACTCTTATGAACGAATAATTTTAGCTGGTGATTTTAATCTACATATAGATAACATCTTAGATTATTTATCAACAGAATTTTTAAATGTTTTGAACTATATGGATTTTAGTCAACATGTCACGCAGCCAACTCACAACAGAGGACACACCCTGGACTTGGTCATCACGTATGGCCTGTCCACCAGTGTGTTCTCTGTTGTTGACTTGGCTGTCTCTGACTATTACTGTGTGTTTTTTAATATCACCAGTTTTATCCAGAAGGAGACCTCTGTGAGAACTGTCAGGAAGCGCCATCTAACCCCTGAAGTGGCTGCAGATTTTCTGGAAATTTTTGAAAAGAATCCTCCTATTGTTTTACCTGCGCCCTGTGATTTTATTGTTAATAATTTTAACAGAAGGCTTCAATCCGCTCTTGATCTGCTGGCTCCAGTTAAAGTTATAAACACACACTTAAAACCAACAACACCATGGAGAAACAAAGACCTTAAGAGATTAAAAAGGAGCTGCAGGGTGGCAGAGAGAAAAAGGAGGAAAAATAAAATCACAATAAATCATCAAATGTACATCGAACGTCTCAAATCATATAACAATGCAGTAAGAAATTCCAGAAATGCATACTTTTCCAGAATCATCTCACAACATAAAAATAATCCCAAAATTCTGTTTTCCACTATAGACAACATTTTTAACTGTACTACTAATGCATATCAGAAAATCCCCTCAAATGCTCTTTGTGAGCAGTTTGCAGACCACTTCAGAGGGAAGGTAGACACGATCAGATGTAACATTTTATCTTCTCAGTGTAACATGGTTTTAGACAAATCTGATTGTGTGTCTCTACCAGAGAAAACGCTTGACAGTTTTGTCCTGGTAGAAGCTGGGACTCTTGATAAAGTTTTTTCCTCAGTGAGGCCCACCACATGTGTTTTGGACCCGATTCCCACTTCCTTCTTTAAGCAATTTTATGAATCTTTTAGAGATGAGATTTTAACCATGATGAATTGCTCCCTTCAGATGGGGGTCTTTCCTGCCGCCTTTAAAGGGGCGGTAGTGAGGCCCCTGCTGAAGAAGAGCAATTTAGATTTTAATGATTTAAACAACTTCCGACCGGTATCTAACTTACCATTTTTAAGCAAACTTTTAGAAAAACTTGTTTTAATTCAACTTAATAATTTTATTAACGCTCATAATGTCCTAGAGAACTTTCAGTCTGGTTTTAGGGTGAACCACAGCACAGAGAGGGCTCTTTTAAAGATTTTAAATGATTTTAGATTAAATTATCATGCTCAGAAGGTGACAGTGTTGGTCCTACTGGATCTAAGCGCTGCCTTTGATACAGTGGACCACACTATTCTTTTAACTCGTTTAAAACAGATCGGCCTCTCTGGTGCTGTTCATAAATGGTTTACATCCTATCTCACAGACAGGACATTTATGGTAAGTTTAGACACCTGCTCCTCTAAGGTCCACAAGATCACATGTGGTGTGCCCCAGGGTTCAATTTTAGGCCCAGTGCTTTTTAACCTCTACATGCTCCCTCTTGGCAGTGTCATCAGAAGACATGGAGTTAACTTTCTCAGTTATGCTGATGATACACAGCTGTACATCTCCATGTCTCCCGATGACACACGGCCAATGGATGCACTTTTTAACTGCATTTTAGACATTAAATCCTGGATAGCAGAAAACTTTCTCCAGCTCAACCAGGACAAAACTGAAGTTTTAGTCATCGGTCCTGAGGCTCAGAGAGAGAAACTTTTACCAAAACTGCAATCACTGTCTTTTAATCCTTCTTTACAAGTGAAGAACCTGGGCGTGATTTTTGACTCTGAGCTGACTTTCATTCCTCACATAAAAAATGTTTCTAAAATAGGTTTTTATCAACTAAAGAACATTGCCAGAGTCCGCCCCATTCTCTCTCGGGCCAATACAGAGACGCTGATGCATGCTTTTATCACCAGTAGGATTGATTACTGTAATGCCCTGCTTTCTGGTCTTCCCAAAAAGACTACCTCAATTTTACAACTTTTACAGAATTCAGCAGCACGCGTCCTGAAGAAAACCAGGAGGCGGGAACACATTACACCTGTCTTAGAATCACTGCATTGGCTCCCCGTATGTTTTAGGATCGATTTTAAGATTCTTTTAATAATTTTTAAGTGTCTTAATGGTCTTGGGCCTCCTTATCTCTCAGAGCTGCTTTTACCGTATGAACCTTCGCGGTCTCTGTGCTCCTCTGGCAGCCGTCTCCTTGTCACCCCAAAAGTCAAGACACACACTCATGGTGAGGTCGTCTTTCTGTTATTATGGCCCTCACCTCTGGAACAGGCTGCCAGAGAACCTCAGGGCCGCAGAGAACGTTCATGTTTTTAAGAGCAGGCTCAAGACTCACCTTTTTAACATAGCTTTTAACTGATTATTATTTTAATTTAATTGCTCTGCATGTTTTATTTGATTGAATTCTTTTTAGTTTAGCTTTTAGCTGGCTATTTATCAATTATTGTTTATCTGCTTTCCATTTTTATTTGATTATATCTTATAATTGTTTTAATTTTAATATTTTAACTTATTTTAGTTTTCCTTCCAGTGTTTCCTCTGTGGGAGCCCTCTGCCTCGGGGGTGGTGGTCGGCTGTGGTGATGTTTTTTACTTTTGGGTTTTGGGAAGGGGGGGTTGTGGGTCATTTTTAATCTGTAAAGCACTTCGAGAAGCTTTGTTTTGGTTTGAAAAGCGCTTTATAAATAGAGTTTTGATTTGATTTGATATGATATTAAAGGATAGTAAAAATGCTAAACGCAGCTGTGCCTTAATTGGGTGAATCATCAATTGGAACTGGAACTGCTTGGAAGATAAATATGACAGCACACATTATGACAGTGTTATATTGACTTGCTTTTCGTTCTTTTGGTGGAAGGACTGATTCAAAAATGACTTAAATAAACCAGTTGATAGTTTCCACCCAACATTTTGGAGAGGCTTTCTAGTCAATCAGAGGCAAAAAAAGGCGGGACTAGCCCACAGAAGAAATAGCCAATCATGCAAGAGAACCTCTATCCAATCAGAGGTGAGGAAGGCGGGACCTGCCCTACCCTGTGATGTTTCCAATATTCGCGTGCAGCCAGGAGAGATCCCGTCATGGCAGCTCTTCAGAGTGCATTTCCCCCCGGCATAAAGCCCAGGAATGACGGTAAGTTAAGCGGTTTTCCTTATGTATTCAACTCTATACTTTTGGAAAGACTCATATACTCTAAAGTTATTTTAAGCTAGCTAAAATGTGTTGCAAAGGCTCCATAATGCGAGGAGGCAGAGCTGTACTTCAGCCAAATTAAAATGTATTTAATCGGTGGCGGACTGACGATCGGGAGAGTCGGGACATTTCCCAGTGGCGTGGCCGCCGAACTGGCCTGCTCTGTGATTGCAGAAGGTCGGTTCGGGTGGTGCTTGATTTTTAAATAAACAATCCGTCCTGCGTCTCATTAGGGCATCTGCCCCGCTGAACATTGGCGTAACAGACGGGGTATGTTCCCTGCCACTTTCCGTGTCGGTCCCCTCTGTCCCCTGCATTTTGTTTTCTGTCATTTAATCCGTGAATATACGGTAACGTATGCGGGGAGCAGTGAATCACATACAGGGAGATGCTGCTGTGCAGAGCAGCATCTTCATCTGCCAGCAAAGGGCAAAACACTTCTGACAGGTTTTTTTCCCCCTAAACAACCTGTAGCCTAAGTTGAGTTATGCTGTTGCATGCAGATAATGTTAACTAAATAACTAATAAATACATGTCAATATATCTTGTTAAGCTGGTTAACAATACTAATTATTTTTACATCTCTTAATAGTCAGTTCATGCTAGGAATAAACCTGATCCTCTTTAATTTCTGTGCAGAACTTTTGCGCACTATTGCTTTCACATATTTGAAAGAAATATTTGTCAACAAAGACATAGCAGGGTCAGGGAGGATATAAGTGACAGAGAAAAAAATATCCATGGAACAAAAGAGACTTTGAGACTAATTTTAACTGCAATTTTACTGCTACTCAAGCTAATTCTATTTTCAAATTTTGCTTTCCACATTTCCATATATTTATTGCCACAATGGAAAACCCAGAGTCCGGGAGGAGAAATAAGATTAGAGGCCAGCAGCGGGGAAGATGACACAGGGTCTTCACAGGTTAGGAGAGATTCAAACCAGCTGAAAGAAAGAGATCCATTGGTGGGAGAAACCAGGCAGGAATCAGGACAGGGTTAGAACTGATATTTTAGAATTACTCTCATTCCCACTCCAAATTATATATATTGTCTGTGTTTTAATAGCTAACCCAGGATAAATGTCAGTTTGTTAAACCTGCAGGCTGCACATTTACCAGTGTAGTAGTATATGAGATTTGAGTACAGGTTATTGCAGCAGAACAAAAATATTTATTTTGTAGGGGAAAGAAAGAGAAAAAGCTGTGTGCGGGCGCATGTGTGACCTTTGTTTTATTATTTTACACACATCAGCAGGCGCCCAACCTAACTCACTCTCTGTGTTTTGCATTAATTGGAAACGTTTGGCCTATGTCATTGGCAACCAGCGTTACATTACAAAGGGTTGAGGGGAACTTCTGTTATTGAACAAGTACTTATTTTCTGCACCATTATACAAATAAATTCTTTAAAAATCATACAATGACTGTGGTTTGAAGATTGCTGGGGACAATATATTTATTGTTTATAACTATTCATGTATAGGTATTCATCCTTTTGATGTTTTATTACAATATACACCGCAGTGTAATTACATGTGTTAAAAGCTCAAGGTCCGTTTTTTATTTAGTTTTTCAAACGGCTCTGAAAGCCATCATTAGACTGTTGTCTGGGAAGGATCTATATTGTCGTAGCACAAAAAACAGTGTTGGCTACATTAATAATATGTTTGCCCCAGAAGAAGAATGCGCAACAAACAAAACAAACGCATTTCCCCTTGCAACCCTCGCCATTCTGTGCGCAGAAACTTCCAACTGTAACTTCACTACAGTTCTGCATAAAATAAGTACCAGTTGTGCAACATTCCAGAGAAATAAAAAGGGAAATAATGAATTGTCATATAAATCAGGGGTCACGTCATCTTCCTTCTTCGACCTTTTTTTTTTTGAATATATCCATCCATCCATTTTCTGTACCCGTCCATCCTATGCAGGGTTGCGGTGGGGTTGGTGCCTATCTCCAGCTGTCACGGGGCGAAAGGCGGGGTACTTTTTTTAAACATTGACAGAAAAATCTGAAGTGTGTCCATCATTTTTGACAGTTTACAATTCACATCCTTGAAAACTAGGTGCAGACGTGCAGATATCTTCAACTTCAAGCACAGAATTCAGGTAGCTGAATCAATCAAATGGAGAACAAACATATATTCAAATCTGAGCAAATCTAGCCCATCTAGGAGATTCACTTAAGGTAATCACAGCACACTATATTTTTCTCCTGTGTCTGTTCTCCATCCTATCATTGGAGTGTTCTATATGACCATTACTCAAATATGTCAGTTTATGAGAAAAGCTATACATCTGTATGAACACAAATCTTTTAGCTGCAGGAGTGGTTGTATCTAATCACTCTGTTCTCATCCTGGGAGAATTAAGTAATCCAGGTTTGTTGCCAGATTCCAATAATCGATATTTTGCATAGAATATTGCAGTTTCGGCTTTTTGAGTCAGAGATTGATCCAAGGCTGATCTGGCTGCATCAATTGTTTTAAACTTTCTCTCCAGAATAGTCATGTCCCGTTCTAGTTCTAGTTGTTTAGGTAAGATGCTTTTCTTTTTTGCTGCTTTAAAAGAAATAATACAGTCCCTGAGATATGCCTTTCCAACTTCCAACCCCCGGTGCATCATTTGTAGAAATAAAAAGTTCCTATTGGTCTTCTAAATATTTTAAAAATACAGGGTCACTAAAGAGAGTTGGATTTAAATGCCACTGTCTAGAAAGCGGATCATAATAAGGCGGTAACAGTTCCATTGAAACTGATGGGTGGTCTGAGAGAGTGCATACTAAGAGTTCTACTAAGCACATATCTGGAAACGAATATATAATCAATTCTAGAAATGAAAAGATGGAGACGTGAAAAAAATAAAAATCCTTCACACATGGATTACAAGTTCTCCAGGCATCAAAAAAGGCCAAGATCTGAACACAACTCTCTTGTAGCCTTAACTATCTTTGATGGTGGCTGAGATTTTGGTGGATTATAACTGGTCTCAGAGGCAAAGCCGCAGTTGAAATCGTTGTTTATACATACAGAAGAAGCCTCCCCCAGAAACTTTGAATAAAACATACTATCAAAAGTATTTGGTGCGTAAACACTTCCCAAAAGAATGTGTTTACCATACAAAAGCCCATTAATCAGAAGAAATCGTCCGTCTGCATCACATGTCACCTTATCCAATTGAACGGTAGATTTGTATGGATCAGTAGTGCCACTCCTCTACTTTTAGAGTTAAAAGAGGAATAGTAAATTTGTCCCACCCAGTCATGCTTAAGTTTTAGGTGTTCAGAGTCAGTTAGATGAGTTTTATGTAGTAATGCAACCTGCACCCTGTCCTTTTGGAGCAAGAAAAGTATTTTATATGTTTTAATAACGTGATTATTTCCCTTGACATTAAGTGTTACAATTTTTGTATTGCTCATTTCACAGATTGTCCGTTATTTGATGCAAAAGTGGTAACCCAAAGTGAACAAAAAGACCCATGATGGGATATATATAAATATCTCACTCCATGGGAAAAGAAAACATATCCCACCCCTCAGCTAAGACATAAACTGTTCACTGTCAATGACCAGGAAAAAAACCCATTTGACTGAGTGAGAAGCATGCAAGTAGAAATTTAGCTCAATCAATGCACAGCAGTAAAAAAAAAATAGGTCTCACTTTTCTGTAACTGTAATGGACTCAACAGACTTATGTATCCCATAGTGAGCCACATCAGTGTAATCACTAGTTAAATCCAACAATTCCATAGTTTGTGTGGGGCTCGTATCCATCATAAATTATTCCAGTGCATTGACGAAGCTCTCTGCATCCTTTGGTGAATTGAATTTGTGGAGTTGTGGTGGTTGATAATCACCGGTCTGGTACATACACCCCTCAGGCCAGGGCCCCGGTTTGCTCGGTCAATCTTAATACGGGATTTCCCTTTTAGAGTTGTTCTCTAGACCGAATTTAGAAGGCAGCCAAGCTTCGAAGAACTGAATAGGGCTCTTACCCTCCGTGCCTTCCTTGAGATTAATAATGTAAATATTTTCCCATCTGCTCCTGTTCTCCATGTCAGCCAAGCCTTTAGCCATACTTTTAATTATCACCTCAGCTTCAGCTAGTCTCCCTGCGAGGTCGGTGATCGCATCTTCGGCATCTGAAATTCTCTGCTCTGCCTCTCTAATGCATGCTGTGAGGTTTTCCAGCGAGGAGGACATTTTCTTCAAAGTCCCTGCCAGTTTTTGGTCCATTGCCTCACCAATGCTCTCAGTCACTTTTCTGACATTATCTGCGCTATCCACAGGAGGGGAAGACTGGTCACCTGTCGCTGCTAGCTTGTCAGTTTGGCTAGCAATGGTAGTCATGGCGGCTCCCATCTTTCGTGGTTGTATTTTGGTCTGTTTTGACTAGGGATGCACCGATATGAAAATTTGGGCCGATACCGATGTCCGATATTAATCCCACTGTTATGGCCGATAACTGATACGCACCGATATGGTATACGGTATACGGTATACGGTATATTTCCCTACACTTTCGACACCGTGGAAAATCAACCACACCATCTACATCCCTTCTTTGCTTGAGTTAAACACCCCCACATTCCTGCGCCGCATGTACAAGTTATCCATCTATCTATCTATCTATCTATCTATCTATCTATCTATCTATCTATCTATCCATCTATCCATCTATCCATCTATCCATCTATCCATCTATCCATCTATCCATCCATCCATCCATCCATCCATCCATCCATCCAGAAACTATTTCTTGACTTTATTGTGTCTTCATTTTCTACAATTATGGCCAGTCATTTTCAAGGCTCTGTTATATTAACATGCTGCATATATGAGCTGGTACTTTCTGTGTTGGTGTGACTTTACAATGTGCACACTACTCTGTGGTTTTATATGCAGAGACATTATTGCAACACACACACACACGCACACATGCAGACATTTCATCGAGGCCCCACACTTCTTTGGAACTTCCTCTGGTTTGGTAACTTATCACTAAGTGATTTGCACTCAGTTTGTTCTGAGATCAACATTGAGAGTGAAAAGCTGACGCTTCTCAGCTGCAGTAAGAAATCTTATTCCTTCAAACATCTACTTTTGATTCATGCACCTTTTAGAGTTGCTTGGATTTCTTGCTTTGCTTCTTTTTAATTGCTAACAAGCCCCTAACTGCAACCTGACCTGGTGAATCTTACGTTTTTATTTATGGTTTTACAGAATTTAGACAAAAATGGAAACAACTTATTCCGATGACACCGACAATCAGACCTTCCCACCACCAGTTTCACCATGCAGCGGGGAAGATGTTAACTACCTGGGAGCTCAGCTATCCATCCTCTACTACTTCATGTTTGTCTTCAGCGTCTTTGGCAATGGGCTGGTCCTGTTCATCATCTATCGGTAAGTGCATCAAGTCAAGTTCCAAAATAGATACAGTTTTTAAAAATGAATTTATGTTAAGTATATTTATCCATATTCAAAATCCAAGTCCAACTTATTTGTAAAGCACCTTAAAAAAAAACATTTCCCCAAAGCACTAAACAAAAATGTATGTACTGGTTTAAAGTGAGCTGTAGACATTTCCTGAAGCTTTTTTTTTTTTTTTTTTTTTTTATAATAAAGATTTATCTTCCTGTTTCCCTTTGTGAAGGGTTAGATTTAGGTTGAAGCGATTTCAACAATCAAGACTTATTTCAGAACAAATTTAAAGCAAAATGTACATAGTGGTTTAGGTGAATATATTTTTGTACTTGCTGGGATTACAAGTGTTTTTCGAAAATCTCCAGTTGGGCTGAAGGCAGTGTGTTGGAATTAAACACATTCACAACATGAACGAAGTAAGAACTCAAACTAAGCAACTTCCAGATGAAAAGTGATTCGATGTTAAAATCCAAAAGGTTATTGACTATTAAATGCCTCTAAAAATGTTAGGATTTGAATCGTCTTAGTTTAAAAGGATTATCAGACTGCAAAATCTGCCATTGTTGACGTCGTTGTTGACAAGGGTCTTAAAAACAAGTGGCGCTGGGCATGGGTAGATGAAAAGGGCGGAGACGGCAAGCCACTTGGGAGTTGGTGCCAGAAGCTAAGGGAGCCTGGTACCTGCTTTTGTGTGTTGTGCTCCAAGACGCTAGTAAATGCAACTAGCGGGAAAAAAGCCCTTCACCGTCACGGACGAGACGCTGGGCATAAAGCAGCTGTCCACGCGCTCCAATACACAAGCCGTTTGCCGGGAGCAAGATCCACAGCGGACCCAGCGGACCCAATGACCGATCGTGTTTGTGACTTGAAAATACGTATGTGCTCGTTCATTGCAGAACACGATTTATCATTTACAATCGCTCAACCGCTCGTAGATCTGTGTAAAAAAAGTAGCAGTTGATAAAAATGCTTTAACAAAACTGTCCGTTTCCAATCAGCATGCCAGTTATATGAACACACATGGCGTAGCACTGGAGTTCAAGAAGCGTATGTCTCATTCAGCTCAAAGGATGTATGTTTTCTCTGAATGTTGATGAAGCATTCACTCAAAAGATGGAAAAAATACTGAATGTAATGGTTTGATTTTTAGATGATGATTCATCCAGAGTAATAACACATCATCTTGCAAGCAAGAAAGTAAACATTAACAATAGAAATGCTTCAGCTCTGCTCATTGCACTGGAAGCTTCTGTTTAGCAATTCTGTATTTATTTGTATTTGTTTCATATTATTCAGTTTACCACTTCTTGGAGCACTTTACTGTTTTTTGTTGTTAAAATGAACTGCCTCTGCAAATATGTTAAAAAGGAGAGGATTCAAGACCCGATGTAATGTATTTCCTATAACTTAATTTGCCATTGTTTTGAACTAAAATTATATAAAAAGTTATATTTATATAATTTATATGTTTTTTGTATAAATTGCCCTTTACTGAATTAAATTGTTGCTAAATGAATCAGATTGATTAACTTGACTGACTGAGTTTCACATGTTTTCATTTATAACTTAATAACTTTTACTTCTAAATCACATTTGAATTGTAGGTCATCTTGTACATTACCAAGCACAATGCTAAAAGTTGTTTGCCAAATTGCCTATACTGTACAGTTGTGGCCAAAAGTTTTGAGAATGACACAAATATTAGTTTTCACAAAGTTTGCTGCAAAACTACTTTTAGATCTTTGTTTCAGTTGTTTCTGTGATGTACTGAAATATAATTACAAGCACTTTATACGTTTCAAAGGCTATTATAGACAATTACATGACATTTATGCAAAGAGTCAGTATTTGCAGTCTTGGCCCTTCTTTTTCAGGACCTCTGCAATTCGACTGGGCATGCTCTCAATCAACTTCTGGGCCAAATCCTGACTGATAGCAACCCATTCTTTCATAATCACTTCTTGGAGTTTGTCAGAATTAGTGGGTTTTTGTTTGTCCACCCGCCTCTTGAGGACTGACCACAAGTTCTCAATGGGATTAAGATCTGGGGAGTTTCCAGCGCATGGACCCAAAATTTCAACGTTTTGGTCCCCGAGCCACTTAGTTATCATTTTTGCCTTCAGCCTGACATAATGATCTCCAGCCTTGTGCTCGTCAACATTCTCACCTGAGTTAACAAGACGATTACTGAAATGATCTCAGCAGGTCCTTTAATGACAGCAATGAAATGCAGTGGACTTTTCATGGCAAGGAAGGACTATGCAATTCATCTGATCACTGTTCATTCTGGAGTAAATGCAAATTGCTATTATAAAAACTTAAGCAGCAACTTTTCCAGTTTCCAATATTTATGTAATTCGCAAAACTTTTGGCCACGACTGTATATGCATTGGATTCACTGCAACCCACTCCTTGGAAAAAAGTTCAGGCTCAGGATTTTTTTTCACTTTTAAGCCCTGCATGTATGATGGATAATTAAAAAAAGTGTTATGTGTTTGACGTATTCCTGTTGCTTTTGACGGATTCTCTGTAGAGAATACTCTGTAAACATTCACACAATATAGTGAAAGCTCTCATACAATATACTGAAATTGCCTCACGTATAACATGCTGAAATATCCTCTCATATAACATAGTGAAACCCTCTCATATAACATAGTAAAACCTCTCATATAACATAGTAAAACCTCTCATATAACATAGTGAAACCCTCTCATATAACAAACTAAAACCCTCTCATATAACAAAGTAAAACCTCTCATATAAAATAGTGAAACCTCTCATATAACATAGTGAAACCCTCTCATATAACATAGTGAAACCCTCTCATATAACATAGTAAAACCTCTCATATAACATAGTGAAACCCTCTCATATAACATAGTGAAACCCTCTCATATAACAAAGTAAAACCCTCTCATATAACAAAGTAAAACCTCTCATATAACATAGTAAAACCTCTCATATCACATAGTAAAACCTCTCATATAACATAGTAAAACCTCTCATATAACATAGTAAAACCTCTCATATAACATAGTGAAACCTCTCATATAACATAGTAAAACCTCTCATATAACATAGTAAAACCTCTCATATAACATAGTAAAACCTCTCATATAACATAGTAAAACCTCTCATATAACATAGTGAAACCTCTCATATAACATAGTGAAACCTCTCATATAAAATAGTAAAACCTCTCATATAAAATAGTGAAACCTCTCATATAACATAGTAAAACCTCTCATATAACATAGTGAAACCCTCTCATATAACATAGTGAAACCCTCTCATATAACATAGTGAAACCCTCTCATATAACATAGTAAAACCTCTCATATAACATGGTAAAACCTCTCATATAACATAGTGAAACCTCTCATATAACATAGTAAAACCTCTCATATAACATGGTAAAACCTCTCATATAACATAGTGAAACCTCTCATATAACATAGTAAAACCTCTCATATAACATAGTAAAACCTCTCATATAAAATAGTAAAACCTCTCATATAAAATAGTAAAACCTCTCATATAACATAGTGAAACCTCTCATATAACATAGTGAAACCTCTAAACACATAGTAAAACCCTCTCATATAACAAAGTAAAACCTCTCATAAAATAGTGAAACCTCTCATATAACATAGTAAAACCTCTCATATAACATAGTAAAACCTCTCATATAACATAGTAAAACCTCTCATATAACATAGTGAAACCTCTCATATAACATAGTGAAACCTCTCATATAAAATAGTGAAACCTCTCATATAACATAGTAAAACCTCTCATATAACATAGTAAAACCTCTCATATAACATAGTGAAACCTCTCATATAACATAGTGAAACCTCTCATATAACATAGTAAAACCTCTCATATAAAATAGTGAAACCTCTCATATAACATAGTGAAACCTCTCATATAAAATAGTGAAACCTCTCATATAACATAGTGAAACCTCTCATATATGATATGAAACACTTAACATGAACGCGCTTCACGTCACATCCGCAGACAGCGCGGGAAACTCCGACCCAACAGAAAATAGAAGAAATTGGATACAGGCTTATAGGTGCACCCACTGTGAGCTGACAAGGTGTCAGTATGCTCATTAGGAGATGTTTGAGTCATAAATGGTCAAATAAAAAAAGGCTATTGTTATGTTTCTTTTGGGGGAAAAGTTGCATATAGCCCCTTTAATGGCTCAATTTGAAGAAAAGGTCATTTAAATAATTTTATTTTTTACAGGGTGATGTCATCACACAAACTACTCTATTCTTGTATATGCCAGTACGGAAGAAACCATACTCGGCAGTGATAGCTTTTTTATGTTAATGAATTCTGTGCCATACTAGCATCTAGGTTTCCTGATAATGAGCTAGAGTTTACCGAATTTTTTTTTGTTTTAGTCAATGACTTCATAGTTCATAATAGGGATGGGCATAATTAATCGATGATCGATTAATTGATCATTAAGAATTTCATCGATGACATTTTTTTTTACCGATCAAGTAACGGATGTCCTGTTGCATAGTGAGTTTTGAAGGAATGCAATTACTTTTGCTATGTGGCAGTAATTAAACACTTTACCACACGAGGGCGATGACTGAAAATAAAACCCACAGGCCGACTCAGTTTCTTGCCACTTTCTGTGTATTTCAAAAGTAGCATTGTCATGAAGAGGTCGCAGCAAAGTGTGGGGTGGGACCACTTTGACTAAAAAAACAAACATACAAAAAAAAAGTGTATAAGTAGGCTACTTGAACGCACTTCCAACCCTGGTTGGAAGCGGAGCATCCTGCTCTTGGTCTCAACCTAGCATCAAGTCGGTGTTAGCACGGAGGAGCCCAGATGCACAACGAGCAGAGAAGCTTACTTACCGATTACTTTCTGATGGAGGCTTCGCCACCCCTGGATTACACCCCTACAGACTGGTGGAAAATGAATTAAACAAGATTCCAGAGGCTTGCCAAGTTAGCACGGAGGTATGAGTATCACAGCGACGTCTGTCCTCTCACAGCAGGTGATCTCGGCGCTGCAGGTCAGACGCAAAAGCAGCCTGGTGACCGTCAGTCTGCTCACCAGGCTGCTTTCGCTTCTGACCCCAGCGCATGTTGACATGCTCATCTTTCTCAACAAAAATAGACTGATGCTAAAGTTGTATATAAGTTATGTTTTTTTTTTTTTGGTCTTTTTTACTCCGTTAATGAGCCTAATTCATTGTTAGGTACGTTGATCTCTCTCATCCTCTTTCTCGACTCTTTTTGCCAAATGTAACACAAAACTATCAGACCTATAAGTATTATATAAATATATATATATATATATATATATATATATATATATATATATATTTTTTTTTTTTATTAAGTCATTGTTTAACATGACTTTTTTTTTAAACTTTTTTGGAGAAGAAAAAAAATATGAGCTACAGTTGTGGTAATGAGTATCGTCTTTTAGCTGTCGGCTCCGCTGCTCATAGCGCTTATTTTCTTTGTGCAACTACAGTGAATTAATTCCATTTAACTCCCACAAGAGATGTCCCACTTGTAATGAAGATCTCAATGAGGAAACGCGCTATTTTTCTATTCTCACTGCATTTTAATATAGCCTATGAACACTGAATTTAATATAAAAATATCAATGATTAATCGAAAATCGATAGTTAACTCTCCCGATGATCGATGAAGACAGTTTAATCGAATGCCCATCCCTAGTTCATAATTCTATTGACTAAATCATACCAAGCCATAAGTAACTAATCCAACTGTTGGATTAATTTAGCATTTTACTTTTAGCATTCAACTTGACATAAAGTCTTTGTAAAATGTGCAAAACAAAAGTAAAGACATCTACTAAAAACAAAGAAAAAGGTTCCAGTCTAAAATGTTTGGGCTCAGGGTTGGAAAGGCATTAAGCAGCTATTTCTGCAGCTGCACAGTATAGTTGTGATGCTGACTCCAGAAAGATGTCTAAATACTCCTTCAGGCTGCCTTGTCATTTCCACCTCTCCCTCAGTATATAAGTTCGCTTGATTAAAATCTCTTAACCATACCCTGCCTCCTTGTGTCTGCGTCTGGGTCAAGCTCCCAAAATCATGACATCAGTATTCTGAGCCGATAACTTCCTTCCACAGTGCAATGGCACCTCTCTTCCCCCACAGGCACTGAAGTTTGCATCTTGTTGATTTTGTTCATCATGATTGAGTTATTAACACAATAAAATTGTGAAACATCCAAGGGGGAGAGCACTTTTTATAGGCACTGTATCTGCTGCTTTTTTGAATAGCACAGAGCCAAGACATTTCCAACAGTCTTGCCTCCACAACTTTACTACACATACCAAAAGCAACATCCGATGATTCATGCAAACACACTTTCTTCACCAGTATGCTCTTTCAATCCCGACTTGACCTGATGATACCTCCCAGCAACTGCAGGACTGCTTTGGTATACTAACCACTTGTAATAATTTGAAACAAATAGCCCTGGAATCATTTACTGATAGTGTAATGTGTTACAACAAAACTTGAACTTAATCTGTTACTATGGAGAAACAAATCCTGGTTTTAGATGTATGAAAGGTTTAACATGTAATCATTCTTTTACTGTCAAGCTAAATTAACTCTAAACTATCTTCCAGGTTTGAGAAGCAGAACACTGTGATCAACATCTTGCTGGTGAACCTGGTGGCGTCCTCCCTGATCTTCATGAGCAGCCTTCCCTTTCTGGGCGTCTACATGCAGCTCTCTGACTGGATTTTTGGTTCAGTTATGTGCAAGATCGTCTTCATTGTCTACTATATGGGCCTTTACAGTTCTGTCTTCTTTTTAACTCTTCTGACATTTGACCGCTACCTCGCTATTGTGCATTCTTTGCCTGCAGTACACATGAGGAATCAAACATATGCAGTCATTTCCTGTTCAGTGGTCTGGCTGATCAGTGGTTTGGCTTGTATCAGACCGATGCTCCTACATAACACCTATAGGATTCTGGGCAGAGAATACTGTGGGGAGTATGTAAACCTAATTGATATCGACGAAAAAATGCTTAAAAAATCTGGATTTTATATTCAGCTTTTCGTCTTCTTGATCCTCCCTCTGGCAGCTATCATTTTCTGTTACATTAGGATTGCAATCACCATCATGCCTTCCAGATCAGCTACTAAATTCAAGACAGTCAGACTGATCTTCATCATTGTAGTGCTGTTTTTTATCTGCTGGGCACCTTTTAACGTTGTAGAACTCCTGCATGATGATGATACAGATGACTGTAAGGTTAAACAGAAACTTGGTTACGCTCTTCAAGTTACCCGTAACATGGCGTACCTTTACTTCTGCATCAGTCCCATCTTTTACACATTTATGGGGAGAAAATTCCAGCAGTACTTTAGACTGCTGCTGGTGAACCGTTTCCCACTCTTAAAAAACCTTATTTCAATCAATGAAGACAGCAGAAGAGCAACATCCCTCACAGGAAGTAAGCTTAGTAATCGGAGCCTAAGTGTGTATTTTTCAAAGAGTTCGAAAAGACATCTGTGAGTTTGCTCTTGTTCTGGACAACAGAGAAATCATACAGGGTACCTTGCAAAAGTACTCATGCCCCTTGATTTTTATCACGTTCTTTCATGTTTCAGTCACAACCTTCAAGGTATTTTATTACCATTTTATATCAGATGGCTGTAAACTCCCGTTAAACCAACTTGGATTTCTGGTCTGGGTTCTGTCCGCTCAGTCCTTCTCTGAATAGTGGTTCCATTCTCTGGACTTGAGACTAGATTGTTTCTGCCACAGGTGTCCGAAGGCAAAACAAATCTTGCTGTAACTTTAAGGAATAAAATATCAAAAAGCAATGTAAGGAAAGATTAAACTATTATTTAAGTTCAATCTTATCTCTAATCAATCTTTATCAAAGCAGTGAAACATGCAAAACATCAGATTTTTGAAGGTCCATATCGCAACAAATTAAACCCAAAAACCTTTATATCCAAACCAAGTTTGGATATAAAATAATATCACAAGCTATGGAAAGATCCCTGAGCTCTTTTTAATCTCTTCATGTATTCAACAATACATTAACAGGTCTCTTCTGTGGTTTACCACATAAAATGTGAAAACAAGTCAAGATATTCTTGCTTTTGCTAGGCACCGTCAGCAAATAGATATGTTTACATCATGCTGAAATTTATTAAGACAAGAAAGACATGTCCACACCAAAGCCTGATAATATATTTATATAATAATAAATAATATAGACATTTGCAGTGGTGGGGTTTAGTGTTAAATTTAGCTCTAAATTCAACCCTTTAAATTCAATGTCAGGTATTTTTTAAAATCTTTACTTTGAATGAGTTTGTGCTGCTCAACAGCAACCTCTCCTGTTCAAGAGAGGGAAACAGGTTACACCGGTCTTAAAGCAACACTAAAGAGTTTTTTTACCTTAAAATAATGTTTCCGAACTCGTCAGTGGTTGATCAACTCATAACAGGGTGAAACGGCACTTCTGCATTGGCTTTGTGGCCCTCTATCGGCCATAACAGCACTATGTAACTTTGGGTCGTCGGGTAGCGGTTTTGTAGTTCAAATGCGACTTGCTTTACAGCAGGCTTCACAAAAGCCAGTAGGTGCAGCGTCCTGCAAGGCTCTCTGGGTGGAGCATACTCGGCAGGTACATATAAATGGAAGATACCTAGCAGCAGGTAGCTTGAACAATTGGCATCATGACGGAGCCGAAATTGTATTCATCTGTACACCGGTGTTCCGACTATCTGTGCTACCCGCATGCACATTTCAATGTTACGTCACAATTCGCTTACTCAGCAAATCTGCCATCAAGAATTCCTACCTGGAAGTTCCATTTCGTCTGTTTTATTTCTTTGAAGTTTACGGTGAGTTTTATTCAAATTATTTTATTACTGGCTAATTTTTATTCTAAATATTTTAAGGCTTTCCTTAAGCTACTAGTTTCAAGTTTACATGACAGCCCTTGTATGTTAGTTTCACTTCTGTGATATCGTTACACTGCATGTAAACATGTCTCATTAATTAGAGTCGTACAGTAAATGCGGTGTATTTTGCGGGCTATTTGCTTATAATCATAGGCTATTACATTTTAATATTTAGTTTCAGCTTTATGTTAAAAGGGTAGCATGTTCTGTGGATTGAAAGAAAAGTTTTCGTTATTCATAATTTTTTTCTATGTTAGGCATTACTGCTAAACTGCCCCTTCAATCCCGTCACTTGAAAAATATTTTCCGATGATTATGTTTAACATCAAAGCTAACAGTTGTTGTTTTCGGCATGAAAACATACTTTTCAAGGTAGCACCGACAGATTTTGAGGAGGTAGCACAGATCGTCAGAACAGCTGTCAGCTATATAATAAAGAAATTAGACCGTATCACGTTATAACGTTTAAAAGGTTTATTGTAACAATGTGAAACTATCACTTAATAACATTTTAGTTTCAAGTGGTTTTCACGTTTTTACAATAACGTAACGTGATACGGTCTAATTTCTTTATTAAATGGCTGACAGCTCTACGCCGCCGTACATGACATGCTGAAATATAGAAAATGTACCTGGGATGAAGACATTTGACACAAAGGCTGCCCAAGACGTGAAAATCTGTAACGTTGGAGGGTATTGCTTGTAAATGTGAATCCCCTGGTGTAACCATAACAGATTTTACGACAGTAGTAGAAAACAATAAATTTTTCCCAACTGTAGGGGGACCCAGAGAGCAAAACGTACTTAGTGTTGCTTTAAAATCACTGCATTGGCTCCCTGTATATTTTAGGATCAATTTTAAGATTATTTTAATGGTTTCTAAGTGTCTTAATGGTCTTGGACCTTGTTATCTTTAAGAACTGCTTTTACCAAATGAACCTTTGCGGTCTCTGTGGGGAAGGGGGGGTTATGTGGGGTCATTTTAATCTGTAAAGCACATTTAAATGCTATTTTGTATGAAAAGCGCTTTATAAATAAAGTTTGATTTTATTCCATAGATCATTAACCTTTTTACTTTTTTTAACCTATCTACTTTTTTTAGACTTTATAAGAATTAAACAATACTCTGTAAACATGTAAGCCAAATTTACAAAAATTGTGTATTTCTATGGAACGCCATTATGCTAAAAATAAAATAATAAATAAAACCTTATGATATAGACAAATGTATAATGTGACAATGAAATTTTGAAGAAAAAAATGAATTCATATGATTTTTATTTTTTTGCCATTTTTAATTGGTTTTTATTTCAAAACATCTTTTTCACAAAGTCAGCTTTTATTTCATAATGGTGTTTTTCACAGTTGCTTATTTTCTTTCAAAATGCAATTTTTTCAACTAAATGAATTAATCTCACAATCAGTATCAAAAAATACAATCTATTATTAGGACAAAATGTACAGGTAAATAATATTTTTTATAGTTAAATATATTTTTTACGGAAAATTTAAAATATTTAATGCTGATGAGCTAGGAATGTAAGATGAATTCAGTTTGTTTTCACAATCTTATTGTCACATTATATATTTGTTTACTATCATATAACTATTAATATCACAAGGTCGTATTTCTTTATTTGATTGATTTTGAGCATTTGGGATTCCCATATTTTTCTGTTGTTTCTCTTGCAAACTTTAAAAAAAATAGCATCAGCTTTTGTTGTTTTAACGGGATGTTATTAGCAGCATAATCTGCCTCCTTCCTACAAATACATGTCAATGTTATTCTGTCTCCTAATATAAAAGTGATAGAGCAGAGGAAACAGGCACACAAGAAAGAAAATAAAGCAAAGCAGACTGGAAGTTGCGGAGAATTTCCAGGAGGAGGAGACACAGTAAAGCTTAACGAGTACTACTAAGAATCTGCCATTCAAATAAAACATGTACTTTCTTTGTGCTAAATACAAGCACACCTTTAAAAAGGCTCATTAACTGGAAATACATTTTCTCTACTGTCTCCTGCTCAGACCTGATCAAGCCAATATACAGTAGGCTGATTTCTAACCAACTTTAGAGGTGACAAGTCTATTCTATAACCTCACTGTTGGTGATTAATGCTCTTCAGTGTTTATCAATTTATCTGTTACTGAGATTGCTTTTGATGTGATAGCAATTGCAAAAAACAAAAATATTGGATCTTTACTATATTAAAGGTTTATATGTATCAAAAAGCAAGCATTAAAATGCCCTAATTTACTGCAGTAACATTGCAAGAGTTTCTCAGCAGACTTTAATACTCTATAACCTGGTATTATTTAACAAAGACATAAAAGTTGTTTGATACTAGTCCAGTAACTAGCATTTATGAATTGGTCGTTTCCTGTAAAATGGAGAATTTGAATCTGTCTTTCAGAGAATATGTAAATGATTTTGTTTTTTTCATTTATTTATGGTTTATTGTTTTGTTTCTTTAGCTATCCACAATCAAGTACAATAAATCCAAAAAAGATATGTGAACAGCATGTGAAGTCATGTTATATGAATGTGATATGGCTCATATATATTCTGCTACAGCACATTAAATGTATTTGTTTGAAAGAGTCCTGTGTAGGAGCGACATTTTATACTTTTGGTATTAATTCCAGATTCCATATATGAACTGCAGACCGACATGACTAGGTCCTTTATCCCCACCAATCATCATTGGAAAGGTGGAGCAAACCCTGGACATATATGTATTTCAAGCACGATTCCATAGAAAACTGATTTTATAAAGGAGGTCACACTTAGTGATGATCAGAAAACAAACACATCTGATTCACAGTGTCCGGTTGCTTCTTTCTGAATTTATTTACTATGTAAGGAGGACGGATTTTGATGGAACACATTGCTAAATGTGCACTATTGAGAAATTGCTTTGGTGTTAATTGAAAGCCTAAATGATGTGATGGTCCATTCAACAACAAAAATATTTATGTCCAAAAAATGGATTTTTGAGCTACAATCTTGGATGGGCATTAAACTTTACTGTGAAAGATCCAATGATCAGAGTTCTGAAGCAGATTTTTTATTTCCTGTTTTGTTCTGCCTAGCAGATATGGATTTTAGTCAATTTTTGATTCATTTTAAGAACTATAGTTAAAGAAAATGTCAAAAATGTCTTTTTCTAGCCTTCCTGAATTGAGTGTAATGTTTTGAAGGTTTTGAGGAAGACCCAAATTGCAGCAGGACAACAGCAGGCACCGCATGAAAATAGGCTTCCATGATGAACTCAAATTCTTAAAGACCTGACGGGAAACACAAAGGAACCAGGGTGACATAAACAGTTAAATGGAAGAATCCAACAGAATACCCAAATGAACAACAGGGAAAATCTGACCATGAACAATACAGAGTAAGGTAAGAGGAATTCATTGAAACAAATTAACACAAAGGAGAGCTGAACTAAGACTATAAAGGAACTATAAACCAGAGGAACAGACTGAAGTCTAGTTTATACTTCTCCGTCTGCCGAGGTGCAGAGCCATGCAGCGTCGTTATCCGTCGACGCAAGGACTCTCCCAACAGTCACGCAATGACTGTTGGAGTAGATCAGATCCTCAGCCTTGCCAATTCCTGCAAACATGCAAATAAAAAACAAGTGGAACAGCTTCCACCTGTTCATGCCAGGACATGAAGGTGGAAAACAGGTGGAACCTATATAAAGCCGAAAATCACATCAGATCAGATTATGGTCATGTTGAGGCAGTGAGTCACTGGGGGAATAAGTGACACAATCACTGCTGTATGCCTCCATGTTTAAGATTTGGTCAACCAAAAACACTGATATAAATAATTTAAGAAAAACTCTTTTTAAACATGTTTGCCAAACATTTTCAATATCAGTGTGTGAATATGTGAGCAATAGAAAGGTGTTCACAGTATAAAGGTGTCTCAATTTAAAAATAAAAATAAAGGTTTTCATTACCATCTTATTGAAAACAGTATGTCAAAACACTGTAGAAACTGAAGTGGGTGGAGTACACTGAACAGTTCCAACTATTTATTGTGCAAGCTTGACAAACGTTTCTACTCTGTCTTGTGCTGAGTCACTGCCAGGTCAAACATTATACCCCTCTCAGTAATTTATGTAAAGCTCTTCACTGGCATTGCAGCAATCAAACTTCTAGTAACTGTTGTGTTGACTAAGTTCATGCATGTCTACTCTAGAATTCTGATGATTCATTTTTGGTGATAAGCTCCAAGTCTTTGAGGATGGAACGCCTCAATGGCAACTCCCTAATATTTAGCTCTCCAAACAGATTCTCCGTCAGATTCAACACTCTAAAACCCTGAGATTGCTTCCAGTCAGAAGAAACATATTACTAAAAATAAAAGATGATGTAAAACCTAAATCTTTCATTTTTGTGAATCACTAAGAATGGATCCTTCAGTGCTGTATGAAAAGCTGGGCGTTTTTGTGCTCCAGGGATGTATTACTGTAATAACTGATGGTTGGGTTTTACTTCCTGATGTTTATAGGATAGTTGTATTTTATCGGTCTCATTTCCTCACATAAAATTTTTTTTCGGTTGAACAGAAATAATTTCAAACCAAATCTACCAGGGGTAAGAATACCTTTGTGCTAAACTGCACCTTTGATGACTGTCTTACAGTGATATTTAACTGAATAAAATATGCACACCGACGAGGCTTATTTGTCAGATTAAAGGACCTTTTGAAAAAAACAACAACCTTTAGGCAGGTATTAAAATGCTTATTATAAAAATCTTTTTTTATGTCATATTTTCTAATCTAATTGGTAAAGCAGTGTTTTATTAGCTGTAATCAGAAAATCATCAATATTAAGAGAAATAACATTAGTCTGGGTGAAATCAGTCTATATAATGTGTTTCATGTAGTGATGGAGTTACTGAAATAAATGATCTTATTACTAATATTCAAATTGTTCAGCTTCTTTTATTCTTCAGTAAAGCAAGGCCTGGTCTTCGGTAGCAGTCGTAAACAAAACTTTATTTCTTTGAATGCCACGAGAAAGAATGTTAACTAAATCAGGGTCCAATTTGATAAAAAGAATTATGTGACTATATTTGCTCTTTTGATCAGAATTTTAAGGATAACAAACATAAAGCCATGGATGTTTCAGTTTAAGAATTCAGCATTGCTTGGTGTCAATGATGAATGCAAAATCCATTCCATCAATCTTTTTAGTTATTTATGTTGGGTTGAGTGTGAATGCAGATTTGCTTGTCTCCTCACCTTTTTCCTGCAGGGTGTGACAGACAGGTGCTGGATCAGCTCGCAGTCCCTCCAACGTTTCCAGTCTCGGGTTCTCCAAAGCTCTCCTTGTTGTTGAACCTTCCTCTGATCAGTGTTTTCTTATTACCTGGGAGCACAGCTCCATGCCGTTCCTTTGACTGCACGGACTCTCCGCTACCCACCTTTCTGTCCACCCTGAATGCCTGGTGTCCCTCTGTCACCAATTACAAAAGGAATTAACTAGTGCTGGGGGACATAAAAGGTATAAGGTAGAAATGATATAGATTTAGCCAAAGGTAGAGATTTTGACGATACCGGCCTACCGCGATTGCGCATTTTGATGATGTCATCAAGGAGGATAAATACTGATATTCTGTGTTCGCCTTTACACTACATATTGCAAGTTTGAATTTAGTTGTTTTCCATTTAACAAGGGAAAAAAACTGCATTTTTGGAAAAAAAGATTAAAAAAAATTTTTTAATGCATTATGTAAAACGCATGTTCTTTAAATGGTATTCTGAACTTTTTTTGTAGTAGTTCTGCTGCAATGTATCTGAAAAGTGAGAAATTTCATAAACTGTGGCTCCATGGCACTGACTGCCAGTCACACACTCAGGATCCACCCACCCTCCTCTGATCAGCTCCAGCTCCAGTTGCCCAGTAAGAATTCTGACCCAGATTCAGTTATACAATTCAAGATTTTGTTTGAATCGTCCTTTTCTTACATATACCTTCATCTTCCGGTGATTCCATCTCCTGAAGTTCCTCTCCATCCCCTCTCTCTCAAGATACTACTTTCAACAATCTTTAAAACTTTAATCTGATTCTGTTGTGCGTGGGTTGTGTTCGCTCCAGAATCACTCTAAAAATATGACAGTTAATGAACTAGTGTCTTTTTCTTGGAAAATCCAATGGAAAAGACCATTAACAATGAAACAAAATTTAGGAAGTTTATTCACAGAAATGGATGAATGTTGTCTTCTTTCTGCTGAGAACGCAGAAGGACATGGTTTGCTGCTGGGTTTTTTTATTCTTTCTAGTCCTTGTGCTCAGAGGGGTGGACCAGAAGAGGATAGACAGGCGAGTTGGATCCAGATAAGCAAAATCCTTAGCAGTAGAGGATCCTTAGCATAACATGATTATGTCAACGGGAAGTGTTCCAGGAAGAACGCCTGAAAGTTCCCAAAAAATAACCAAAGACTTGGTTATTTTCATGCATCATTTACTTAGTAAGAATGCTTGAACACGTAATGACAGTTATAAGACACGCATTCCTTATCGAAAAAGGAAAGAAAGCCTGAATTTCTGATGCTATCAGTGTGAGAGCAACTTAACATCAAAAACATGTTTTCTGGTGTTTCTGTAATCAAAAGCAGCTCTTATCTTCCTTGTGGTAAATCTTAAATGGTCTCAGAGATCGGCTTTTACATACAGAAAAACAAAACTTGGGGTAGTGCGCTGACAGAGTTTTGTAAGTAATGTCACTTAGTGGTTTTCATGCCATGTGAACTAAAACTGAACATCTAAAACCACCACATCTAAAAACACTACCTGCAGAACTTGAGGCTCATAGCAGCCGTCTGGTGAAACCACAAGTTTCTGATGAAATGGAGATGCATGTACTTCTCAGAAAGCTGGTACACAAGTGCTGCAAGCTGATGTTTCAATTATAGGCATTTTATGCTCAAGCTGCCAAAAGACGAAGCAAACTGACCAGCCTTGCTTTCTCTAGACACAGTATTGAAAGTCAGTTTGAAATGTGCAGTTTTGTTTTACTGGGGGAGTCGAGGAGGGTCAGAAAACCGTTCAGTGTCTGGTGTTGCACCATTTTCCTCATGCAGTGCAATGCATATAGTTGATCAGGTTGATTGTTGCCTGTGGAATGTTGGTCCACTCCTCTTCAATGGCTGTGCACAGTTGCTGAATATTGGCAGGAACTGAAAGACGCTGTCGTATACGCCTAACCTACATCGGACAGTAAGACATAACCAACGTAATTAAAAATTGTCCCGGTGAAAAGCTTAAAATAGTCAGCCCGATGTGCTTCTCCTCTAACCTTGTAAATATATAGCTTTCTAAAAAATTCTTATTTTGAAAAAAAGGTATTTCATTGTAATTATAATAATAATAATAGTTGCATGCTCAATTCCGCCCCCATAACTGGCGGTTTGCTTTTCCTCTTAGCAGCACCAGAACTTTGTAAACTTCTGCTATGAGGAGATTTTTCAGCAGCAGAACACACAAAACACACGTGAAAACATCTGAAAGAAACAAAGACTCCTGAGAGTCTGAATTAATAACGGTATTGTGTGCGTCAGACCCGCTGTGTTTAACCCTAAAGAGAGTTTAATTCAGTGTGTCATATTCAAAATTATTATAGATCTTAATGCTTAAATAATGATGTTTATATAGCCTTAAAAATACTTCATCAAGACTGCTGAGCAGGGGGGTATCTAGGAAGTTTTCAAAGAGGGCCAAATGGGGGCCAGTGATGATCTTGGTTTGACATAAGGGGGCGGGGCCTAGACTGAGTCAGAGACATCATACTCAAATGAAGCTTAAAGATTCATGTAAACATAAATATATAAAACACATAAATAATTCTAACTTATTAAAGCTATTTCTCTGTCTTAATTTATCCATCCATCCATTATCTGTACCCGTCCATCCTTTGTAGGATTACAGGGGGTATGGTGCCTGTCTCCAGCAGTCACAGGGCAGGAGGCGGGGAGTACATCTGCATTGAAAAAATAATTATTCAGACTAAATTTAAGGAGCAAAAATCTTTACACACACACACATATATATATATATATATATATATATATATATATATATATATATATATATATATATATATATATATATATATATATATATATATATATATATATATATATATATATATATATATTGACACCCAGAGGCATCTGAATCTTCTCCTCCTGTCAAGAAAACAGCCTTGGCTGAACTGTTTGGTGACCTCTTCAAGAATCAGGTGGGAAACAACCTTACTTTGCGGTTGGTGAAGGATGGGGTTACCTCATACAGGGCAGTGAGCTGCATAATTGAAAGATTGCATTGGTAAAGACCCATTTATACACGTTATAAGCAAAACAAAAGTTTTTTGGGGGTTTAGCTACTCTTTAAGGACCCCTATTACCTCCTCTGCCACTCTCACATCCTGGCCAGATAACATGGTTATATCTTTAATCTTCTTGAGGGCCTTTTCTGTCAGTTCTGAGTACACTGCTGCTTGCTGCATAAGGTACCTCTCCAGCATATCATAGCTGGAGTTCCAGCGGGTGGTGACATTATGGATAAGGGTGTGTTTTGGTATATTATGCATCTCCTGCTTGCTCCCCAATGTGTGTGCAGCTGTTGAACTACAGTGCGAGAAAGACACAACCCCTCTGACTCTACCTAGCACTCTGGACACCTGGTTGAGTCCTGTTTCTTTCTGTGCCGCTAAATTAATTGTGTGTGCAAAACATCCAATTTGGAGGCCAAGTCCAGCTTCAGTGACTGCGCTGACAATATTTCTAGCATTGTCTGTTGTGACAGGAATTGTAGTCCCTGGCGTCTATAACTTCCACTACAGCACTGCCTTCTTAAGTCCCTCTGCCAGATTTGTGCTTGTGTGCTGTTCATAAATGGGGCGGGTTTGCAGAACATGGCTTACCATGTCCCACTCAGGACTGATGTGATGGGCAGTTACTGTAATGTAGCTCTCAGTAGCTCTGGATGTCCATCCATCTGTCGTGAGTGCTACAGTAGATGCCTTGGACAAGTCATGGCCAACAGCAGATTTTGCTTGTTCATGAAGGGCTGGTATGACTCCATCTGAAATGCAAACGCGAAGGAATTTCCTACCGGGGGTCAATCACCTTCAATACCTTCATGTGTTTAAAACACCGGAGTATGGTCGCAGATCCTCCATTATAAAAATACCAATGGCATTAGTAATAGCTTAAGCCCGATCTGAATTACTGGCAAAAGGCTCTTTAAATTCTAAAGGTAGCTGCGTTGTCACTGTGCTGGTTTTTTTCCTTACAGCAGCAATATTCACATTCGCGTGGTGCCGTTTCAAATGCGTTATGAGGTTTGACGTGTTGCCAGAAACACACCCAATTGCTGTTGAAGAATGTTGGCACACTCCTCTCGTCTTATATACTTCTCTTTGTCTGTTGTTGTATTTCACTGGGAAACCAAAGTGTTTCCAAACAGGAGACCTTAAAGATAAGGGAGGGTCTTCAAGCTCCGGCTTCTTGTTTGCTTCAGCTATGACGTGCTAGAGGAAAAAAAAAAAACTCACGTGGGATTCCGGCGGTGCTGACTACAAACTTCTAGTCTGCCACTTGAGATGTCCGTGTGGGAACTTAGATTAGAAGTATGTTCATGCAAAACAAGCCTGTTAACTAGCTACTGTTAAACATTCTAATGGGATTGGTAAACATCTGCACTGTACCGACAGCCCTGTACTGAAAAGGAACACTACTAATTTGATGCATAGCAATCTCACTGTTGTAACATTCATGTGGTCTTAGTCCCACATTTGCTGGGTGGGGATCTGGTCACCTACACACATGGTGTCTGCCATCTACCCTGAACAGTGAAAATCGGGATTCATATGTGAACAGAACGCCTCTCCAATATGCCAGACACCATCAAATGTGAGCATTTGCCCACTCAGGGCTGTTACGACAACGAACTGCAGTCGGGTCCAGACCCCCGTGAGGATTACAAGCATGAAGGAGAGCTTCCCTGACATGGTTTCTGACCATTTGTGCAGAAATTATTTTGTTATGCAAACCAATTGTTGCAGCAGCTGTCCAGGTGGCTGGTCTTAAGATGATCATGGAGGTGAACATGCTGGATGTGGAGGTCCTGGGCTTATGTGGTTACACGTGGTCTGTGGTTGTGAGGCCTGTTGGATGTACTGCCAAATTCTCTGAAACACCTTTGGAGACTGCTTATGGTAGAGAAATGAACATTAATTTCACTGGCAAAAGCTCTGGTAGACATTCCTGCTGTCAGCATGCCAATTGCACACTCCCTCAAATGTTGCAACATCTATGGCATTGTGCTGTGTGATCAAACTGCAGTTTTCAGAGTGGACTTTTATTGTGGCCAGTCTAAGACACACCTGTGCAATATTCATGCTGTCTAATCAGCACCTTGATATGCCACACCTGTAAAATGGGATGGATTTCTGTACACAGACTGTTTGACCTGCTCCCCTCAGGCAGGAGGCTCCGGTCCATTCAGACCAGAACCTCTCGCCATAAGAACAGTTTCTTCCCCTCTGCTGTTGGAGGCAGCAGGACAGTAACCCTAAGACTGTTCCCACCACCCGCTCAGTTACATGACCCATATTGTGGTTTTTTGCACCTGTCTGATTTGCACCGATCGTTACCTGCACTCATGTATATAACAATCTGTTTAGCATATTATATTTTTATTTAAGTGTTTGTCTGTTTGTTCTTGTATGTTTGCACAAAGTAATGCAGCAATTTCCTAATGTTGTAAACCTACCCAACATTTGGCAATAAAACCCTTTCTGATTCTGATTCTGATTATCTTGGCAAAAGAAAAGTGCTCCCTAACACAAATTTAGACAGATTTGTGAACAACATTTGAGTGTAATGGGTCTTTTGTGTACATTTTACAGATCTTGGAGTTCAGCTCATAAATAATGGAAGCAAAAAGAAAAGTGTTGCATTTATATTTTTGTTCAGTGTATAATTTGAGCTGGTGGGACCATAGCGAGGGTAAACAGGAGGGGCCCCAGGATGGATCTCAGGGGCACCCCACATGTGATTTATGTCTGTTCTAATGAAAATTTGACTAAGAAGTCCTTGTTCTTTAGATAAGACTCAAACCAGCCAAGTATTGTACCAGATAGTCTGACCCAGCTCTCCAGTTGTTTCAACACTATTTCATAGTGATAGTTAACAGTGTCAAATGCTGCAGTGAGATCCAACAGCACCAGCACTATGGTTCTACCACAGTCTATTTATGCGGATGTCATTGAACACTTTGATGTGTGTAGTTTCAGTGCTGTGGTGCACATAAACACCAGACGGAAAAACATCAAAACAATCATTCTTAGGAAAAGGATCATTCTTAGGAAGCTATTTAACTGTTGAAACTGTTTTTTCAATAATTGTACTTTAATAAACCTACTTTGCTACTTCCTTCTTCTACTACTCTCCAATTGTATTATTATTTATAATTTCAACTGTTAACTTTATGTTTTTGCACACTGTTTTACTTTCCATATAATCTACACCTGATCTGGTGTTCTGCTCAGCTGTGATGCCTTGTTGGAGGGAGTCATTGCCTGGGATGATGCTCCCAGTAACTGAACGCTTTCCCTCACCTGTTATCAACTTTTTACTTCCCTTAATATAGAAAGTACTCTTACATCAGTTCTGTTCTTTTCATGTCTCTACTTTGTCTTCTCAAACCCCCAGTTGTTTGTGACAGATGTTCGATCGTACTGAGCCAGGTTCTGGTTCTGCTGGAGGTTTTTTTCTCCACTATCAATACATAGTTGCTCAGTATGAGGGATTGCTGTCAAGTCAGTGACACAACACGTCCGACTGTTGTCATGGGAAACCATGTCTGATTTCTCTAAAACAAGGATGAGACTGATCTGTGTTTTCTTGCATTTTATTAAGCAGCTTGTCCAGTCTTATACTGCAGCCCGTGGGGTAATGCTCAACTGTCTCGCACCTGTATCATGTCCAAAGGTGTCAATTAACAAAGTACAAATATTTTGTTGCCTTACTTAAGTAGAAATTTGGGGCATTTATACTTCACTGGAGTAATTATCTATTGCCCTACTTTTTACTTCTACTCCTTACATTTTCACGCAATTATCTGTACTTTCTACTCCTTACATTTTAAAAATAGCCTCGTTACTCCTGTTTCATTTAGTCTTTTATTAAAAAGAAACACACATAAAAAACTATGACTGTGGTTTGATAATAGTTTTAAACATCTACCATTCTGACACCCTGCTTGTATGCGATCCATTGCATAGTGTGCACACAGGGGTCGCGTTAACCGAATATCATCCATATTCGTCCGTTTTTTTAGAACGGTGACGGAAAATTCTGAAGGCCACTTGTCATTTTGACAGATTACAATTCATACTTCATTTGGTGCAGACCCGCGGACATTTTTGTAACATATCCTATGTGGCATAACATGTAATCATCTAGACAGGAGACGTGAGAAGCTCATATGTCTTTTATTCCCACACTCTGCCTAGTACACATACAGTCCGTCCCCCTTGTCTGTCCTACCTCGACCGACACACCTTAGTTCCTACTACATATTCACTCCTGCTACATCCCGCTCCTTTAGCTGATCGTTCACCTTTCTCAAGAGTTTCTTTATTTTTATTTTTTTAAAGTGTTTATAACCAAATAGTGAACATGAAAAGGTAAACAGAAGTACATAACATTCTTTTAACCAGTATTACTTTTCATTATTATTATTATTATTTTTTTATATATTTTTTTAGGGGTCAGGGTAGACTACCTGAGTCCCCAAAGCTGTGCAGGGTTTATTCCTTTGAAACAAACGACAGCTTTCTAGCTACAAGTCAAGTCTGTTTGGTGCTCGAGTGACTCGGTGTGGCCTGGTCACCCTGGGAGTCTCTGGAATAACCCTGATGTGAGATCGATTTCTTCTGAGGCTTCCAGAGGGTAGGTCTATGTTATAAGACCTCGGCGTCTGAACGGGTCCACTGATTGTCCCAGGATCTTTCATGCTCCTCACCCAAACCTTCTGGCCTGGTCGGAGTTCTTGTCTTGTCTTTGTTTTGTGACTTTTTTTGAACCAGAAAGCTTGTGTCTCTTTTATCTCTTGATCCTTTCTTCGGAAGGCCTGAAGGTCAGACCATCCTGGCTTAAGCTTCTCCTGACTGAAAGGCAGTGGTGTCCTGATGTTACGGCCCATCAGTAGCTGTGCAGGGGATGAGCCATGCGACAAGGGGGTGGCCCTGTAAGCCATGAGAGCCCTGTACGGCTCCTCCCCCTTCTTCAAGAGAGATTTTACCGTTTTAACAGCCCTCTCAGCCTCCCCATTACTTTCCGGGTACTGGGGGCTGCTAGTCTTGTGGGTGAAGTCATAATCTCTGGCAAAAGCTGTAAATTCCGCTGAAGAAAACTGGGGACCGTTGTCTCCATGCCGTGCGAAGATGGATTTGAGTTTTTCCATCACTTGGGCTGTGGTGGTGGAGGTGAGCCTAGCCACTTCAATATAACGTGAAAAGTAATCAATGACTACCAGGTACATGGCATTGGTCCAGTAAAATAGGTCTGCTGCCACCCGCTGCCATGGCCCCTTAGGCAATGGTGTTGTTAACAGTGGCTCTGGTGGATTATAAGCCTGTATTGCACAAGTCACACAATTTTCCACTTTCTGTTTTATCTGTTTAGTCAATCCAATCCAATCCACCATACTGACTGCTGTGCTCTGTGCACACTTTGTCATGCCTTGGTGACCTTCGTGTAACTTGTTCAAAATCTCGTCTTGCATGGTGACAGGGATGACAAGTCGATCACCTTTCATCAGCAGTCCATCTGCATCCAGCAGGTCCTGGTGGTACTGCCAGTAGGGCTGGAGTTGAGATGGAAGAGCTTTCCTGTTCCCGGGCCAACCACTTGCCACCATGTGTTTCAGTCTGCTCCAGGCGTCTTCATTGTCTTGTGCCGTCCTGATCTTCCCCAGTCTCTGCACCGATGCTGGCACCTGCTCCATTATGAGGCTGATGGATGCATCCATGTCCTGTTCCAGCTGACTGTGCTCTGGCATGTGCCACGTTGGGATCGGCAGCCTGAACAGTGCGTCAGCCGTGACCAGGTTCTTCCCAGGAACGTGTTCAATCCTGTACGTGAAGCGAAGCAGACGTAATCTGAATCTCAGTATGCGAGGTGGCAGGTCATCGAGTGCTCTGCTTCCTAGCAGGGAGACAAGAGGCCCCGAACCGTATCAGATTAAGCAAGGTGTCACTGTCTGCCACGCCCCGGATTTGTTTGTATCAGAAAGTCCATGCCCACCAAGTATGACTGAAAATATTTGCATGCCCATGTCAGTGCAAGTGCTTCCTTTTCTATTTGGGCATGTCTGCTCTCCATGTCTGACATGCTGCGTGATATGAATGCAACTGGGCGCCATTCTCCTGATGGCTGCCTCTGAGACAAAGCTCCTCCTAGCCCAAAGGAGGAAGCATCTGCAGCGACTTTTGTCCCTCTGTTCACGCAATACTGCGCCAGGATTGTGGGTGAGCTCAGTTCTTTACGCAGCTCGTCAAAAGCTCTCTGCTGTGAAGCCCCCCACAACCACTCATTGTCTGTCTTTAGCAGGTCTCAAAGGGGCTGTGTGAGCTTTGCAATGCGAGGAGAGAACTTTCTGACATATTTCACCATGCCCACAAGTCTTTTGACATCTGGTGCATCCTTGGGCACAGGCATCTCTCTTATCGCCCAAATTTTTTCCGGGTCTGCCTCAATGCCCTGGGCACCAACGATGTGGCCCAGGAACTTGACTTTGTCAAGAGCAAACTGACATTTTTCATTGTTAAGTGTCAGGTCCTCTTCCTGGAGCCGCTGTAACACTTTGTGCAGCCTGTAATCATGTTGTTCTCTGGTCACCCCGAAGACAAGGATATCATCTGCATGACACACTGTCCCTTCTAGTCCTGTCAGCATCTGTGTTAGACGCTTTTGGAAGTGTTCAGGTGTGGAGGAAATCCTGAATGGGAGCCGTTTGTAACAGTATCTCCCAAAAAGGGTGATGAATGCCGTCAATGGGACTGACTCTAGGTGCAGGGGTATCTGCCAGAATCCAGCTGTGGCGTCCAGCTTTCTAAAAACTGTTGCTCCTGTGAGTTTGTCCAAAGTTTCATCTACTGCTGGGAGAATGTGTCTTTCGTAAGAGATATACTCATTCAGATGGGTCATATCGGAGCATATTCTGATTTTTCCACTTGGCTTAGGTGTCACCACCATTCATGCCCACCAATCTGTGGGCTCCTCTATTGACATAACTATTCCCATGTTCACCATTCTGTCAAGTTCTGCTTTTACTTTGTCATACAATGGCAGAGGTACCCATCGTGGCAGTGACAATGCGTAGGGCTTGGAATTCCTCCTTCAGCTTGATTTTATACTGTCCTTTCAGGCAGCCCAGCCCTGTAAAGACATTGTGGTACTTTTCATGTCAGCTTGCAGGTCTCTGCTGACAGTGTCGACAAGATGCATTAGCTACAGGTCTGCGATAGCTGTAAACTCAAGTAAAGGAGTAACGAGTTTCTGCACCACATACATTGGTTGTGTTGTAGTCCTGCCCTTATATTCCATGACCCCATCGAACTGACCTTTCACCTTTAGGGGTTCACTGCTGGGCCCACACAATGGATCACAAGTTGGAGTGTCCAACTTGAAGGAAATGTCTTGACCATTCACTTTAATGATCTTTTTCCACGTCTTGGGTTTATTCCCTGCGGATACTGCCCCCAGGAAAAGAGTACTGTCACTCTCTTCTTCGAGTACTGCACCCACTCTGCCTGATCGACAAACAACTGCAAAATGTCCTCTTTTCCTACATTTTCTGCACTCTGCTTCTCGTGCTGCACAATTATTCAGGGAGTGAGCTGGTGCTTTCCCACATCTTCCCCAGCTTTTTGGTCCTTTCTGTAAAGCTGTCTGGCCATTTCCATAGGATAACTTTCCTGTCTGGTATCCTTTGTGAAACTTCTTTTTAAATTTGAGCAAGTCCACATTTGCCTCTTTCTGTTCTGTGGTATGTGCCTCTCGCACAATAGGTTGCTGCCTTTAAATGTCCTCTTGTTGTCTTATTGCAGTTACTGATTTTTCTAGGGTCAGTTCACTGTCCATCTGTAGTTTTTCTGACAAGCCATGATGCCTAATACCCACCACTAACCTGTCTCGGATCATTTCATCCTGCAGTGGGCCGTATTGACAGTGCTCTGCTAGTTTATAAACTGCAGTAATGAAGGCCTCTGTTGATTCTAATGGCTCTTGGCTTCTTTTATTGAAACGAGCTCTTTCGTATATTATGTTATATTTGCAGATGAAATGTTTGTCAAAAGCCTCTTTTACTGGCTTGTATTTCTTAATGTCTGGCGCACTTAAACCCAGTGTGGCCAAAATGTCATCAGCTTTATCACCCATATTGTAAATCAAGGAGTTAACTTGACATTCCTCTCCCTTACTGTTCAGTCCGGCTGCAATCCGGAACCTTTCAAATCGACGAATCCAGTTGGGCCAGTTGGAAAAATCTGAGAAGTCAAAGTTTTCCGGTGGGTTTATGGAGAAGAAGGAGTCCATGTTTATTTTTGTTTTTTCTTCTTCTTTGTTTTGCTTTCAGACTGCTTCTCTGTATTACGCCGACACGCAAACTAGCCGCTGCACTCAGTTTCTAACTGCCAGCTTGCATTAGCTTAGCTTGGACCGGCGCTCCCGTAATGTCGTGTATTTACCCGTATTTCGCCCGACAACTTCTTCTGGAGTACAACAGCGGATGAGACGGGATTCAGCGCACTTCTGACACCATGTAACATGTCCTATGTGGCATTGCATGTAATCATCTGGACAGGAGACGAGAGAAGCTCATATGTCTTTTATTCCCACACTCTGCCTAGTACACATACAGTCCGTAGGTCACACCCGATGACTTAAAAATGCCGATTTCTTTTAATTGTAGTTGACCTTTGGCTGTGTATTACACAATCCATTTCACATTCCAGCCAGGACAAAGCAGACGCATGTTGCAGAGTTCAAAGATGTAGGTGTTACAGACTAAGGCAAATCCAATATTACAATACTTATAGGCAACTAGTTATCATAAGTTATCATATCTTCCACTCCCTGAAACACTAATTAATGCTCAATAGTCCACATATGGTTGTTTAATGTATTTGCATTGCACTAAAATGCATATATTTTAATGGACATATATGCAGCTGAAACAGGTAGCCAAGTGTATTCCAAATGTTTCAATATTAAAATTATTATATAACATTATAATCATTATGGCCTTAAGTAAAAGTTTTTTGGGGGGAGGTATGGCTTAAACTTTATACTTTATTGTCATTTTTTAAAATTACATTACTTTTACTTTTCTACTTTAAGTAATTTTGAATCGTCTTTTCTTATTTACTTTTACTTGAGTAAAAACACTTGAGTTGATACTTCAACTTCTACAGAAGTCTTTAAACCCTAGTATCTATACTTCTACTTCAGTATTGGATGTGAATATTTTTGACACTACTGATCATACCTGACTTTTCTGAAAGCAGCTTCTGCCTCTAGCACTCACAATGTTATGGGTTCATAACAAGGTTAATCAAAACACTTCTTACTGCACTGGAAGGAACAAGGTGAAAGGCCTCCTCACTGACGTCTAATGAGTATTATGATTATTATGCCATATTCCTAGATATATTTACGAATATGTAATTAATCAATTATCTCACATAACCTTGAAATAAACCTGTAAGAGTCCCCTCTTTTCTTTCACTACAGTAATGCCACGCCCGCTCAGGTTCTGAGGAGTAGAGAAGACGATGGCGGATCAACACCTGTGTGCTGTAGCGGGTTGCAATGCTAAGAAGAAGAATATTATTAGCTTTCATACTTTACCAAAACCATCTGCAGTGAGAGAGAAATTGATTAAGTTTCTTGGTTACAGCAAGATTAAAAACTGCACATTGGTTTGCAGCACTAGTGTCGCCTGGCCTGGGCATTCCCGGCTCTAGCCCAGCACATTTCTCCTCAAGCCCCGAATGTTTTTTTTCACCCCAGAATGAAAAAGTTTACATTAACTGAGGCGCCCTATGACATTAACAAAGAAGGTTGTTTTGTAATTTCCTGGATCGTGAATGCAACAGAGGCAAGACGGTGTGACCGATCAGAGAGGAATTGTGCGGGGGAATCTTCCGTGTCTTATTGGCTGACAGCCCGGTGTTTAATATAACATCTAGAGTGGTCCTGACAGAAAATGAACATCAGACGATTTTTGACATAAATAAGAGGGACAATTCTTTAGTTGTGATGGTTGGCAGTGGGCGGCAAAACTCTGGGGCAACACATAAAACAGGTAAACAAACAATTTATATACTTTATGTCTTCAAATTATATGAACTTTAGGCAGATTCACAGCAGTGTTTGTATAAACATGTCAGTTGGACAAAATCTGACATTTTGGACCGACATGCGTTGGTCTGCGCATCCCCTTTGATCTGTGTCTCACTATGGCTCCTCATCGCCCCAGAGTGCTCATTGCAACCTTTTCCCGGCCTGTAACTCGCCTCATGCTTTTAGCACCACTACACCTTTCTGCATAAAGCTCTAAACAGAGACTTTTCTAAGAGTTTGAATTAATAACTGTATTTATTAATGTGGGTCAGACCCGCTGTGTTTAACCCTAAAGTAAGTCTAATTCTGTACGTCGTAATTAAAATGATTATAGGTAATAATTTTGTTGGATTAATAGGTTTATATAATGTTTATATAAGCCTAAAATACTTCATTAAGACTGGTGAGCAGGGGTGTATCCAGGAAGTTTTAAAGAGGGCTAAATCATCACAGGCCCCTCAATGGGCGGGGCCTAGACTGAGTGACAAACATCACAACATGGGTGTTTAAAGATTGATGTAAATATAAATCCATCCATTTTGTGTACCCGTTGTTCCTATGCAGGGTTGCGGGAGGGGGGTCTGGTGCCTCTCCAGCTGTCATGGGGCAAGAGGTGGGGTTTACCCAAAAATAAACTTAAACTGGCGACCTGTCCAGGTCGCCAGTTTAAGTTTATTTTTTGCTGTCTGAAGGTTAGCATTACGTCAGCTATTTATGTTTCAACAGCCAGTGCTGCATGCTGCTGTGTTGAAGCGATGTAGATTATAATATAAAGTACTGCCGCCCTTCTGAAGCTATGTCCCAGAAAATGGCACAGGTTTTGTGATTTTAGCATAATCATAATTTAAAGACCACTGAGAACATTTTAAAATAGCTCAAAAAGATGATCAGAGTGGGTCTTTAAGGAGAGTCAAAAATCGAATAAAATCCATACCCGCTAGGCAGAACCAAACCATTTTAAAAGAATAAAAATGGACTTCAGAACTCTAATCGCTGGCTGTCTCACAGAAAGTATATTGCCCATCCAGGAGCATAAGTCAACAATCCATTTTTGGACATATAAATATTATTTGGGGTGAAAGGACTATCTCATAATCTGGGCTTTCAATCGAAGCCAAAGTGTAAGAAGGAACATTGTAAATACATTTATTTCAGTTATCAATTATTTTGCTATGCTTATGGAAAAGTAGGCTACTGTGTGCAAAATTATATTGAAATGTGAAGATTCAACTTTGTATTTACATGCTTAAAAACTCATGGTCTGCACTCCTGAGCAGAGTGTGACAGCCTCATGACTAGTGGAAAATACCAGGGATGTGGAGGAACAACCTCTCATGATGTATAAATGTGTGCTGTGATGATATACAGTGGTTTGCAAAAGTATTTGGCCCCCTTGAACTTTTCCACATTTTGTCACATTACAGCCACAAACATGAAGCAATTTTATTGGAATTCCACGTGAAAGACCAATACAAAGTGGTGTACACATGAGAAGTGGAACGAAAATCATACATGATTCCAAAATTGTTTTACAAATAAATAACTGAAAAGTGGGGTGTGCGTAATTATTCAGCCCCCTTTGGTCTGAGTGCAGTCAGTTGCCCATAGACATTGCCTGATGAGTGCTAATGACTAAATAGAGTGCACCTGTGTGTAATCTAATGTCAGTACAAATACAGCTGCCCTGTGACGGCCTCAGAGGTTGTCTAAGAGAATGTTGGGAGCAACAACACCATGAAGTCCAAAGAACACACCAAACAGGTCAGGGATAAAGTTATTGAGAAATTTAACTGTAAACCTACCAAGACAAGGCCGTCCACCTAAACTCACAGGCCAAACAAGGAGAGCGTTGATCAGAAATGCAGCCAAGAGGCCCATGGTGACTCTGGACGAGCTGATGAGATGAGACCAAAATGGAACTTTTTGGCCAAAATGCAAAACGCTATGTGTGGCGGAAAACTAACACTGCACATCACTCTGAACACACCATCCCCACTGTCAAATATGGTGGTGGCAGCATCATGCTCTGGGGGTGCTTCTCTTCAGCAGGGACAGGGAAGCTGGTCAGAGTTGATGGGAAGATGGATGGAGCCAAATACAGGGCAATCTTGGAAGAAAACCTCTTGGAGTCTGCAAAAGACTTGAGACTGGGGCGGAGGTTCACCTTCCGGCAGGATAACGACCCTAAACATAAAGCCAGGGCAACAATGGAATGGTTTAAAACAAAACATATCCATGTGCTAGAATGGCCCAGTCAAAGTCCAGATCTAAATCCAATTGAGAATCTGTAGCAAGATCTGAAACCTGCTGTTCACAAACACTGTCCATCTAATCCGACTGAGCTGGAGCTGTTTTGCAAAGAAGAATGGGCAAGAATTTCAGTCTCTAGATGTGCAAAGCTGGTAGAGACATACCCTAAAAGACTGGCAGCTGGAATTGCAGCAAAAGGTGGTTCTACAAAGTATTGACTCTGGGGGCTGAATAATTACGCTCACCCCACCTTTCAGTTATTTATTTGTAAAAAATGTTTGGAATCATGTATGATTTTCGTTCCACTTCTCACGTGTACACCATTTTGTATTGGTCTTTCACGTGGAATTCCAATAAAATTGATTCATGTTTGTGGCTGTAATGTGACAAAATGCGGAAAAGTTCAAGGGGGCTGAAATCTTTTGCAAGCCACTGTACCTTTCAGTTAATTCTGTAATTGTACAGTTTTACTCCTTGGTGCTAGTAAAAATTCAATGAATACATTGCTGGCTTCTGGTTCTCCTTGGTGATTTGGTTATATTCTTTGTGTTACAGGTAATATGAGTTTTACCCTGACACAAAGCATTTCTCAATGGTGCACATTCAGCAATGTGTTTAAACTAAATCAGTTCTTCCCCCTTCCATAGGAAAGTCCATGCATTTGTTACCTCAAGGCTGGACTACTGTAATTCTTTACTATCAGGTAGTCCACAAAATGCCATTAAAAGCCTTCAGTTGATCCAAAATGCGGCAGCAAGAGTTCTGATGAATATTAAAAAGAGAGATCACATTTCTCCTGTTCTAGCTTTCCTTCATTGGCTCCCTGTTAAATCCAGAATAGAATTTAAGATCCTTCTTCTTACATACAAAGCCCTTAATAATCAAGCTCCATCATACATCAGAGATCTAATTGTTCATTATGTTCCTAGCAGAGCCCTTCGCTCTCAGACTGCAGGTTTACTTGTTGTTCCTAGGATTTCTAAAAGTAGAATGGGAGGCAGATCTTTTAGTTATCAGGCTCCTCTCCTGTGGAACCAGCTCCCAGCTTTAGTCCGTGAGGCAGACACTCTGTTTACTTTTAAGGCCAGGCTTAAAACTTTCCTTTTTGATAAAGCTTATAGTTGGAGTGGCTTAGGTCATCCTGAGCTATCTCTGTAGTTATGCTGCTATAGGCTTAGACTGCTGGAGGACAGACTTACCAATTTTCTTCACTCTGCTACTTCCTTTTCTCCTACGACTCTCCAGTTGTATTACAGTACATTCTTCTATTTCGACTGTTAACTTTTTTTTCTCTCAGTGTTTTTCTCTCCATAGAAGATATACCTGGTCTGGTATCCTGCTTGGCTGCAATGCCCTGTTGGACGGGGGGCATCGACTGGGATGATCCTCCCAGTAACTGAACCTCCACTGTGTCCTGTTATCAACTTTTTACTTTCTGTAACATAGAAAGTTCTCTTATATCAGATCTTCTGTTCCTTCTGTGTTTCTGCTCTGTCTTCTCAAACCCCCAGACGGTCGTGGCAGATGGCCGCTCCTACTGAGCCTGGTTCTGTTGGAGGTTTCTTCCTGTTAAAGGGGAGTTTTTCCTCTCCACCGTCGCTACATGCTTGATCAGTATCAGGGATTGCTGAAGGATTGCTGTGGTTGGCAAGTCTGCATCAACGGGGCCCAACCTCACGCTAATGACTGACGCAATCTGCTGGGATTCCTTAAATAGGAAACTTTTTAACTGATTGGAATGTTTGTATAAATGTATTGAAATGACTTCTTGTTAAGTGCCTTGAGATGACATCTGTTGTGAATTGGCGCTATATAAATAAATTGAATTGAAAATTGAATTGAAATAAAATCAAAAAGAAGCAACTAGACACTGAATTAGATGTTTGTTTACCAATGATCATCAATTGTAACCTCCTTTATGATATCAGTAGTTTTGTATGGATTGTGCTTGAAATATATTTATGTCCAAGGTTTGCTCCACCTTGCCAATGATGATTGGTGGGCATAGGGACCAAAACACGTACCGAATGTGGAATCATTTTGTACTAAAAGTATAAAAAGGGAGCCATTGCACAAGACTGTTTCAATGAAATACATTTAATGTGCTGGAACATAATATATATGAGCCGTATCACAGAACATGGATTTACATAGACTTGCCAATTCTAAAGTGTGTTAGAAATCAGCCTACAGTTGATGTGGAAAAAATATTTCTGGATCTAAAGTCTATGATATTGATCTAATAATTTTATCACAGTAATGATTAGAGTCAGGGAAGAGGCCTTTCAGCCACTCTGATCTAACTGCTGACTCCTCAGGAGACATAACATCAACGGGACTGAAGGCAGAAGCTGCTGGCAGAGTGGGCAGATATGAGCTCGGTGCAAGAGAATTCGAGCGTTGGCCCAGTCGGGCTCATGTTTAAGACTGGCCGTAATAAAATACGAAAATTGCCGATGCAGACTCCAGCCGCATTCCTCTGAAGGGAAGAAGACAGTTCTTTCCACAACACAGTATATTAGCTTGATCAGGCCCGAGCAGGAGACACAGTAGACAGAATTTATTTCCAGTTAAAGACCATTCTCAAAGGTGTGCTTGTATCACAAAGAAAGTGGGTGCTTTCTTTCTAACCGTGAATGGCAGATTCTTTGTAGTACTCATTAAGCTTAGCTGTGTCTGCTCGCCATGGAAACTCTCCGTAACATTCAGGCTGCTTTCCTTTTGCTTTTCTCATCTTCGTGTTCCTGGTTTCCTACGCAAGATGACTTCATACTAAGATACAGAACAGCGTTGACGTTTATTTCTCAGAAGGAGACAGATTATGTTGCTTCTAAATCCCCCTCAAACTCTAAAAGCTGTAGCTCTGTTTTAAAAAGTTTGCAAGAAGAAATGCACTGTTTTTAGTGTTTAAGGGTGCATTCAGACCACAAAGGTCCTTTGGTCCGCCTGTTTGGTCCGGACCCAAAGCGGACTTAATTTTTTTCATTTGGTGCGGTTCGCATTCACACTGTACATTTTGCAAGTGAACTATATTTTGTAAACACATCCACGTGTGTGACGATCGCCATTGCCATTGGACAGCAATGACTAGGGCGGCACACAGAGCGCAGACCCGGAAATGGAGGAAAACATGGAAGCTCTACGCTGCTCTGCATATTTCTGCTGTTATTGGAGCTGCAAAATCACATTGAGTGTCAAGAGCAGCTCATTCAACGCAGGTTTCGCGACACTCTGTTTCAAATTTTGGAAAGGCGTCAGGGAATGCGTGCAGTAACCCGAAGGAGACAATGTGCTCTGCGTGCCCTGACCCATGACGTGCTGGCAGCAGCGTGGCTAAATAGAAGACGAAGGAGCAGGTATGAACTTGACTTGTCTCTCAGAGTAAGTTTGTAGCATACTCTGTATACATTTAAGTAAATTAATAATGATCTTCATGTGTTTCTGTTTTGTCTTGTCACCGAATAACATGTTCAGAGCGTACACCATTTCTCACTCAACGACTTCATGAGATGGGCACCAGTCCAGCTGCAACCCTGAAAGGGTACCTGGTTATAGACAATGGTTGGATGAATAAACTTTGAAGAAATTAAAAAGTGCTCAGTGACCTTTCCATAGCTTCTGATGTTTATAACCAAACCCTGACTTAAGCTTGTCTACATATTAGATTTTCTTTGGTTTTAGAATTTCATTTGTATCTAGAGAATTGTTTTGCTGTCTTTATAGTGACAGGGACCCACAGAAGTCTTGTTTTTGCACCTATAACTGCTCTGACCAAGACTGATTAGAGATTAGATTGAGCTGAAATAATCTGTTAATACCCAGATGATGAGGCATATCAAGAAAGAGAGAGACTGAGCGGACAGAAATCGGATATGAAACATGAAAGAACGTGATATAAATCCAGAGGGATTCGTACTTTTGATTTTTCTGTTGACCAAAACAAGAGCAAACTCACAGAGTGTTTTCCAAAGTATTTGAGAAAGACACACTTAAGCTCCCATCATTAAGTTTACTTCCTGTGAGGGATGTTGCTTTTCTGCTGTCTTCATTGATTGAAATAAGGTTTTTTAAGAGTGGGAAACGGTTCACCAGCAGCTGTCTAAAGTACTCCTGGAATTTACTCCCCACAAATGTATAAAAGATTGGACTGATGCAGAAGTAAAAGTACGCCATGTTACGAGTAACTTGAAGAGCGTAACCAAGTTTCTGTTTAACCTTACAGTCATCTGTATCATCATCATGCAGGAGTTCTACAACGTTAAAAGGTGCCCAGCAGATAAAAAACAGCACTACAATGATGAAGATCAGTCTGACTGTCTTGAATTTAGTAGCTGATCTGGAAGACATGATGGTGATTGCAATCCTAATGTAACAGAAAATAATAACTGCCAGAGGGAGGATCAAGAAGACAAAAAGCTGAACATAAAATCCAGATTTGTTTAGCATTTTTACATTAATATTAGGGAGGTTTTCATACTCCTCACAGTACCCAGTGCCCAGATACCTATGGGTGTAACGAAGGAGCATCGGTCTGATACAAGCCAAACCACTGATCAGCCAGACCACTGAACAGGAAATGACTGCATATGTTTGATTCCTCATGTGTATTGCAGGCAATGAATGCACAATAGCGAGGTAACGGTCAAATGTCAGAAGAGTTAAAAAGAAGACAGAACTGTAAAAGCCCAAATAGTAGACAATGAAGACGATCTTGCACATAGCTGAGCCAAAAATCCAGTCAGAGAGCTGCATGTAGACGCCCAGAAAGGGAAGGCTGCTCATGAAGATCAGGGAGGATGCCACCAGGTTCACCAGCAAGATGTTGATCACAGTGTTCTGCTTCTCAAACCTGAAAGATAGTTTAGAGTTAATTTAGCTTGACAGTAAAAGCATGATTACATGTTGAACTTTTGTACATTTAACACCAGGATGCACATTAGTGGAGAAAGTGTATTTTTAGGAATCCTCAGATCTGGCTTTTGGTATGCATAATAAAGTTTTGGAAGTATATGGTTAAGAGATTTTTATGAAAATAATGCTAAAACTTACAAATGGAAAGTGGCAAAGCAAAGAAGGAACGAGCAGGGTAAAAACACAGGAAACTAGAAGACCTGGAGCGATGACTCAGGCAACGGAAGAATCCAGCAAAGAATGAATGAGAAACAGGAGCTTATATGCTGAGGGGCAGTTGGAAATGACATGGAAGCATGAAGAGGTAATCAGGTGTAAGTGGTGGCACCTCGGAGAGGGAGCAGGCAGAGGGAAACAGGAAATGAGGATCAGCTAGAAAGGGGAGCAGATACTGGCAGGCTAGTGGAGAAAACAATGAAAGGAGCAGGGAAGTAAACAAGCAAAACATAATATTAAACAGAAAAAAATAAACAATAACTGAGAAATCGAATCGGAGATTGATGAGGAAATATTTGTATTTAAATAACTAGTTAGAACTTGAGTACATTGCTTTTAGAACAGTGGGTCATGTTGGAAAAACAAAGCCTTCTTCGTGTGATGTTTTGATAGCAATGTATCAGACTGTAGGGACAGACGTCAGAGCAGCAAGATATGCACACGAGGCTCTGATCCTGTGAGACTGCTGCACGCTTCACTATCATGCTATCAGAGCGAGGTGGACCAGTCGTGCAGGGAGCAGACACTGGGACTGGAAGGGGACATATTGGAGAAGATTAACATTGATAGCTAAATCCAATATAATATGTTTTAGAATAGAAGGGTTGGGGAGGGTTTCAAGTCATTGTGCTGTTTTTGTGCACACTGTCCTCCGTATTGATCAATATGCTGTATTAAATATCAAAAATGCCTGAAGGATCCTCAGTTTCATCTTTGTTGAAGAAGCAATTTTTCCACAGTAGAGATGGAAAAAGAACTAATAAGAAACTGATCTAAAGAATAGAATAACTAAAACTAAGCAATAAAAAGAGATGACGAAAATGCAACATAGAAAGAACAAACAACCCCCATTCTGTTCTTTTAATTCAAACAAGACAGAAGTTGTAATATTTGGACCGAAGACTCACTATAAAAAAGAAAAAATATTAGCAATTTGAATTAATAAATGTTATTTAAACCTATTAGTTTGCAAATGTAATGTTTGATAAGGGCAAAATTCTAACAGCATTAGCTACTTTAATATGGCCACAAATTCATCTAGATTTACCCTCTACACTGCAGACTTTTCCATCAACTCCCCAGTTGGCCATCTTCGGAAGTCCAGTTAAACTGGACGGGAGTCAGAACACTGATACTCTTTACAGGAAGGGTCAGAGCAGGTTCTGCCTGCTGAGAAGACTGAGATCCTTTAGTGTGCAAGGGGCGCTTTTTTGACTTCACGGCCTCATCAGTTATATTCTGTGGTGCAGTCTTTGAAGCATATAGTTAGATGCATGACTGACAACTGTATAAAATCTTCAAAACTACAATCAATCCTCAAAGCACATAGGTGTGAGGGTGCGTGTGTGTGTGTAAGGGAGGGGGAGAGACGCTGCCAGCCGCTGCACATTACTCAAATTTGCCTATTATGTCAACATTTCAATTCTGATTGAACAGAGCTGTTTCATGTCCTTTTTTATTGTGTTTTTAAGTTCAGTCAGTAGAGTCTACTGAAACAAACTAAGTTCAAATTACTTAAACCTGTCATTTATTTGAATTTATTATGAAATCTGAGTAAACTGTAAATTTTTAATGGCCCTATCTTACTAGTTATGTGTTTGAGCTCAAACAACTTAATATCAAGTCTTTAGCGCCCCACAAAGATCTAATTCTACCGTATTTCCCAGAGGGCTTAGTGACATGTTTTTAGTACCTAAGGACCTGGAAGTGTGTTGGATTGACCTGCCCATGGGTGCGATCATTGAAATGCGTTTCTGCTGTTCAAATGTTGGTGTCATTATTGATTCCGCACAGCAATTCCCACAGCAATTGCAATATTTGTTTTGGTTGAAATAGTCCTTTTCGGAAACTTCACAATGTTGACTGTAATTTTTTTCCTAGTATGTGAATTGTGTCTTTAGCTAGCCGAAGTGCAAATATTGTGGTTTTATTAGTGAGAAGAGGGCACAGCTATTTAAACACTACTGGTTAAAACATGGAGGTTACACACGAACAGTAGCGGTTCCTTGTTTCCACCAGGTGTGTACAACATAGTCCACTGTTCTTATTCAACTACTGCTTCATTACTTAAAAAAAAACTTAGGGTAACAGGTTAACTAGATTTTTTTTTAAGTAGATTCTACTTATCAGGTTTTACTGTGTAGTTCTGTACTGACGCACAAAACATCAATGGCAATAACGGTTTCTCTCAAAGAAAAAAACCTCTGGTAAATTTTATTATATATATTCTGCTCTATATGTAGTTCATTATCGTTGAATGCGAAAAAAGGGGAATATCAGTATATTTATATTCGGTGTTCTTGAAGTTTAGCTTGATTGCTAGCACAAAGAGGGAGAGAGAGGGAGATGGAGAGGAAAATGAGAACTGCACAGAGATGGAACAAGATCCAGGTGAGAAATGCATTAGTTAAGACAGCTGTTTGCCAAAACTCATTAAAATGTCTTCACTAGTGTGTCCGATGAGTTGCTAATTTAATAAGTCATGCAGGCTTTTTATTTTTTTTTTGCACAACTAAGCTAATTAGTTATATACAGTTGAAACCAGAGAAATATATAAAGATTTTTTCCATTACTGTCAAACATCAAGTCAGTGTAAACAAACTTGTTTGTTTTAGATCAATACATTTTTACATATTTTTTGAATTTGTGAAATGTCCGAATAAAGACAGAGAGAACTGTTATGTACAAACTACTAACTCGTGGAGATCAACATTGATGTATCTAAGTAGTCAGTCTCTATATTTATTTTAGTCATCTAGTAATCTCTTTCTGATCATTCAAATAGGTCAGGAGAAATCAAAGAAGCGAGAGGATCTGTGATGATGTTTAGCAATACTATTGTCTAGTTTTAATTTTGGTTCCGAGTCCTGATTTTGAATTCCAGATACAGTTTTGGGTCATGATCAATCCTGGTGTAGCCCTGGATTTGTTCTGCCTCATTGCTTAGCTACTAATAGAATTGTATGGTTTTTAAATAGATCTTCAAGTGCACAGGACAACAAATCTTAAATGGGGAGGAAATGAGGAAGTGAGAGGAGACCAATGACCAATTAGGGGAATCAAATGCAGGAGAGAGCAGGTGGAAACAATCAACAGCTGGGAAGAGAGACATAATATTAGGAGACAGTGCCTACCCACTCCTACCATGCCTGATGACTCCTTTTCTAACAGCAAATACACCGGCGCAGGCACGCTTTAATACTGCTCATTGCAGAGCAAGATGTGCAATTGAGCGTTAAATGGAGTTCTTAAGAGGCGCTTTGCATGCCTTAACTACCTGAGAGCGGAACCACAGAAAGCATGCAACATAACCCCTGCCTGTATTGTCCTGCACAACATCGCTACTAAGCGCAATGTCCCTCTCTGTGCTGACAATGATGCACCTGAGCCCCGTGGAGACCCTGACCAACCTCCTGCATTCTGCCAGAACGAGCAAACAGGACGTGCAACAAGGGACGCAATAGTTAGACACTATTTCTGATATGGATTTGTTTTGGATTTCAAAAATCAGTGATTGCCATTCTTTGAATTTTTCTGGTTATTCTGTAATCATTGCATGCATCACTAATAAATATTTTAAAAACAAAAATATTTTCGATTGTGATGAATATATACATCAATTAGTGACAGAATAAAATATTTAGTTTTTGGTCAATTTTGACAGCTGTTTGGGGGATTATTTTATGAGGCCAAACTCTTTCTACTTTGCTGTAGGCCTATAATGAAAGGCTGAATACGTCAAAGCCTACCTAATCACTGTAGCCTGACGGATGAACAAATAAAATTAAAACCTTATGAATAAATAGGATATCTTGTAAGATACTGCATGATCCAAATATAGTATTATTTGATACTTTTTTAAAGTATTCATTACATTTTGGGAATGAAATCCACGCTGAATCCAACCTTCTGATGGGATCAGTTTAATCCAGATTTTTTGGATCAAAGTGATCCAAATGCTACAAAAAAAGTTCTGAAAAACCCAAACTAAAGGTTTGATCCGGGTAGAAACCAAGATTGGATTACGTGATCTAATCCGATTATGTAATTCGGTTTTTCTTTTGAGAAACCCATTTTCAAGATTTGATCCAATCCGTTATCCAAGATCCTAGTGGATTACTTTTGAAAAACTGGGCCCTGGTGTATAAGATGTCTGGCTCTGCCTCTGCTGAGGGACAATACACACACGCACACACCTATGCACACACACACACACACACACAGTATATATATATATATATATATATATATATATATATATATATATATATATATATATATATATATATATATATATATATATATATATATATATATATATATATATATACATACATATCATTTCTAAAAGTAGAAAAGGAGGCAGATCTTTTAGTTATTAGGCTCCTCTCCTGTTGAACCAGCTCTGATAGGGTTTCTCATTATTCCATTATTTAGCATCAAGAATTAAATTTGATGATCTTAACTGATATAAAACTGCAAGTCCATTTTCTAGTTTAAAGTTACCTAATAAGAAAAAAATCATAACATATAAAGTATTGCTTTGCTCTGTATTTTATATTTGAATGTGTGTCCCCCAAAAGCTCATAACAATCAAATTACTGTACCTATATAAGTCTCTGCTTTAACTATTTGGTTTACTCACCGATGGATGATAACCAGAACCAGCAGGTTGGTACCAACACTGAAGATAAACATGAAGTAGTAAAGGAAAGACAGATTTGCTCCCAGGCTGTTATCACCATCCCTGTAACACGGCTCAATCCCACTCCTTGTTAAAGTCTCTGGAGCATAACTAGAGTTTGTTGGTGTCATCTTTGTGCAAAATCTGTTAAAAGCAGAATTCACATTGTCAAGTTGTCAGTAAAAACTTGGAAAGTATTTTTTTATCTAGTGAGAATTAATAGAAGCAGATCAAAAAATCGATGACTTTCAGAAAAATCGGTATGAATAAAGGAAAGAGTTTTCTTACCACTTGATCAGCTGAGGAACTTCAGGTTGTGTCTCTGAAAGTCTGTCTGATGCAAAGTGTGCAGAATCATCAAACTAAAGGTGGCTCTAGAGAGGGGTCTTCACATGATAATCAAAAAAAAAAAGGGAACTCAATTAATAGGATGCATTTCAACACAGCATGTTCAAAGAGCTTCAGCAATGCCGATCATTGTCTAAGACGTTCATTACAACGGTCTGACTGTTGTCTCTGGAACATGTCTTTCTGATGGAGGCTAAATGTGCTCAAGCATACAGTGAAAACTGCAGGCTGCCTTATATGGAATTTTGTTCCGTGAAGACTGCTGCTGGGAAATGAATTGTAAATTAGTGATGTTTAAACATGACGATGCCAAATATGGAACTGTACTGTATATATGTTGTCTAGAGGCCTATGAAGGAGGCTGTGCCTAAAAATTGATGGGGATATCTGCAATTGGGCCAAGATTACTTCATCATATAGTTTTTCAAATTAGATTAAAGACTAAAGACGTGAAAACGTATTTTATTTAGGTGACAACAGACCTATTCCATAACAATAGCCACTAATAATACACCACAATATAAGATAACATGATTAAGAAGCAGGCATTATAACCCTGCAGTTGGAACTGCTTCAGGTAAGGCTGTTTGCTCAAAAGCAACAGGAGTTATTATATCAGGAAGGTTGCCAGTGATTGTAACAAGCTTATCTTTAAAGAAGAAAAACTGGAATGAACTGGCATAGTATAGCTTGTTTTGTTTAGTTATATTTGAATCATATCTTTATTTCAGGTCAGTTCAGAGTATCCATCTGCCTTCTTTTGTTAGAGATGGAAGGACAGGAGTACTTTTTTTTGTTCAAAAAAGGCAACCCAAAACCAATAGGAAAACTGAGAATGGAGTTAACAGCAGGAATGATGTGAAGCAGAGATATAAAGCATCCTTTGTTTCCCCTACTCTCCATTTTTCTTAAGAAAGGAGCATAAGAGAATAGCTTCTGCCAAAACCAACTTTCCCAATCCAAACACCACAAGTAAAGACATAGAAAAGCGAGTGAACTGGAGCTGGGCCAATGACAACATGAGGTTTCGGCTTATGTGACTTGTACAAACCAGTCGGGAATTCTGAAGAAGTAAGTACTTTTGAGATACAGGGTCAGAAAGATGGAGGCAGAAATGACAGAGAAATGAACCAGAGAGGAAGAGTAAAGCATTAGCTCAACAACAGAAAATTATAAGGAACACGAAGGAATTACAGGGTTCTATTTAGACTTGGGACAACATTACGACAAATTGCCGCTGTGAGCCACTGCTGCAAGGTGCAAGGATATGATGCCCGGCAAAGGCTTGCACAGATGGGTGCGCTGTATGTCTTGAGATTCTGGCATATCTACTTACTAAATACCAAAAAAGCCTAACAGACCACAGCCCAATCTTTGTTTAGAGGAAGATGATATATTTTTCTTCCACGACACCACTCCAATACCTTGACTTTCTTAAACCTATTTGTAACTAATCTGGAGGTCAGCTTGGGGTCGTCGTCCATGGGGAAGACACATTTCCGCCCAAGCTTCAACTTCCTAGCTGATGTCTTCAGAGTTGCTTCAATATGTCCGCATCTTTTTCTTTTCTCATGATGGCATCTATTTTGTGAAGTGCACCAGTCCGTTCTGCAGCAAAACAGTCCCACATCATGATATTGCCACCCCCATACTTCACAGTTGGAATAGTGTTCTGAGACTTCAAAGTTTCCCCCTTTTTTCCTCCAAATATTCTGTTTATCATTACGGCTGAACAGTTACATTTTTGTTTCATCAGACAACAGGATTTGTCTCCAGAAATGAATATTTCTGTCCCCATGTGCAGTTCCAAACTGTGGTCTGGCTTTTTATGGTGGCTTTGAAGCAATGGCTTTCTCCTCCCAGAGTAACCTTTAAGCTCATGGTGGTGCAGGACTGGTTTTACTGTGGATAGTGACACTGACTTACCACTTTCAGCCAGCATCTTCACAAGCTCATTTTCAGTTTTTCTGTTGTTGATTTGCACGTTTCACACCAGAAAACATTCCACTCTGGGACTCAGAATCCATCTCCTTCCTGAGCGATATGATGGTTGTACATTCCCATGTTTTTATACTTGCGTATTATTGTCTGAAAAGATGAACCTGGGATCTTCAGGCATCTTGAAAGTGCACCTTAGGATAAGCCACACATGTGGAGGTGCACAGTTCTTTTTCTGATGTCTTGCTTGATTTCTCTAGATTTTCCCATGACGTCAAAGAAAGAGGCTGTGTGTTTGCGGAGCGCCTTTATATGCATCCATGGGTATACCACCAACTCAGATTGACTCAATTAACCTATCAGAAGCTTCTTATGAAATCATCTGGAGTTTTGTTTTTGTTTAAAGACAAGCATAGTGTAGATATACTTCTGAATTTGATGAAAGTAATAAAAAAATACACAATATTACATAACATCCTGTCTCTATTTATTCTGACATTTCACAAAAACAAAAGATATGTAAAGCAAAAAAAATTTTTGTGTTTTCTTTTCTGAGGGGTATGTAAATATCTGCTTTCGACTGTAAATCTAATACAGCTTATATTTTTCCTTCGTATTATTACGAAAAAGAAAGACATAAAGAACTGTTTTGAATTCATACATTTAATGAACATGAGCAAAAGACAAATCTGCAAAATGTGCATTATCCTGACATATCTTCACATGGTGTCAGACCAGTTTCTGATTCATTTACTTCATTTTACCTACCGAAACAAATACCAGATTTTACTGTTCTATGATACAAGTTAATCAGTACACAGTCGATAGAGAAAGTAAACCCCATAAATTAGAAACATCTTGTCCAGGAGTGATGCTGAGAAACTAGTCCATGCATTTGTTACCTCAAGGCTGGACTACTGTAATTCTTTACTATCAGGTAGTCCACAAAATGCCATTAAAAGCCTTCAGTTGATCCAAAATGCAGCAGCCAGAGTTCTGATGAATATTAAAAAGTGAGATCACATTTCTCCTGTTCTAGCTTTCCTTCATTGGCTCCCTGTTAAATCCAGAATAGAATTTAAGATCCTTCTTCTTACATACAAAGCCCTTAATAATCAAGCTCCATCATACATCAGAGATCTAATTGTTCCTTATGTTCCTAACAGAGCACTTTGCTCTCAGACTGCAGGTTTACTTGTAGTTCCTAGGATTTTATAAAAGTAGAATAGGAGACAGATCTTTTAGTTATCCGGCTCCTCTCCTGTGGAACCAGCTCCCAGCTTTAGTCCGTGAGGCAGACACTCTGTTTACTTTTAAGGCCAGGCTTAAAACTTTCCTTTTTGATAAAGCTTATAGTTAGAGTGGCTAAGGTCATCCTGAGCTATCTCTGTAGTTATGCTGCTATAGGCTTAGACTGCTGGAGGACAGACTTACCAATTTTCTTCACTCTGCTACTTCCTTTTCTCCTACGACTCTCCAGTTGTATTACAGTACATTCTGCTATTTCGACTGTTAACTTTTTTTTCTCTCAGTGTTTTTCTCTCAATAGAAGATATACCTGGTCTGGTATCCTGCTTGGCTGCAATGCCCTGTTGGACGGGGGGCATCGACTGGGATGATCCTCTCAGTAACTGAACATCCACTGTGTCCTGTTATCAACTTTTTACTTTCTGTAACATAGAAAGTACTCTTATATCAGATCTTCTGTTCCTTCTGTGTCTCTGCTCTGTCTTCTCAAACCCCCAGACGGTCGTGGCAGATGGCCGCTCCTACTGAGCCTGGTTCTGTTGGAGGTTTCTTCCTGTTAAAGGGGAGTTTTTCCTCTCCACCGTCGCTACATGCTTGCTCAGTATGAGGGATTGCTGAAGGATTGCTGTGGTTGGAAAATCTGCCCAACCTCACGCCAATGACTGACGCAATCTGCTGGGATTCCTTAAATAGGAAACTTTTTAACTGATTGGAATGTTTGTATAATTGTATTGAAATGACTTCTTGTTAAGTGCCTTGAGATGACATCTGTTGTAAATTGGCGCTATATAAATAAACTGAATTGAATTGAAATAAACATCTTAATCATCGGCTAGTTTTGGGTGCTATCTATTTTTTTTGATAACATTAAGTCTGTTTAATAATATCAGAGTATATAGTACAACTGTCTACCTTGAAGGATGTGTAATGTGTTAGAATAGAATAGAAATTCCCACATACCAGAAGCAAAGTGACAAATCCACACAATGATAAAAGTATAAAATGTAAAAAAATAATAATTACATGTGTTATAAATTTATCATAGTACAGATGCAACCGACACTACCTCAGAATGTGTGCGTATATACAAGCCACAAGCAAGATGTAATGTTCCTGTTTGTTGCTGCTTTCTAATAGATCTTTTTGATTGGTACTACATTATAGAAAAAAGCATTCTAAGCAACACATGACTACAAATCACCTAGGCATAGAGTTTATGAGATTATAGTAATGAATGACTATTGTCACTGTACAGGTAAGGTTAAAAAATGAGCTTGTTAACTGAATGTTATTAGAATTTAGCGTAGAGTATGTTGTCATGATCAGGTCTGAGCAGCAGACACAGCAGGCTACAGACTTCCCAGCTAAAGATCCAATCCAAAGGTGTCCTTGTGTGTTACTCAGGTAAAGTGGCTGTTGGATATCTGCCTTGACTCACACCTTCTCAGTAACACTCAGTCATGTTTTCTCTGCCTGGAAACTCACCCCAACAATTAGTCAGCTTTGCTTTTGCTTTTCCTTTCCTTCTAGTGTGGCGATGTGTGTGTAGATCCGGCTAGCATATTTACAGAGAAGCTGTTTGACTCTTTTTTCATACAACACTCTTCATCTAGAGAAGGAAATCGGCACCCTTTCTACTTTGCAAAAAAGAAAAATCACCAATCATCCTCCCCAACCCCTTACTGGTTACAGGTTTTGCCATCATTTCTGAAGAAAATTTCCAAAGCATGATGTTGCAACCACCCTGTTTCACAGTATATTTGGTATGTTCAGGGTGTTAGTTGTTTGCCCCACATGGCATTTTGGAAGTTCTTAATAAAATGCCATCTTGGTCCATTCAGTTGGTCTGTCTTTTCCTCTTTTTTTTGTCAGGGTCAGTTTTGTTATATTTTTAAACTTATTAAATAGATATTGTATCTAAAGCAATGGTAACTGAAATACTGTTATCATATTCTAATTATGAACTACAATTTAAAATACTTAAAAGCAGTGTTTCCATTGTTATTTTCTTATACATGTGCCAACCGTGTTGGTCTGCATCTGCCACTGCTTCAACATGACTTTTGACAAATCTCATAGCTTTTCTTTTTAAACATTTATACATTTTGAAACTCTCCCTTAAGAACAAGTTTTGTGGACTGCTGTGCAGCCCATCCAGAGCTACCATTGGTCTCTTTTGTTGCTTCTCTGCATAATGGTCTTCCTGTCGGCCTGTCAGTTTAAACTATCTTGTTAGGTTTGCAGTTGTGCAGCATTCCAGGTTCTTATAGTGAACTGAAGAGTTCTCTGTGAGATGTTCAAAGCTTGGGATATTAAATGGTAATGTTCAAATAAACGGAGCCTTAAGAGGAAAAAAATCCAAACACTTTTAGTGACTGCCCATCATCAGAGATGTCATTAACATCATCCACAAAGAATGATAGAAATATCAACCCAAGGTGTACTGAAACAGCCAAATGAAGCTATTCTTAGGGTTTAGCACTCACACGCATGACAATATGACACTTATGTCCTCAGGTGTGCCTCTAATTAACTAAAAGCCTATTTGGGGTTTCCCCATACTGTCAATTTCTTTTTAATTAAATGAAAATACTATAGATTAGGTTGAAGTTTGCTGTTGTAGATTGAAAAAAACTTTAACAAGTTTAAGAAAGATGAATACTCTTCGGAAGAATGAATTTAGGGGAACCAAGAACTAACTGATGTAACTCATATAACCTCACTTAACACTAAGATCAGTTCTTGTCGTGCGCATTGCTGTTTGATAGTCTGTGCTAAAAGAAATATGATTATTTAAACTTGGGAAACAGTTCACCAGCAGCTGTTTAAAATGGTCCTGGAATTTACTCCCAACAAATGTATAAAAGATTGGACTGATGCAGAAGTAAAAGTATGCCATGTTACGGGTAACTTGAAGAGCGTAACCGAGGTTCTTCTGAGTCTCACAGTCTTCGGCTTCATCAAGCAGGAGTTCTACAATGTTAAAAGGTATCCAGCAGATAAAGAACAACACTACAATGATGAAGATCACCCTGACTGCCTGGAATTTAGGGGCTGCATTGGAAGACATGATGGTGATTGTAATCCTAAGGTAACAAAATATAATAACTGCCAAAGGGAGGATCAAGAAGACGAAAAGCTGAATATAAAATCCAGATTTTTTTAGCTTTTTTACATCAATAATAGTGAGGTTTTCAAACTCCTCACAGTACTCTTTGCCCATAAACCTATAGGTGTTATGTAGAAGCATCGGTCTGATGCAAGCCAAACCACTGAATAGCCACACCACTGTACAGGAAATGATAGCATTGCGTCGACTCCTTATGTGTACTACAGGCAATATATGTACAATAGCGAGGTAACGGTCAAAAGTCAGCAAAGTTAAAAAGAAGACAGAACTATAGAAGCCCATGTAGTAGACACTGAAGACGATCTTGCACATAGCTGAGCCAAAAATCCAGTGAGAGAGCTGCATGTAGACGCCCAGAAAGGGAAGGCTGCTCATGAAGATCAGGGAGGACGCCACCAGGTTCACCAGTAAGATGTTGATCACAGTGTTCAGCCTCTCAAACCTGGAAGCAAAGTGATAAGCCAATTAAGTGTTGTCTTGGCTGAAGTGTAGTTACATTGTGTGACTTTCAGAACAGAAAGATCTGTGGGTTTAATTTCAGGTCTGCAATACATTTCACAAATGGTCTGTGAGAACGTTAGCAAGAAGTTTAATGAGTAGATTACATTTTATGCCAGCTTTGCCTTTTTTATTCCGTTCAAATTAACAGTTACTGGTCCATTTTCCAGAAAGAAATTTTTTACTTAAATCCATGATAAAAAAAAAAAAAATTTTAAACTGAAAAATATACATTTCATGGTAATGCATCTTTGGCTATGGGGCAAAAATAAAGATGATTATTTATCTTTTATTGTCAAACTTTTTAAGACAATTTATTCTTATTTGACCTAGCTGTTACAACCACAGAAATTAAATTGTACTAAACCTAACCCGCAGCCGCCTGCCCAGGAATAGTAGAGATTTCCTCTATAAATGCTTATCACGTCTCTTTTTGATAGTTTACACGCCGTATATACCTTCATATGCATTGATGCGCTCATTGAGCACCATCTCAACACTACTGCAAAAGCTAAGGTTTACAGTCTTTCTTATTTCTGCTCTTGGGGGTACACCCAGTCATCACCAGGGGAAAATAAATAACGCTCCTGGATTGGCTGCTTTCCAAATGCCAGCAAACAGCTAAAGCAATTAAAGTTGCGTAGAAGAATCAACTAAACATGGATAAAAAAAAAATCCTTGGTGGAGGTAAACTGCTCTGATAATGTTGGCTGAATTATAATCAGAAACACACTGATAGGTTTAAGTTTTGTGTTTTCTACTAGCACAGAACAGCTTCTGCTTCCTGTTTTTCCCTGGAAACGCTGGACCAATAAACAGACTAAATGATCTTGAATTGTTTGTAATGACTGGTTTTTGGTTCATTTCCTCTGCCAAGGAGGTTATGTTTTTGCCAGAGTTTGTTTGTTAGTTTGTCGGTTAGTTAGCAACATTACTCAAAACGTTACAGATGGATTTTGATTAAATTTTCAGGAAATAGATTTAGCCGATGATCAGGATCACCACCTGGGGGAGGGGGGACTGAGCTGCCTTGGCGGAGGTCTGCTCTGTCTGAGTGCTTTTCTAGTTTAATTCTATCAACCTTTTACTTTCTTTAACATAGAAAGTTGAAACCCAGTAGAGAAAATGGGTCATTTTCTCCACTTTTCGTTGTATTAATATTTATGCACTTTTATTTTGAAAAAACATTTATTTTGAAAAGAGGAAGTGCGATCGCCTCGCTCAAACTTTATTTTCTGGTTCCCACGGTCAAGTTGGGTGATAATGACCTTTTGATTTGTTATAGTTAGTATTAGTCCCGCCTCCCAAGTGGTGAACCGGATTACTCACTTGTTCGCAGCTTTTTGCACTCTGGGAATGAGCGAGACAGGCTGTAGACGGTCCGAGCAAAAAGCTTTTGGGTCATCTGGTGAGTTTTATTTTAAAAAAATTGATGTAAACAAATATTTACATTGTCTTTTAATTGATTTGGAATATTTGTTGTATTAAGTGGAAGGAGCACAAGCTGGAGAGGTTGTGTTGTGCCCCTCGCTAGTTCCTCACAGTACCTCATCTTAGTAAATCCATGCCATGTGGGAATTTGAATAAACATGCTAGCGCTCTCACAGTACTCAAAGTACTCTCACATCAGTTCTTCGGTATGAGGGATTGCTGTGAAGTCAACGACACAACACAAGCGACTGTCTACTGTTGCTACATGTTGGTTCAGGAGGAGTGAATGCTGCAAGTCAGGGACTGAATGCAATTTGCTGGTTTTCCTTTGACAAAAAAACTTTTAAACTGATTTGAATAGGGAACTCTCTTCCCTGGGGTGCCACCTAATCGCTGTGGAGGGGCTTGAGTGTCCCAATGATCCAAGGAGCTAAGTTTTCAGATGCTTTCTGCCAATGGTAGGGTCACCCATGGCAAACTAGTCCTAGGGATCAGACAAAGCGCAGCCCGAAGACCCCTATGAAGAAAGACAACATGGTCCCCCTCACGCGAATACGGGTCACCAAGGCCCCCCATCTGGAGCCAGGCCTAGAGGAGGGGCCAGTTGGCAAGTGCTTGGTGGCCGGGCCACCTCTTGGGCTCAGCCCCAAGAGATGGGAACTACACCTCTACACCCTAAACAGGGTCCTGGAGGGTGTGTGGGAGTTCGCCCAAACCAATCTACATGTGTTTTGTGGACTTGAAGAAGGCTTTCGGTCATGTCCCTCGGGGAGTCTTGTGGGGTGTGCTCTGGGAGTATGGGGTACCAGGCCATTTGATACGGTGTGTTAGGTCCCTGTATGAACGGTGTCAGAGCTTGGTTCACATTGCCGCCATTAAGTCGGGCTCATTCCCGGTGAGAGTTGGACTCCGCCAAGGTTACCCTTTGTCACCGATTCTGTTCATAATTTTTATGGACAGGATCTCTAGGCACAGCCAAGGTGTTGAGGGGATCTGTTTTGGTGGCCTCAGGATTAGGTCTCTGGTTTTTGTAGATGATGTGGTCCTGTTGGCCTCATCACTGCAGAGTGTGAAGCTGCTGGGATGAGGATGAGCACCTCCATATCTGAAACCATGGTCTTGAGCTGGAAAACGGTAGAGTGCTTTCTCCGGGTCGGGGATGGGGTCCTTCTTCAAGTGGAGGAGTTTAATGGTGTTTTTCCACTAGTACCTACTCGGCCCGACTCAGCCCTGGTTCCAATGTTTTTCCACTGGCAGAAGTGCGGTAGAGTCGGGCCAAGCTGATCCCATTTGTAGTAACAACTTCGCTGCGGTTCCATCAGGGCCAAGCAGGGACTGAAAAGCGATGTCAGACGGCTGTCGAGGGAGGAGTGACTGAGGGAGGAGGGAGGAGTCACTGGTTGCATAAGATGACCCATTTTTAACACATGCAGACCCACCATTTTAAAAACTCTCGCTACAGCAGCTGTATAGCATATCCAGTATTAATAAATGGAGTCAGCGAAAATAATCCCGTGGTCCAACGCTGAAGTACAGGCCTTTCTGTGCTTGTTGGTTGAGGACAAGATTCAGGGGGAGCTGGATGGAGCTACCAGAAAGGAGAAGGTGTTTGAGGAGGTGTCGGAGCTTATGGCCTCCCACGGCTACCAGCGATCACCAAAGCAGTGCTGAGAGAAATTAAAGAAATTGAAGGCCGATTACCGCACCATTAAAGACTACAACGGCAGGAGCGGGTCAAGCAGAAAAACATGGAGATGGTTTGACCAGACGGAATCAATTTACAGCAGTGGACCGGCCAGTAATGGAAGAGAAACTACCCTGGACACAGCCACCGCCCTGCAGCATTCAATTACTGACGGTAAGTTAGTTTTTTTTGTTTAACTTTAAGCATACGTTAAGCAGCTGGTCGCATTTGTGGTAAACACACTCTGAACTGTTTACACCATGATTCCCTCCATGAGGACAGTGGAGAACAGTTAGCAGCAATGCTAAAGCTATTCTTTGTTCAGTCTTTGCTCTGTAACTATAGGCCTTTGTGTGCTGAGGTTTTATTTTATTCTTCCAGACTCTGTTGTGACAGAGCTTGGAGAGTCAAGATGTTGAATCCCCTTGCCTGAGTCCGGACTCCACCCCCCGCCCGTCAGCGGCCTCAACGCCGGCCAGACCATCCTCTCAGCCCAGCACCGCAGAGGCTGCGATGCAGCACACCGTTGGCCATGGTATGTTCCGTGTATATTTTTCTTCATCAGTTACCCATAGAGCAACACATTCAGGCTTTAACTTTTTGGTAAAATTTTGTGTAAATATGCTTGCTCTCACGTAAATATGTTAATACAGTAGAGATTTGTATTTCTATTCCTCTATGTTAAATTTGTAAGTGCATGTTACGTGGACTGCAAGCTTAGCATTTAAATCAGCACAACCAGAATCACAACGTTGAGGACACCAACACTGAAGCACTCCTTTTGAGGCTCCAATAATTTGATCTGTTTTTCGTGTCCCTTTTTTCTTTTTCTAGTGAAGAGGAAGAGGTTCTCCACTGACATTACATTAGTTGCAGTGCTACAAGGAGTGGATGAGAAGAAACAGGCCCAGTGTGAAAATCACCTTTATCGTCTTATCAATGATGCACGGGAGGCAAGACAGCAGGAAGGTGCCCTGAGAAGAAAAGAGCTGGCACAGAACACGTCCTTCAACCAAGCCTTCCTTGGAGTGCTGGGTGAAATAGCAGCTCCTTGAGCAGACCTGTCTGATGTTTTATTTGAAATGTTTATCTAGACTGTAAATAAAATAGAAATGTGTGAATAAAATAGGAATGTGTGAATATTGTGGTTTGTATTTTTATCTTAAATATACTCTGGCTGTGATTTACAGTGGAAATTGTAGCAGCATCTATAGATTATAGTAGATCTGATTACGCTAAACGCATTTTCTTTAATCTACAGAATGAAATTAATACCCTGGAGGCTAAAATCAATTCTTGATTATATAGCATTGTGCCACAGCTTGCAAATCCATCCATCCATCCATCCATCCATCCATCCATCTTCTTCCGCTTATCCGGGGTTGGGTCGCGGGGGCAGCAGCTTAAGCAAGGACACCCAGACTTCCCTCTCCCCAGCCACTTGTTCCAGCTCGGGAGGAATCCCAAGGCGCTCCCAGGCCAGCCGAGAAACAGTCCCTCAAGCATGTCCTGGGCCTTCCCCTGAGCCTCCTCCCGGTAGGACGTGCCTGAAACACCTCACCAGGGAGGCGTCCAGGAGACATCCTGACCAGTTGCCCGAGCCACCTCAACTGACTCCTCTCGATGTGGAGGAGCAGCGGCTCTACTCTGAGCCCCCTCCAGATGACTGAGCTTCTCACCCTATCTCTAAGGGAGAGCCCAGACACCCTACGGAGGAAACTCATTTCGGCCGCTTGTATCCGAGATCTTGTTCTTTCGGTCACCACCCAGAGTTCGTGACAATAGATGAGAGTAGGAACGTAGATCGATTCGTGAACAAGACCCCCAGATACTTAAACTCGTCCACTTGGGGAAGGACCTCATCCCCGACCCGGAGAAGGCACCCCACCCTCTTCCGGCTCAAGACCATGGCCTCAATTCAATTCAGTTTATTTATATAGCGCCAATTCACAACAGATGTCATCTCAAGGCACTTAACAAGAAGTCATTTCAATACAATTATACAAACATTCCAATCAGTTAAAAAGTTTCCTATTTAAGGAATCCCAGCAGATTGCGTCAGTCATTGGCGTGAGGTTGGGCAGATTTCCAACCACAGCAATCCTTCAGCAATCCCTCATACTGAGCAAGCATGTAGCGACAGTGGAGAGGAAAAACTCCCCTTTAACAGGAAGAAACCTCCAACAGAACCAGGCTCAGTAGGAGCGGCCATCTGCCACGACCGTCTGGGGGTTTGAGAAGACAGAGCAGAACACAGAAGGAACAGAAGATCCGATATAAGAGAACTTTCTATCCATCTCGGATTTGGAGGTGCTGATTCTCATCCCAGCCGCTTCACACTCGGCTGCGAACCTCTCCAGCGAAAGCTGTAGATCACGTTACGATGAAGCCAACAGGACCACGTCATCTGCAAAAAGCAGAGACCCGATCCTGAGGCCACCGAAACGGATCCCCTCAACACCTTGGCTGCGCCTAAAAATCCTGTCCGTGAAAGTTATGAACAGGATTGGTGACAAAGGGCAACCTTGGCGGAGTCCAACTCTCACCGGAAACAAGCCCGACTTACTGCCGGCAATGTGAACCAAACTCTGGCACCGGTCGTACAGGGACCTAACAGCCCGTATGAAGGGGCCAGGTACCCCATACTCCCGGAGCGCCCCCTACAGGCCACCCGATGGACACGGTCGAACGCCTTCTCCAAGTCCACAAAACACATGTAGACCAATTGGGCGAACTCCCACGCACCCTCCAGGACCCTGCTGAGGGTGTAGAGCTGGTCCAGTGTTCCACGGCCAGGACGAAAACCACATTGTTCTTACTGGATCTGAGGTTCGACTATCCGTCGGACCCTCCTCTCCAGAACCCCTGAATAGACCTTACCAGGGAGGCTCAGAAGTGCAAATCCATGATACAAAATAAATTTCAGGGGTAAAAACAGCTACATGATACAGGTTTAGTAAAACCATATGTATTCTCTGTATGGTTTTGGACATTATGACTTAAGCTATAACAGTCTATGAAGCTATTGGTGTGTTATACTAATTCCATGCAACTGTGGGATTTCTGTTGCAAAAAAAGTACATTATCATAGTGCTTAATTTGAACAAAGTGGAGACATTTTCAAAGCACATCTTTATTACAAAAAAGCAGTGATAATTTTTATAACATCTGGGTAGAAGGTTAGAAAATCAAAATTATATCTGAGTGTTGTTGTCCCGGAGTATCAGGTTGTGTAATTCAGACCCAAATGCCGGCGAGCAGGTTGGTGGTGAAGGCATAACTTTAATGTGAAAAGGTGGCAGCAGAACAACTTACAACAAATATTACCAGGGTGGCAGGATGACTGCGGACTAAGAGGGCTGGGCAAAGACGTAGGGAGTGACGACAGGAAAGGAGACGAGGAAGACACGGGAGGGACAAGAACGAACTGACAAGGAATGGCAGGGACACTGAGGTATTTAAGAGCCGGGAAACAATGGGAAGACCAATGAAAGAAAACAGGAAACAGCTGACGATAATTACCAGGCAAACGAGGAGGCAGGGAGTGACACAGACAGGGAGGAAGTGAATATATGGAAGGCTAACCAAATAACACTAGGAACCTAAGCAAATAAGGAATGAACACAAACAGGAACAAAACAAGAGAGCACCTGGGGGAAAAGAGGGTGAGTGGAAGGAAAAACTCAAACTCAAACACACATGGAACCTAACACGGAGATGCTGCATTAAAGCTACCATCATGGCCTGCACTGCAGCCAATTCTGCAACTTCTTCCCATGATGTCTCATAAGGCCCGCCATGACTTTCAAATAAGTTGTGCAGAGCACAGCAGGTATGCTCTATCGACTGTACAATTTTAACATCACAGTTATGTCTTTTTAGAAGGCACCGCCATCTTCCCTTCAGCCTGCCAAAAGCATTTTGTACAACACGTGCTCTACTGAATTTCTGATTGTTCATATAGTGTTCAGCTGTCAGCCGTCCGGTGTCATTAAATGGCTTCAACAGCCAGTTCAGCAATGGATATGTGGAGTCCCCTAGGATGTAGTAGCCAGTTGCCACTGTGGCAATGTTCCTGGTGTGAGGTGGAGATATCCCACCACACCGACGGTCGGCTGCGATGGCTTTGCAGAGCACACGCACACACGTAATATATATTACTAAAGCTATTATGTCAACATTTATTTTTACGCTGCACTTCGGTGTACAAATACATATCCATAGTGTATTTACAGGCCACCACAGCAGGCTAATGTTAGCATAAGCTTACCCTCACAAGTTGTCGTGTCCTGTCCGTAACTTTATACTCCTGCAGGGCTTCCCACACTCTTTTATACTTCTGCACTGTGTTTTCCCTTGCAGCACGCAGCTTTTTCAGGGTCTTTAGTCTTTGATGACTGACAAAGCCACAGGCTGAGCAGAAAGTTCGAAATCGCCACGGTGACCGCCATTGTTGCATTGAAATGCCTTCCCGCTATGTTCTCTTTGTTTTTATTACATTGCATCATATGACCATATGACGCACCCACCCATTTGAGATGGTCCCGTCTTGCAATGGAAAAGCAACCCGTGCTGAGTCATGCGGAGCTCTACTCCGCACAACTTGGCCCTAAGTTGTGCGGAGTAGAGCCGGGCCAAGTAGGTACTAGTGGAAAAACGGCATAGGTATCTGGATGTCTTGTTCATGAATGAGGGAAAAATGGAGGAGGGGATCGATAGGCAGATTGGTAGGGCGTCTGCAGTTACGCGGGTGCGGTACTGGTCTGTCGTGGTGGAGAGATTTACTGGTCGTCTAGGTTCCTACCCTCATCTATGGTCACGAGCTTTGGGTAGTAAAGTTTTGAAGCATATGTCGGGATAAACTCAGTAAGTTGGCTTTATGCCACCATTTTCTATATGGACATTAGATCATTTTCCTGTGACTCGAGACTACAGAAACTATAAGATCAATCAAATTGCCAATTCTTTGCCTGTATGAACACAATTATTATTTCCAAGGGATAGCAGTTTATTTTCCCAATAAGCCACATCAGTAACTGTGGCAGTTAGTGAAGGAAGCACCAAGAGGGTAAACTCATTATTTCTAGAAACACTAATCAATCCGTCAATCAATCAATGGACCAAGATGAGAATAGATCAAAATTTCATTAAACTTTATAAAACTAAGAAGTCTCAGTATTTTTGGTTCTTTAAATGAATAAAGCGCCCACATGTTTTTGATGCATTCATAAACGGGAGAGATGCACTTTGAAGCATAAATTAAAATAATTTGGGACAGAGAAGACGGATGAGCTGCTACTGAGATCTCGCGAGAGCTGTGCGTAAGTAATATGGCGGTAAACTGGTAAAACAAACAAACTCGGGTAAAAATAAACTATAACATTTTGAGCCAAATATAGCAAACGTTTAATAATAAGTTCTCCATAAACAAACTGGACGAGGAAACCTTGCACAGCCTGGAAAGCTACTTGGACGAGTGCTTTGACAACATTGTTATGGGCAAGCCACAGAAATCCACCTCTGCTATGCCAACAAGCACACCATCACAGCACCTCCACCATCTCTTCAGATAAAAGCTACAGCGATGTCCCGGACTCAATAGATAAGCTAACCAGCCTTGACACCCGTCTGGCCCTGGTTGAGGTTCTCCATAAAGAATTTCAAGCTCTAAGGGAATCCCTGGAGTTCAGCCAACAACAGGTAGCGTCGCTCGCTGCAGAAAACCAAACGCTTAGGGAGAGTGTAAAGAAACTTACCGAGGGGATGACGCAGCTGTCCGGAGAAAGGAAGAGGATGAAAGAAACTATCTTGGATATACAGGCCAGGGGAATGCGGGACAATCTTGTTTTTTCCGGGATCCCAGAACAGGCTGAGGATGACGCTGAATCCACCATCCGAGATTTTCTCCAACATCAGTTAAAGCTCCCAAGCGACACGGTAAAAATCATCACTTTTCATCGCGTCCACCGCCTAGGAGGTAAGAAGCCCAACAACAGCCGGCCGCGACCAATTGTTGCTAAATTTGAGCATTACAAGCAAAAAGAGCAGGTCAGAGGCCAGGGCAGAGAGCTGCGGGGAACGAATTACAGCCTTAATGATCAATATCCAAAGGAAATCCTGGATAGAAGGCGCGTTTTGTTCCCAATCAGAAAGAAATATATCAGTTTATCTACCGCTACTGTAGCTCTGGTGCCTTCACTGTATGTTAATGGGCAGCTGTTCAGGGACCCCCAGCTTACTCCTTGGCTTTATTAGTCATGTAACACTGGTCAGATAAGAGTTTTATCAGTCAACTGTTTTCATTACTCAATGTGGGTGGGGCCAGGGCTAAGCACTGGGATACTGGCTCTTTTTTCTTTTCTCATCTTCACATGTCTATCACCAAATGTCTTTGTCACTCCTTTTTCCTTTTATCACTCACACAGAATGTTTTCATAATATAACTATTTCTTTCTCTCTCACCCTTCACACCTTTCTTCTATTTCTCCCTTTCTAATATCTTGGCTTTTGGATTTTCAATCAGGCAACCCCAAGCACAAACTAATAATACACCTGTGTTTATCTGTTTCTCTGGTGATATGGACTTTAAAACTTTTATCTCAAAACTATGACTACTCTAAGGTTTGTCACGTGGAATGTTCATGGAGCTGGCACCAGAGAGAAAAAAGTTAAGATTATTAACCAGCTTAAAAGATTGAAGGCAGATGTCGTCTTATTACAAGAAACCCATAAATCTACCTCAGCTGCAGATGATCTTAAATCCCCTGAGTTTCCTAATGTGTTTTCTGCATGCTATAACTCTAGACAAAGGGGAGTAGCAATATTAAAAAAATAAAAATTTTACAGTAATAGATACAGTTACAGATCCAGAGGGTAGATTTATTATAGTAAAACTATCTTTACATAACCAAAAGTTATGTATTGTCAGTATATATGGTCCAAATGTTGATGACCCCTCATTCCTTCTTCTCGGTGCTCCTTGAACACATGGATTGCTCACTTCTTCTTGGGGGTGACCTCAACTTTGGTTTAAATGAAGAAATAGACAGGCTCAGCACAGCAGGGACTCAGCGCAGCTGGAAATCTATAGATTTAGTCAAAAAGTACATGAGCGATTATGGACTTTGTGATGCATGGCGATCTCTTCACTCCAATGACAGAAAATATACTTTCTTCTCAAATGTCCACCATTCATATTCTCGACTGGATTATTTTAGTCAGCAGCTCACTGTTGACTGACATTTCAGACACTGAGATACACCCTATAGCTTTTAGCGATCATGCTCCTGTTTCTCTAACTTTAGTAAATAAAACAGAAACACCTCAATGCAAAAATTTGAGATTTAATACATCCTTACTTAAGGATAAAGAATTTAATAAATATTTAGAAAAAGAGTGGGCCTCATATTTGGAATGTAACGACCTCCCTGGTACGTCGCCATCCATTCTTTGGGAGGCAGGAAAAGCTGTGATTAGAGGTAAAATAATCTCATTCTCATCAAATAAAAAGAGAATGAAAAAAAAAAAACGTATTCAGGAATTAGAAGAAACTATTAATTCAGTAGAAGCTTCTCTAGATGAGGAGAGACTAGACAAAATCCGTAAAGCAAAGCTAGAATTAAATCAAATTATTAATAAACAGACCCAGTTCTTAATTCAAAGACTTAGGATAGAAAACTTTGAACAAGGTAATAAATCAGGTAGATTTTTGGCTAACCATCTTAAAATTAATAAAGAAAAAAACAACTATATCTGCTATTAATGATCAGACTGGGAATACAGTATATGATCCTGGAAGAATAAACAACACATTTAAAGAATTTTACAAGGCTTTGTACTCACCAGAGATAAATCCATCAGATCATGAAATTGAACAATTTTTGGATAACATAACACTACCTAAAATATCTGAAAGTCAAGCGATGTCCCTGGATTCACCACTAACAGCGGCTGAACTCCAGGAGGCCCTCCAAGGCATGCCCAATAAAAAGGCTCCAGGCCCAGAGGGATTTCCAGCAGAGTTCTATAAAGAATTCTGGAATATTCTGGCACCAACATTCCACAGAATGCTGCAGGAAACCAAGGAAAATGGCCGACTCCCACCAAATATGAATTTTGCCTACATTAGTCTTCTACTAAAATCAGGTAAAGACCCTTTGTTTCCCACCAGCTATCGTCCCATATCCCTTATTAATGTTGATCTTAAAATAATCTGCAAAGCCCTTGCAAAAAGGATAGAGAAAGTAACCCCTCTTATAATACATCCTGATCAAACTGGTTTTATAAAAGGGAGACATTCATCCACAAATTCACGTAGATTAATAGTTTTCTTACTGTAAAAACATTAAAACTATTATCTTTAGATGCAGAAAAAGCATTTGACAGAGTCAACTGGAAATTCTTATTTGTAACCTTACATAAATTTGGCTTTGGAAATTCTTTTATAAACTGGTTGAAAATATTATACAGGTCACCAACAGCATGTATCAGGACTAATAACCAAACATCATCTAGGTTTTATCTTCAGAGAGGTACCAGGCAGGGATGTCCTCTCTCTCCCTCCCTGTTCGCTATTTTTATTGAACCACTAGCTGCAGCAATCAGGCAAACTCACTATATTAAAGGCATAAAATAGAACATAAAATCAGTCTTTATGCAGATGATTTATTACTTTTTCTCCAGCAATCACAAACCTCTTTCTCTCAAGTAATCGGGTTGATAAACTCTTACTCAAATGTTTCAGATTATTCTATAAATTTGTTAAAATCTACAGTTCTTCCAATCAATTCTTCTGTCCAGAATCCAACTAATACACAACTGCAGTCAGGGAATATTACTTATTTAGGTATCAATGTCTCACCAAGACTGGCAGATTTAATAAAGCTAAACTACATCCCACTTTTAAAAAAAAGTGGAAGATGATCTTAGATGGAAATCCCTACCCATATCACTTATGGGAAGGGTTGCTTCAATAAAAATGATGGTTTTGCCCAGAATCAACTACTTATTCTCAATGATCCCAAGAAAACCATCACTAGACTGGTTTAGATCTCTGGACTCCTATCTCTAAATTTCTTTGGAAAGATAAACCCCCACGTATCAGCTTAAAAACACTGCAGAAGACCAAAGAAAAAGGAGGTCTAGATCTACCAAACTTCCATCATTATTTCTTAGCCAACAGGCTCCACTACATCTCAAGATGGTTAAAACATAGCTACCTAGACGAGTCCTGGATAGACGTAGAACAGACACTATGTAATGAGGTAAAACTTTCAGACCTACCATTTATTAGCTCAAATATAAAACAATATTAATGCTTTAAAAGCATAAATATCAGCTAGTCTCTGACAGCATGGTGGGAGTTTCTAAAAATGACAGAGTCCACAATAATCCCATGCAGACGTACACCCATCTGGAATAACCCCGACATCTTGCAAAAAAAACAAAGTATAAGTTTTCCAGTCTGGAGGTGCAATGAAATTGAATACCTGGAACATATATTTGAAGGAACAGACTTTATCCCATTTAATACATTAATTACACAATATGGAATTGATAAAAACAAATTCTTAGAATATCAACAAATTAAATCTATTATTAAAAGGTAAATTTAGGCTCAGTACAGCTGAATTACAAATTCCAGCAAGAGTTTTAGATTTTCTTAATCTCAACCCCCCCAAATTGCTGTCTAAAATATACAAAACTTTATCTACATTAGATGAATCAATAGCCATCCCTATTTCAAAATGGGAGGTGGATTTATCAGCCAGCTTTGACCAAAACGTCTGGTCTCAGATATGTTTAAGAAACTTTAAAATAACAAAACATCCTAATTTGCAATTAATACAATACAAAATCCTTCATAGAGTAAACTATACAGGTCAACGAATGTTTAGGATGGATTTTACATCGTCTAATACCTGCTTACAATGCACAAGCAATATACCAGATACTTATGTTCATGCGCTTTGGTTCAGTCCACCTGTTAAGAAATTTTGGTGCCAGGTATGTGAGGACTTATCAAAGTGTCTGAAATGTAACATCCCACCATCTCCCTCAATTTGCCTGTTAGGAAATTTAAATGATGTCACCATGGACAAAGTCAGTTCTAATGGTTCACATTGCCTTATGCATCGCTAAGAAAACTATCCTCCTGAACTGGAAAAATAAAAAAGCTCTTAATATTAATCAGTATAGAAATCTCTTGTTGGACCATATTGGTCTTGAGACGGCCTCTGGCTCCATATCTCATCAATCTTGGTTTTGTCGTTTTGGATACTGTTGCTGATGTGGGTGTTTTGGGGTTGGAGGCTTCTGGGGGGGACCCCAGGGGTTGGGATCACTGGGCGGATGGGGCGCTGGACGTCGTGGCCAGCCTGGGGTTGGGCTTTGGGTGGTAACTCCTGATGGCTGCATGCGGTGCCTTGGGGGGGGGGTTGCACTGGCTGACATGGGTCACTGGCCTGGTGGCCGTGCTGCGCCTGGGTAGGGTCTGGGGATTTGGGGCTCTGGGGTGCCGCGCCCCCCATCTGTGTTCCTGGCCGGGGGTCGGCCAGCGTGGGGTCTCTGTTGCCTGTGGTGGTCGGGTCCGGCCGGCAAGTGCAGCCGCCTCTCTCTTTTTCTCTGGGCCGATTGTCATCGCCGGTCCCTGTATGGCGTCTCACCTTGTTTGCTGGTTGGGGTGCCTGGCTGCTGGTCGTGGCGGCTGGGTGGCATTTCTGGGCCGGATCAGTCCTTTTTCGCGCTGGACTTGGCTCCTGGGTCTTGGTCTTTGTGCGGGGCGCTGGGGTCGGGCATTTGGCCGGGTTCGGTTGGACTTGCGGGTGGACTGGCCGGGTGGTGGCCGTGCAGGGCAGGTGGGTGGGGTGCTGGGTTCGGTCTCCTGCCGAGCCGTTGAGCAGTGGGGGGGTGTTGGCGAACTCAACCTGGGTGTCTAGTGTCTTTTGTGTTTTGAGAGTAGAGCAAATGTCAGGGTGGGTTTAGTTCCCTTCTGGGATGGGGCTGGGGGGACTGCCTTGGGGTCCGTGGGGCTTTGTGGTGGCCCCGGGTCGAACGTGCCATGGCCTCCCTCCCCTATTGGGGTCAGTGGGGGAGCTGGCTCCCTGGGAAGACATTTTGTCTCCCAGTCCTTCCCTCCCCATCCCTGGACACCTCTGTCCACCCGCTCCATCATTTTACCACTCAAAGGGTCTTGGGGCATGGGCACATCACTGGGGTGCGAGGAGGGGCTTCCCTCCAATTCATAATAAAGATTATTCACACATATATCAAGTGGAGGACTATAGCAAAAGCTGTACTGCTCCGCTTGTGAAAGTAAATCTGTTGGGCTTCTACTTGGTACTCAGACACCAATTCTGAGCACCACACTGCCAAACAGGACACGTAAAAATAAAAAAATTAAATATCTCATTTATTCATTTATGCATTTGGTGGATTAAAAAATACAAATAAAATAAAACAATAAGTCCTTGAAAAAGGCAAAAAGAAAAGAAAAAGATTCTGCAGGTCAGACATTAGGTTAACCAAAAATCACTATTTTGGAACATCTCTAATTTTTCCAAATAAAAATTTGATAATAAAACTTTTGTTTACATCTGACAGCAACCAGTATAAACATTGTTTTTTGATCCACAACAATCCAAAAAGCTAAACTATATTCAATCGAAAAGTTTGATATTTGCCTAATCAGGTGACTAACAATATATCAATTATGTATTTACTATGAAAATAAAATATATTAAATAACCAATACTGAAAAATTGTGCATGCATTTAAAAAAAGCAATCCAATTGTTGCACTGTTAATACCAAAGCATGACATTTCTTCCCTATTTTTAGTCAAGTTCATGCATTTTTCTCATTAGTTCAGTATTCACCAGGTTGAAAAAGACACTGCGGACCCATTGCCTTTGGATTTGATAAATACATACTAAGATGCCCACACTTTGCAAAAACTTATGTAGTCAGTTTCATACTTCTCTGTGCAGCAACATTCCTAGGAAGTGACTCATAAAGTTTGTTTACCCTAAAGGAAAACTGCTTCACTCTGAACCTCAAAGACAAAGGGTGTGTGTAGTAGCAAAAAATTTTAAGCATAGCTACGGAACACAGCAGGTGGTTTCACAGTAAGTAAAATCTTCAAAATTTCAATTGAAAGCCATATTTTGTGATTTGCAAGCAGAATTACCAGGCAGTTATAGGAATATCTGACAATTCAGTCATATTCTACAGGTTCTTTTACTTTTTTTTAAATGGATATTATATTTCCTCAGGCTGTCTTTGTTGTATATTAACATTTGTTCAATTATTGGAAGTGTGACAAAAAAGTAAAAACAATGAAATATTTTTTCACAGTAGTGTATGGCAAACTAATGTTAATCTGTAGGAATGCCTCTAATTAAGCTTTTTTTAATTTTGTGTTTTACTCACCGATGGATGACAACTAAGACCAGCACGCTGTTGACAACACTGAAGATAAACATGAAGTAGTAAAGGAAAGACAAATTTGCTCCCAGGCTGTTATCACCATCTCTTTTACATGGCTCAATCCCTTGTGGAATAGGAGAAATATTACTAGAGTTTGTTGGCGTCATCTTTTTGCAAAATCTGTCAAAAGCAAAATTCACATCATGTCACCAGCTGGAACATAATTTATGATTTAAATATTTTCTGTTAATCTAAAAAGCAGACCAGGAAGTTTATCTTAAGATACAATCAAAATACAGAACTAGTTTTCTTACCTCATGCGTGACAGAAGCTGTGGACTGTGACTTTGAAAGTCCAAAAAAAGGGCGCTGTTACCAAACCACAGATGGTTGGACTGAAGTTTGTGTGCTTGTCTGAACCTGTTCAGCGTGAAAATTAGCAACAATCTAATGGCATGATTATAAACAAGGCATGTTCAAAGCTTCAGAGAGATCAGCTTACAAAAAAAAAAAAAAAATCCTCAGGGACATTACTGTATGGAGGAGCAATCCTACCATTACATAGAGAAAAATCAGGAATAATTTGCTTAATAAATGAATTACCTCCCCAATTTATGGTATTGTAAATAATTTACATTACCTTGTTTCATTAAATGAAACAAGGTAATGTTATTAAACTACTTATTTCTGAGTTGATTCTAAATCAAGACAAAATTGGTTCTCTATATACAGCATGCACAGCACATGCTAATGAATGTCTAAGTGGAAATTAGAACACTGACTGTGGAGGCTCAAACTAATAGCAGTTATCAGGTATGCTTGGTAACTCAAATAAGACATGCTTCAGACAAGGCTGTTTTCTTCAGACCACAGAAAATATTCGTAAAACTGATTATCTAAGTGTCAGTAAGTTTTCAAATTATTATTCAACTTCCAGTTTTAAACGAGCAGAATTGGAAATAGTAAAAAAGTATGCATTAATTTCAATTCAGTTTAAGTTTATTAAGAGCAGCCATATTAAGGTCAGTTGGAGATCACCTTCCAGCGGCTGTGCAAGGCTAAGACATCCGGCAAGTGGGATGATGATTTTTTACAGAGTGACAATTGATGCTATTTTAAGATATGGCATTTCATGTTGGTTTGATAATTGGACTGTAACATCAAAAACTCAGATTTTAACTTTGATTAAGACAGCAGGGAGGATTATAGGTAAAAAAGCTTCTCTACGTCCTAAAGAATTGTTAGAACAGACCATCCTCAGACAGACACACTAACAGATCCCTCTTATCTTCTGCATTCTGAGTATGTTTTACTAAACTCGAGTTGAAGATACATTTTTCTACATAAGCATAACCAGCATGGGCACAATTACCTACTTTCTGAGGGGTATGCAGACACATGACAGCGATGACTCCCTCCGCCCCCTCACCCCCCTGCGTGCCCCTCCCACCCAACTCCACTGAGCCAAATCTTTATGTCTATGTGTAGAAGTCTCATTTATTGATTGACTTAAAACAAAATATGATATGACATCTGAACAACAGATACATTTCTTGAATCATCTCTCTGGAAACATCACACGTCGTCAGGGCATTTGTGGCAACTGATTCCTCCAGCTCAGTTTTTGTCCCCTGCTACATTTTAGTTATGAATTAAAATTTCTCAGATACCAGTCAGACTGGAAAACCTGTCAGACAGCTCTTGCAGAACAGTGTTGACAAAGACATTGAAAACCATGCACCTTAAGTGCCTCTCGTTTTTTTTTTTTTTCTTTTTTTTTTTTTTAAGATGAGCAGTGCTGGAATTGTCATCTTGGAACCTCTTTTGCTTCCTAAATCGTCTCTCTTTGAATTCTGGAGAAGCATCCATTTCAATGGCTATCCTGCGTGCAATGTCAAGTGACTTCTGGTAGCCCTCTTCTCTATACTTTAGTAAAAACATTTTCAGAGAATTGTTTCTCCAATAGCAGTGTCCATTTAGACCTCTGTTGCTTGTAGTGCCTTGCTTGCAAAGTTGATCTCTTACAATAGGTCATACCAAACTAGGAGGCACACAAGGAGGCCTCTAAGACAGTTTTGCTGTCTCCTGCCACTTCAAGCTTTTTGAAGAACATCTAGCTTCCCCCCCCCCCCCCCCCCAACTGGAAACGTACAGCTTTGACAGAGTTGAGCTTTGCTTCCCACCTGGTATCACTCAGAGGCTTCAGTGTGATATCAACAAATTCCTTGAGAATATCCCACCTTCACAGAAGACGAAAAGATGTACAATCTTTGAAGAGTGCCAAAGAAGGTTAGACACTCACTGTTGGATGAGGCTGCATCACATTACAAAAGGTTCAGGCTGTGGCAACAGCAGGGGACGAACCGAGCCTCTGGACATCTCTGTTGCATTAAAGCTTGGACACCCTTGTTTATTCCCCTCATTACCTTTAGCCCCTACAATTAGCCAACTCCAGCCCCAGCCTATCCAGCACCCCTGTTATTGTAACTGTAAGTCCTTTCCGAGTTGTGTCCTTCACAGGAGTCAACCCAACAAAAGACAGTATTAGTGACCTTCTCATCTGTATGAATGAATATTGTATGATAACTGAGGCCTGCTCTTGCTTTGAAATATCAGATGTGCAGACAAATTCCACTGCAAAGTACTTGAAGGCTTTGATCTGGGGACAGATTTTACCGAAAACAAATTCTGATATTGAATCTAAAAATTCATTTTGAGTGCACCAAGACAGATATCCGATGGAGGGGTTTTGTTTGTTCTTTGAGGTAGCCTTTCTAAGATGTTCTGCCAGTGTGACATACCGTTCGATGAGCTCTAGGACACCCAGAAAATTAAAATTTTTAGGATTTCCTATCTGCATTTTTCCCTTCTGTGGCAAGTTTCTCTCTGCAAGGAAGAGTATGCAGTCGATCACCCAAGTCAACACTTTTCTCCTGTGTGCCTTTTCAGCTGCCATGGCTCTTTGCAATTCATCTTCAATAGTTTACATACCTAGGCGTACCTATGCGTATGCGTGATGCCAATTCTTTCCACATCAGATAAGCATTTATGTTATAAACAGTGGTTTCATGGTGCTCCAGTGTTTTTATAAGACACTGCAAGTTATTATACCCCACCATAAGGCGTGCGTCAGCTACTCTAGTTTCACTAAAAAGCTTACATGCAAAACAATAGATTCTGTTAGTGTTGTAGTACAGTAAACAATCCTGTTCCGCTTTCTCTCCATTAGACAGTAAATGAAAACAGTGTGCTTTTGAAAAACACCTTTTACTCTTATCTGATCTTACATATGGCCCATCAGAACCTATTGTGTGGGCCATTCTGGACCATGTACTGCCATTTCATGAGGTGAAGGCAATTCTGATTGATCTTCTGAGTAAGGTCTTGGCCCAGCCCTCTTCTCTGCACTTCTCTCTTCCTCTCCCTCATCCTGTGGACCTCTCTGTTCCAAATTCTCCTCTGTGGTGATTGTCTTGCCTCGTCTGTCTGCACTTATTTTCCTACGTGATGTCATCAATTTCAAGCAAATTAAATTCAGTTTATTTATATAGCACCGATTCACAACAGATGTCATCTCAAGGCACTTAACAAGAAAAGTCATTTCAATACAATCACACAAACATTCCATATAAAGCCCTTACCATACAATTTTTTATTTAGCTCTTTCAATATGAAAAGTACAGTCAGCCAAAGTACTGTACAGTAGGAATAAATGCCGTAATATAAATAAATATAATAATGTGAATATACCTACACATACATACAGATGTGTGAAAGAGTAAAAAAGGGGTAAGAAACAATAAACTAGATAAAAGGAGATAATAAAATCAAAAAGTAAAGATCATATCATTGATAAAATAAAAACTGTACAATCAATAAGAGAAAAAATGCCTAAAACCCTTTTTTAAATGCACTAGGAGCTATAAAAGACATCCATTTCTAAGAAGCCCTCGTAAATTAGAGGATGTTAAGGCTGATGAAAAGCCAAGCTAAAATAGTGTGTCTTCAGGTGAGTTTTAAAAACATTTATAGAAGAGGATTGTTTGACCTCAAGGGGAAGGTCATTCCAAAGTCTCGGAGCAACAACAGCAAAGGCTCTTTTGCCACGGAATCTAGAACGTACCTTTGGGACCTGCAGAAGAAGCTGATTGGCAGACCTTAGTGCACGGGAAGAGTGATACAGGTGGAGCAATTCAGACAAGTAAGACGGAGCAAGACTGTTTAGTGATTTAAAGACAAACAAAAGGGTTTTAAACTGAATTCGAAACTGAACTGGCAACCAGTGTAAACGACTCTATACAGGCGTTATAGGAGCTCTTTTGTTTGTGCGAGAAAGAAACCTCGCAGCTGCATTTTGTGTAAGCTGAAGAAGGGCAAGGGAAGCTCTAGAAACCCCAATCACATTAGCTGCTCAAGGGGACACTGGGAGAACATGCAAACTCCACACAGAAAGGCCCTTTTGCAGTTCAAATAGGATGAAATGCCGATTATGCGGGGGAGCAAACACACCGTCAGCACCCACAGCATCCCCCGGTGGTAATCCCACCCGGGACCTTCTAGCTGTGAGGTGAGCTGGGCTACCAGCTGCACCACCGTGCTCCCCTACAAACCCACATTTTAAATGGAGCCTGAGAGGGTTTATATTGCTGTCAAACCACTCAGCAAACTCTGAACCACTTTCCGAAGCAGTCCAGTAGTACAGCCGGGCTTCAGACGTCATCGTTTACGGCTCCTCCCCTAAATGAAGCAGGCCTTGATACACGCTTTGTGGAAACGCCCCCTCCACTGTTCGACACACGCTTCATAGCCTCGGCACACATTGTAACATCACTAATTACATGCTTTCACGTGGTTTACATTACATTTAAAGTATGTTTAAAGCTTTAAATGTCGACTTTACATTAGAAATGGCCACATATGTGCATTGTTAGCTTAGCATGGAGCCGTTAGCTCAAGGGGGTCCGCATTCTCGTGTTAAGCATTGACTTGTATCCCCAAGAGCCCAGCTTCATAAAACCATTCTAACCAGGAGTTAAACTAAGACAATTCTTACAACCATAAAGTAGCAAAGCTTATCTAAACCCTAGTTATAAAACTACTACTTATATAACTGTTTTATTGCTCAAAAAAGTTATCATACTGGATTATTTTCTTTCTCCAGTACCTTCTAGCAGTACTTTTGACATCTTTGAGAAGACTGAAATCGTCATGTTTCAAGGCTATAAATAGGACCCAAATGCAGCAAAATACAAAATAAGGATGATTTAATAACAAAAACACAAGGAACGGGAACTTACGGGACTCAGGAGGGTACAGGCAGCGAACAGAGCAGAACAGGAATCAAAACGAGGAACAACGAGGGCAGGAACCGGCAAGGGAAAGGTGACGACGAACCAGCGAGTTGTGACTGAAAGAGGACCGAATTTATACTGAGGGAGAGTGTGAGGATGTGAGCAGAGAGAGCTAGGGATCAATTAGGGAAACCGGTTGCAGCTGAGAGGGAGTGAGCAGGTGGAAATGATCAGCTGGGAGAGGAGGTGAAGTGGCTGGGAGACAGAAAACCAGAAAGATCTCAGGAAACTAACTAAAGACAAGACTACGGGGAAACCAGAAAGTACAGAAATGACAGGAAGGAGCCTAGGAATAAACTAACATGAAAAATGGAAGAAAATAAGGAAAATAACCAACAAAAGACAAACACCTAGGAATCCTAACAGAAATAGGAAGTCCACAAAATGCCATTAAAAGCCTTCACTTGATCCAAAATGCGGCAGCAAGAGTTCTGATGAATATTAAAAAGAGAGATCACATTTCTCCTGTTTTAGCTTCCCTTCATTGGCTCCCTGTTAAATCCAGAATATAATTTAAGATCCTTCTTCTTACATACAAAGCCCTTAATAATCAAGCTCCATCATACATCAGATATCTAATTGTTCCATATGTTCCTAACAGAGCACTTTGCTCTCAGACTGCAGGTTTACTTGTAGTTCCTAGGATTTCTAAAAGTAGAATAGGAGACAGATCTTTTAGTTATCAGGCTCCTCTCCTGTGGAACCAGCTCCCAGCTTTAGTCCGTGAGGCAGACACTCTGTTTACTTTTAAGGCCAGGCTTAAAACTTTCCTTTTTGATAAAGCTTATAGTTAGAGTGGCTTAGGTCATCCTGAGCTATCTCTGTAGTTATGCTGCTATAGGCTTAGACTGCTGGAGGACAGACTTACCAATTTTCTTCACTCTGCTACTTCCTTTTCTCTTACTACTCTCCAGTTGTATTACAGTACATTCTGTTATTTCGACTGTTAAATTTGTTTTCTCTCAGTGTTTTTCTCCCCATAGAAGATATACCTGGTCTGGTATCCTGCTTGGCTGCAATGCCCTGTTGGATGGGGGCATCGACTGGGATGATCCTCTCAGTAACTGAACATCCACTGTGTCCTGTTATCAACTTTTTACTTTCTGTAACATAGAAATTACTCATATGTCAGATCTTCTGTTCCTTCTGTGTTCTGCTGTCTTCTCAAACCCCCAGACGGTCGTGGCAGATGGCCGCTCCTACTGAGCCTGGTTCTGTTGGAGGTTTCTTTCTGTTAAAGGGGAGTTTTTCCTCTCCACCGTCGTTACATGCTTGCTCAGTATGAGGGATTGCTGAAGGATTGCTGTGGTTGGAAATCTGCCCAACCTCACGCCAATGACTGACGCAATCTGCTGGGATTCCTTAAATAGGAAACTTTTAACTGATTGGAATGTTTGTATAATTGTATTGAAATAACTTCTTGTTAAGTGCCTTGAGATGACATCTGTTGTGAATTGGCGCTATATAAATAAACTGAATTGAAAATAAACTGAATTGAAATAGTGAAATCCATGATGCAGTTGGATACAATAATCATGATGGGGAGAAGGTGTGTGCTGTTTCTTACCTTGTTATCTAGGCTCATTTATTTTGATTGATTTTTAAGGGTTCAAATGTCTAAAAATGACTCAATATGGATCATGTTGTTATGTGATGCTGGTAGGGGACAAAGGGAGAGAGTCGCCGCATCATGTTTTGATATTAATCATATAGTTTTTATTAAATATAATTTAATAAAAAATAAATGTCTAATGTCTAATTCTACGTCCTTGGCTCAAATGTATGCCTGCGGCGACGCTAAATGAGCCAACAGGTTCAGCGCTTAAAAACACTTTAAACCAACTATGAACAAGTTCTAACTCTTTAAGAACTCTTATTTTCCCTATTTAGCTGCCCAGACACAAGATTAGCATAAATGAACCGGTTCAGTCCTACTTTGCTTTGAGGGAGGTCCAGTCTACGAAGAGTATAGCAAAATGTGCCCATAGTTCAATTCAATTCAATTCAGTTTATTTATATAGCGCCAATTCACAACAGATGTCATCTCAAGGCACTTAACAAGAAGTCATTTCAATACAATTATACAAACATTCCAATCAGTTAAAAAGTTTCCTATTTAAGGAATCCCAGCAGATTGTGTCAGTCATTGGCGTGAGGTTGGGCAGATTTCCAACCACAGCAATCCTTCAGCAATCCCTCATACTGAGCAAGCATGTAGCGACAGTGGAGAGGAAAAACTCCCCTTTAACAGGAAGAAACCTCCAACAGAACCAGGCTCAGTAGGAGCGGCCATCTGCCACGACCGTCTGGGGGTTTGAGAAGACAGAGCAGAACACAGAAGGAACAGAAGATCCGATATAAGAGAACTTTCTATGTTACAGAAAGTAAAAAGTTGATAACAGGACACAGTGGATGTTCAGTTACTGAGAGGATCATCCCAGTCGATGACCCCCGTCCAACAGGGCATTGCAGCCAAGCAGGATACCAGACCAGGTGTATCTTCGATGGGGAGAAAAACACTGAGCGAAAACAAAGTTAACAGTCGAAATAACAGAATGTACTGTAATACAACTGGAGAGTCGTAGGAGAAAAGGAAGTAGCAGAGTGAAGAAAATTGGTAAGTCTGTCCTCCAGCAGTCTAAGCCTATAGCAGCATAACTACAGAGATAGCTCAGGATGACCTAAGCCCCTCTAACTATAAGCTTTATCAAAAAGGAAAGTTTTAAGCCTGGCCTTAGAAGTAAACAGAGTGTCTGCCTCACGGACTAAAGCTGGGAGCTGGTTCCACAGGAGAGGAGCCTGATAACTAAAAGATCTGCCTCCCATTCTACTTTTAGAGATCCTAGGAACTACAAGTAAACCTGCAGTCTGAGAGCGAAGTGCTCTTTTAGGAACATATGGAACAATTAGATCTCTGATGTATGATGGAGCTTGATTATTAAGGACTTTGTATGTAAGAAGAAGGATCTTAAATTCTATTCTGGATTTAACAGGGAGCCAATGAAGGGAAGCTAAAACAGGAGAAATGTGATCTCTCTTTTTAATATTCATCAGAACTCTTGCTGCCGCATTTTGGATCAACTGAAGGCTTTTAATGGCATTTTGTGGACTTCCTGATAGTAAAGAATTACAGTAGTCCAGCCTTGAGGTAACAAATGCATGGACTAGTTTCTCAGCATCACTCCTGGACAGGATGTTTCTAATTTTAGCAATATTCCGGAGGTGAAAGAAAGAAATCCTAGAAACCTGTTTAATATGGGATTTAAATGTCAAGTCTTGGTCAAAAATAACGCCGAGGTTCTTTACGTTATTACTGGGGGACAATTTAATGCCATCCAGATGAAGTGATTGACTAATCAGTTTCTGTTTAAGAACTTCTGGTCCAAAGACAGCAACTTCTGTCTTGTCAGAATTTAAAAGCAAAAAGTTTAGGGTCATCCATGCTTTTATGTCTTCCAGACATGCCTGTAATCTACCTAACTGACTGGGTTCATCAGGATTTATGGATAAATATAGTTGTGTATCATCGGCATAGCTGTGGAAATTTATCCCATGCTGTCTAATGATTCTACCAATTGGAAGCATATATATGGTGAAAAGAATTGGTCCAAGGACAGAACCCTGTGGAACTCCACAAGTAACCCTTGAGAGTGAAGATGATTTATCATTTAGATGAACAAACTGGAATCTATCAGACAAATATGATTTAAACCAGCCTAGTGCTGTTCCTTTGATCCCTGCAACATGTTCAAGCCTTTCTAAGAGAATATTATGATCGACTGTGTCAAAAGCAGCACTGAGATCTAACAAAACCAGAACAGACACCAGTCCATTATCTGAGGCCATGAGAATATCATTAGTAACCTTCACCAGTGCTGTTTCAGTGCTATGATGAGCTCTAAAACCTGACTGAAACTCTTCAAACAGCTCGTTACTGTTTAGATGTTCACAGACTTGATTATTTGTAATAATATTATTTGTAAATAATATAATTAAAGTTGAGCAAGACAGGGAAGAGTTAGGAAACCTGCGCAGGATTTTTAGGACCATGGGTCCCAACTGCAGGCCGGATGGCTTGCAGGTTGACGTCGTATCGAACTGTCTTGGATCTGTCCTGATATAACCCAGCTGGATACACAAACTGCAAAAGGGGCACTTCGAAGCTTTGAAATGACAGTTCTGCCCGGTCCAGCGGGTCAGAACAAAAGAGAATTTTCACCGGTGAGACGTCCTCTGTGTAGCAGAAGTTCTGCTGAGAACAATTTGAAATGGCCGCCAGCACCATTCTTATAGCCCTTTGGCCGTGATGTTAATGTTAATGTCACCATTGGTGGCCACAGACCAATAGGAGTGTGTTGGGAAATGTGGTCTGCTCAGTCCATCTGGGAAAATGGCTTCCAGTCGTCCAACAGTCTGTACAGTTCGTTTGTGGAAAATGGGGCCCCATCACAAAGAAATGGCTCCTTCCTAAAGAAAAGCTATACTATACCCTTCTTCTGGGGTATATTCTCAGCAGTATATTAAACAAATCAGGTCTCTATAAAAGGAACCACTCTCTGATGGATCTACACCTCACACTCATCTTCTGGAGTGATAGCACTTAGCTGCATATTCAACAAAAACAACTTAAATAAAATTATGTATTGCACAGAAATGCCTCCCTAAATATATTTTTTAAACATTTGAAATGTTCTAAAAACAAGGTATCAACAGTACTGCATTATTTGTGAATCCCTGACAGTGTATTTTCTATTCTTGGCATGATATAAAACAAACACATCCAATCCCTGACATGAAAACTATTTTAGAACCATTGTTCTATGGTGTACAAAAAACAGATGAAAAATTAAATCTGGTAAAGCTATACTGACACATTTTCTGCTTTGCATACTTAGCACCATGTAAAAGTAAGAACAATAATAATAATATAAAATTTATCTGATAGAGAAATCACTTATCCGTGGAAAACAGTATATTACAAATGGCTCTTTTCCAAAATAAAAGCTATACTATACCCTTCTTCTGGGGTATATTCTCAGCAGCATATTAAACAAATCAGGTGCTTATAAAATGAACCACTATCTGATGGAGCTACCCCTTACACTCACCTTCTGGAGTGCTAGTACTTAGCTGCATGTACAACAAAAACAAGTTAAATAACAGGCCCGCTTAAATACAAACCAAAACTCAAGTTTACTCAATTTCTATGTTTTTCTTCGGAAAAATGCGGATGTCCACATGTTCTGCTGACAGTACGGATCTGCTTAATGTGACAATGTCACCTGCTGTGTAAAACACCCTCTCACTTAGGAAAGAGGTTCCAGCTACAACCAAGTAACACTGTGCCAGCTTGGAAAGATGAGGGTACGAGCTGTGATGTTCCTTCCACCATCTCAGTGGGTTATCATCTGTGGGAATGCAGTCTGCTCACCTGTACAAGTTTATTTTCCTCCTCTGCAGCTTCGGCTGCAGACCTGGTCATTGGCTCCTGTGCCATGAACTGTTCTCCAAACAACTCCTTCATGGCCGACTTCTTCTCTGGTGGAGATGTTGATGGTGAATCTGAGGAGTTTGTTGCTTGAGTCTCTGCGGATATGGCTGTGTCTGTGGTGCCTGCGGCTTGGTCCTGAGAAAATATAAACAAACTGTTTATTGTATTTGTTTAAATAATATTTACAAATCATGCAGTAGCAAAATACGATTTCACAAATTAATAAAAGTGGCAGGATCATGGATGCCGTTGGAGATGACGCTTCACACATCATGATTGTCACAGTCTTTAGGGTTTTCATTACTGCAACAAGATTTTCATCCAGTGTATGTTCATTCTGAGTTAGACTCTGAATGTTCTTCATACTCTTCTTCACAGTGTTGTCGGCCATAGCAGCATACACTGCAGCTTTCTGTTCAAGGTATCTTTTCAACATATCATGGGAGGAGTTCCACCTAGTTGGAACATCTTGGATCAGGTATTTTTTCACTAAGCTGTAACAGCTGCTGTTTTCTCTTAAACACATTGTATCCTGTTGTACTTCTGTGAAAGAACGTGACATTTTTTCTCATCTTTGCCAAGAGATGGGAAACCTTCTGCACTGCCATTCCTTTCTGAGCAGCTATATCAATTGTATGCACAAAGCATCCAATTTGTGGTCCCAACTCAGGAGCTGTGACAGCATTACCTATGTTCCTGGCATTGTCAGTAGTTACAGGTATAGTCACATTTGGTCACACTAACTTCCAATCCTCCACAGCTTCTGCCAGACCTTTGGCTAAGTCGTCAGTGGCTTGACTTTCGATGAGGCGTGTCTGCAAAACACGGCTTTTCATCTGCCATTCCGGATCAATGTAATGTGCAGTGACGGTCAGGTAGCTCTGTGTAGCTCTTGACATCCAGTCCTCTGTGGTCAGAGCAACAGCGGGTGCTGCTGACACTGCCGTCTCTAATTTGGCTTTTGCCTCCTTGTAAAATGCAGGAACTGCGGTATCGGTGAAATAGGTTCGTGAAGGAATATTGTTATGGGGCTCAAGTACTCTCAGTATCTCCTGAAACCTGGTGTTGTCCACAACAGAAAAGCGTTGCATGTCAACAGCAATAAAAGTAGCAATTGCCCTGTCTATTTCTTTTGTCCTCTAAGAATCATGTGCTAAAGGCTGTCTAAATGACTGAGGTAAAGTTTGTAGTATGGTTGCTTGTTTTTGTTGTTTCTGTCTGCTTCCACTTATCTTTGCACCAGGGTGATGTTGGCGTAAATATTCGTTGTGTTTGCACCGATCTAATTGAACAATGTGTGGCACATCCGACATACTTTTGTCCACGACGAGCTTACCATCAGGGTCATGCTTCATATGAAAACCAAAATAGTTCCTGATGGGGGCTTTTGGTTTAACCCCCTGCTGGAACCAGCGGTCCTCCTCTGCTGCAGATGTTACGCGGGTGTTTGGCAGCCCCGAGTCCGCCTGGAGGCCCAGTGATGGATTCTCCCCCCACAGCTTCGCCGGGCTGGCAGGGAATGGTGTTCGCAAGCTGTGCACTGCTGGCGGCGGCACCCAGGACTGCAGGTGAGTGGAGGCATGGTGGGGGAGAAGTAATCTGCGCTTCCCACCGATTAAAACGATCCGGTAAAAAACGTCCTGGTTATTAATAAGTCAGTGGTGTTAAAAATCACATGGCGAACCATCAAAGATGTTTTTCCTTGTCTGTCTGCTGAAGGAGGAGCAGCTGCTCTCTGTCTCTCTCCAGATCCGTTCACTTATTTTCTTTTATTTTATTTTCTGTTTGCTTTTCTTGTTTTCTTTCTTAACCTTTTCTTAGTTACTTCATTTTCCCAGCCCCTGGAGTTACTGTATTGGACCAGATCTCTTCTTGGATTACTTTTCTATGGACTTATCAACATGGCTTTTTGCTCAGCTGAGGATTTTGAAAAACTGCTCCACAGAATTGAGGGCATTGAAACGAAGCTACGTCGTCTGGAAATTAATTTTGATCTCCACGCTGATTATGGACAAAATGAAACAACTTTACCGTTGAACAGGGAACAGCCTATCAGCCCGGTGTTACATCGGTCTAACCGTGTCACAGAGAATCCCTACAGGCGTCTGAGCGGCAGAACTCCGCACTACAATGAAAACTGGCCAGCTTTAAAACGTATGAAATCAACCCCAGCCTGTTCTCCGAGGAAGAAAAAACAAAAGAAACTCCGACACAGAGAAACCTCTGAACCCAGAACTGCCGCTTCTGCTAAAAGTAAGCAAAAGAGGTTTCAGCCAAAAACAAGAGATATTTCTCCACCTGGAATCCCGCTGAAAAACAGATTCGCAGCCTTGAGTTCCCTGAAAGATGAGGCAGTCCCCGGGACAAGTCAAAGCCACCAGGAGAAACCCAGCCACATCAAACGGACACATAAAGTAAGAGCGCCCCCAGCAAAGACTGTTATCATACAAGACGGATCAATTAATGGAATTGAGGCTTTTTGTAGCAAGAATACCAAAGTTTATAGCTGCTACAAAAATACAGTGAGAGAAATATCAGAAATAATCCCTAAAATCTTGGACCAACATCCTGCTTTGGAAAAGCTCGTCATTCACGCTGGATCAGCTGATATCGCGATGAGACAATCAGAGATTCTGAAGAGAGACTTTTCTGATCTCCTACAGAGACTTGATGGACTTAACGTAAACATCCTCATCAGCGGACCAGTCCCTGAAGGGAATGATGAAAGATTTAGCAGACTCCGCATGCTCCATAAATGGTTGAAGAAACAATCAGCTGAGAAGTCGTTCACATTTATTAATCATTTCAAAGTATTTGGAAGTGCTAATCATCTGTTCAAAGCAGGCCGTTATCTTAACAAGGCCGGAGTAAGGCTCCTAGCAGCAAACATTTTTTCTTATCAAAATCAGAAAGCAAAACACTTGCTCCCAAAAGCTGACCTTGAGGCGCCCATGGATATCAGAGAACAAAAACAGCAAGTCATGATGACACCACAGGACCGAACAGATAAACAACCATCAGAGATTAAGTCTTCATCTTCCTGTGACTCAGCCACATCAAATGAGTCTCCATTTAGAAACTTTACAGACAGACTGAATGAGCAAATCAAACTTGGGACACAATTAACACCTAAACTTAGACTACACCAAACGCCTGGGACTAGTGTCCATAAGCCTGGGAGCTTCCCCCCACTGATTATTACAGATATCTGATATTTGAGGGAACCGGGCAATAAATCCACCCCTACCGTCTCCCAGAATTCACCCGGCACCCCTGAGGCTATATCAGTGATTATCAGCAGCAGGAAACATAAACCGTTAACCACACGCTCTCATATTAAACAAAATCTCAAATTGATAACCTGTCGGAAGGGTCAGCTGCCCGTCATCACAATACTTAAGTTAGCTTTATTAAACATTAGATCTCTATCCGGAAAGTCTTTTCTTATCAATGACTTCATCACTGAGCATAATTTACACGCCCTTTTTTTATCAGAAACTTGGCTAGATGAAAATAACGAAACAACTTCATTAATAGAATCCAGTCCTCCAAATTATAATTTCTTAAGCGAGAACAGAAAACACAAACGAGGCGGAGGTGTAGCCACCATCTTTCACAACTCAATGAACTTTAAAAAGGTAACTCTGGGCGTGTTTGAATCTTTTGAATACCTAGCCACCCAGATAAATGAGCCTAACAAAGCGTTATTTCTAAGTTTATATAAACCACCGAAACTTAACTCTAACTTCTTTAATGACTTCAATGACCTTCTTTCTGTAATATGTATCGACTATGACCAACTAATCATCGTGGGGGACTTTAACATCCATACCGACAACCCCCAAGATAGACAAGCAAAAACATTAGATGATACTCTCCACAACTTCGGACTGATCCAGCATGTCAAACAACCAACACACAATAAAGGACACACTCTGGACTTAATTATCAGCAAAGGTTTAAATATTTCTGACATCTCTGTAATTAATATTGCATTATCTGACCATTTCTGTATTTTCTTTGAAAGTACCATCTCTGCTAAATTATCCAGCCACAGTAAGACCACTATAAAAAAGCGTTTTCTAGGGGACAGTTCAGTAGAAACCTTTAAACGTATTTATCCTTCCACCACATCCCCCTCATCTCCCAACTCAAACTCAGTAAATAAGTTGGTAGATAATTTCCTTGCGAAAATCTCAGACATCATGGATTCCATTGCTCCAATTAAAGTGAAAGTAGTCTCAGGTAGAAAGAAGTCTCCGTGGACACGTAATCCACTGGTACGTAGTGAAAAAAGAGAGTGTCGACGAGCCGAGAGAAAATGGCGGAAAACTCGACTCCAGGTTCACTATGAGATCTACAAAGAGAGACTGAATAGATATCAGCTAACTATAAAAGATGCTAGGGAATCGTTCTTCTCTGAAATCATCAACAGAAACATTAATAATGCACGGACTCTATTTGCAACAGTGGAAAGACTAACTAATCCTTTAGTGACAATAGCCCCTGAACTAAACTCTACCAGGGCCTGCAATGAATTTGCCAGCTTTTTCACTGAAAAGATTCTAACAATTAGACGGTCAATCTGTACCTCAATATCGAACCCACAACCAGTGCCATCCCCAATCAACAACAATGTAGAGAAAATGTCTGAATTCCACGAATTAAACCAGAACAGCCTTGAAAAAATCATTATCCAATTAAGCTCCTCCTCCTGCTGTCTTGATATCCTACCCACAGCTTTTCTAAAGAAAGTTCTTCCTGTTATTGGTTCTGATCTTGTTCAAATAGTGAACTCATCACTGCTATCAGGTGTCTTCCGTCAGGCTTTAAAAACAGCAGTTATTAAACCACTGCTAAAGAAGAAAAATCTGGACAACACGTTAATGCAGAACTACAGGCCAATCTCTAATCTCCCATTCATCAGTAAGATTATTGAAAAAGGTGTGTTTCAGCAGTTAAATGGCTTCATAACAACGACAAACCGTTTTGATGCTTTTCAGTCTGGTTTCCGCGCTCACCACAGCACAGAGACTGTCCTCGTCAAAGTATTTAATGACATCTGCATAAATACAGACTGTGGAAGAACCACAGTGCTGGTTCTGTTGGACCTCAGTGCAGCATTTGACACTGTTGATCATGATATTTTATTGGAATGACTGGAGAGCTGGGTCGGACTCTCTGGTACAGTACTTGGCTGGTTCGAGTCTTACCTAAAGAACAGGGACTTCTATGTTTCAATAGGAAACTTTTCATCAGAACGAACAGAAATCACATGTGGGGTGCCCCAGGGCTCCATCCTGGGGCCCCTTCTATTTAATATCTACATGCTCCCACTAGGCAAGATTATAGCGACCAATAACATTAGCTACCATAACTATGCGGATGACACTCAGCTCTACATTACAATGTCACCAGGTGACTCTGAACCCATTCAAACCCTAAATCAATGCATTGACCAAATAAATGGATGGATGTGCCATAACTTTCTCCAGCTGAATAGAAACAAAACTGAAGTGATTATTTTTGGACCCAAGGAGGAACGATCAAGAGTCAGCACACAGCTTCAATTAATACAGCTAGAAACTACTGATCAGGTTCGTAACCTAGGTGTAGTAATGGACTCAGACCTGAACCTCCAGGGTCACATAAAGGCAATAACAAGGTCAGCATTCTATCACCTGAAGAACATTTCTAGGATTAAAGGACTGATTTTGCAACACGACCTAGAAAAACTCATCCATGCGTTTATCTTTAGTCGGATTGATTACTGCAACAGCATCTTCACAGGTCTGCCTAAAAAGTCAATCAGACAGCTGCAGCTGATCCAGAACGCTGCCGCTCGCGTCCTCACTAGAACGAGGAAAGTAGAGCACATCACCCCAGTTCTAAAGTCCTTACACTGGCTCCCTGTAGCTCAGAGAATAGACTTTAAAATACTTTTACTAGTTTATAAATCATTACATGGCTTAGCACCAAAATATGTTGAAGACCTGTTGTCATGGTACCAACCACCAAGACCACTCAGGTCCTCCAACTCTAGCCTACTAAACATCCCTAGACTCAGAACTAAACATGGAGAAGCAGCTTTGAGTTTCTATGCTCCCCTTATCTGGAACAGACTTCCTGACGAGTGTAGAGCTGCTGAAACTCTGAACTGCTTTAAATCGAGACTAAAAACCCATCTGTTTAGAATTGCCTTTGAGTAAATGCTTGATGTTATATGTATGAAATGTGTTCATGCTCTCTTGCTTTTTTTTATTTTTCTCTTGCTTTATTGTGTATCATGTATAATGTGTGTTTCTTTTATGTGTTTCTTTTAAATCACCAAATCATGTAAAGCACCTTGAATTGCCCTGCTGTTGAAAGTGTGCTATACAAATAAAATTGCCTTGCCTTGCCTTGCCTTGCTTTTTAGCATAGCTTTGTTCTCTGGAGAATTTTATGTACAATAGAGTAAATGATTAAAAATCAATTTTGAATTCTGAAGTGATACAGGGTTTAGCAGCAAGAAAAACACTGCTGTAACTCCAAAAATTTTGTTGGAATTGTGTACACCTAACTGAAAACCTGCTACACATAAAGCCATAAAGCATATTAATAATAGGTCTAAGTGTGAGTGGATATCTCTAGGTTGGCCCAGCGATGAACAGGCAACCTGTCTAAGGCTTCTCACCTGGTGATTGGTGGTGATAAGGACCAACACTTAAACTTTTTTAGAACATTAAAAATGTTTTTAAACTTTCTCCTAGAACACGTAGTAGTAGTAGTTTATTATATACTTGGTGGAGCAAAATATTGGATTTAATCTAATGCAACCATTGAAAGTAAAAAGTAAAAAAAAAATCATTTTTCTCTTTTTTACATTTTTATGGTATTTGTGAAATATCAGAATACAGAGAGAGAGAATTATGTATTTTTGTATTACTTTTATCAAAGTCACAAGTATACATACACTTCCTAGATATTTGCTAGAATTGCCCTGAAACTGTTTCACTTGGGCCAAATATTTCAGGTTTCCTTCCACCAGCTTTGTACAATAGTTTGCTTGGCCCACTCTTCCAGACAGAACTGGTGGAACTGGGTCAGGTTTGGAGGCCTTCTTGCTTGCACCTTTTTAGTGCCACATAAAAAAAAATGTATAGGACTGAGATCAGGGCTTTGTGTTGGCCACTACAATACATTGAATTTGTTGTCCTTTACTCACTTTTTAACTAATCTTGAAGTCAGTTCAGGGTGTTATGGAAAATCAATTATTAAAAATGATCTAATCTGTGTATGTCATAAACAGCTCCTTGTGATATGGTAACCAATCTGATTATTTGACACTGTATGAATTTGGGTCAGGACAAATCTACTGATTTAGGCTCTTACATCCTGGGTTGGCATAGCAACTCTCTTTTACATCTAAGGACGTCCTGACATACATTGATTGTGCTTCCACTATCAAGGGCCTGAAGCCTGAGAGTCTATTGTTCTCATACTGAAGAAATGTTTTCTGATGTCATGTTGATAGGAGTCAGAATTACTGAACCTATATAATTCTGTGTCTTGTTTTGGAAGTGAAGTCAGTATTGCATATTTTCTGTTAACGCTGTACCTCCTTGCTTGATCAACCAATATCTGAAGGAATCTCTCTCATCTCTTTTATTTAAGAACTTCACTCACAATTTGACGCTCAACGTGGGTTCCAGCATGTGGAAGGACTGGCCGAGAGCCGCCAAGGAGTCACAAAGACCCGGCAGGAGCAGCCCCCGGCCCTTCAAGATCTCCGATTAGCCCTTTTTGAGGAGCAGTAAGGGACTTGGCTCCTCTCGTTTCAGACTGACCGCCGCCTGGAAATCTGAATCTGTTCTCTCCTTGAGAGAAGGGCAAGGGTGAGATTGATTCCTTCCATAAAATTAATTAGTCTATTGGGGAAAAAGAGGTAGCGTTTTTCATAAACCTTCGCTTTGAAAAGAGTATATAAATAAGTGTTTTGCTGTGCTTTGACTACAAAAAGAGAGCGTTGGCTGTTTATGTATGGTTCTCTGAACTCACTGGGGCTGTAAATAAATCTCAATTAATTAATCAGCTGGTGGTTTTTTTAGCTTTTTAGTTGAAGAAAGAAAGTGTTCCTGCAGGTTCAAATATAAATAAAATAGTGTTTGGCGCAGAAAAATGGGGTCTGTAAACTCAAGCTCTCCTCCATCAGACAGCAAAATATGTCGTCTAATAGGTGAAAAGTATGGTTCTGAAATTTTGGAGAATATTAATTTCTGGATATCTGAGTGGAACTTTCCGATCGGGGGCAGTTTAGATGTATTTGAGCTGGAAAAAATAGGAAAAAAAATAGACTTAGAGTGGGAAGGGCCATCAGCTGAGAATAGCGGAGCTAATGCTGAGTATTACATGGCTATCATGAAACTGTGTAAGGCGATTGATAAAGAGTCTCCCACCAAGTCCAATTTAACTGTTTTTCATGCTGTCAAGCAAAGGCCGAACGAGGGCGTGGATGACTTTCTTCACAGATTGGAGGAAGCATTTGAAAGGCACAGCGGACTAACAAAGCCAGAGGAGATCCATGGTTTGGTCTGGGAGTCGATGCGGTACGATCGAATTCTGGCTCAGCTGCTTCCAGAGCTGCAGACCGAGGTAACTGATAAATATATTGGACTGGACCAAGGAATGAACTATTCTGAACTGCACAAGTATGTTTTGCATTATGAGAGACTCATAAAGAGGAGAGAAAATTACTTAAAGACAAAAAGAGAAAGTGATTTGCATCTTGCGACTGTAACAATATATTCAGCCAAGACACAGGATCACAGGATGAGAGGCCGACGTCATTTCAGAGGTGGACAAAGACACAGAATGCAACACCACAGCCGTCCGCAGTTAGCTTACCACCACAGAGTTTCACCAGAGGACAATGACCATTACTATTGCTGCGGGAGACGTGGACATTTTAGAGACCAATGTGGGCAGGCACACCCGACTGCATCAGCCACACGGAGAGGCCGTCACCAAGCCAGCTGGGCTAGCTGACTGGAGAGTTTGACTTCCAGTAATGAGCAGAAAGGAGAATTCTCCATTTTGCCAACCAATAGATCTGAAGGTCTGAGATGCACACAAACACACACACATCGACACATCAAATCACCTTGAAAGAGATAATCATACTGTTTTTTGTGATAAAAAACCTACTCTTTGCAATGAAAAATGTGCTATTTCCAATTAAACTTCTGCTCTTTGCAAGGAAGAATCTGTTTTCTGCGTTAATAAAACTAACCCTCACACCTTGATTACAGAAGCCATAGAACATTTAGAGAAACAGCAACAGACACCAACTGGTACGTATGCTCACCTCATTTCAGAAGCATACAAGGCCTTACCTATTCTGAGTGTTTCAGGATCATCTGTGCAGTTCATGATTGACTCAGGGGCTACTCACTCTGTTCGGAAAAACACGGCACTACAACCACATCCAAAAATGAGCGGCAACAATGTTTTTTCTATCTCTGCTTCCGGTCAGGTTGTAAAAGAACATTTTAGCTGCCCTCTTCGTTGTCAGCTAGGACAGGGGCCAGCTTTCAAACATGGTTTTCTGATTTCTCAACAATGTCCTGTAAATTTATTAGAAAGAGACCTGATGTGCAAACTAAATATTACTCTTTTTTCATCACCACAAGGCATCCAAGTGGTACCAGCTCAGGAGGACTCAGTGTTGACACTAGTGAAATACAGCCCTCACGACCTCAAACATGAATATGAGTGGAAACTGATAGCAGGTACCACAGCAAAACCCTCCTCGATTCGGCTCAGAATCTGGTGAGTCCAGCATCTGGTTTTATGCCGGAAGGAGACCATTTCATATCACACATTTCTACAGGACCGGACACGGCCACGGCCATTTCAGTGCACAGTGTAGGTCACCAGAGTAGTTCATTTAACAGATGACTCTGAGGAAATGCTATCACACACATTTCTACATAAAGATACCGCAGCAAAACAGGCAGAAATACCCCTCCCTTTACAGCAGGTCTCATCTGACTTATGGGAAAAAAACTCATATGATGTGGGTTTAATTAAGGGTTGTAATCCTGTCAAAAGCACACCAAAATCATATTTCCGTCCAGTTCAATGTCAGTACCCTCTAATAGAAGAAGCAGTGAGGGGCATAAAACCAGTGTTTGATGCTCTGGTAAAATCTGGGATAATTGTCGAATGCACCGATTCCCCCGTCCGCAGTCCGATTTTTCCAGTGAAAAAAATCAGAGAAACAGGTGAACGGTTGATAATACTGCGAGCTGCCATTTCACCGAATCCGTGTACGATTCTGTCTCAAATCCTACCATCAGCCATTTATTTTTCAGTTGTTGACCTGAGTAATGCGTTCTTCAGTGTGCCAGTACACCCTGAGAGTCAGTTCTGGTTTACCTTTCAATTTGAAGGGAGGGGTTACACATGTTCCCGCCTCCCACAGGGGTATATCGAGTCTCCTACTATCTTTAACATAGCACTAAAAGAGAGTTTAGATGGACTAGAACTCTCTCCCGGTTCTGCCTTAATCCAATATGTGGATGATCTTATGTTGTGTGCACCGTCTGAAAAACTGCGTGAAACAGACACTATTGCTTTGTTGAAGCATTTGCATGCATTTGGACACAAAGCCAGTTTTTCAAGACTGCAGTTTGTGAAGTCAGAGGTCATTTGAAGAAGAAGCAATTTAGATTTTAATAATTTTAATAATTTTAGACCAGTATCTAACTTACCTTTTTTAAGCAAGGTTTTAGAAAAGCTTGTTTTAATTCAACTTAATGATTTTATTAATGAGCACAATGTCCTGGAGAAATTTCAGTCTGGTTTTAGGGTGAACCACAGCACAGAGACGGCCCTTCTGAGGATTTTAAATGATTTTAGAATAAATTATGACGCTCAGAAGGTGACAGTGTTGGTTCTACTGGATCTAAGCGCTGCCTTCGATACAGTAGACCACACCATTCTTTTAACCCGTTTAAAACAGATCGGCCTCTCTGGTGATGTTCACGAATGGTTTACATCCTATCTCACAGACAGGACTTTTATGGTAAGTTTAGATACCTGCTCTTCTAGGGTCCACAGGATTACATGTGGTGTGCCCCGGGGTTCAATTTTAGGCCCAGTGCTTTTTAACCTTTATATGCTCCCTCTTTGCAGCGTCATCAGGAGACATGGAGTTAACTTTCACAGATATGCTGATGATACACAGTTATACATCTCCATGTCTCCCGATGATACATGCCCAATGGATGCACTTTTTAACTGCATTTTAGACATTAAATCCTGGATGGCAGAAAACTTTCTCCAGCTCAACCAGGACAAAACTGAAGTTTTAGTCATCGGTCCTGTGGCTCAGAGAGAGAAACTTTTACCAAAACTACAATCACTGTCTTTTAATCTGTCTGTGTCCTGTTATCAACTTTTTACTTTCTGTAACATAGAAATTACTCTTATACCAGATCTTCTGTTCCTTCTGTGTTCTGCTCTGTCTTCTCAAACCCCCAGACGGTCGTGGCAGATGGCCGCTCCTACTGAGCCTGGTTCTGTTGGAGGTTTCTCCCTGTTAAAGGGGAGTTTTTCCTCTCCACTGTCGCTACATGCTTGCTCAGTATGACGGATTGCTGAAGGATTGCTGTGGTTGGAAATCTGCCCAACCTCACGCCAATGACTGACGCAATCTGCTGGGATTCCTTAAATAGGAAACTTTTTAACTGATTGGAATGTTTGTATAATTGTATTGAAACAACTTCTTGTTAAGTGCCTTGAGATGACATCTGTTGTGAATTGGCGCTATATAAATAAACTGAATTGAATTGAATTGAATTGTATTAATCCCTCTTTACAAGTGAAGAACCTGGGCGTGATTTTTGACTCTGAGCTGACTTTTATTCCTCACATAAAAAATATCACTAAAATAGGTTTTTATCAACTAAAGAACATTGCCAGAGTACGCCCCATTCTCTCTCGGGCCAATACGGAGACACTGATGCATGCTTTTATCTCCAGTAGAATTGATTACTGTAATGCCCTGCTTTCTGGTCTTCCCAAAAAGAGTATATCAGGTTTACAACTATTACAAAATTCAGCAGCACGTGTCCTGACAAAGACCAGGAGGCGGGAGCACATTACACCGGTCTTAAAATCATTGCATTGGCTCCTCGTACATTTCAGGATCGACTTTAAGGTTCTTTTAATGGTTTTTAAGTGTCTTAATGGTCTTGGGCCTTCTTATCTCTCTGAACTGCTTTTACCATATAAACCTTCTCGGTCTCTGCGCTCCTCTGGCAGCCGTCTCCTTGTCACCCCAAAAGTCAGGACACACACGCATGGCGAGGCGTCTTTCCAGTTTTATGGCCCTCACCTCTGGAACAGGCTGCCAGAGGACCTCAGGGCTGCAGAGAACGTTCATGTTTTTAAGAGCAGGCTCAAGACTCACCTTTTTAGCTTAGCTTTTAACTGATTATTATTTATCACTGTTTGTTTAATTGCTCTGGATGTTTTATATGATTATATTTTTATCAGTTTTACTATTTAATCTTAGCACATTCATTTACAGTTTCTATTTACACTTTAATTTATCTTAATCCCTGTTCCAGTGTTTCCTCTGTGGGAGCCCTCTGCCCCGGGAGCGGTGGTCGGCTGTAGCTGCCTGGGTGCTCTCCAGGTGGAGGTGGGGGTCTTGGCCTTGCCTCCACTGGGTCCCCTGTGTCGGTGCCTCGGCTGCTGCTGTATCTACTGCTGCCGGGGCAGATGGCTCCTCTGATGGCGTTTCCTTGAATGGTTCATCTACACTCGGCCCAATGTCCTATTAAACTTTTTCTTTTAACTGTGTGTGTGCATGGGAGATGGGTTGGGGGGAGGGGGGTATAACTGTGACCATGCTTTTAAATCTGTGGGGGAGGGAAGTGAAGGTGGTTTAATGTGGGGTCATTTTAATCTGTAAAGCACTTTGTGATGCAACTTCTTGTATGAAAAGCGCTTTATAAATAAAGTTTGATTTGATTTGATTTGATTTTCTTTGTCACGTTGTCTCAAAAGGCTCAAAGTCATTGTCTACTAAAAGAGTCAAAGCGGTCCAGCAGATTCCTGAACAAGTCACCAAGAAACAAATTATGTCCTTTCTAGGCCTAACTTCATACTGTAGGAATTTCATTCCAAACTATGCAGTATTAGAAAAAACACTGTCTGAGCTCATACATGGGAAAAATATGGTGGCCTATTACTCTTACTCCCTCCTCTTATTGCCCTGAGGCACTGCAAGCATTTGAGGAACTGAATAGAGCATTGCAAAGCCCCAGTCTGTGGCTTTGCCAGACCCACAGAAACCATTTTTTCAGATGGTTGATGAAAAAAATGGGTTTGTGGTTTCTGTGCTCTTGCAAGAACATTGTGGGTTGAAACACCCTGTCATTTACTACTCTGCTAAACTTGTTCCAGATGCAGCTGGTCTTCCGGTTTGTCTGAGAGCAGTGGCTGCTGCTGAAAATGCTGTTTTAGCCTCTAGAGACATAGTGATGTATTCTCCTCTCATGGTGTGTTTCCCACATAACATTGCAATTATTTTATTGGAACAGAGACCGTCACACCTCTCGGTGGCAAGATGGTTAAGATATTTGTCATTTCTGTTAAACTTGCCAAATATAACAGTGAGAAGGTGTACGGGACTAAATGCTGCCAGTTTGCTGCCTACGGACGATGACGGGGAACCCCATGCCTGCCAGGCAGAGTTAGAGGTACCGTGTACACCACGACCTGACTTGACTGACACGCCCCTACAGAACCCTGACTTGATACTTTATGTGGACGGATCAGCTTTCAAAACAACAAAAAATCGGGTGGGATTTGCTGTTTGCTCTGATCATTGTACTCTGTCTGCAGGAAGCCTCCCGTCTAATTTCTCTGCGCAGACAGCCGAGATGATTGCTTTGACCAGAGCCTGTGACCTGGCTAAAGAAAAGGCCATCAATATATGGTCCGACAGCAGCTATTCAGTAGCTGTAGTGCATCATTTTGGGGCGCTCTGGAAGCACCTCAGATTTCTCAAGTCTGATGGTAAGCCCATTTTAAACGCTCCCCAGGTCGCTGCTCTTCTGGAGGAAATTCTGTTGCCCTCCAAGAATGCTGTGATGAAGTGTGCAGCTCGCCCCTCCTTTGGAGACACTGTTTTTTTGGGAAACGCCAGAGTTGATTCAGCCGCCAAAAGAGCCGTTCGACAGCCACTGACAACTACCTGTGTTGCCATGACACAACCAGGGGACCAACCAGACATGACAGATGTGGGTGCTGTTCAAAGTTTTGCCACCTCATCTGAGATTTCACCCTGGAAGAAGGCAGGATGTAAGAAAAAAGAGGGGGTGTGGTTTTCTGTTGAGAACAAACCATGCCTTCCTAGACATTTCTTTCCAGTTTTTGCTAAGTTCAGCCATGGGTTGGATCATTGTTCCAAAAGTGGTATGTTTGATCATGTTACACATTGGTTTACAAGAGCATTCACCTCTTTCGCAGAGAAATATTGTCAGTCATGCATGGTGTGTGCTACAAATAATCCAGGGCGACAGGTGTCCACTGAAACTGCTGGCCATCCAGCGCCTCAGAGGCCCTTCGAGCACTTGATGATGGACTTCATTGAGCTGACTCCTGCTAAAGGTAAAAAATTGTGTCTGGTGATTATCGACATGTTCTCGAAATAGCCAGAAGTTTTCCCAGCCAAGCATGCAGATAGTGCAGTTTTGGTTAAGGCTTTGTCGGGAGAAGTCATCCCCAGATGGGGAATTCCTGAAAAAATTCACCAGCGAAAACGGCACGCATTTTGTAAACAAAGCCCTTTCAGAGGTGGGTGAATTTATGGGAGTGAAATTAGGCACGCATTGTGCCTATCACCCACAGTCGGGTGGAGCAGTTGAAAGAGAAAATGGAACACTAAAATCCAAACTGGTTAAATGCTGTGAGGAAACAGGTCTGACATGGACCAGAGATTTGCCTTTAGCTCTATTCTACACGAGAATGAGAAAACGGCCCAAGAAAAACCTTAGTCGTTTTGAGATTCTTTTTGCCAGGCCTCCAGCAATGGGATTAAACCCACCGTTAAAACCGCATCTCTCTACAGGCTTGTGTGAGGATGCAATGATGTCTTACTGTAAAAATCTCTCCAAGACTCTTGCACAGGTGCACCAAAAGGTGAAAGATGCCCTACCAAAAACAGCGGAGGGGCCAATTCATCCTGTTCGGCCAGGCAATTGGTTTCTTATTTAAGAATTCAGACGAGGACATTGGAAGTCAAAGTGCTGGCAGGGTCCGTTTCAGGTTCTGCTTGTGACCGACAGTCGTGGCCAAAAGTTTTGAGAATGAAACAAATATTAGTTTTCACAAAGTTTGCTGCAAAACTACTTTTAGATCTTTGTTTCAGTTGTTTCTGTAATGTACTGAAATATAATTACAAGCACTTTATACGTTTCAAAGGCTTTTATTGACAATTACATGACATTTTTGCAAAGAGTCAGTATTTGCAGTGTTGGCCCTTCTTTTTCAGGACCTCTGCAATTCGACTGGGCATGCTCTCAATCAACTTCTGGGCCAAATCTTGACTGATAGCAACCCATTCTTTCATAATCAATTCTTGGAGTTTGTCAGAATAAGTGGGTTTTTGTTTGTCCACCCGCCTCTTGAGGACTGACCACAAGTTCTCAATGGGATTAAGATCTGGAGAGTTTCCAGGCCATGGACCCAAAATTTCAACGTTTTGGTCCCCGAGCCACACTAGTTATCACTTTTGCCTTATGGCACGGTGCTCCATCGTGCTGGAAAATGCATTATTCTTCAACAAACTGTTGTTGGATGGTTGGAAGAAGTTGCTGTTGGAGGGTGTTTTGATACCATTCTATATTCATGGCTGTGTTTTTGGGCAAACTTGTAAGTGAGCCCACTCCCTTGGATGAGAAGCAACCCCACGCATGAATGGTCTCAGGATGCTTTACTGTTGGCATGACACAGGACTGATGGTAGCGCTCACCTTTTCTTTTCCGAACAAGCCTTTTTCCAGATGCCCCAAACAATCGGAAAGAGGCTTCATCGGAGAATATGACTTTGCCCTGGTGGCCCTCCGATCCCGCAGCTGAATCCTCTTTAGGAGACGCCCTGAAACCTTCTTAACAAGAATTTAACCTCTTTCCTTGAAGTTCTTGATAATCCTATAAATTGTTGATTTAGGTGCAATTTTAGTAGAAACAATATCCTTGCATGTGAAGCCATTTTTATGCAACACAATGATGGCTGCACGCGTTTCTTTGCAGGTCATGAAGTATTTAATAATCTGTTTTACTATCATACATCTATGTGTTAACTATTATGTTAAAACTGCAATGAAAAGTCTGTGTGCAGAGGGAACTGTGCACGTCCGGTTACAGGAAGAACCAACTAAAAAGGGAACTAATGTGAGGAGAGGCCTTCTGAAACATTACGAAGTGTGTCTTAGTTCATCATAAGAGTAAGAAGAAAGATGTGTTCCTCTTTTTGTCTCATGATTGCAAAGAAAAAAGGAAGATCCCCTGACCACAAGAGCAGGTGTTGAGCTGCTCAAATGCGGAAGTATAAACTGTCGGTTTGTTATGTAAGCATGCATAATTAGGAGATAGTAGCCAATGTATTTCTGTGTGATTATGCATTCTATTGTGATTCGATGTAACCAATGGAGACAGCCTCCTTATGCAGATTCTGTACAACGCCCAATAACTTGTTTGATAAAAGGCTGAAGTTAATAAAAGATCTTTGAATAGAGTGAATGCTCTATTCCCGATATATATATGTATATCGTAATGAAACTATTGAGTCCTGTGTCATTTATTCTGTTGTTTCCAGGTTGTCAGAAAATATATGAACCTGGGAGAACATGGGGACTTCAGTGTCTAGTATGGGAATTAGACTGAAGTACAACAGTCACCATGGTTAACAATGGAAGAACAATGATTCCAAGCATCACCCTCCTTTTAACATGTCAAGTCTGCCATTCTAAGGACTAGGCAATTCATCTGATCACTGTTCATAACATTCTGGAGTATATGCAAATTGCTATTATAAAAACTTAAGCAGCAACTTTTCCAATTTCCAATATTTATGTAATTCTCAAAACTTTTGGCCACGACTATACACCACCATAAAGGTCGCTGAGAGAGCAACCTGGGTGGACGCCAGTCACTGCAAGAGGCTGACAGGACCTGTTGTGGACAAGCCCACCACCACTGAAGCAAAGAACTGAGAGAAGTAGACTCAAAGAAGAATAACTTCTAATCAGTGGATTACACACTTTTTATACATCTATTTATCCCACGTGAAGAAAAGGAGAAAAATGACACATTCTATGAAGCTCTTGGGCTCCAGAGCAAAAATGACAGAGACATTAATACTGTTTATGTTTCATGTTTTATTAGGCGGACTCTGCATCTGGGACAAACAGTCACCTCAGCCAGGGTTCATGAGAGATCCGTCACTTCTGATGTCCTCCGAGAAGGATGGGTTCAAGGGAATTTGTGGTATCAGTTTGCAAATTATTCTGCTAGATCAGTGTCAAATAAATCTTGTGTTGTTTGCATGGGAACAGCTCTTCCAAAGTATTATGTCCCCATTCCGTTTGGGGAAATGTTGGATCGATGTGTGAGTTACTGTGAGACTCCTGGGAGTAATCCTGCCCAGTGGGTTTCAGTGCAGGCCCCCAGAATTAATTTAGAGGAGTGTGTTTGCCTCGCATTGCATTTTAGCAGTAGCAGCAGGTTTGAATAAAGGCTGGGGTAAGCCGTGTGGATTGGATAAAGCTGTTGAAGCACCTGGGTTAATTAACCTTTTAGAGCCAGCCCCAGATGCATCTTTTGTTTGTTATAATGTGACAAGATGAGAACAGGTTGACATGAGTAAATTTTCAGGAAAATGTTCTAAAATATTTCATCTCAATGATAAAGGGGATTCTTTTTCTGAGTGCTGGAAATCTGACAAGCTTAGAGATGATACCACTGTTCATTACTGGACCTGTTCTTCTAAGCTTCACTTGCGTAGATGGATTTTGAAACAGGAACAGGTGGGGCCAGACGTTTACTGGGTTTGTGGCGATGGCAAGCTTAGATCCACTCTTCCGTCCAATTGGGGAGGTATGTGTGCTCATGTGATGTTAGCTTATGATGTCTCGATTGCAATTGATCCATTCCAGGAAAGTGGAGTTTCCTCACATCACATGTCTAGGAGATGTTGGACCTTTATCCCCGGAAACACGGATTCTGATGGTAGTGCATCAAGAGCTTTAAAAGGCCTGAGAGTCATGAAAGAGGGCCTTGCTAAGAATGCTGGTGTAAATACGGATCTGGTAGGTCTGGGTGATTGGTTGGATTCTGTATTGGGTGAGTGGAAATCACTAGCTGTTTCTGTGTTTGGGACTTGTATTACAGCATTTGCAGTTTTCTCTGTGTGTGGTTGTTGTATCATTCCATGCATTAGAGGATTGGCGATCAGAGTGTTTGAAGGGCTTTTACACATCAGATGTTAGCAAAATCTCTGGCTGAGCCGACAGGTGCAGACGAAGCTGGAGCAGACGCTGAAAGGCGAGATGAAGGGGATGGAGACGATGGATGTGGCGTGGAAACGCTTGACGACCTCGAGTTATATGAGTGATTGGACTGCAGGTGTATGACGATTACCTTTAAATCACTTTGTGAATTAGCTTTTCTGATGTTTTTTTTCTGTAACTACTCTCTTGTGTTCCTTCATGTGAGTCTGGCAGTTCCATGAAAATTTAAAAGGGTCTCATCCCAGGTAAAGCAGAAAGAAAAAGGGGTTGATTTTCATGTTTCAATTATATTTTTATTATTTCATTATTATTCCATTTCATTTATTTTTTCTTCTCTAGACAGTTCATTTATGTGATTTCAATTATGTTTCCTTTTTATTTTTTGTATTCAGTTCCAGTTCATTGTTATTATTCAACATTATTTCCTTTTTCATTTATTTCATAATTTTGTTTATTCATATTCATCTATGAATAAGGGAGGGAGATTATAAATTTGTTTGATTCTTGTATGATTTACCATAGCATAATTTATGAGCAGTGAGGTATGCCTAATCAGTACTGAAGTTGAAGTAATTTTTTACATTTCTATTTCTTGTGGTTTTGTTATGAAGTACTCAATTGTTATTGTTGATTACTACTGATCTGTTTTGTGTAACCTCTTTAAAGGGTCACTGTGGCACTGGGGAATGAGTGAGTGACGATCTTTGATTTCGGCGTTCACACTGGATGCAAGTCTCGTTTCGAGAGAAGAGTATACGTTTTCAATTTGTGCTAAGATTTATTTTACTCATTCATTGTGTACTTGACTGATTCTGCCTAAAATTGTTTTTTTCTTCTCTGTTTTGCATTTATTTCTTAGGCATCCTGACTGATGATGAGCGATGCTGAAGGGCTACATTGGGGGCAAAGGAGTCACCACATTCTTTTTCACCCAAAAAGTCGTGAGACGACAAACACGACCATAGGTTGGAGGTTGTTCATCTTACGCCCCTGGGTTTTTTGAATGTGGTTTTGCATCGGGTCCAATAACTGTCATCAGGCGGGATGCATAGAACTCATCATTTTGTTCAGAAGTTAATTTACTGTGACATGTAATGCAAGAAATCATTTGGTACTGTTGTTTTTTTTCTTATACTGCCTGCCTTCTCATTAGTGCTGGTTTCAAGTGAGCCATTCTTAATTATTTATTTTTGTTGTGTTTTTGATTCATCACTGAGATATGAAAAAAACGGAGGACTGTTATGGAAAATTAATTATTAAGAATGATCTGCTCTGTGTATTTCATATACTAATAGATACTGTGTGCCAGCTCCTTGTGATATGGTAACCAATCTGATTATTTGACACTATGAATTTGGGTCAGGACAAATCTACTGATTTAGGCTCGTACATCCTGGGTTGGCATAACAACTCTCTTTTACATCTAAGGACGTTCTGACATACATTGATTGTGCTTCCACTATCAAAGGGCTTGAAGCCTGCGAGTCTAATGTTCTCATACTGAAAAAATTATTTCTGATGTCATGTTGATAGGAGTCAGGATTACTGAACCTATATAATTCTGTGTCTTGTTTTGGAAGGGAGGTCAGTATTGCATATTTTCTGTTAACGCTGTACCTCCTTGCTTGATCAACCAAGTTTGTATTAAAACCTCCGAATATCTGAAGGAATCTCTCTCATCTCTTTTATTTAAGAACTTCACTCACAAGGGTCATTGTCTATTTAGTAGACCAATTGGCACCAAAGCTTCAACTTCCTAGCTGATGTCTTCAGATGTTGCATCATTTTCTTTTTCTCATTATGCCATCTATTTTGTGAAGTGCACCAGAACATTCTGCAGCAAAACAGCCTCACAACAATATTTTTGTCACTCCCATACTTTACAGTTGGAATAGTGTTCTGAGACTTCAAAGTTTCCCCCTTTTTTCCTCCAAATATACCATATATCATTATGGGCGAACGGTTGAATTTTTTTTTCATCAGACCACAGGACATGTCTCCATAAATGAAGATTTTTGATTAAAAAAACGGTTTATTACTTGAAGCTTTCTAACACAGTGCTGTTGTCTGATATCTAGTGGCTTTTAATATGAACACCAGCTTGAATCAGCCTGCTAATCGATGAATAAACTGTGTTTAAAGTCATGCTTTGTTTGGTGTCACTTTTTTGTTAATTTCTTAATGTTTGTAAGCACATGGGAGAAAAAATATATTTGTGTTAGGATTTTTTGTTTTTAGCTGACATACATGTAAAAAAACAAAAGAAGGGATCGGGACTCAAACCCAGATCAAAGACTAACGTCTGCATATGGGTCACCTACTCTACCACTACACAAAGATGCTCACAAGTCTCTGAGCTAGAGTCCAAGTTGAGTCTCAAGTCTTTGAACTACAGTCCAAGTCAAGTCTCAAGTATCTTTTTATATTAAGTCTCTGGTTATAAGTGTCGCATCATCACCTACAGCGACCCATCCAACACTGCATAGCTATATCTAAGGAATTCAAAGCATGTATTATGTTATTATGACTCCTTTATCTATTAGCATATTAGATTTTGATATATAATTAGTTTTGCAACATGACCAAAACACCAAGAATGCTTTACTCTTAAGTTAATATCTGTATTTTGCCTTGTAGCATGAACACATAGTACAGTACAGACCTTTAGGGGATCCTAAAGGGATATCCTAATTCCTAAAGGTTAATAAGTAAAAAAAAAGTTAATAATTGGTTACACAGACTATATTACATTAATTTTAACACCCTATTTTTTTACTGCAAACTTGCGACTATAGTTACCTTTCTAAATAAGGCGCAATCGCTTGTTTGCTAAGGGTCGGGACCTACAATAACATCAACACACTGAAACTATTGTATTCAGAATATAAAATGTTTTATAGCACTTTTTAATCTGTGATTGTGTGTTAAAAGTGTTCACAAGATACCAACCTTTCGCCAGCCGTCTTTTCTGCACCAAATAGGCCCGCCTCCACAGGTGATCCAGACAGACATGCTGTGCACGGAGGGGAGGGGCTGTGTGTGTGTGTGTGTGTGTGTGCGCGTGTGAGTGTGAGAGAGAGTAAAAGAGACGCGTGAGTGACAGAGAGACGAAGAGAGAGCAGAGAATACGCTGCGTGTTTTAAATAGCGTAAAAAAGAAAAACGAAAGGCAAAATGTGATGGTCGGTGTTAATTTTTTATTTTTTTTGGGTCGGTGTTTAATCTGTGGCGCACCGCCACAGATTCGTCTGTGGGAAACACTGATGTGGGCAGGTTATAGGTTATAGGACGAGTCTCAAGTCAAGTCTGAAGTCACTGTGTGTACGACTTAAGTCGCACTCGAGTCGGAGTCTCAAACTCGTGTCCCCATCTCTACCACTACACCACACAATCTTGCTTGGTCTGTCACTTGTCGAATAGATCACTCACCTGTTTCCTAGTCGCTGCTTCTTACCTCCAAAACACACCACAGATTCAGCCAGTGATTCAGGTCTTTTTCAACCATTGAATCAGACACCCATGCAGTGACATACCAAGCGAAGCTTCATACGTCATTGATCATGTAACTCTGCTCGTGCAAATCGAGCATCGACATAGTGCATCTGAAGCACTGTTTTGGTTTTTTCGACCTATGCCGAAGCTTCAGCTTCAAACGAACCATCATTAGTTTGCACTCACCTGTACTCCTTCCCAAGGTTTCCTCACAGGGAGATGACTGTGAGAAAACCAGTTCAAGTTTTTCAAGCTTCAAGTTCCTTCATGTCCCATGCTTCTGACTGCATGCTCTGCCTGCCCACCCTCCAGGCTCAGTCCTGGCTCTCTGGATCCACCTCCTCAGAGTCTCCCAGAACAGCAGTAATCTTCTGCAGACACCCCAGACTCCTAAATCTCACTCTGAGGCATTCAATCCACCATCTGTCATGTAAGCCCCACCTGAGTACATCCAAACTGCCTCAATCATATCAAGAATCTCGTTCACCTCTGGACTTACCTTCCTGCAGTTCTTCATGTCTCTGTTTTCCTGTGCAGTGTTCCTGGTTCCAGCAATCTTCTTCATCCTCATCATCAATTCACAGTTTCTAAAAAACATATATTAACTCTACAACTGCACAGCTGCACAGTGGTGCAGTTGGTAGCACTGATGCCTTGCAGCAAGAAGGTCCAGGGTTCAAATCCCAGCATGGGGGCTTTCTTGCATGGAAGTTTGCATGTTCTCCCTGTGCATGCGTGGGTTCTCTCCGGGTACTCCGGCTTCCTTCCACAGTCTAAAAAGGATGACTGTTAGATGTATTGGTCTCTCTAAATTACCCTCAGGTGTGAGTGTGTGCGTGCATAGTTGTATGTGCTGTATGTCTCTATGTTACCCTGCGATGGACTGGCGACCTGTCCAGGGTGTACCCTGCACTGTCTTCATTTCTTTTAATACTTATAACCTGCCTCTCACCCCAAATTCATAGGATGGAGGGAAAATGGATGGATGGATAACTCTACAACTGATCTCCCTAGTGGTATTCTGCATGTGGGTCAGAAAGCTTAACTCCAACATGACAATTCCGAAAAAGAAAGTAAGACATAACGAAGAACTGTTTTGAATATATACATTTAATGAACATGAGCAAAATAAATCAGCAACAAGAGTTATATCCTGACATATTAATATCTTCACATGTTGTTAGACCAGTTTCTGATTTATTTACTTTATTTTACATACCGAAAAAAACCCAAGATCACACTGTTCTATGATACAAGTTATCCAGTACACAGTAGATTAAAAAACTGTAAAAAATACATAAACATTTTCATCATCAGACTAGTACTGTATGCTATCCATTTCTTTGGAATAATGTGAAGTCCATTAAATAATACAAGAGAATATAATATATGTCTGGCTGAAGGACTTGTAATTTGTTAGAATAGAAAAAAAAAATGATTGTCTGACACTGCAAATCCCCACGTATCAACAAATTCACACAATGTTAAAAGTATAAAAGTATAGTATAAAATATAAAAAATGACATTAAGAAGTGTTATTAAATGCAAAATGTTTTTCATTTGATCATAGTACAGATGCAACCGACACTACCTCAGAATGTGTGCGTATATACAAACCACAAGCGAGATATAATGTTCCTGCTTGTTGCTGCTTTCTAATAGATCGTTTTGATTGCTACTACATCATAGAAAAAAGCATTCTAAGCAACATGACTACAAATCACCTAGGCATAGTGTTTATGAGATTATAGTAATGAATGACTTTATTGTCACTGTACTGGTAAGGTTAAGAAATGAGTGTGTTAACTGAATGTTATTAGAATTTAGCGTAGAGTGTGTTGTCATGATCAGGTCTGAGCAGCAGACACAGCAGGCTACAGACTTCCCAGCTAAAGATCCAATCCAAAGGTGTCCTTGTGTGTTACTCAGGTAAAGTGGCTGTTGGATATCTGCCTTGACTCACACCTTCTCAGTAACACTCAGTCATGTTTTCTCTGCCTGGAAACTCACCCCAACAATTAGTCAGCTTTGCTTTTGATTCTCTTTTACTTCTAGTGTGTCACCTCCACAGCATTTTTACCGATTGACCGCTTGAGGTTGATTTTTATTTTTTAGACAGGTTTACCTTAAGTTATTTCCGTCTTCTCCTCAACCTCTCACGGGCGTTTTACTATTTAAAGTTCTTTTCAAGGATGACAACAGAAACATTGTTTTTCAGAGATTTGGCTAGCATATTTACAGAGAAGCTGTTTGACTCTTTAACTATACACTCTACATGTAGAGAAGAAAATTTGCACCCTTTCTACTTTGTAAAAATGTTCAAGTTCAATCAGACTGAATGAAGAGCACCTCTAAATTGTTATTTTCCGAGTAAAAAGTCAAAAAGTCTGATCTATGCAATTTCAACTACTGGATACACTTTTTTCGAAACCATTCAACTGTAGTTCTAGCTGTAGGTTTAGAGTTATATGTCCTCCTGGAATGTGAACCTCAACTCCAGGCTCAGTCCTTTTGCTCCCACTAACAATGATTTCTCTGTATTTAGCTCCATTCATCTTCCCCAACTCCTAACAAGTCAAGGGTTTCCTTTCTGTCATTTCTGAATAAAGTAATTTCCAAAGCATGATGCTGCCAACACCCTGTTTCACAGTATATTTGGAATGTTCAGGGTGCTAGTTGTTTGCCTCACGTAGCATTTTGGAAGTGTGGGGGGGGTGGCAGCTGCTCTGTTACGTTCTCAAACTTATTACAATGCTATTGTATGTAAAGCAATTGTAACTGATATACTGTTATTATATTGTTGAAAATTATAAACTAAAACTTTAAGTACTTAAAGGCAATGTTTGCCTTGTTTTTTTCTTATGCATGTGCCTACCATGTTGGCCTAGTTCTGCCCACTGCTCCCTTTAGAACAAGGTTGGTGGACTGCTGTGGATTTCTGCAGCCCATCCAGAGCTACTATTGGCCTCTTTTTCTGCTTCTCTAAATAATGGTCTTCCTATTGGCCTGTCAGTTTAAACTGTTTTGTTAGGTCTGCAGTTGTCCCTATCTTTAGTAATCATCGGCCGAGAGGCGGGGTACAATTCACGCACACACTCATACCTAAGGGCAATTTAGAGAGGCCAATTAACCTAATAGTCATGTTTCTTGACTGTGGGAGAAAGCCGGAGTACCCGGAGGGAACCGATGCTTGCACAGGGAGATAAGCAAAAAACAAACAAAACTTTTCTAGGTTGAAGTTTGCTGTTGTAGCTTGAAAAAAACGTGACAAAGTTTAGGAAACATGCTACGAAGAATGAGTTCGGGGGAACAAGAACTAACTGATGTAACTCATATAACCTCACTTCTTAACACTAAGATCAGTTCTTGTTGTGGGCATTGCTGTTTGACAGTCAGTGCTGAAAGAAATATGATTCTTTAAGCGTGGGAAACATTTTACCAGCAGCTGTTTGAAATGGTCCTGGAATTTCTTCCCCACAAATGTGTAAAAGATGGGACTGATGCAGAAGTAAAAGTACGCCATGTTACGAGTGACACGAAGAGCGTAACCGAGGTTCTTCTGAGTCTCACAGTCTTTGGCTTCATCAATCAGGAGTTCTACAATGTTAAAAGGTATCCAGCAGATAAAGAACAACACTACAATGATGAAGATCACCCTGACTGCCTGGAATTTAGTAGCTACATTGGAAGACATGATGGTGATTGTAATCCTAAGGTAACAAAATATAATAACTGCCAAAGGGAGGATCAAGAAGACGAAAAGCTGAATATAAAATCCAGATTTTTTTACATGAATATTAGTGACGTTACCAACCATAGGAGGAACCTGATCCTCCTCACAGTACTCTTTGCCCAGAAACCTATAGGTGTTATGTAGAAGCATCGGTCTGATGCAAGCCAAACCACTGATCAGCCACACCACTGTACAGGAAATGATAGCATTGCTTCGACTTCTTACATGTACTACAGGCATTATATGTACAAAAGCGAGGTAACGGTCAAAAGTCAGCAGAGTTAAAAAGAAGACAGAACTATAGAAGCCCATATAGTAGACACTGAAGACGATCTTGCACATAGCTGAGCCAAAAATCCAGTGAGAGAGCTGCATGTAGACGCCCAGAAAGGGAAGGCTGCTCATGAAGATCAGGGAGGACGCCACCAGGTTCACCAGCAAGATGTTGATCACAGTGTTCAGTTTCTCAAACCTAGAAGCAAGGTGAGAAGACAGATAAGAAGCATACTTACATTCTGGAACTTTGAAAACACAAAGATCCAAGGGTTTAATTTCATGCAAGTCTGAAGAACATTTGACAAAAGTTCTGTGTGAGCATTAGACAGAGAGCCTTAATCAGTAGATTACTTTTTTTGCCAGCTTGGCCTTTTTATTCAGTTCACATTAACAGGTAATGTTATTGGTTCATTTTCCAGAAAGAGATGTTGTTATTTAAACACAACATAAAAAATAATAATATTAGAAAACAGATTTTTTTTTAAATATTTGTCGGACTCCAACTTGTTTGGCTTGTTCACTACTAGCAACTTTGGCTATGAGGCAGAGATAAAGATTATTGTTTATCCCCTCTTCTTAAAACAATTTATGCTTATTTTATTAACTGCTACAATCACAGGCACATACTTCCTGAAATTAGATTTCATCAAACTCACGGAAAATTAAAAAAAACATTATTTTCATGGTATACTAGATGCAGCCCTGAAAATGTTGAGATTTTATGACATTACAAAAAATTTCGTCTTCACTCTGCTTAAACTGTGTGTTACATTGTTGTATTATTTTTTCTGAGATTCCTTTATTTATCTGCACTCAGAAATAAACTACAATATTATTTAAAATCTAAATTTGCTAGGGTTATGCATGATTTTGGACGAACTGTATGACAGTAATCACAGATCCATCTCCCAAAGTGATATAATATAAACTGAGGAAGCATAAGTATGTACGGTCTTTAGGTAGTTACTAAAGCAATAACAGTTGATCATCATGGATCGGAGGATCAACCAAGGTATACTTATAATAATTTATTAACTTCGCTAAATGTTTATTAAGATTGACATCCAGGTAGCAAATTTTATTCATAAAGGTTTTATCCATGAAACTTAACGATCAAATGATTTCAAAATGTACAAAACATTTCCGTGGACTTCCAGAAAGTTGTACAGACAAATAAGCTACTGTGTTTTGCCTCATATTATAGCAAATCTGTCAACTAACATGGCTTTGTTCTCCTGGGAGTTTTATTCCCCACTACAGTTTTTGGGTCCATTTAAAACAAACGCTGATTTGTTTCCACCCTTTGTGCGATTTGTGAGGGTGTGAACACAGGAATCTCACTAGAAAACAAAAAATGAACAAAATGAATGAAAATAAAATAAAATGAAAAAACAAATAATGAACTCTAGAGTGCTTCATTTAGGTAAACAACTTCCTGGTAAATGCTGCAAGTTTGAACCAAGTGCCCTCCTGAAGGCAGGTATGCATGTGGGATACGGTAGGCTTAACAAACAAACGGTCGCCGTGTTTCTTCTTAAACCAGAAAGCCCAACTTACATCATTTCACAATCATTCTGTAAGCAGCTCAGATAATATTGGCTGAATTATAACCAGAAACACACTAATGATATGCTTACATTTTCCGTGTTTACTACTAGCTCACAACAACATCTGCTTCCTCTATTTGCATTTGGTTCTCCATCTCTGGACACATCTGACCACTAAACAGACTAAATGATCTTGAATGTTTTGTACTGACTGGTTTCAGTTCATTTGGAGTTTTCTCTGTGTAAAAAAAAGAAACCGAACCAGTGGTAAAAGTGACACAGTGACAAACTTAACAACTGATTTGAACCAAAGTAAACAAACTACAGATATTAAATCATCCTTAAAAAAGAATGTTGGTCTGAGGAAAAGCAAATAATAGAGGATCAGAATTTTATCTTCGATTCAGTATCAACATTATCAATCATCTTTTTATCAGTGTACTAACAGCATGTTTACATAATTTCCTCACTGTTCTCTTCTACTACTCTCCACTTTATTTATTTGCTGTTATTTCAACTGCTAACTTTATGTTAAGTTAAGGATGATATTCAGAGTAACTGAATCTTCTCCCTCTACTGTTATCAACTTTTTACTTTCTCTAACATTGAAAGTACTCTTACAACAGTTCTTTTGTTCTTTCTGTGTCTCTGCTCTGTCTTCTCAAGCCTCCAGTCGGTCGTGGCAGACGGCCGCTCATACTGAGCCAGGTTCTGGTTCTGCTGGAGGTTTCCTCCTGTTAAAGGGGAGTTTTTCTTCCTCACTGTCGCTACATGCTTGCTCAGTATAAGGGATTGAAGTGATGTGAAGTCAACGACAACGCAGGGGACTGTCCACTATCGCTACATGTTCGACCGAGACGAGTGAATGATGCAAGTCAATGACTTGATGTAGTCCGCTGGGTTTCCTTAGATATAAAACTTATAAACTGATTGGAATAATGAACTGAAGGATTAATTGGAATGTATGTATAACTGAAGTGAAATTACTTTTCTTGTATTCTTGAATTGGCGCTATATGAATAAATTAAGTTGAACTGAATCCTCAAAAAAAAAAGAAAAATTTGGCATGAATTAAAAAAACAATTCTATTGTTGCAGTGTTAATAGCAAAGCATGAGATTTCTTCCATTTGAGATTTTTTCCCTTTTTAGTCAAGCTGTTGCATTTTTCTATTTAGTTCAGCATTCACCCTTTACCTTTGCTTTCAGAAAATAAATAACGAGATGCTCAGATTTTGATCAAATTCATGGATTCTTATTCAGTCTTACTTGTTCCAAGAAAGCAATTCATATTTGCCATAAACTTTGTTTACCCCAAAGGAAGCATGCTTCTCTCTGAACCACAAAAAGTGATGGTGCAACAACAACTTCAAGCAAAACTACCAAAAAGGTGATCACAGCAGGTGGTTCCTTTTAAAGTAAAAACTTCTTTCAAAATCTCAATTGAAAGCAATATTTTGTCATTTGCAAGCAGAATTTCTACCAACTTTAACAATACCATCATTTTTTACAGGTTAACTTCTTTATTTTTTTAACTGCATTTTATAATTCCTCAGGCTTTCTATCAACGCTTATTCAATTATCTGAATCATTGATGAGTGACAAAAAAGTAAAAACAATGACGTATTTTTTCACAGTAGTGTATGGCAAACTAATGTTAATCTTTAGGAATGCCTCTAATTAAGCTTTTTTACTCACCGATGGATGACAACTAAAACCAGCACGCTGTTAACAACACTGAAGACAAACATGAAGTAGTAAAGGTAAGAAAAATTTGCTCCCAGGCTGTTATCACCATCTCTGCTACATGGCCCAATCCCTACTGGAGAAATATCACTAGAGTTTGTTGGTGTCATCTTTGTGCAAAATCTGTCAAAAATAAAATTCACAATATCATGTTGCCAGTTTGAACATAATTTATGTTTTTTTAACATGTAATTTTTGTTCATCTAAAAAAACAGACCAGGAAGTTTTTCTTCAAAAAAAAAATAAAATCCATAATTAGTTTTCTTACCTCTTGTGTGACAGAAGGTGCAGACTGTGCCTCTAAAAGTCTCTCTGATCATTGAAGAGCTCCTTTTCCAAACTAAGGACAGTTAGACTAAAGTGTCTGTGGGCTGGTCTGAGCTTTTTTAATGTGAAACGTAGCAGGGATCTAATGACATGACAATAAACAAGGCATGTGCAAACAGCTTCAGTGAGATCAGCTTACATAAAAAAATCATCCGGCACAATACTATATGGAGGACCAATCCTGCCATAAAAAAGTAAATAAATCAGAAATAAATGAATTGAGGTAATGAATGAATTACCCCCCAATAGATGAGTAAATAAATTAATGTGTCAAAGTAAAAAATGTCAGACATGAATTGGTATTTTAATGTCGATCATTAGCTGTTTTAATTTATGTCTGCATGTTCTCAATTTTACTTTTGACGTTTCTTTCTTTGTTAAGTTTTGACAGATGTAAATTTATTATTATATTATCTTCCCAAGCCTATTTATTGTTTTCATATTTACTCTCTCACTAATATATTTAGAAAAAAAATCACTTAAATGTTTTTAATTTTTGTAGATTTTTTTTTGTCTGTTTAATTCTTAAACACAGATGCATTTCCTTTCCTAATGTATCACTGCTGTCAATACCATACCTGGGCTTTTTCGCTACTTTGGGGGCTTTGGCGGTCTGCTTTTCTCCATCCGAAAGGGTAGGGGTTGCGTCTCCTGGGTCTGGGAGCTCCTTGCTTTGCTGGGGTATTGGTACCTGGACCTGGGAGTATAAAGTGTGTTTGGGGAGTATGAGTGAGTGTACAGCGTGCATTCTTGTGTGTATAGGTGTGCAGGTGAGAGTGAATGTGCGTAAGAGGGAGGGAACTGACTGTGTCTGTGTGTTCCTGTGTATGCGTCTCGTTGGATCTTGGGCTACCCCCCAAGGGTACACTTGATCGCCTGCTTTGTATGTTTTGTACTTTGTACTTCATTGCTAGGTTTGATAGACCTTGGTTGGATGCTTGGTGTTGGTGCTCTGCGGTGTGCAGGATTGAGATTTGGGAGCTGGTTGAGCTCGGTGTCTAGGTGCAGGCTAGACTTGACCTGAGGATGCCGTCCGTCCACTGTGGCTATGGGGATGGCTAGTGGCTACGTCATCGTAGCTGAAAATGTAACTTCCGTGTCCAAACCAAATCGCGGTCGCAATGGTGCAGTGCTGTGTCCCGTGTTGCAATAAAATAAATTATGGCAACATAACGATATGTTACTATCGCTTTCCTCTGGACGAAAACAAGAGGAGGAGATTGCTTAAACTGATACGGTAAGCTGGATCTCTAGTCATGAAAAATACATTTAAGTGTGGGCTAGCGCCAGTATTTGGACTAAGTTAGCCGAGATAACGTTAACTGTTGCTGTTATGATGGAGTGGGGCCACATAAAATAAACGATTAAAGTCAATATTTATGAGAATAAAGTTGTCATTTGCTAGTTTAATCTATCAATTTATTTATAAAGTGCTTTAAAGCTACATTGTGTAAGAACTTCTCCCATCTAGCGGTGAAACAACCAACTGAATATTACGTTCTAGCCCCACCTCCCACCCCCCTATTCCGAGCACGATTTAACTCCTAAGGTGGCCGTTTCATGCCAAGGTTGACATGGTTTCTAGTACTACGACTTCATCCAGTGTTCCTTCCAGTGATGAGGTTACTTTAGAAAACTACATTGCATTTAGTTATATAGTCAGTAAACATGTTGGTGCCGCGTCGCGAGTAGAAAATCTCCCTCTGGCATTCGTCACGGTGCAACTGAGTGTAGCGAAAGCACGAAAGGTGGAGCTAGAATTTCCAGGAATGTCCCTCGTTGACGAATGTATTTCAAAGATGGAGGCTCAACATGGATTCAGCCATTCGCACGACTCACGCATATGTATTCTGAATAGCAGATTCTAAACTTACGAGAATACTTTCATTAGTAGGTGGAAATAATTACACGTGAATGAGCACATATTTTTGAAAGAACAAAGGGGTTTTTGCTAAGAATTAACTAAAAAAAATACACAATGTAGCTTTAAGATGACCAAAAGTCAAAAACAAGGCACTGTACAATCAAGACAAAACGAGACATTAAAATAAAATAAAAATAAATAAAATAAGTAAAAACAGAAAACATTTCTATATAAAAGCTCAAACAAATTAAAAACAAAGATAGCCCAGACAAAAAGGAGTTAATGTAATTCTGAGTCCAGCGGAGAGCAGAGATTCAGGGCTGCTGCGCGAGGGAAGCTGCTTGTGAACTCTGACAAAGGAGAGGAGTGGAGGTTTGCACCACTGGTCGGTGGGTGGATATGTGCTTCATGTCGGATCAACCCCAAAATGTAATCACTAGTTCCTATTCCCATGGCTCACATTTCCTTAAAATCTTATCGAATCCATCTATAACTTCCTAAGTTATGTTGCTAACAGACCGATAGTCGGGCACGAAAACTTACCTCCTGGCGGAGGTAATAAAAAAAGACATTCTCCATCTACCGTCTTTCTGTGTAAATATCTCATGTTACAACATGAAAACATGTGGTTTACATTCAGGTGCGGCATATATATGACCAAAGTGTATTTTCTTGTCAAATTTATTCATTCAGGTGTGCTCAATAGTCTGAAAATGAGGGTAGTTATTAATGAACAGTCATTTTTTACCTAATTAAACTCATTTACAAAAATAAAGTAGTTCACGAGAATTAGTTATAATTTAGAAGGTATAAAACAATATACGAGATTTAAGTAATAATTTACAAGATTAAGTCATTTAAAAGAATAAACCTTGGCAACCGCCATTGTGTTTACATTAGGAGCAGCGGTGGGTTGGACACGGAATTGATGATGTGACATCACGTTAGCCATCCCCATTGGTGTGGCGCCCCGACATGGGGCGGAGGGGAATTGGGATGTTGGTTGTAGGGATTAGCCCAGGATGGCAGCGGTGCATGTCGGCCATCGGCTGGCCGTGGCCCGCTGGGGCTTGGGCCTTGCTGGCGGTCTCCGGGTCCATGGCTGGAGCTGTTCTGGCGTGGCCGGTTGCCAGCGGAGCCTGTGGGATGCCCCCCTGGGCCCCTGCATTGTAGCTACTGGATGTTCCCCCCGGTTAAGGTTATTAGTGTTTGGTATACAGAACCGGTTGATGAGTGTATGCATTTGAATTACACAGGGAAAATGTTTACATATGACTAAAATCACATGGCGAACCATTAAAGAGGTTTTAGCATAGCATTGTTCTCTGCAAGGAAAACACTGCTGTGTTGTGTCGTAGATATGTAGGATTTGGCTATGAATAAATATGAATAGACTGATAGATGGATTGGTAGGGCGTCTGCAGTTATGCGGGCGCTGTACTACTCTGTTGTGGTGAAGAGAGAGCTGACCCGAAAGGCGAAGCTCTCGATTTACCGGTCGATCTACGTTCCTACCCTCATCTATGGTCACAAACTCTGGGTGGTGACCGAAAGAACGAGATCACGGATACAAGCGGCTGAAATGAGTTTCCTCCGTAGAGTGTTTGGGCTCTCACTTAGAGATAGGGTGAGAAGCTCAGTCATCCGGAGGGGGCTCAGAGTAGAGCTGCTGCTCCTCCCCATCGAGAGGAGTCAGTTGAGGTGGCTCGGGCATCTGGTCAGGATGCCTCCTGGACGCCTCCCTGTTGAGGTGTTTCGAGCACGTCCCAGCGGGAGGAGGCCCAGGGTAAGGCCCAGGACACGCTGGAAGGACAATGTTTCTCGGCTGGCCTGGGAGCGCCTTGGGATTCCTCCTGAAGAGCTGGACAAAGTGGCGGAGAGGAAAGTCTGGGTGTCCTTGCTTAAGCTGCTGCCCCCGCGACCCGACCCCGGATAAGCAGAAGAAAATGGATGGATGGATAAATATGAATAATTGCCTAGGGCAATTATTAATAAGATTAATAATTTTATGTACAAATTACCAAGTTTGGGGGGCACCATCCTTTTCCAGGAATGTATGTATATATATATATATATATATATATATATATATATATATATATATATATATATATATATATATATATATATATATAGCCAAATTGTTCAGTCTCAGTTTATGTTTATGATTACCAGCCTGATAAGGCTGAGATAGTTAAACAATAGATGAAGGAATAAGTTCTTACGCTGTGGACATTAATTGTACACATCACTCCAAGTAATCCCAGACAACTTCTCTTAAGTTAAGGGGACTTTATTTAGAACACAGCTCAACCTGACAGCCAAACATTTCATAAATGTATCCCATCTATTCTAAAGCATGGAATTACTACTACAGATCTTAGACAACAATAATGGGTGAACATTAAACACAATTAACATGAAATTAATCAGTGAGAAGAGCTGAGGGGGAGCCCTCACTCCAGGGGGCTCAAATCACAGATAGCCTAGGAGACAATGTTATAAATCTCAGCTCTGTGCCAAGATGGAGATCAGCACATGGAGTCTAAGAAAAAGTCATAAAACTAGCTTTGGCTAAAGGAGCACATGGGGGAAGGGTCCATGTGGAAGGCCTCTGCTTCACCAACAGACTAAAGACAATGGTGTTAAACTTTTCAGCTACACTTCAGGGGTTAGATTGCGCTTTATTACAGATCTCTCAGAGGTCTCCCGCTTAATAAAACTGGTGATGTTAAAAAACACACACACAAACACACAACAATGATCGGAAATTCCGCAACATTCAACAACAGAGGACACACTGGTGGGCAGGCCATACGTGATGACCAAGTCCAGAGTGTGTCCTCTGTTGTGAGTTGGCTGTGTGACATGCTGGGTAAAATCCATGTAACTCAAGATGTTTAAAAAATCTGTTGAAAAACAGTCTAAAAGGTTATCCACGTGTAGATTAAAATCGCCAGCTAAAATGATCCTTTCAAAGGAGTTGTGCAGAATTGATAAAAACTCTTGAGAATTCTTGAATAAAAAGTGCACTCTTTTTAGGAGGCCTGTCAACAGTTACACATAAAATCTGCGGAATGCTAAAAACAGCTGCGGTATATTCAAAAGTGGTAAAATTGTCAAGTAAAACAGGTTTGGCGGAAAGTTTTGATGAACTAATAAAAGCCGTCCTGCCACCCTTTTTCCCATTCCTCGTTGAATAGTTAAAATTAAAATTAGGTGGGAAGGCCTCTGTAAGAACAACAGGGGCATTTGAGCTCAGCCATGTTTCCGTTAAAAATAAACAATGGAGATTATGGTCTAAAATCAAGTCATTTATAATAAAAGTTTTGTTCAGCAGAGAGCAAACATTTAAAAGAGCCATATTAAGAGTGGCTGGAGATGGATTGCCTAAATGATATATGGAACCTGGGATTTTTGGTGGCTGTTTGAGATTATCAAGATTATGTTTGGTAGATTTATGTTTATTTGCTCGCTCTCTGCTGATAATAACAGGTATGTGAGTAGTTTGACAAGGTCCAAGTCCGTTATTTGAGTTACTGTTAAAATCAAGGCTGGGTTCATAGGTCCATGGACCGGCTGCACATCAGGCTGTTGGGGCCGAAGTGGGGGACGGGCAAAGGGGGGGCAGAAGGGTTTGGTGTAGGACGCAGGGGGGGACATGGACAGGCCAGGCTCATTGCCAGGGTGCGTGTTCCTTTAGGTGGAGCCTGTCTGCCCTAAACAGGTGACTCCTACCCCAGCAAATGTTAAAATTGTCTATAAAACCAATATTGTTCAGCACGGTGGCAGAGGAGAGCCAAGTGTTCAAAGATAAAAGCCTACTAAAACCACCAATTCCTCTGCCGACGGTGGGAGTGGGGCCAGAGATAAAAAACGAAACTGATGTGTTTTTTAAAAGGTTAAAAAGATGAATAAAATCCCGCTTCAGCAGTTCGGACTCTTGTCTGCGGATGTCGTTGGTGCTGGGATGAACAATAACAGTACTGGGGTAGCGTTGAATGATGTCCAGGATCTGATCAGAAATGCCCATCATGGTCGCTCCAAACACATGCGGGCTCCTTTCATCCTCACGTACCGGATTATTGAGTCCCCAATTATCAGCATGGTGGGTGCCAGCTCAGCAGGTCGGAGCTGGGCAGGGGATCCCTTGCTGTCCAGGACCGGCTGGATGTTAAGACCCTCCCCAGGGCTGCAGCGATGGGTTGTCAGTGCCGAAGGCTTGTTCCGGGGGTTAGGCGTAAAGTGAACCACTCCTCGGTGGGCCGCACCCCGGGGATTGGCGCAACGTGGAAGGCTGCTGCAGTCTGGATGCTGCTCCGGTGGTTGGGCGGGATCAGGCGGCAGTTCAGCAGAGCTACGGGGCCCTGGGGCTGCCAGAGGAGGAAGGTCCTGGCCGAGGACGCCGAACCGGTTGGCCAGTGGCAGCGTTGGTGGAGAAGGGCGATGACAGCAACCCCGCGCCTCTCCACCGCAGCCAGGGCCAACCGTGGTCCAGGCGTCCTGCTGGATCGGAGTGGAGCTGAGGGGGGCTTTTAGCTTAGTCCCCTGCTGGAGCCAGCGATCCTCCTCCGTAGCAGGTGTGCGGGCCTCCAGCGCCCCGAACCTGGCAAGAGTCCCAGTGATGGATTCCCGCCCCAGCAGCCTCGCCGGACTGACAGGGGATGGTCTCCGCCAGCTGAGCGCTGTCAGCCGCGGCAAATGTCCGCCCAAAGATGATGTCCACGTCACGCTCAAAGTCCTGCATCTGGCGGAGCTTTGAAATCCTTTGCTCCAGCTCCAACACTTTTTGGCTGAGCTTCAGGCACCCATTGCAGCCAGGGCTGCAGGTGAGTAGAGGCATGATAATCCGAAAAAAAAAACAAGTTGTTTAGAGTTTGCGGTGCTAAAATCAGTTAAAACCAGTCTTTAAGAAAATATAAAACGAGTAAAAAAACCGTATTAAGAGTCGATCTCGGTAGGTCTCACTGATGCTGATAAATGCCAACGCATTCACATTTTCATGTGGACTTACATCTTTTCTCATTATGCCATCTACTTTGTTGAGTGCACCAGTCCCTTCTGCAGCAAAACAGCCCCAAAACATGATTCTGTCACTCCTATACTTTACAGTTGGAATAGTGTTCTGAGACTTCAAAGTTTCCCCCTTTTTTCCTCCAAATATACCATATATCATTATGGGCGAACGGTTAAATTTTTTTTCATCAGACCACAGGACATGTCTCCATAAATGAAGATTTTTGATTCAAAAAACGCTTTATTACTCGAAGCTTTCTAACAGTGTGCTAGTGGCTTTTAATATGAACACCAGGTTGAATCAGCCAGCTAATCGATGAATAAACTGTCTTTAAAGTCATGCTTTGTTTGGCGTCACTTTCTTGTTAACTTCTTGATGTTTGTAAACATACTGGAGAAATAAATATATATTTGTGTTAGGTTTTTTGGTTTTGTTTTTAGCTGACATGCATTTAAAAAAAACAAAAGAAGGGATCAGGACTCAAACCCAGGACACCGCGTTAAGGACTAACGTCTGCATATGGGTCACCTGCTCTACCACTACACCACACAATCTTATTAAGTCTGTCACTTGTCGTATAGATCACTCTTCTGTTTCCTAGTCGCTGCTTCTCACCTCCAAAACACTCCACAGATACAGCCAGTGATTCAGGTCTTTTTGAACCATTGAATCGGACACCCAAGCAGTGTAATACTAAGCGAAGCTTCATACGTCATTGATCACGTAACTCTGCTCATGCAAATCGAGCATTGACAGTGCTTTTGAAGCACTGTTTTGGTTTTTTCGACCCATGCCGAAGCTTCAGCTTCAAACGGACCATCAGTAGTTTGCACTCACCTGTGCTCCTTCCCAAGGTTTCCTCACAGGGAGATGACTGTGAGAAAACCAGTTCTCATCTTCTTTATAAGCCTTGATTTCTTTTTCCACTTCTGACAGCTGTTAAGCTTCAAGTTCCTCCGTGTCCCACGCTTCATTTGCGCGCTCTGCCTGCCCACCCTCCAGGCTCAGTCCTGGCTCTCTGGATCCACCTCCTCAGAGTCTCCCAGAACACAGCAGTAATCTTCTGCAGACACCCCAGACTCCTAAATCTCACTCTGAGGCATTCAATCCACCATCTGTCATGTAAGCCCCACCTGAGTACATCCAAACTGCCTCAATCATATCAAGAATCTCGTTCACCTCTGGACTTACCTTCCTGCAGTTCTTCATGTCTCTGTTTTCCTGTGCAGTGTTCCTGGTTCCAGCAATCTTCTTCATCCTCATCATCAATTCACAGTTTCAAAAAACTTTGATTAACTCTACAACTGCACAGCTGCACAGTGGTGCAGTTGTTAGCCCTGTTGCCTTGCAGCAAGAAGGTCCTGGGTTCAAATCCCAGCCTTGGGTCTTTTCTGCTTGGAGTTTGCATGCTCTCCCTCTGCATGCATGGGTTCTCTCCGGGTACTCCGGCTTCTTCCCACAGTCCAAAAACATGACTGTTAGGTGAATTGGTCTTTCTGAATTGCCCTCAGGTGTGAGTGTGTGCATGCATAGTTGTATGTCCTGTATGTCTCTGTGTTACCCTGCGATGGACTGGCGACCTGTCCAGGGTGGACCCTGCACTGTCTTGATTTCCTTTAATACTTGTAACCTCCTTCTCACCCCAAATTCATAGGATGGAGGGAAAATGGATGTATGGATAACTCTACAACTGATCTCCCTAGTGGTATTCTGCATGTGGGTCATAAAAGCTTAACTCCAACATGACAATTCCGAAAAGTAAGACATGACGAAGAACTGTTTTGAATACATACATTTAATGAACATGAGCAAAATAAATCACCAACATGAGTTATATCCTGACATATTAATATCTTCACATGTTGTCAGACCACTTTCTGATTTATTTACTTCATTTTACATACCGAAAAAAACAAAAACAAGATCACACTGTTCTATGATACAACTTATCCAGTACACAGTAGATTAAAAAACTGTAAAAAATACATAAACATTTTCATCATCAGACTAGTACTGTATGCTATCCATTTCTTTGGAATAATGTGAAGTCCATTAAATCATACAAGAGAATATAATATAACTGTCTGGATGAAGGACTTGTAATTTGTTAGAATAGAAAATTATTTTTTTATTGTCCGACACTGCAAATCCCCACGTATCAACAAATTCACACAATGTTAAAAGTATAAAAGTATAGTATAGAATATAAATAATGACATTAAGAAGTGTTATTAAATGCAAAATGTTTTTCATTTGATCATAGTACAGATGCAACCGACACTACCTCAGAATGTGTGCGTATATACAAACCACAAGCGAGATATAATGTTCCTGCTTGTTGCTGCTTTCTAATAGATCTTTTTGATTGCTACTACATCATAGAAAAAAGCATTCTAAGCAACATGACTACAAATCACCTAGGCATAGTGTTTATGAGATTATATTAATGAATGACTTTATTGTCACTGTACAGGAAATGAGCTTGTTAACTGAATGTTATTAGAATTTAGCGTAGAGTGTGTTGTCATGATCAGGTCTGAGCAGCAGACACAGCAGGCTACAGACTTCCCAGCTAAAGATCCAATCCAAAGGTGTCCTTGTGTGTTACTCAGGTAAAGTGGCTGTTGGATATCTGCCTTGACTCACACCTTCTCAGTAACAGTCAGTCATGTTTCCTCTGTCTGGAAACTCACCCCAACAATTAGTCAGCTTTGCTTTTGATTCTCTTTTTCTTCTAGTGTGTCACCTCCACAGCATTTTTAACTATAGACCGCTTGAGGTTGATTTTTATTTTTTAGACAGGTTTACCTTAAGTTATTTCCCTCTTCTCCTCAACCTCTCACGGGCGTTTTACTATTTAAAATTCTTTTCAAGGATGACAACAGAAACATTGTTTTTCAGAGATTTGGCTAGCATATTTACAGAGAAGCTGTTTGACTCTTTAACTATACACTCTACATGTAGAGAAGAAAATTTGCACCCTTTCTACTTTGCAAAAATGTTCAAGTTCAATCAGACTGAATGAAGAGCACCTCTAAATTGTTATTTTCTGAGTAAAAAGTCAAAAAGTCTGATCTATGCAATTTCAACTACTGGATACACTTTTTTCTAAACCATTCAACTGTAGTTCTAGCTGTAGGTTTAGAGTTATATGTCCTCCTGGAATGTGAACCTCAACTCCAGGCTCAGTCCTTTTGCTCCCACTAACAATGATTTCTCTGTATTTAGCTCCATTCATCTTCCCCAACTCCTAACAAGTCAAGGGTTTCCTTTCTGTCATTTCTGAAGAAAGTAATTTCCAAAGCATGATGCTGCCAACACCCTGTTTCACAGTATATTTGGAATGTTCAGGGTGCTAGTTGTTTGCCTCACGTAGCATTTTGGAAGTGTGGGGGGGGTGGCAGCTGCTCTGTTACGTTCTCAAACTTATTACAATGCTATTGTATGTAAAGCAATTGTAACTGATATACTGTTATTATATTGTTGAAAATTATAAACTAAAACTTTAAGTACTTAAAGGCAATGTTTGCCTTGTTTTTTTCTTATGCATGTGCCTACCATGTTGGCCTAGTTCTGCCCACTGCTCCCTTTAGAACAAGGTTGGTGGACTGCTGTGGATTTCTGCAGCCCATCCAGAGCTACTATTGGCCTCTTTTTCTGCTTCTCTAAATAATGGTCTTCCTATTGGCCTGTCAGTTTAAACTGTTTTGTTAGGTCTGCAGTTGTCCCTATCTTTAGTAATCATCGGCCGAGAGGCGGGGTACAATTCACGCACACACTCATACCTAAGGGCAATTTAGAGAGGCCAATTAACCTAATAGTCATGTTTCTTGACTGTGGGAGAAAGCCGGAGTACCCGGAGGGAACCAATGCTTGCACAGGGAGATAAGCAAAAAACAAACAAAACTTTTCTAGGTTGAAGTTTGCTGTTGTAGCTTGAAAAAAACGTGACAAAGTTTAGGAAACATGCTACGAAGAATGAGTTCGGGGGAACAAGAACTAACTGATGTAACTCATATAACCTCACTTCTTAACACTAAGATCAGTTCTTGTTGTGGGCATTGCTGTTTGACAGTCAGTGCTGAAAGAAATATGATTCTTTAAGCGTGGGAAACATTTTACCAGCAGCTGTTTGAAATGGTCCTGGAATTTCTTCCCCACAAATGTGTAAAAGATGGGACTGATGCAGAAGTAAAAGTACGCCATGTTACGAGTGACACGAAGAGCGTAACCGAGGTTCTTCTGAGTCTCACAGTCTTTGGCTTCATCAATCAGGAGTTCTACAATGTTAAAAGGTATCCAGCAGATAAAGAACAACACTACAATGATGAAGATCACCCTGACTGCCTGGAATTTAGTAGCTACATTGGAAGACATGATGGTGATTGTAATCCTAAGGTAACAAAATATAATAACTGCCAAAGGGAGGATCAAGAAGACGAAAAGCTGAATATAAAATCCAGATTTTTTTACATGAATATTAGTGACGTTACCAACCATAAGAGGAACCTGATCCTCCTCACAGTACTCTTTGCCCAGAAACCTATAGGTGTTATGTAGAAGCATCGGTCTGATGCAAGCCAAACCACTGATCAGCCACACCACTGTACAGGAAATGATAGCATTGCTTCGACTTCTTACATGTACTACAGGCATTATATGTACAAAAGCGAGGTAACGGTCAAAAGTCAGCAGAGTTAAAAAGAAGACAGAACTATAGAAGCCCATGTAGTAGACACTGAAGACGATCTTGCACATAGCTGAGCCAAAAATCCAGTGAGAGAGCTGCATGTAGACGCCCAGAAAGGGAAGGCTGCTCATGAAGATCAGGGAGGACGCCACCAGGTTCACCAGCAAGATGTTGATCACAGTGTTCAGTTTCTCAAACCTAGAAGCAAGGTGAGAAGACAGATAAGAAGCATACTTACATTCTGGAACTTTGAAAACACAAAGATCCAAGGGTTTAATTTCATGCAAGTCTGAAGAACATTTGACAAAAGTTCTGTGTGAGCATTAGACAGAGAGCCTTAATCAGTAGATTACTTTTTTTGCCAGCTTGGCCTTTTTATTCAGTTCACATTAACAGGTAATGTTATTGGTTCATTTTCCAGAAAGAGATGTTGTTATTTAAACACAACATAAAAAATAATAATATTAGAAAACAGATTTTTTTTTAAATATTTGTCGGACTCCAACTTGTTTGGCTTGTTCACTACTAGCAACTTTGGCTATGAGGCAGAGATAAAGATTATTGTTTATCCCCTCTTCTTAAAACAATTTATGCTTATTTTATTAACTGCTACAATCACAGGCACATACTTCCTGAAATTAGATTTCATCAAACTCACGGAAAATTAAAAAAAACATTATTTTCATGGTATACTAGATGCAGCCCTGAAAATGTTGAGATTTTATGACATTACAAAAAATGTCGTCTTCACTCTGCTTAAACTGTGTGTTACATTGTTGTATTATTTTTTCTGAGATTCCTTCATTTATCTGCACTCAGAAATAAACTACAATATTATTTAAAATCTAAATTTGCTAGGGTTATGCATGATTTTGGACGAACTGTATGACAGTAATCACAGATCCATCTCCCAAAGTGATATAATATAAACTGAGGAAGCATAAGTATGTACGGTCTTTAGGTAGTTACTAAAGCAATAACAGTTGATCATCATGGATCGGAGGATCAACCAAGGTATACTTATAATAATTTATTAACTTCGCTAAATGTTTATTAAGATTGACATCCAGGTAGCAAATTTTATTCATAAAGGTTTTATCCATGAAACTTAACGATCAAATGATTTCAAAATGTACAAAACATTTCCGTGGACTTCCAGAAAGTTGTACAGACAAATAAGCTACTGTGTTTTGCCTCATATTATAGCAAATCTGTCAAATAACATGGCTTTGTTCTCCTGGGAGTTTTATTCCCCACTACAGTTTTTGGGTCCATTTAAAACAAACGCTGATTTGTTTCCACCCTTTGTGCGATTTGTGAGGGTGTGAACACAGGAATCTCACTAGAAAACAAAAAATGAACAAAATGAATGAAAATAAAATAAAATGAAAAAACAAATAATGAACTCTAGAGTGCTTCATTTAGGTAAACAACTTCCTGGTAAATGCTGCAAGTTTGAACCAAGTGCCCTCCTGTAGGCAGGTATGCATGTGGGATACGGTAGGCTTAACAAACAAACGGTCGCCGTGTTTCTTCTTAAACCAGAAAGCCCAACTGACATCATTTCACAATCATTCTGTAAGCAGCTCAGATAATATTGGCTGAATTATAACCAGAAACACACTAATGATATGCTTACATTTTCCGTGTTTACTACTAGCTCACAACAACATCTGCTTCCTCTATTTGCATTTGGTTCTCCATCTCTGGACACATCTGACCACTAAACAGACTAAATGATCTTGAATGTTTTGTACTGACTGGTTTCAGTTCATTTGGAGTTTTCTCTGTGTAAAAAAAAGAAACCGAACCAGTGGTAAAAGTGACACAGTGACAAACTTAACAACTGATTTGAACCAAAGTAAACAAACTACAGATATTAAATCATCCTTAAAAAAGAATGTTGGTCTGAGGAAAAGCAAATAATAGAGGATCAGAATTTTATCTTCGATTCAGTATCAACATTATCAATCATCTTTTTATCAGTGTACTAACAGCATGTTTACATAATTTCCTCACTGTTCTCTTCTACTACTCTCCACTTTATTTATTTGCTGTTATTTCAACTGCTAACTTTATGTTAAGTTAAGGATGATATTCAGAGCAACTGAATCTTCTCCCTCTACTGTTATCAACTTTTTACTTTCTCTAACATTGAAAGTACTCTTACAACAGTTCTTTTGTTCTTTCTGTGTCTCTGCTCTGTCTTCTCAAGCCTCCAGTCGGTCGTGGCAGACGGCCGCTCATACTGAGCCAGGTTCTGGTTCTGCTGGAGGGTTCTTCCTGTTAAAGGGGAGTTTTTCTTCCTCACTATCGCTACATGCTTGCTCAGTATAAGGGATTGAAGAGATGTGAAGTCAACGACAACGCAGGGGACTGTCCACTATCGCTACATGTTCGACCGAGACGAGTGAATGCTGCAAGTCAATGACTTGATGTAGTCCGCTGGGTTTGCTTAGATATAAAACTTATAAACTGATTGGAATAATGAACTGAAGGATTAATTGGAATGTATCTATAACTGAAGTGAAATTACTTTTCTTGTATTCTTGAATTGGTGCTATATGAATAAATTAAGTTGAACTGAATCCTCAGAAAACATAGAAAAAATAGGCATGAATTAAAAAACAATCATATTGTTGCAGTGTTAATAGCAAAGCATGAGATTTCTTCCATTTGAGATTTTTTCCCTTTTTAGTCAAGCTGTTGCATTTTTCTATTTAGTTCGGCATTCACCCTTTACCTTTGCTTTCAGAAAATAAATACTGAGATGTTCAGATTTTGATCAAATTCATGGATTCTTATTCAGTCTTACTTGTTCCAAGAAAGCAATTCATATTTGCCATAAACTTTGTTTACCCCAAAGGAAGCATGCTTCTCTCTGAACCACAAAAAGTGATGGTGCAATGACAACTTGAAGCAAAACTACCAAAAAGGTGATCACAGCAGGTGGTTCCTTTTAAAGTAAAAACTTCTTTCAAAATCTCAATTGAAAGCAATATTTTGTCATTTGCAAGCAGAATTTCTACCAACTTTAACAATACCATCATTTTTTACAGGTTAACTTCTTTATTTTTTTAACTGCATTTTATAATTCCTCAGGCTTTCTATCAACGCTTATTCAATTATCTGAATCATTGATGAGTGACAAAAAGTTAAAAACAATGACGTATTTTTTCACAGTAGTGTATGGCAAACTAATGTTAATCTTTAGGAATGCCTCTAATTAAGCTTTTTTACTCACCGATGGATGACAACTAAAACCAGCACGCTGTTAACAACACTGAAGACAAACATGAAGTAGTAAAGGTAAGACAAATTTGCTCCCACTCTGTTATCACCATCTCTGCTACATGGCCCAATCCCTTCTTCAGAAATATCACTAGAGTTTGTTGGTGTCATCTTTGTGCAAAATCTGTCAAAAATAAAATTCACAATATCATGTTGCCAGTTTGAACATAATTTATGTTTTTTTAACATGTAATTTTTGTTCATCTAAAAAAACAGACCAGGAAGTTTTTCTTCAAAAAAAAAATAAAATCCATAATTAGTTTTCTTACCTCTTGTGTGACAGAAGGTGCAGACTGTGCCTCTAAAAGTCTCTCTGATCATTGAAGAGCTCCTTTTCCAAACTAAGGACAGTTAGACTAAAGTGTCTGTGGGCTGGTCTGAGCTTTTTTAATGTGAAACGTAGCAGGGATCTAATGACATGACAATAAACAAGGCATGTGCAAACAGCTTCAGTGAGATCAGCTTACATAAAAAAATCATCCGGCACAATACTATATGGAGGACCAATCCTGCCATAAAAAAGTAAATAAATCAGAAATAAATGAATTGAGGTAATGAATGAATTACCCCCCAATAGATGAGTAAATAAATTAATGTGTCAAAGTAAAAAATGTCAGACATGAATTGGTATTTTAATGTCGATCATTAGCTGTTTTAATTTATGTCTGCATGTTCTCAATTTTACTTTTGACGTTTCTTTCTTTGTTAAGTTTTGACAGATGTAAATTTATTATTATATTATCTTCCCAAGCCTATTTATTGTTTTCATATTTACTCTCTCACTAATATATTTAGAAAAAAAATCACTTAAATGTTTTTAATTTTTGTAGATTTTTTTTTGTCTGTTTAATTCTTAAACACAGATGCATTTCCTTTCCTAATGTATCACTGCTGTCAATACCATACCTGGGCTGTTTCGCTACTTTGGGGGCTTTGGCGGTCTGCTTTTCTCCATCCGAAAGGGTAGGGGTTGCGTCTCCTGGGTCTGGGAGCTCCTTGCTTTGCTGGGGTATTGGTACCTGGACCTGGGAGTATAAAGTGTGTTTGGGGAGTATGAGTGAGTGTACAGCGTACATTCTTGTGTGTATAGGTGTGCAGGTGAGAGTGAATGTGCGTAAGAGGGAGGGAACTGACTGTGTCTGTGTGTTCCTGTGTATGCGTCTGGTTGGATCTTGGGCTACCCCCCAAGGGTACACTTGATCGCCTGCTTTGTATGTTTTGTACCTGGTCGGTTCATTGCTAGGTTTGATAGACCTTGGTTGGATGCTTGGTGTTGGTGCTCTGCGGTGTGCAGGATTGAGATTTGGGAGCTGGTTGAGCTCGGTGTCTAGGTGCAGGCTAGACTTGACCTGAGGATGCCGTCCGTAGCTGAAAATGTAACTTCCGTGTCCAAACCAAATCGGGGTCGCAATGGTGCAGTGCTGTGTCCCGTGTTGCAATAAAATAAATTATGGCAACATAACGATATGTTACTATCGCTTTCCTCTGGACGAAAACAAGAGGAGGAGATTGCTTAAACTGATACGGTAAGCTGGATCTCTAGTCATGAAAAATACATTTAAGTGTGGGCTAGCGCCAGTATTTGGACTAAGTTAGCCGAGATAACGTTAACTGTTGCTGTTATGATGGAGTGGGGCCACATAAAATAAACGATTAAAGTCAATATTTATGAGAATAAAGTTGTCATTTGCTAGTTTAATCTATCAATTTATTTATAAAGTGCCTTAAAGCTACATTGTGTAAGAACTTCTCCCATCTAGCGGTGAAACAACCAACTGAACATTACGTTCTAGCCCCACCTCCCACCCCCCTATTCCGAGCACGATTTAACTCCTACGGTGGCCGTTTCATGCCAAGATTGACATGGCTTCTAGTACTACGACTTCATCCAGTGTTCCTTCCAGTGATGAGGTTACTTTAGAAAACTACATTGCATTTAGTTATATAGTCAGTAAACATGTTGGTGCCGCGTCGCGAGTAGAAAATCTCCCTCTGGCATTCGTCACGGTGCAACTGAGTGTAGCGAAAGCACGAAAGGCGGAGCTAGAATTTCCAGGAATGTCCCTCGTTGACGAATGTATTTCTAAGATGGAGGCTCAACATGGATTCAGCCATTCGCACGACTCACGCATATGTATTCTGAATACCAGATTCTAAACTTACGAGAATACTTTCATTAGTAGGTGGAAATAATTACACGTGAATGAGCACATATTTTTGAAAGAACAAAGGGGTTTTTGCTAAGAATAAACTAAATAAAATACACAATGTAGCTTTAAGATGACCAAAAGTCAAAAACAAGGCACTGTACAATCAAGACAAAACGAGACATTAAAATAAAATAAAAATAAATCAAATAAATAAAAACAGAAAACATTTCTATATAAAAGCTCAAACAAATTAAAAACAAAGATAGCCCAGACAAAAAGGAGTTAATGTAATTCTGAGTCCAGCGGAGAGCAGAGATTCAGGGCTGCTGCGCGAGGGAAGCTGCTTGTGAACTCTGACAAAGGAGAGGAGTGGAGGTTTGCACCACTGGTCGGTGGGTGGATATGCGCTTCATGTCGGATCAACCCCAAAATGTAATCACTAGTTCCTATTCCCATGGCTCACATTTCCTTAAAATCTTATCGAATCCATCCATAACTTCCTAAGTTATGTTGTTAACAGACCGATAGTCGGGCACGAAAACTTACCTCCTGGCAGAGGTAATAAAAAAAGACATTCTCCATCTACCGTCTTTCTGTGTAAATATCTCATGTTACAACATGAAAACATGTGGTTTACATTCAGGTGTGGCATATATATGACCAAAGTGTATTTTCTTGTCAAATTTAGCTGGTGCGGCTCATTCAGGTGTGCTCAATAGTCTGAAAATGAGGGTAGTTATTAATGAACAGTCATATTTTACGTAATTAAACTCATTTACGAAAATAAAGTAGTTTACGAGAATTAGTTATAATTTAGAAGGTATAAAACAATATACGAGATTTAAGTAATAATTTACAAGATTATGTCATTTAAAAGAATAAACCTTGGCAACCGCCAATGTGTTTACATTAGGAGCAGCGGTGGGTTGGACACGGAATTGATGATGTGACATCACGTTAGCCATCCCCATTGGTGTGGCGCCCCGACATGGGGCGGAGGGAAATTGGGATGTCGGTTGTAGGGATTAGCCCAGGATGGCAGCGGTGCATGTCGGCCATCGGCTGGCCGTGGCCCACTGGGGCTCGGGCCTTGCTGGCGGTCTCCGGGTCCATGGCTGGAGCTGTTCTGGCGTAGCCGGTTGCCAGCGGAGCCTGTGGGATGCCCCCCTGGGCCCCTGCATTGTAGCTACTGGATGTTCCCCCCGGTTAAGGTTATTAGTGTTTGGTATACAGAACCGGTTGATGAGTGTATGCATTTGAATTACACAGGGAAAATGTTTACATATGACTAAAATCACATGGCGAACCATTAAAGAGGTTTTAGCATAGCATTGTTCTCTGCAAGGAAAACACTGCTGTGTTGTGTCGTAGATATGTAGGATTTGGCTATGAATAATTATGAATAGACGGATAGATGGATTGGTAGGGCGTCTGCAGTTATGCGGTCGCTGTCTACTCTGTTGTGGTGAAGAGAGAGCTGACCCGAAAGGCGAAGCTCTCAAATTACCGGTCGATCTACGTTCCTACCCTCATCTATGGTCACGAACTCTGGGTGGTGACCGAAAGAACGAGATCACGGATACAAGCGGCTGAAATGAGTTTCCTCCGTAGAGTGTTTGGGCTCTCACTTAGAGATAGGGTGAGAAGCTCAGTCATCCGGAGGGGGCTCAGAGTAGAGCTGCTGCTCCTCCCCATCGAGAGGAGTCAGTTGAGGTGGCTCGGGCATCTGGTCAGGATGCCTCCTGGACGCCTCCCTGTTGAGGTGTTTCGGGCACGTCCCAGCGGGAGGAGGCCCAGGGTAAGGCCCAGGACACGCTGGAAGGACAATGTTTCTCGGCTGGCCTGGGAGCGCCTTGTGTTTCCTCCTGAAGAGCTGGCCCAAGTGGCGGAGAGGAAAGTCTGGGTGTCCTTGCTTAAACTGCTGCCCCCGCGACCCGACCCCGGATAAGCAGAAGAAAATGGATGGATGGATAAATATGAATAATTGCCTAGGGCAATTATTAATAAGATTAATAATTGTATGTACAAATTACCAAGTTTGGGGGGCACCATCCTTTTCCAGGAATGTATTTATATATATATATATATATATATATATAGCCAAATTGTTCAGTCTCAGTTTATGTTTATGATTACCAGCCCTATAAGGCTGAGATAACTAAACAATAGATGAAGGAATAAGTTCTTACGCTGTGGACATTAATTGTACACATCACTCCAAGTAATCCCAGACAACTTCTCTTTAAGTTAAGGGGACTTTATTTAGAACATAGCTCAACCTGACAGCCAAACATTTCATAAATGTATCCCATCTATTCTAAAGCATGGAATCACTACTACAGATCTTAGACAACAATAATAGGTGAACATTAAACACAATTAACATGAAATTAATCAGTGAGAAGAGCTGAGGGGGAGCCCTCACTCCAGGGGGCTCAAATCACAGATAGCCTAGGAGACAATGTCATAAATCTCAGCTCTGTGCCAAGATGGAGATCAGCACATGGAGTCTAAGAAAGAGTCATAAAACTAGCTTTGGCTAAAGGAGCACATGGGGGAAGGGTCCATGTGGAAGGCCTCTGCTTCACCAACAGACTAAAGACAATGGTGTTAAACTTTTCAGCTACACTTCAGGGGTTAGATTGCGCTTTATTACAGATCTCACAGAGGTCTCCCGCTTAATAAAACTGGTGATGTTAAAAAACACACACACAAACACACAACAATGATCGGAAATTCCGCAACATTCAACAACAGAGGACACACTGGTGGGCAGGCCATACGTGATGACCAAGTCCAGAGTGTGTCCTCTGTTGTGAGTTGGCTGTGTGACATGCGGGGTAAAATCCATGTAACTCAAGATGTTTAAAAAATCTGTTAAAAGGTTATGTAGATTAAAATCGCCAGCTAAAATGATCCTTTCAAAGGAGTTGTGCAGAATTGATAAAAACTCTTGAGAATTCTTGAATAAAAAGTGCACTCTTTTTAGGAGGCCTGTCAACAGTTACACATAAAATCTGAGGAATGCTAAAAACAGCTGCGGTATATTCAAAAGTGGTAAAATTGTCAAGTAAAACAGGTTTGGCGGAAAGTTTTGATGAACTAATAAAAGCCGTCCTGCCACCCTTTTTCCCATTCCTCGTTGAATAGTTAAAATTAAAATTAGGTGGGAAGGCCTCTGTAAGAACAACAGGGGCATCTGAGCTCAGCCATGTTTCCGTTAAAAATAAACAATGGAGATTATGGTCTAAAATCAAGTCATTTATAATAAAAGTGTTGTTCAGCAGAGAGCAAACATTTAAAAGAGCCATATTAAGAGTGGCTGGAGATGGATTGCCTAAATGACATATGGAACCTGTGATTTTTGGTGGCTGTTTGAGATTATCAAGATTATGTTTGGTAGATTTATGTTTATTTGCTCGCTCTCTGCTGATAATAACAGGTATGTGAGTAGTTTGACAAGGTCCAAGTCCGTTATTTGAGTTAATGTTAAAATCAAGGCTGGGTTCATAGGTCCATGGACCGGCTGCACATCAGGCTGTTGGGGCCGAAGTGGGGGAGCAGAAGGGTTTGGTGTAGGACGCAGGGGGGGACATGGACAGGCCAGGCTCATTGCCAGGGTGCGTGTTCCTTTAGGTGGAGCCTGTCTGCCCTAAACAGGTGACTCCTACCCCAGAAAATGTTAAAATTCTCTATAAAACCAATATTGTTCAGCACGGTGGCAGAGGAGAGCCAAGTGTTTCAAAAAAGGTGGCTTTTAATATGAACACCAGGTTGAATCAGCCAGCTAATCGATGAATAAACTGTCTTTAAAGTCATGCTTTGTTTGGTGTCACTTTTTTGTTAACTTCTTGATGTTTGTAAACATACTGGAGAAATAAATATATATTTGTGTTAGGTTTTTTGGTTTTGTTTTTAGCTGACATGCATTTAAAAAAAACAAAAGAAGGGATCAGGACTCAAACCCAGGACACCGCGTTAAGGACTAACGTCTGCATATGGGTCACCTGCTCTACCACTACACCACACAATCTTATTAAGTCTGTCACTTGTCGTATAGATCACTCTTCTGTTTCCTAGTCGCTGCTTCTCACCTCCAAAACACTCCACAGATACAGCCAGTGATTCAGGTCTTTTTGAACCATTGAATCGGACACTCAAGCAGTGTAATACTAAGCGAAGCTTCATACGTCATTGATCACGTAACTCTGCTCGTGCAAATCGAGCATCGACAGTGCTTTTGAAGCACTGTTTTGGTTTTTTCGACCCATGCCGAAGCTTCAGCTTCAAACGGACCATCGGTAGTTTGCACTCACCTGTGCTCCTTCCCAAGGTTTCCTCACAGGGAGATGACTGTGAGAAAACCAGTTCTCATCTTCTTTATAAGCCTTGATTTCTTTTTCCACTTCTGACAGCTGTTAAGCTTCAAGTTCCTCCGTGTCCCACGCTTCATTTGCGCGCTCTGCCTGCCCACCCTCCAGGCTCAGTCCTGGCTCTCTGGATCCACCTCCTCAGAGTCTCCCAGAACACAGCAGTAATCTTCTGCAGACACCCCAGACTCCTAAATCTCACTCTGAGGCATTCAATCCACCATCTGTCATGTAAGCCCCACCTGAGTACATCCAAACTGCCTCAATCATATCAAGAATCTCGTTCACCTCTGGACTTACCTTCCTGCAGTTCTTCATGTCTCTGTTTTCCTGTGCATTGTTCCTGGTTCCAGCAATCTTCTTCATCCTCATCATCAATTCACAGTTTCAAAAAACTTTGATTAACTCTACAACTGCACAGTGGTGCAGTTGTTAGCCCTGTTGCCTTGCAGCAAGAAGGTCCTGGGTTCAAATCCCAGCCTTGGGTCTTTCCTGCTTGGAGTTTGCATGCTCTCCCTCTGCATGCATGGGTTCTCTCCGGGTACTCCGGCTTCTTCCCACAGTCCAAAACATGACTGTTAGGTGAATTGGTCTTTCTGAATTCCCCTCAGGTGTGAGTGTGTGCGTGCATAGTTGTATGTCCTGTATGTCTCTGTGTTACCCTGCGATGGACTGGCAACCTGTCCAGGGTGGACCCTGCACTGTCTTGATTTCCTTTAATACTTGTAACCTTCCTCTCACCCCAAATTCATAGGATGGAGGGAAAATGAATGGATGGATAACTATACAACTGATCTCCCTAGTGGTGTTCTGCATGTGGGTCAGAAAGCTTAACTCCAACATGACAATTCCGAAAAGTAAGACATAACGAAGAACTGTTTTGAATACATACATTTAATGAACATGAGCAAAATAAATCACCAACATGAGTTATATCCTGACATATTAATATCTTCACATGTTTTCAGACCACTTTCTGATTTATTTACTTCATTTTACATACCGAAAAAAACAAAAACAAGATCACACTGTTCTATGATACAACTTATCCAGTACACAGTAGATTAAAAAACTGTAAAAAATACATTAACATTTTCATCATCAGACTAGTACTGTATTCTATTCATTTCTTTGGAATAATGTGAAGTCCATTAAATAATACCAGAGAATATAATATAACTGTCTGGCTGAAGGACTTGTAATTTGTTAGAATAGAAATTTGTTTTTTTATTGTCCGACACTGCAAATCCCCACGTATCAACAAATTCACACAATGTTAAAAGTATAAAAGTATAGTATAGAATATAAAAAATGACATTAAGAAGTGTTATCAAATGCAAAATGTTTTTCATTTGATCATAGTACAGATGCAACCGACACTACCTCAGAATGTGTGCGTATATACAAACCACAAGCGAGATATAATGTTCCTGCTTGTTGCTGCTTTCTAATAGATCTTTTTGATTGCTACTACATCATAGCAAAAAGCATTCTAAGCAACATGACTACAAATCACCTAGGCATAGAGTTTATGAGATTATAGTAATGAATGACTTTATTGTCACTGTACTGGTAAGTTTAAGAAATGAGTGTGTTAACTGAATGTTATTAGAATTTAGCGTAGAGTGTGTTGTCATGATCAGGTCTGAGCAGCAGACACAGCAGGCTACAGACTTCCCAGCTAAAGATCCAATCCAAAGGTGTCCTTGTGTGTTACTCAGGTAAAGTGGCTGTTGGATATCTGCCTTGACTCACACCTTCTCAGTAACACTCAGTCATGTTTTCTCTGCCTGGAAACTCACCCCAACAATTAGTCAGCTTTGCTTTTGCTTTTCCTTTCTTCTAGTGTGTCACCTCCACAGCATTTTTACCGATAGACCGCTTGAGGTTGATTTTTATTTTTTAGACAGGTTTACCTTAAGTTATTTCCGTCTTCTCCTCAACCTCTCATGGGGGTTGTACTATTTAAAGTTCTTTTCAAGGATGACAACAGAAATGTTGTTTTTCAGTTGGCTAGCATATTTACAGAGAAGCTGTTTGACTCTAACTATACACTCTACATGTAGAGAAGGAAATTTGCACCCTTCTACTTTGCAAAAATGTTCAAGTTCAATCAGACTGGATGAAGAGCACCTCTAAATTGTTATTTTCTGAGTAAAAAGTCAAAAAGTCTGATCTATGCAATTTCAACTACTGGAAACACTTTGTTCTAAACCATTCAACTGTAGTTCTAGCTGTAGGTTTAGAGTTATATGTCCTCCTGGAATGTGAACCTCAACTCCAGGCTCAGTCCTTTTGCTCCCACTAACAATGATTTCCCTGTATTCCCTGAAAATAATTTCCAACGCATGATGCTGCCAACACCCTGTTTCACAGTATATTTGGAATGTTCAGGGTGCTAGTTGTTTGCCTCACGTAGCATTTTGGAAGTGTGGGGGGGGGGTGGCAGCTGCTCTGTTACGTTCTCAAACTTATTACAATGCTATTGTATGTAAAGCAGTTGTAACTGATATACTGTTATTATATTGTTGTAATTATAAACTAAAACTTTAAGTACTTAAAGGCAATGTTTGCCTTGTTTTTTTCTTATGCATGGTGCCTACCATGTTGGCCTAGTTCTGCCCACTGCTCCCCTAAGAACAAGGTTGGTGGACTGCTGTGGATTTCTGCAGCCCATCCAGAGCTACTATTGGCCTCTTTTTCTCCTTCTCTAAATAATGGTCTTCCTATTGGCCTGTCAGTTTAAACTGTTTTGTTAGGTCTGCAGTTGTCCCTATCTTTAGTAATCATCGGCCGAGAGGCGGGGTACAATTCACGCAGACACTCATACCTAAGGGCAATTTAGAGAGGCCAATTAACCTAATAGTCATGTTTCTTGACCGTGGGAGAAAGCCGGAGTACCCGGAGGGAACCGATGCTTGCACAGGGAGAACATGCAAACTTCCATGCAGAAAGACCCCAGGCTGGGCTTCAAAGCCAGGACCTTCTTGCTGCAAGGTAACAGTGCTACCACTGTGCAGGGGATATTAAACAGTAATGTGTAAATAAACGGGGGCCTTATAAGCAAAACACAAACAAAACTTTTACTGATTGCACCATTGTAAAGAGGATCCATGTCAGTAACATCATCCACAAAGTATACTGAAAATATCAACCTAAGGTGAACTGAAACAGGCAAATTAAGCTATTCATAGGGTTTATCTGATCAATACTTAGATCACTCACACTCATGAGCAAATACGGTATAAAGGATCTCAGGTGTGCCTCTAATGAACTCAAATGTTAGCAATATTTTTAAAGCCTATTTGGGGTTTTCCCATACTGTACGTTTTTTTCAATACACTGAAAATACAGTGGATTAGGTTGAAGTTTGCTGTTGTAGCTTGAAAAAAACGGGACAAAATTTAGGAAACATGCTACGAAGAATGAGTTCGGGGGAACAAGAACTAACTGATGTAACTCATATAACCTCACTTCTTAACACTAAGATCAGTTCTTGTTGTGGGCATTGCTGTTTGATAGTCAGTACTGACAGAAATATGATTCTTTAAGCGTGGGAAACATTTTACCAGCAGCTGTTTGAAATGGTCCTGGAATTTCTTCCCCACAAATGTGTAAAAGATGGGACTGATGCAGAAGTAAAAGTACGCCATGTTACGAGTGATACGAAGAGCGTAACCGAGGTTCTTCTGAGTCTCACAGTCTTCGGCTTCATCAAGCAGGAGTTCTACAATGTTAAAAGGTATCCAGCAGATAAAGAACAACACTACAATGATGAAGATCACCCTGACTGCCTGGAATTTAGTGGCTGCATTGGAAGACATGATGGTGATTGTAATCCTAATGTAACAAAAAATAATAACTGCCAAAGGGAGGATCAAAAAGACGAGAAGCTGAATATAAAATCCAGATTTTTTTAGCTTTTTTACGTCAATATTAGGGAGGTTTTCAATCTCCTCACAGTACTCTTTGCCCATAAACCTATAGGTGTTATGCAGGAGCATCGGTTTGATGCAAGCCAAACCACTGATCAGCCACACCACTGTACAGGAAATGATAGCATTGCGTCGACTTCTTACATGTACTACAGGCATTATATGTACAAAAGCAAGGTAACGGTCAAAAGTCAGCAGAGTTAAAAAGAAGACAGAACTATAGAAGCCCATGTAGTAGACACTGAAGACGATCTTGCACATAGCTGAGCCAAAAATCCAGTGAGAGAGCTGCATGTAGACGCCCAGAAAGGGAAGGCTGCTCATGAAGATCAGGGAGGACGCCACCAGGTTCACCAGCAAGATGTTGATCACAGTGTTCAGTTTCTCAAACCTAGAAGCAAGGTGAGAAGACAGATAAGAAGCATACTTACATTCTGGAACTTTGAAAACACAAAGATCCAAGGGTTTAAATTCATGCAAGTCTGAAGAACATTTGACAAAAGTTCTGTGTGAGCATTAGACAGAGAGCCTTAATCAGTAGATTACTTTTTATGCCAGCTTGGCCTTTTTATTCAGTTCACATTAACAGGTAATGTTATTGGTTCATTTTCCAGAAAGAGATGTTGTTATTTAAACACAACATAAAAAATAATAATATTAGAAAACAGATTTATTTTTATATTTGTCGGACTACAACTTGTTTGGCTTGTTCACTACTAGCAACTTTGGCTATGAGGCAGAGATAAAGATTATTGTTTATCCCTTCTTGTTAAAACAATGTATGCTTATTTTATTAACTGCTACAATCACAGGCACATACTTCCTGAAATTAGATTTCATCAAACTCACGGAAAATAAAAAAAACATTATTTTCATGGTATACTAGATGCAGCCCTGAAAATGTTGAGATTTTATGACATTACAAAAAATGTAATCTTCACTCTGCTTAAACTGTGTGTTACATTGTTGTATTATTTTTTTCTGAGATTCCTTCATTTATCTGCACTCAGAAAGAAACAACAATATTATTTAAAATCTAGGGTCTGCTAGGGTTATGCATGATTTTGGACGAACTGTATGACAATAACCAAAGAGAGATAATAAATATATAAATAAATATAATATAAATATAAATATTTATATAAATAAACTGAATTGAATTGAATAATATAAACTGAGGAAGCATAAGTATGTACGGTCTTTAGGTAGTTACTAAAGCAATAACAGTTGGTCATCATGGATTGGACGATAAACCAAGATATACTTATATTACTTTATTAACTTCGCTAGATGTTTATTAAGATTTATTTAGACATCCAAGTAGCAAATTTTCTTCACAACGGTTTTATCTATGAAACTTAAAGATAAAATTATTTCAAAATGTACAAAAAATTTTCCGTGGACTTTCAGAAAGTTGTACAGACAAATAAGCTACAGTGTTTTGCCTCATATTATAGCAAATCTGTCAACTAACATGGCTTTGTTCTCCTGGGAGTTTTATTCACACTACAGTTTTTGGGTCAATTTTAAACAAACTGATTTTTTTCCACCTTTTATGCGATTTGTGAGGCTGTGAACACAGCGATGAGAGGAGATTTTTAAGTGAAAGCCTGCGCCTTGCGCTGCTATGCTACCAGTCCCTGACCAGCCTGCTGTCTGCTAACTCCTTTCTCCCAGTTCGTTTATCCTGTGGCAGAGTATAAAAAAGAATTACACATTCACACAATACATATGTTTGGGCATCCATGGGGAGAGATTCTCACCAGATCATCTCCAAAGAAATCTTCCCCATAAATGCCTTTAATTACTTTACAGAGTTATTACAAAACCTTCTGAGAGACAGCCTCTCTTACAGGATCCAATCAGCTCAATAATACATATTCATATATATGCAAAGTGTGCCTCTAGTCCGTCCCTAATAGGTTAAGCCCCTTTTAATATATTCCTTTTGGTTGCTAAGCAGAAAACCTTCCTTCTCCCAACAGATGTTTCCTGTTTTTTTCAGAGAATCGTGACCCATTGTCTAACTCATATCCTGTTCTTAACAGTTTTGTCCATTTAATCGTGAGCGTTCCTTTCTGACCCATGGGTCACATCCTGTGCTAACACTTTTCTGCATTTAGTTAATTATTTTAGCACACAACCCCTTCACCTTTTGGCCTGTATATTCATTCAATGCTTGTTTAAAAGTTTTTATTTACAATAACTGGAATCTCACCTAGAAAAAAAAAATGAACGAAATGAATGAAAATAAAATAAAATGGAATAAAAAAACAAATAATAAACTCTTGAGTGTTTCATTTATGGAAACAACTTCCTGGTAAATGCTGCAAGTTTGAGTCAAGTGCCCTCCTGTAGGCAGGTATGCATGTGGGATACGGTAGGCTTAACAAACAAACGATCGCCGTATTTCTTCTTAAACCAGAAAGCCCAACTGACATCATTTCACAATCATTCTGTAAGCTGCTCAGATAATATTGGCTGAATTATAACCAGAAACACATTAATGATCTGCTTACATTTTCCGTGTTTACTACTAGCTCACAACAACATCTCCTTTCTCTATTTGCATTTGGTTCTCCATCTCTGGACACATCTGACCACTAAACAGACTAAATGATCTTGAATGTTTTGTACTGACTGGTTTCAGTTCATTTGGAGTTTTCTCTGTGTGAAAAGAAACCGAAACAGTGGTAAAAGTGACAGAGTGACAAACTTAACAACTGATTCGAACCAAAGTAAACAAACTACAGATAGGAAAACATCCTAAAAAATAATGTTGGTCTGAGGATAAGCAGATAATAGAGGATCAGAATTTTCTCTTCCATTTGCCAACAGCATTATCAATCATCTTTCTATCAGTGTACTAACAGCATGTTTACATAATGGATGGATGAATGGTTCATTGCGGCAAATCCCATATTAAACAGGTTTCTAGGCTTTCCTTCTTTCCCCTCTGGAATGTTGCCAAAATTAGAAACATCATGAGTGATGCTGAAAAAATAGTCATGCATTTGTTACCAGTTTCTGGTTCTGCTGGAGGTTTCCTCCTGTTAAAGGGGAGTTTTTCTTCCTCACTGTCGCTACATGCTTGCTCAGTATAAGGGATTGAAGTGATGTGAAGTCAACGACAACGCAGGGGACTGTCCACTATCGCTACATGTTCGACCGAGACGAGTGAATGCTGCAAGTCAATGACTTGATGTAGTCCGCTGGGTTTCCTTAGATATAAAACTTATAAACTGATTGGAATAATGAACTGAATGATTAATTGGAATGTATGTATAACTGAAGTGAAATTACTTTTCTTGTATTCTTGAATTGGCGCTATATGAATAAATTAAGTTGAACTGAATCCTCAAAAAACATAGAAAAAATAGGCATGTGTTAAAAAACAATCATATTGTTGCAGTGTTAATAGCAAAGCATGAGATTTCTTCCATTTGAGATTTTTTCCCTTTTTAGTCAAGCTGTTGCATTTTTCTATTTAGTTCAGCATTCACCCTTTACCTTTGCTTTCAGAAAATAAATACTGAGATGTTCAGATTTTGATCAAATTTATGGATTCTGTTTCAGTCTTGTTCCAAGAAAGTAATTCATATTTGCCATAAACTTTGTTTACCCTATAGGAAGCATGCTTCTCTCTGAACCACAAAAAGTGATGGTGCAACAAAAAAAACTACCAAAAAGGTTCCTTTGAAGTAAAAACTTCTTTCAAAATCTCAATTTAAAGCTATATTTTGTCATTTGCAAGCAGAATTACTACCAACTTTAACAATACCATAATTTTTTACAGATTAACTTCTTTACTTTTTTAACTGCATTTTATAATTCCTCAGGCTTTCTATGAACGTTTCTTCAATTAAGGCAAGGAATGTTTATTTGTATAGCACAATTCATGTTACAAGACAATTCAAAGTGCTTTACATAAAACATCAAAAGCATTGTAGCAGGGTGCAGAAAAAGCAAAAGTACAGGAATAAAAACCATGAATTAAAATGAGAAAAAAAAAATCTTAAAAGAATCTTAAAAGAAGGCTTGCAATTATCTGAATCATTGATGAGTGACAAAAAAGTAAAAACAATGACATATTTTTTTCACAGTAGCATATAGCAAACTAATGTTAATCTTAAGAATGCCTCTAATTAAGCTTTCTTTAATTTTGAGTTTTACTCACCGATGGATGACAACTAAAACCAGGACGCTTTTAACAACACTGAAGATAAACATGAAGTAGTAAAGGTAAGAAAAATTTGCTCCCAGGCTGTTATCACCATCTCTGCTACATGGCTCAATCCCTACTGGAGAAATATCACTAGAGTTTGTTGGTGTCATCCTTGTGCAAAATCTGTTAAAAACAAAATTCACAATATCATGTTGCAAGTTGGAACATAATTTATGTTGTTTTTCTTACATATATTTTATGTTAATCTAAAAAAAACAGACCAGGAAGTTTTTCTTCAGAAAAAAATAAAATCCATAATTAGTTTTCTTACGTCTTGTGTGACAGAAGGTGCAGACTGTGCCTCTGAAAGTCTCTCTGATCATTGAAGAGCTCCTTTTCCAAACTAAGGACAGTTAGACTAAAGTGTCTGTGTGGTGGTCTGAGCTTTCTTAATGTGAACCGTAGCAGGGATCTAATGACATGACAATAAACAAGGCACGTGCAGGCAGCTTCAGGGAGATCAGTTTACATAAGAAAAATCATCCGGCACAATACTATATGGAGGACCAATCCTGCCATTATAAAAAAAATCCGAAATAAATGAATTGAGCTAATAAATGAATTACCCCCCAATAGATGAGTGAATAAATTAATGTGCCAAAGTAAAAAATGTCAGACATGAATTGGTATTTTAATGTTTAATGTTTAGCTGTTATAATTTATCTCTGCATGTTCTCAATTTTATTTTTGAAGTTTCTTTCTTTGTTAAGTTTTGAGAGATGTAAATTTATTATTGGATTATCTTCCCAAGCCTATTTATTGTTTTCATATGAACTCTCTCACTAATAAATTTATAAAAAAATCACTTAAATGTTTTTACGTTTTTTTTTTAGGTTTTTTTTAGTCCTTTTAATTCTTAAACACAGATGGATTTCCTTTCCTAATGGATCTTTGCTGTTTTATTTTTCCCCAACAGATTTCCCTAAAGCCTTCATTGTTTTGTTCCTTGGTTGTAATTGATCTGATATTTTGATCAACTATTGAATAAATCTTTTCTTTTTTCATTATGTTAATATTATGGCATAATAATTCATTTGCTTAACTAACTATTGAGCGAGTTATTCACTTATTATACTATTTATTTCTGAAATGATTCCTAATCAAGGCAAAATTGGTTCTCCATATACAGCTCGTGCACCGCCTGCTAATAAATGCTTACATGGAAATTACATGGAAATTACATGGAATACATGGAACAATTTGGAAATTATTAATTCTACTTCCACTTTTAAAGAAGCAGGATTGGTAAAAAGTATGTAGTCATTATAATTCAGTTTAAGTTTCTTAAGAAAAGCCATTTTAAAGTGGACCTGGCATGAAATTCCTCGAGACATTTGGGCCCTTTTTAGTCACACTCTAAGTACTGTACCTTAATACTGTATCAAAGGATCGTTTGCCATAACTCAGCCTTTTTGTAGAATTGCAGCCCCTACTAGGTGGCCCTTCTGTTAGCATTAGCACAGAATGACCGAGTTTTGGTGGGCGGGGCCCAAGCCACGCGCCTCTATTTTCAACAGAGTCTCTAACGTCCGCATCTGATGAAACATTGACAGACATGCATTTGCGCACCACAAATTGCCCAAATTCCAATATGTATGAAATGTAATTAGGTTTAGGCCTAATTATATTCCGTGTTGAGCAATATTCTGTTTACAAATTACAGGCTTGATAAAATATTTGATCATCCATCCACACATCCATCCGTCCTCATTACGTCTCTAGCTTCACCACGACAGTAATGGCTCAGTTATCGGCTACTGTAATGGCGACTGTAATGGCGTTTCAATTTGATCCGAAATTTGATCCGAAATTTGATCCGGACGGCAAGGCACCTGAGGAGGAACCAGAAATGCAACCGCTTCAACAGGACGTGTCCGAATGCTTAGTTGTCAATTCAGTTTGGTTATGATTTTTTTTTTTTTTAGCTAGGCTTATAACGTCTGAGTGCTGATTTGCCCCGTATCAGTCTGATTAGGCTCTTTCTACCACACCAAATTAGGTGAAGAACTCAAACAATGCTACAATGTGTATATAGGCTAACAGCTGAAGGACATTATTGCAGAAATATACTTACTTGTATGGGGATATTTGCTGGTTCACGGAAAGTTGGTTTTGATCCTGGTAAAAGTTTAAGACGATCTGCGAATCCACTGCTGTATTATCCCAAGTTAATAAAACATTTGTCAGAGAACTGTTTGCCACAAACGACCACGTGCTTTGGGAGTCGGTCGGGTACATTCCCTGCATAAATAAAGTCCATCCACAAGCTTGTCAGTGGCTCGGAAGTGGGGAGGACGAAAATATTTGTGTTGTCTTTTGTACACCCAGGTACAGAGTAGTGTCGATGCGGTTTGGACTCCATGCTGTCGGTTTGTTGTTTGCCTTTTACCGTAGCTCTTGTTGTTTAGGTTGTAATACATGCCGCGGGGTTTGGGACTTGGCGGTTGTAGTTCGGAGAAGGGGGTAATTGGCTGGAACTCAATGACGTCATATGCCGAATGTGTGGTCATATGCTGAACTGCAAAACAGCCTGTTTCTGAGTGCTAATTTCACTATGTAGGCAGACATACCCGGGGACAAAGGAAACACTAATCAGTAATTTTAACCCCTTAGGGGACATAGGCAGGCTGGGGAAACTAAATAATGTGACCAAAAAACTCAATAAAGGCAAATTTCACTTTAAGGTCGGTCAGAGATCACCTTTCAGTGGCTGTGCAAGGCCAATACAGCCAGCAAGTCAACTCTTTGAAATAGCTGGGAGTTCATGTCGATAGTGACCTCAGCTGGAGAACAAGTGAACAGTCTTTGTGCTCAGACCCATCAACAACAATTTCTTTGGAGACTCCTGGTGTTTGGCGTTCATACTGATATCATGATGATTTTTGACAGAGTGACAATTGAGTCAATTTTAAGGTATGCCATTGCATGTTGGTTTGGTAATTGGACTGTAACATCAAAAGCTAACTTAACTTTGATTAAGCCAAGCAGGGAGGATTATGGATACAACAGCTTCTCTAAGTCCTCAAGAATTGTTAGAACAGGCCATCCTCAGACAGACACACTGCATTTTAAAAGATCCCCCTTATCTTCTGCATTCTGAGTATGCCTTGTGGCTGCCTTCCCCAAAACCCACCCCTCTGTTTTAAATCAACATTATAACAACACTCAACACCATACCTGGGCTGTTTCGCTACTATGGGGGCTTTGGCAGTCTGCTTATCTCAGTCCTGGAGGGTAGGGGTTCCACCTCCTGGGTCCGGGGGCTGCTTGCTTTGCTGGGGTATTGGTACCTGGACCTGGGAGTATAGAGTGTGCTTGGGGAGTATGAGTGAGTGTACAGCGTGCATTCTTGTGTGTATAGGTGTGCAGGTGAGAATGAATGTGAGTAAGAGGGAGGGAACTAACTGTGTCTGTGTGTTCCTGTGTATGCGTCTGGTTGGATCTTGGGCTGCCCCCTCGCCTGGCACATCTCAGGCCCACACCAAATGGGGGGCCTCTTTCCCGGCCGTCACTCCCTGGCAGTGACCGATGCCTCTGCCCGCTGGTGCGTTGGTGGCTCTCGGTGCCCAGGGCTGGGTGCTTAGGAGCATGCCGGTTCATCCCTGGGTGTACCGGTGTATTGGTCAGCAAGATTGCCCCTGTTTGGGGTACACTTGATTGCCTGTTCTCTACTTGGTTGGTTCATTGCTGGGTTTGAGAGACCTTAGTTGGATGCTTCGTGTTGGTGCTCTGTGGTGTGCGGGATTGAGATTCGGTGCTGGTTGAGTTCGGTGTCCGGGTGCAGGCTAGGCTGTGGCTATTGGTGTGGGGCAGAGGGGATTGGGATGTCGGCTGTGAGGATTGGCCCGGGGTGGCGGCAGTGCATGTCGGCCATTGGCTGCGCCTGCTGGCGTTCTCCGGGTTCATGGCTGGAGCCGTCCTGGCATAGGCGGTTGCCGATGGAGCCTATGGGATGCCCCCCTGGCCCCCTGCATTGTAGGTGCTGGATGTATCCCCCGGGGCATTTAAGGTTATTAGTACTGTAGTGTTTGATATACAGAACCGGTTGATGAGTGTGTACATTTGAATTACACAGGGAAAATTGTTACATATTACTAAAATCCCATGGCGAACCATTAAAGAGGTTTTAACATAATTTTGTTCTTTGGAGAATTTTCTGTATAACAGAGTAAATTATTGAAAATCTATTTTGAATTCTAAATTGATACAGGGTTTAGCAGGAAGGAAAACACTGCTGTAACTCTAAAAATATTGTTGGAATTGTGTACACCTAACTGAAAACCTGCTACACATTTTTCTTTTAGCTTCTGAAGGAGAATGACAAAGGCTGATAAAACAACTTCTAACCTTAAATGTACTATGCCTTAATTAATTTATTAATTTATTAATTTCTGTGGTGACAGCTTTAAAGCTACTGTCACCACTTGCATTTTGGGAATTTTATCATAATGGTAATTGAGAGCTTTGTGAAGATGCTCAGGAAACCCGTTGCTGACCTAACAGGGTGGCATCCAGCCTGACAAAGACATCAACCAATGAACAAATCTCATCTTGAAAAAGTTGAAGGAGAGGTTTAGGGGTTGTGGGTGAAGATTATCAAAGAGTCATTTTGTGAATTTGTTTCTCTAATGGGTTTTTTTGTTTCCTCATAATCCCACCAGGTGAGTTTTATACGCACGTTAAAACGTGACATCACTCGCCCAAGCTCCTGTCCCCCAGCTTTCTGGCTGGAGGGCAAAAAGACTACTCACCCCAGCTCACTACCATTGTTAGCTCACAGTTGTCAACAGATTGCACTAAATTGCAGTGAACTAAAATCTGTCAGCATGGTTAACACGTGCAGTGCTGTAGACTGCACAAATAGAAGAAAAAAGGACAGTAATAACATTTCTGTTATCGGTATGAAAGGTGTATGAAGCGTCAAGCACTGGGAGCTGTCCTTATGACTTGTATGGCTTCTTTGCTTCTGATGTGTAAAGTCCAGGCATGTTGATCAAATAATTGTAGATATCCCCATGCTGAACCAGCGGAGGACAATTCTGAGGACTTTCATCCCATAGCTCGTTAGCTATTTGAAACAGGTCTGCAAACTTTGCATTAAATATAGTTAGCTTTGCACTGTATCTGTTTCGATCGTCTGCACAAAGATGGTTTAAATGATCTAAAGTTGTAGTACCTACATTTATAGGTTTCATTTTGTTTGCCTAATTGTTCAACCACAACAGAATGACTTTTGATAGTGGGTGCGGAAGCTCTTTTTGCCCTCCAGTGTGTAAGCATGCACAAAATTACCCGGATGAAAACAATAACATTCAGCATGCCTATAGTATGATGGCTTTATACTAAAATGGCAGGAAAATAAACTCACCACCTCCAATGATCTCTGGTCTTTTTTCAATCTAAAGACCTTCTTTACTGATGATCATCTGTAATTATTTAAACTTTGAAAATTCTCCTTAATAAATGTATGATCATTGCTTGTCTTCCTCTTACATTAATTTATTGCAGATTAAAGCTGCTATACCGAATCTGCAGAACAAGCTAGCTTTTTATCATAAACACAAACTCTTACCCCTCCTGTGGACTATCATCCTTAGGCCACGCCCCCCTGATTTGGGAACACGCTTTGCCACAGTAAATGAGAGAGCGCAAGACTTACCTTTTGGGACTCTGGTAGTTTGTCCTATAGTTGAAGTGGTAGCAGCCGCCTGTTTCTCCTTCTCTGACATTATTGAGCGGAGAACCTCTAACACCGTGGTGTTCTATTGCAAAATGCGGGAGCGTATAATGAGTGGAGGACCCAGGTAAATGTCAAAGTGCGCTTCTCCGGTGAGACAGACAACCGGATAGTCCAATCGTTGGTTCCAAACCGAGCCATGTTATTTGGTGACGTTTTTAGACAAATGCGACAGAACCACTTTTTTTTTTCTCTTTTTTTATCTCAACAAAATATATATAGCTATAATATGTTAGAACGTTGTTAAGAGGCATGAAAAAAATGTTTTAAACTAGCTTGTTTAGAAGATTTGCCATAGCAGCTTTAATCTGCTGATTTTCCATAATCATTCAGCTTTTGGCTTGCTCTCACAATTCTAAAGAATGTGCCTCACAGCGATTATAAAACCCACAAATATTCCCGCTTAGGTTCTACAGTGTGTGGTGTGCAGGCACATGGCAATGACGAGACACCACACACAAACCGATTTTACTCACAGACATTCCAAGCTCAGACAGGAAACCTCACAAAACCTCATGATATAAAACGTGATTAAATCCCGAGGACAAGGCATTGGCAATAGTTTGTAGACTAATTAACAGAGAGAAAAGAAAATCCTGGTATTAGATAAAAGGAGTGGACACAAGGGCTCTACTTTCTATACAAATACTGTATATGGAGTTGAATTATTGTTTGTTTTCACTGGGAAACGTCGTCATACACTTTGCTCTGACTGATCTCTTTTTCTATGCATTTGTGGACTGCGCTCAAGTGAGCCAACACTCGGAAATAATAATAGACGCTTAAAATGTGAATCGCTGCCTATCACCTTGCTTTCTGATTGGCTACACCTCACATTCAACAGGCTGCATGCTCGTTTGTCCTTGCAACACACCACACATGTGATATGGGGCCAAGACAATCCAACATGTTGAATATCCTCGGTTTGTGATTGGAACGGTCCTGATGTCCTTCCGAGCTGACCAGATCCCGAAAAATCGGGGCAAGTCGGAAGGAGGAGAATCGGGGTAAAATCGGCCTAAAAATCCTGCCTTGTGAACTAGGCCTTTGATCAGCTCTCTTATCAAGTATCCTACCACGATTTCATTTGTGTGTAGAGGTTTTTTTTATTTTTGTTTGGCAATCTCTGAGTAGATGCAGAAAACAATGTGAAAAATAGCCATAGAAGCCAGTGGTACCAACAGACCACCAGATTTACTATACTGTGTCAGTGCAGAAGGTAACTAACTTTGGATTGACACATGGAAAGAACTCAGGGGGCTTCGAGTTACCATGAAGGTCAAAACTCAGACGGAGAGTGACTGACAGCCAGTTCCTCTCATCCTCCTGTAGATTGCGTGATGAATAACAGATGATTGGGAGCCTTCTGCCCTCTGGTGGAGACCTGCAGCTCCACACCCCAGTTGCTCCCTCTAGTGGAGACTTGCATCCTAGAACTAGTAGGAAAACCCACCCCAAAGACACAACACTCCAGAATCCTGACAGTCTGGCTTGGACTCCCTTCTTCTTATCTTTCATATATTTGCATCATCACCAAGTTATCATTATCACCATTCAGAAATGTTAAGCTTTTTGAGTGTAGTCTCTTCTGTCTCAAGAAACCCCAAAATATTCTATTATTTGTGGTATGTCCTCAACTGTGTTGGGACCAAGCCACGAAGGAATAAACTACATACAGGGAACAAAGAGATGTAAAAAAACAACAACTACTAATCGCAGAATCCACTGCATTAATTCACTTTCAGTTCTAGGAGGAAGAGGCAGAGTTTCACTGCATAATTTTGTGACAGTTTGAGGGATTGCATCTTTGAAATAATCCTAGATCCAAGTGACAATCCTGTCCACCAGTTGGGTAATCTGTGATTGAATTCTATCTGAAGATTAAGCCTTGATACGGGCTTATTTATAATTCTGCAGATGGAATCTTAGAATCATAGAATTCCCAAAACAGAGACGCAGTCTCTGATCCTGTCGCTGCTGCCATCATTCTGAGACAGAATAACCGCAGTTTCACCCAAGCTGTCCATGTGTGCTAGGCTTTGTTAAGAGCAACTAAAGTAAGAGGTGTGTCTGGGCAGAGATCAATTAGTTGGGAATAAAACTATTTAAATATTGGATTTTTTTATTCGATATTTCATTGGTTTTGCATTGGTAATGCGTAAAACTGTTGGATTTCTTGGTTTCATGACTCATTGACTCTAAAATCGTTCTGCTAATGCAATCTATGAGTTCAGTTTGAAAACATTTTCCTAAATAAGATGCATGGATGGCTCCTTCTTCTACCTCAGCATGCTGCTTCAGTACTGGATCAATCTAGGAGATGAGCTCCTCCTCCTCAAGAAAATGACCATTACCCCTTGAAGGTAATATTTTGTCCTGCTGATGGCTGGATAATGGCCACCAACCTGGTCAGGACTTTACACTATGGGATGCTGTTTGCAAAGTTACACAGTGAAAAATTACCAGCAATATTTTGAGTTATTTTGTTTGTAATAACAGAAAGAAAATGGGGGTTCATTTACCATGTTATTCATTTATTTAGAAATGTCAGTTTATAATTAAATATTTAATTAGTAAGCTAAATATTTGGTTTACAAACTAAGTTTTTAAGTCGGAGCAAAATATTTAGCTAAAATGCAAATTTACTTACCAATAAGTGGAACAGAATTATCAAAATAAAAGCTGAATTTTGCAAACTTCTTTGTAAAAGCCTGCTGGTAAGACTGAATTGCTTCAAAACTGGTACAGTCACCATCTATGTGCCCTAAATCCATCTGTAAATGTCTTTGTTGCTTTTAAAATAGCTCATCTGTTGTTTTAAGGTGAAATATTTTACATGTCAAGATAAAATGAAACTATGATAAAGAGGTGAGATGGGCAAAAATTCAATCTGTCAATTCAGACTGAATTGTTTAGCTAAGTATTTAGCTTACTAAATATATATTAAACTTCAACATATTTAGCTTTGAACTAAATATATATAAACTAAATGTTTAGTTTCTGAACTAAATATTTAGTTTGAAGCTAAATACTTAGTTTGCTAATTAAATATTGAATTTGTAAGCCATATATTTAGCTTGCTAGTTAAATATATAATTTTAAACTGTGACATTTATAAAAGAATAAATAATGGTGAAAACATGACTGAGAAATGAACCGCCATTTTCTTTCTCTAATAACAGGCTAAGTAACCCCGATTATTGCTGTTAAATATTGACTGTGTAACTTCACAAACGGTACTCTATATTACACCACCTCCTTCTTTCAGTCTGAATTAAAGTAATTTCCACATTGTCTATGATTTGGCCCTTGTCAATGCAAGTCTCCATTTCCTTTATAATCTCCTCCGCCTGCACTGTTCCAGGCTGTCCTCATGAGTTGCAGTCATTAACTGCACCACCGATTAATCTGAATGTTTTGAGGGAGGAGAATCTGCAACAGAAGCAGTATAAGCTATTGCTTTGTCATGAAATACACCAGCCAATGTATCTTGATCTTTTCTCCATTCACTAATTATCTGTAGAAGTGGTTGTGATTGCAGCTTCTCACATCCTCTCTTATTATAAAAATAAAATTTGACTTTAGCTTTAACTCATCGTTCTTTTTCTACAAACACAGTGAGTGAAGTTTAGACCAAAAAGTTCTATTTTGGTCTCATCTGACCATGCCTCCTCTGGATCATCCAAATGGTCATTGACAAATTTCAGACGGGCCTAGTTCTGGGCTGATTCCTCACTTTTCTTATCATCAGTGATACCCCACAAGGTTAGATCTTGCATGGAGCCTCAGCCCGAGGGAGACTGACAGTCATCTTTAGCCTCTTTCATTTTCTAACAATTGCTCCAACAGTTGATCTATTTTCACCAAGCTGCTTGGCAATTGTCCCGTAGCCCTTTCCAGGAGGTCTACAATTTTGTCTCTGGTGTCTTGTGACAGCTCTTTGGTCTTGCCCATGTTAGTAGTAATGAGTGGAGTTGAGGTGGACATTTAAAGGCAGAGTAACAGGTCTTTGAGAGCCAGAATTCTTGCTGATTCCCTGGTGTTCAAATACTTATGTGCAGCAAAATAATACAAATAAATTAATAAGAAATCAGACTATGTGATTAAATTAAATTAAAAAAAGATCAAATGCTGTCTCTCACAGTGGGAATGCACCTACGATGTGAATTTCAGACCCCTCCATAATTATTTAAGTGGGAGAACTTGCAAAATCGCAGGGTTTTCAAATACTTATGTTCCTCACTGTATATAAATTACCTAGTGTACGTATCAGTTTCATTAGTTTCACGTTTTTTATTGGAAAAAATGTTTAATCGCATGTTTGTCCTGCTTGAATTTATTTTTTAAATATGTTAATTATTTATATCAATTTAGTCTTTAAAATACCAGAATTTGCACATGACAATAATTTTGTTAGTATGATGACTACATGTTTAAATCTTCTTCTTCTTCTTCTTCTTCTTCTTCTTCTTCTTCTTCTTCTTCTTCTTCTTCTTCTTCTTCTTCTTCTTCTTCTTCTTCTTCTTCTTCTTCTTCTTCTTATTATTATTATTATTATTATTATTATTATTATTATTATTCGTATTCTTCTTCTTCTCAGCGAATCATCTGTCTCTATTTAGTTCTAACCTCTGCATCCTCTGCCCTGACACCAAATATGTTCATTTCCTCTTTCACCACATCCATAAATGTCCTTTTTGGTCTTCCTCTCTGCTTCCTGCCTGGTGGCTCCAACCTCAGCATCATTCTACCGATATAATCGTTAACGCTCCCCTGAACGTGTCCAAACCATCTCAGTCTGACCTCTCTGACTTTATCTCCAAAATATCTAACATGAGCTGTCCCTTTGATATACTCATTCCTGATCCTATCTATCTTTAAGATCTTGTTGAAGATTCCAGTCAAAGATTATACTGTCACCTCTCATACACACTTCCATACCTCCACAGGTATCTCATCTGGACCAACAGCCTTTCTCCTCTTCATCCTCTTCCAAGCTTTCTTGACTTCATCTTTATTAATCTCAGCTCCTTCCCAATCCACAACAGTCACCTCTTCTACTCTACATTCTCTCTTGTTTTCCTCATTCATCAGCTCTTCAAAGTACTCTTTCCATGTTCCAATCACACACTTGGCATCTGTCAGTACATTTCCATCACGATCCTAAATCACCCTAACCTGTTGGACATCCTTTCATTCTCTCTCTCCTTACTGTCCAACCCAGCATATAGGTCATCATATGCCCTTTGTTTGGCCTTTGCTGCCTCTACCTTCACCATACACTGCAACTCCCTGTACTCCTGTCTACTCTCCTCAGTCCTCTCAGTGTGCCACTTCTTAGCTAACTTCTTTCTCTGTATACACTCCTGGACTTATCATTCCACTACCAAGTCTCCTTATCTACTTTCCTCCTTCCAGATGACACACCAATTACACTCCTACCTGTTTCCCTAATCACATTAGCTGTAGCTATCCAGTCATCTGGGAGCACCTCCTGGCCACAAGAGCCTGTCTCAACTCCTCCCTGAAAACCTCACAACACTCTTCTTTTTTCAGTTTGCACCACATGGTCCTCTGCTCTGCCTTTGTTCTCTTCATCTTCTTCACCATCAGTTTAATCCTACAGACCACCAGGGCCGTGCACAGACATTTTGAGGGGCAGTGGCCTAAACCAAAAAAAGGGCACTAAGGGGGTGGTTGCTTGTTAAAGGGATAGTTCACCCAAAAATGAAAATGCTGTCATCATTTACTCTTCCTCAAGTTGTTCCAAACCTGTATGACTTTCTTTCTTCTGCTGAACACAAAATATTTTAAAGAAGGTTGGTAATTAAACAGTTGCTGGTCCCCATTGACTTCCATAGTATATATTGTTTTCCAGTTAGGTAGATTACAGGCATGTCTGGAAGACATAAAAGCATGGATGACCCTAAACTTTTTGCTTTTAAATTCTGACAAGACAGAAGTTGCTGTCTTTGGACCAGAAGTTCTTAAACAGAAACTGATTAGTCAATCACTTCATCTGGATGGCATTAAATTGGCCCCCAGTAATAACGTAAAGAACCTCGGCGTTATTTTTGACCAAGACTTGACATTTAAATCCCATATTAAACAGGTTTCTAGGATTTCCTTCTTTCACCTCAGGAATATTGCTAAAATTAGAAACATCCTGTCCAGGAGTGATGCTGAGAAACTAGTCCATGCATTTGTTACCTCAAGGCTGGACTACTGTAATTCTTTACTATCAGGAAGTCCACAAAATGCCATTAAAAGCCTTCAGTTGATCCAAAATGCGGCAGCAAGAGTTCTGATGAATATTAAAAAGAGAGATCACATTTCTCCTGTTTTAGCTTCCCTTCATTGGCTCCCTGTTAAATCCAGAATAGAATTTAAGATCCTTCTTCTTACATACAAAGCCCTTAATAATCAAGCTCCATCATACATCAGAGATCTAATTGTTCCATATGTTCCTAAAAGAGCACTTCGCTCTCAGACTGCAGGTTTACTTGTAGTTCCTAGGATCTCTAAAAGTAGAATGGGAGGCAGATCTTTTAGTTTTCAGGCTCCTCTCCTGTGGAACCAGCTCCCAGCTTTAGTCCGTGAGGCAGACACTCTGTTTACTTTTAAGGCCAGGCTTAAAACTTTCCTTTTTGATAAAGCTTATAGTTAGAGTGGCTTAGGTCATCCTGAGCTATCTCTGTAGTTATGCTGCTATAGGCTTAGACTGCTGGAGGACAGACTTACCAATTTTCTTCACTCTGCTACTTCCTTTTCTCCTACGACTCTCCAGTTGTATTACAGTACATTCTGTTATTTCGACTGTTAACTTTGTTTTCTCTCAGTGTTTTTCTCCCCATCAAAGATACACCTGGTCTGGTATCCTGCTTGGCTGCAATGCCCTGTTGGACGGGGGTCATCGACTGGAATGATCCTCTCAGTAACTGAACATCCACTGTGTCGTGTTATCAACTTTTTACTTTCTGTAACATAGAAAGTTCTCTTATATCAGATCTTCTGTTCCTTCTGTGTCTCTGCTCTGTCTTCTCAAACTCCCAGACGGTCGTGGCAGATGGCCGCTCCTACTGAGCCTGGTTCTGTTGGAGGTTTCTTCCTGTTAAAGGGGAGTTTTTCCTCTCCACTGTCGCTACATGCTTGCTCAGTATGAGGGATTGCTGAAGGATTGCTGTGGTTGGAAATCTGCCCAACCTCACGCCAATGACTGACGCAATCTGCTGGGATTCCTTAAATAGGAAACTTTTTAACTGATTGGAATGTTTGTATAAATGTATTGAAATGACTTCTTGTTAAGTGCCTTGAGATGACATCTGTTGTGAATTGGCGCTATATAAATAAACTGAATTGAATTGAATTGAAATTCTACTATGAAAGTCAATGGGGTCCATCAGTCATTTGGTTACCGACTTTGTTCAAAATATCTTATTTTGTGGACAGCAGAAGAAAGAAAGTCATACAGGTTTGGAACAACTTGAGGAAGAGTAAATGATGACAGCATTTTCATTTTTGGGTGAACTATCCCTTTAACACAAATTTTCCAGTTATTACAAAATGTACAAATAAAAGAAAAGACAGCACACGCTCAAATACATTTTAGACTTTATTGTAGATGTTTTCATAGAACATCATAATTACACATTGGTGATAATAACAGAAGAAACTATTTACAGATTTACATTTTGGTTTTTATCTTTTCCTTTTACAGCAGAACCTTTCTATTTGGTACCATGTCCTGAAAGATCTTAATAACCTCATCTTTTATGATTGGGATGTCTTTTTCAATGGCCAGAAGCAGAATCTCAGAGAGTCGTTCTTGTCCACACGCATTACGAAGTTTAGTTTTCACCAGCTTCAACTTCGAGAATGAGCGTTCAACAGTGGCTGTTGAGACAGGCAGTGTTGCAAAGATTTTCAGCAGTTTAAAAAGTGTTGGAAACACAACATGAGCATCAAACTCCTTAAATGTTTCCAAAATTGCATGGGCACTTTTTTGTGAGCATGTGAATGAAGAGTGGAAAACTCTAAGCTCAGTTCGCAGCTGTTCCTCCTCCTCTTGAAATACGTAAAACTCACAGAGAGTATGGGCAGCATTAAGTGCTTCAGCATCTGCTGTGTCTTTCCACTTTGATGGTTCAATCAAACAATGCAGTGACATCACAATTTTGTCAGTGCTCCCCTTCCCTTGAAATCGCCTGTGGAGTTCCTGAATCAGGGAATCCAAAAAAGTGAAGTACATTCTTCCTCTGTGGTACTCCTCTAAAGTCTGTGGCTGGTGGTCCTCTGTTGCTGATGTGGAGCAGTACTTAAACTTTGTTGGTACTTTCCGCCGCCTTGCTTGTCCTGGAATCTCTTCAGGCACATTGATCCCTCTTGTTTCTGCTTGGATGGTAGCATTGTGAAATATTTCTTTGAATTGGTCTTCAGTCCTCAGTGTGTTCATTCTGCTAATGACACCATTTACAACAGTGTATGCTGCTGCCAAGTCCAAGTCTTGCCGCTGAAGAGCATTTGAAGCAACTGCTGTTTCCATGAATATTGGAGTTGTTATCTCCAAGCAAATAATAAATTCAAAGTTAATGCTGTGCAACAGCATGTGTGCGTCCCCTGCAGCTAGATCAGGTGGCTCAGACTTGGTCAGATCTTCCAGGAATTGAACAACTGCAGGGAGGCATTTTCTGAGGGTTCTGAGGGCTGTTTCCCTGCAGGTCCATCGGGTGTCTGAGAGCTTCTGTAGCTCAAGGGCACGCTGGCCAGGATTCATAGCTTCCTGTGTTTGAACAAAAGCTGCATGTCGATTTGTGGAGTTGGCAATGAAGGTGTAAAGTTTTTCCACTACTGTAAAAAAACTGACAAAGTGAATGCTTGACTTTGCACTCTCCACTAATACAAGATTCAAACAATGAGCATGGCAATGAACATATAATGCCTTTTCATTTTGCTTTTGTATTCTGGACTGTAGTCCTTTGTAAGGCCCACTCATGTTGGCTGCTCCATCATAACCCTGACCATGGATGTCCTCAACTTTCAGCTGGTTCTCCTTCAGCAAGTTCATTACTAGGTTTTCAAGCTGTTCTCCTGTTGTTGACTGAACATCACAGAGCTGAATGAAGCGCTCCTTTATGGTCATGTCATGTACATAACGCACCACAAAGCACACCTGTTCGATGTGTGATACATCAGTAGTCTCATCAAGTAAAATTGAAAATATTGACGCTTCCCTCACTTCCTTCAGTATTTCCCGTTTCACATAAATAGCCATTGCTCTAATTAGGTCATTTTGTATTCGGTTTGAGAGGAGAGACACCTGAGGTTTTTGACATGATGCTTGTTTTTCTTTGATGTTGTCAAGATGAAGCTTAAGGACACTGTCATATTGGCCAACCAACTCTACAAGCTCCAAGAAATTTCCTTTGTTTGAACTTGAGAGGCTTTCATTGTCACCTCTGAATGCCATGCCTTGTTTCGCTAAGTACAATATAATATCAATCAGCCTGTAGATAATCTCCCTGTTTTTTTGCTTTTCTCTTTCTTTGGCTGCTTGCATCTCAAAGTCGCCCTTTTCCAATGCTGTATCCAATGCTTTTTTTTTAAAGGCATTCCACCGAATCATGCCTAACATGTGTGACTCTGTCCTGCTATGCTCCTTCATTTTTCCTTTAGCTTGCTTCCACAGACTTAACCCCACTGACTTCCAACCTGTCCTGCTCTTATACTTTTCATCATTCATGAAAAGCCTGCAGCTAAAACAGTACATTACATCATTCTTAGGAGAATACTCTAACCAGGGGTGTTCTTCATACCACTGTCCCTGAAACGAACGTCCTTGTTAATTTTTTGGGAACGGCAAAATTGGACAACAGGGTCCTACTGAATTTGAAAATTTTGTGAAGGCCACATTGTATGTTAAATTGAATTTCTTCACATGAGCAGGATCTGATGGATTTTGTAACTGAAGCAAGAACTCAAAGTCTTCAGGCTTTTTCTCCCTTGTGTACATGGCTGTGGCTGCCTCACTCTCCATTTCTTCCTGTTCTGCGTCTGTCTCTTCCCTCTCTGTGTCATTGTGTCGCCTTTCTTTCTCATTCTGAACTTTTTCTGTCTCTGGCTCAGTTCCTAGACCTTCACTTTTACTCTGTTGAGTTGATTCTGAGGCAGTTTCATCTTAATATATAGAATGAATAACAAACCTGTTACAATCATATTTTAAATACAATTGTTAGGCTTAAGTGCTAATTCAATTTAGGTTCTTGTAATATATTTACTCTTCAAATAATTTAATGTCTATCTTTCTTTGTATCAAATTCCAGCATATTCAGAATCCTTTACTGTCAGTCAGTTTAACAACACTTACCTGTAAGTGTCTGATTTGGCTGATGCTCAATGGGCTCTCCCTCACTCTCTAAGCCTGCCTCTTCCTCATCTTTAATGGAGTAATAAGTAATAGACATTTAATTTCATATTAGCATACAGCATAAATCTATATACTATGCTAATATACAACTCACTTAGAGCCTAAGCCTACGATGTGTTAGTCTCAACTAAGATAAGTGATTATAATGGGAAATATACTTACAAGAATTAAAAAGACAAACTATCTGCTAACTGTTCTATATATTGATTTACCTGCTGGCTTGCTGGAGCTTTGAATCCATGTTTGCAGAGTTGAACTGCCTTTAGCAGCCTCCCTTCGCTCTTTCTCTCTCTGTCTCAGTCTTCTTTTTTGTGAAGGCATTGTCTTGTTTTGTGTGTGTTTTTGTCTACAAAGTGTGCCAACAACAGAAAATTTAGTTATTTGTATTAGATCTGATCGAGAGTACAATAATTTGATTAGACAAGCAGCTAACGTTAATTCTAAGAACGTGGATTTGTTGTACAAGTTGTTAGCACTAATAGAAGACCAAGAGCAAAACATTTCCGACATAAATAAAAACAAAACAAAAAAAACAAGTGACTAATTTCGCAGATTCAACCACTGTCTTCTCACATACACAGCCTACCTGTTAATGCGACAGCTTTCGTGAACTGTCGTGTTCACTCATAGTTTCAAAAGTGCGCCGCAGAGACACATACAGTGAGTGATGCTGCAGAGTGCGGAGCGAGCGGGAAAACCTGGAGCGGATTAGCGGAATCAGTGGAATGCTTTGAGCCGAGCGGTGGGGGTGGGGAAGAGGGGCACCTCAATCGATGAGGGCAGAGGCGCAGTGGCTCTGGCCACCGGGCCACCCCCCTGTGCACGGCCCTGCAGACCACCATCTTATGCTGTTTAGCTACACTCTCGCCTACCACTACCTTGCAGTCACTAATCTCCTTCAGATCACAATGTCAACATATTAAAGCTGCAGACTTTCAACTCCCTCCACTGATTCTCTATTGGATTGAAGTCTGGAGATCAGTTAGGCCACTCCAGAACCTTGAAATGCTTTTTACGTAGCCAATCCTTCTTTCCCCGAGCAGTGTGTTTGGGATCATTGTCATACTGGAAGATCCAGCCACATTTCATCTTCAATGCTCTCACTGATGGAAGGAAGTTTTTGCCCAAAATCTCCCGATACATGGCCCCATTTATCCGTTTCTTGATATGGATCAGTCGTCCTGTCCCCTTTGCAGAAACGTAGCACCAAAGCATAATGTTTCCACCCCCATACTTCATAGTGGGTATGGTGTTCTTGGGCTGCAACTCAGCATTCTTTCTCCTCCAAAGATGGCGAGTGGTGTTTATACCAAAGAGTTCTATTTTGGTCTCACCTGACCTCATGACATTCTCCCAATCTTTCCCTGGAACATCCAGATGGTCTCTGGCAAAATTTACACGGGCCTGGGCATGTACTGGCTTAAGCAGGGGGACCTTTTGAGTGCTGGAGGATTTTAATCCATGACGACCTAGTGGTCCCAGCTCTCTTCAGGTCATTGACCAGCCCCCCATGTAGTTCTTGGCTGTGTCCTCCGCGTTTTCAAGATAATGTGTACCCCACGAGGTGAGATCTTGCAGGAGCCCCAGGTCGAGGAAGATTGTCAGAGATCTTGTACTTGTTCCATTTTCTAATATTTGCTCCAACAGTTGATCTCTTCTCAACAAGCTGCTTGCCTATTGTAGATTGGCTCATCCCATTCTTGTACAAGGTGTACAATCTTGCCCCTTGTGTCCTTAGACAGCTCTCTGGTCTTGGCCGTGGTGGAGGTTGGAGTCTGACTGTCTGTAGGTGTAGACAGTTGTCTCTTATACAGATAACAAGTTCAAACATGTGCCATTGACACATATAAGGAGTGGAGGATAAAAGAGCTTCTTAAAGTGTAACTTAACCCCATGAAAAATCATAACCCCGCCCCCAGACAACATTTGAAAACTCTACAAAGTGGGCAGTGCCAGGAACAACGGAGGGGTATGGCCAAGTGTGGAGGAAAAGCGGAGGGGGGAACGTGGGGGTGTGTTCAGGAGGACAGTGACAGCTCGCTTAATCTGTCACTGAAACATGGACAGTGACCAAAGCGATGTTGGCAGTTTTGCAACTGATCGACGTTCATCTGTTTTGAACGTTAGCCTATGTTAGCATTACCACTCAGAGACTGGACTCCTCCTGTCTCCCTCTTCCTCAGCAGCGCCGGCCTCAGACAGCGCTGACTCAGCGCCCTGAGCCAGCGGATCTCCTCTGCTGTCACCGGAGATAGAGGAGTAGAGGGAGGCTTTATGGAGCACAGTGGCCGCGAGCTGTATCAATTCGAGGCGCCGGTCTAATAACAGTCCCAGTCTCTCCCACACTCTAATTGCTTGCTGAGATCACAAATGTTGATGACAAATGCTTCCTGCATTTTCCAGCATTACTTAAGAAGTTGAAGACTAAACAGTTTAAATGTAATCTTTGGTGTGACTGGGTTCCCTGCGTGACGTGGGCCCAGGGGTGGACTGACCATCTGGCATACCGGGCATCATCCCGGTATGCCAGATGGTCTGGGTATGGGCCGGTCATTGACTGAATAAATAGGGGCCGGTCCGCTGTTTTTTTTTTGTTTGTTTGTTTGTTTTTCTCTCTCTAAATTCCCTCCAATTGGGCCGGCCAATTTGCTACAGAGGGCTAGCAGTGTGTTGCCAGCATCGACACATATTATTGGTCTATGTTTGTCATCGTCAATTGTCAATTGGCTGACAGCCTATGAGAGCTATGACAGTGCTGTCAATCACAACACAAACCAGGGTGGGCGGGACCTCATGACATGGGCCGGAGTGATGGGACGGGGGTACAGTCAATGGACGGGATGCTGCTGAGCTGAAAATGGAGAAAGGTAAGAAACGTAAACATTAAGGGGAGACACTACAGGTGAATAGGGAAAAAAGTTAGCTTCAAGATACCTTCATGAAACTTGACAAACTTAATGCTAGTATTAAAACAAGCATCTTTTGTATTAGAAGTTTTGATATAAATGTTTAGATATGCAAATGAGGTGTAATCTGGTTAAAAATATGCTAGATTGCATATATTTGTAAACGTATCATCTCAAAATTGGTGAGAGACAGATTTAATTTTTCTTACATTTTCTAATTTTCTAATTATATATGTTATATAACTGATTTCAGTATTTTTTGTTTTGGATGTTGGAAAAAACTAATTTTGAGAAATACACAATAAATGAATAGATGAATAAAGTTAAGTCTAAAGTCTAAAGTCTAAAAGATTTGCATTAGATAATTCAATGCAATGTGAAGAACAAATGACCCTCGAATCCCTCGTTTCATGTTTGTGATTGGTCATTAATTTAAACAGGCATACCATTTTTGGACATTTTTCTTTTTACTTTTTCTTTTTTTGTGGCTTTTTGTTTAGACAGCTTCGCGTTAACAGGCATCCGGAAACAGTGAGACAGAAAATAGAATGCCAAATCTGCTGTCCCACCCGCACTAAAATGATAAAAATTGTAAATAATAATATGAGAGGAGATGCTGCGAGATTTGTGGACTTTTATGTAGTGTCGGCTGATAATGTAGTGGGCTGGTCTGGACAGAAAATGCCATGGCTGAATTTTTGTGCCAGTCCACCCCTGCGTGGGCCTGATCTGATTTACTAGTGGTATGGGGAACTGTGCTCTGTTTTAACACCTTACTGGATGGAATTCTTCTAAGGGAAATTCTCATATCTATCCAAAGTCACATATTCTCATATCTAGCTTAATACTCCAAAAGAGCTGCTAGCGGTAATTCAAACCACAAAGTGCTTCCAATACAAAACTCGTATGTTTGGAATATGTGCAGAATAGAGACTTGTAACACATTCTGATATTGATTCTAAACCATTTCCATTCAGATGGACTTTTGACTGAGGAAAACAGTTTCAATAGACGGAGTGTTTCAGCTGCAGGCATTTTCAGTCTCTGATGCCCTTCCCATTTTCAAATCAACACTCAAAACCCACCTGTTTAAATTTGCTTTCTTATTGTGAGCACTGTTAATTTAAGATTACGATTAAAGTTTTGATTCTATTTTAACTTAATTTATTATTGAGGATTTTATTACCATACAAGCATTATATGTTATTGTTTCTTTGAATTGTATTTTATGTTGTTAAGTGTCATTAAGAGACTTGAAACATGCTAAGTAAAATCTATTTTTATGATTATTATAATTTTTATTATTACAATTATTAACAATTTTAATGTTTGTTTTTTTCATTTATTGATTTACGTGGATTTTACCAATGGTTAATGTTGTATTCTACCAGTACTTGCTATGAAACATCAGCAAAACAGTCATTCTTATGATATAGATCCTCTGTTTACATTAAAAATTAATGAGTGCTTCTACATTAATTGGCATAATCCCTTAACTGAATTGCTGAGCACAGTGTTGTGGATTTTTCCCCATTACAAACAATCCAAGTGAGAAAATAATACAAATAGAATCAGAGTGGAACCGTTTGGAGTATTGTTTAATCCTCTTGGAGTTAGAAGTCTTACATAAACATAAAGCATGAACACACAGGATGTTCTCTGTCTAAAACAGGGCGGATCACTGATAGACATGACTGGGTCATTTGGTGAGATTATCTTTAATGAGCATAATGATTGTAAAGTCCTGTTTTCCACATAGCACACTTGGAGAAACAGGAACAGGAAACCCCTGCCCATTACTTTATCATATTTAGGCATGAAAAACATTACTGAGACCATTGAAGCAATAACAATGTAATTGGCAATTAACGAGATATCCCACCCCTGACTGAAATTCAGTCTGTTGCTATATTCCCCGGAGTTAGATAAGTGAGAAAAAGCATTTTGTATTCACCCCAGTCATTCTCCTATCTGGCACCATGTCCATTAGCTTTAGCTTAGCATAAATAATGTAAGTGAATGGTAATGGCTAGCATTTTGTGTGCAAAAGTCATGAAAATTACTTAATAATGATCCCAATTATTCCTGGTGACCTCAATAATCATATCGATTGCAAATGAAAATAACATGAAGGAATTACAGGAGCGGATTTAGACTTGAAACTATATTACGACAAAGCACCCCTGTAAACTACCGCTCCAAGGCTCAAGGACATGACACAATGTTGCAAAAGCCACCTACTTGCCACCACAGAAAGATGGTACTGCGTCTGAGGAATACGGTAGTCCCATCCAATTTTTGTACAGATCCTGAACGAAGTACATCATTAATGGCTTTAATCAGAGGTGGGTAGAGAAGCCAAAAATTGTACTCAAGTAAAAGTAGCACTACTTCAACATATTTTTATTCAAGTAAAAGTACAAAGTAGTCATCCAAAAAATTATTCAAGTAAGAGTCAAAAACTATTTGGTAAAATCAAAGCATATGATTTATTTTTTTAAATGAATGTAATTGGACAAAAACATAAAGTTATGGGCAAAATCTGAAAATTCAAATGAATATGTCACATAATTGTAAAATAACAAATTTGACAAGAAACAGTTTCCAAGTATTTAAAAAATAATAATGATATATCTGTGTTGTCTAGGGTTTACCCTGCCTCTCACGCGTGACTGCTGGAGATAGGCACCAGCCCATCCCCCCCTCCATAGGATGGACGAGTATACAAAATGGATGGATAATAATATATTTTTTAAAGTAGTAAAATACTGTTCAAATTATGAAGCTTGTGTACAAACAAGAGGTCTCACTAACATAAACTGTATGTGTGACTCTCATGCAGTTTTGGTTAGAACAAGCATTCAGTTTTTCAGTATAGTTACTCGTAGTGAGTAGAGTAGCCAGAAACTTCACTTAGGATTAGCAATATTTCATTAAAATATTACTTAAGTACAAAAAGTACGGTCTAGTAAAACCACTGCAAAAGTATGTTTTCTTGTAGGGTAAATAACTTTTAGGTGTCTTTTGCAGGCGCTGCGTCATGTTATTGCACCGGTAGCTTACAGCGGTGCTAAATTGTAATGTAGTCCCAAATCTAAATCAGCTCCTGTAATTCCTTCAGGGTATTTATTATTTTCATTTGAAATCAATATGATTGTTGAGGTCACCGGGAATATTTATGATCTTTATTGAGTAGTTTTCATGACTTTTTCACACAAAATGCCAGCTGTTACCATTCACTTGCATTGTTTATCCTATGGATAATGGACTGCTGCCCGATTAGGAGAATGGCTTGGCTGGTTACAAAATGCTTTTTTCTCATTTATCTAACTCTGGGAAATATGGCAACAGACTCAATTTCACTTAGGGGTGGAATATCCCTTTAAACAAAAATCCAGTCATAGTCTTATCTTGTTAAATTCAACAATATTGACTTAATTATATGAAAACAATGTTTAACATCAACCCTATTACACCTAATGACTTACATCTGACATCATAAATGCAAACTGTTCAATGTCAGAGCCTAACTTGGAACTGGTTCTTTGGGTTTCCACCATAGATATATATATTGACTAGATGTCTCCTTGACTACTGCTTCTCATTGGAACGAATGTGTCAAAGAGACGCCATTTTGCCTCGGGAATCCAATCCCCTTTAATGCATTAGCGTCAATCTAGGCCGAAATTAAATAATCATAAATCGTCCAAATCTCAAATTATTTTTTGTTTGTTTTTTGGTTTGTTCCAACTGACAGACATGTTTTTATGATCGAGTCTAGAGAAAATTGAAACTTTTGATATTAATCTACTTCAAAACTAGGTGCAAGTTTATCATTCTTCCATTTCAGTGAACTTAAAATTAACAATTGTTACTTACCTTAGCCTAGCCTACTGCACACAAAATGGCTACAATGGTGTGATATCCATACTTAAAAATACATGTTAAAACATTTGAATTGTACTGGTTTATTTTGTACATCAGCAAGCCTGCAATACAATGACCCAGCGTAAAATGGTTACATAACACAAAACAAACATAACGTGCGTACGTACTGTGAAAACATCTTTCATTATTTACTATTATTAAATTATTATTAATGATTACTTATTAAATAATTAGGCTACAGTATATAACACAGGTTAATCATTCTTTGAAAACATGCAGTTCATGAAAATATCTACTGCAGCTTCTTAAATGATTACAGTATATAAAACAGGTTAACAATTCTTTTAAAGCATCCAGTGTGAAAGCATCTTCCCGTATTAAAATGAACATTCCATATTTACTACAGCTTCTTAAATGATTACAGTATATAAGACAGGTCAACTTCTCTTAAAACTAAGTGTTTAGTATCCCTGCAACAACACTACCTTACCCAGTTTCTTCCTCAGACATTTGCTCTGCACTTGCAAAGTATGAACCTTTGCCACATGGTGTTGTCTCAACTTATGAAAGGTACAGACAACCAGTGAAATTAAGTTAAAGTGATGGTTGTCTATGCCATCTTGAGTGTCAACAATGTGATCACAAAGACCAAATATGTCCTCAGACCCTACTTCTGCTTTCACAACTCTGTTTAACAGAGACACTGGGCACTGGTGGGCTGCTGAGTTGATGTTAGAGGCCCGTCGGTTGCAGTGCTTAGCTGAGCGGATCACCTTAACGGTACCTTGACTTGGTTTTACTAGGCCTCCGTTGTTTCTGAGGGTGAGCAGATGGTAGTTATCGCCAAAAGATGGTATGGTCGACACTACCAAACTACTACGACATACATTGCATGCAAGTTTTCTCATGACTTGCCTAACTAAAAAATTCCTGCATTGTAAACAAGTGCGTTCTCAGTTAGGCACCCAAAGCTTGTTGCTAAATAGCTGTGGTCCAACACAACACCAGAGATTGGCTGAAAGGGAGAGGATGCACTGTTGTCATTGTCGTCCTCAGCTGGCACCATGTCGACATGTCCACAGCTGACAGACACATGGTGTCATCCTGTGGTTGAACGTTGCCTGTCTTCCCTGGAGCAATACCACAGGGGACAATAATGCGCCGGAAAATGTTCTGGAAGTGAGCAAGAGTTGGATTGTTCATCCATCTACCTGAAATTAAAAAAGGTAAGTATATTGCAGGTAAGTTTTTTGTGGAATTCTGTTTGTTTTCTCTCAACAACATTGCTCACTTCAATCTCAGCTCCTACCTGAGGCCCTGATGGAATTAAAAAACAATTCCAAGTGGTCTGGGTTAAAGCGGTATGTGCACACATATTGCTGTCCCTCAAGCAGCTCTGGTATCATCATGGTGAAGGAGTTGATGTTGATAACAAAACCGGTCACAGATAGATACCTTTAAAATAAAGAAAAGAGACTTCCATATTCCAACATTGACTATATGAAACCATAAACTTAGTCTGTTAATATTTACTTTAAATATTGTAAATAGCATTCCATTATTTGAACTGGAACATACCAGGTTAAGTAAGACAAATTAAAGGGGGAAAAGGATCTAAATGTGAGTCAGAGTGAGTTTTGGTGACTGAAGCTCCTACCACTCCCTACCTACCCAAACAAACCTCCTTTTAGTCAGAGTGTGATGCCTTGTTAATACGTCATGCAGTGTCTGCGTAATCTCTCTACTCATTTATCCAAGTTTTCCCTTTAATTTCTCACCCATCTGAGCATGTAAAATGTAGGCTTTGCAATGTGACCTTGTTGAGAACATTTGTAATAAAGTCACAAGAACAATGAATAGAAGGATAGAAGCCGGAAAAAGATAGCAAAGAGGTAGACCTATTCAATTCAAATTCAAAAATACTTTATTGATCCCAGAGGGAAATTAAGTGTTGGTATAGCTCATATAATTAATTCTTTAAGGAGTTGTTGTAGATAATGATGTCTCATGAAGAGGATGATCAGGGTTCTCCATAATTTTTTTGATGTTATGAAGAATCCTTCTTTGCATTATCATCTCCAGATGTTCCACAGTCGTCCCAAGAATAGAACCAGCCTTCTTTATCAGGTTGTTTAGCCTTTTTAAATCCCTGGCTCTGATGCTGCTACCCCAACAGATGACGGCTGAGGAGATTACACTCTCCACAACAGACTTGTAGAAGATCTGCAGCATCTTGCTGGAAACCTTGAAGGACCTAAGCTTCCTCAAGAAGTACAGTCTGCTCTGTCCCTTCTTGTAGACGGCTTCACTGTTCAGCCTCCAGTCCAGTCTGTTGTCAAGGTGAACTCCGAGGTATTTATACCCCTCAACCACCTCCACTTCTTCTCCCATGATGGAAACAGTGTTTGACTTATCCCTGTTTCTTCTGAAATCTACAATCATCTCCTTTGTTTTGTTCACATTCAAGGTGAGACGATTGTTTCCACACCATGTCACAAAGCGGTCCACCAGCTCTCTGTATTCAGCTTCTTGTCCATCTCTGATACACCCGACAATTGCAGAGTCATCTGAGTACTTCTGCAGATGACAGGTCTCTGATTTGTACTGGAAGTCTGAGGTGTACAGAGTGACAAGGAATGGTGAGAGTACGGTCCCCTGTGGTGCTCCTGTGCTGCTGACCACCTGGTTTGACACACAATTCTTCAGTCTCACAAATTGTGGTCTGTTGGTCAGGTAGTCATTGATCCAGATAATTGTTGAGGGCTCCACCTGTGTCTTCAGGAGTTTCTGACAAAGCAAATCAGGCTGAATTGTGTTAAATGCACTGGAGAAATCAAAGAACATGATCCTCACAGTGCTGCCTGCTTTGTCCAGATGACAGTGGGTTGGTTGAAGGAGGTGTATGATGGCAACTTCAACTCCAACTCCACACCGATAAGCAAACTGCAGTGGGTCCTGATACGTTCTTGTTTGCTTACTAAGGGGTGCCAACAGGAGTCTCCCCAGGACCTTCATGATGTGGGATGTCAGGGCAACGGGTCTATAGTCATTGAGGACTGATGGGTGAGTTCTTTTTGGTACTGGAACAAGGCAGGATGTCTTCCACAACACTGGAACCTTCTCCTGAGTTAGGCTAAGGTTGAAGAGGTGCTGCAGAATCCCACAGAGCTGCTCAGCACAGGCCTTCAGGACTCTGGGGCTGACACCATCTGGACCTACAGCCTTGTTCCAGTTCAGTTTCTCCAGCTGCCTCTTCACCTGACTTTTGGAGACAGAGAAGTGAGAGGGGGAGGGGGAGGCAAAGAGGGTAGCAGCATTTCCTGACTTGGTTGAAGTCAAACTTGTGGAATCAGAAGAGTCCATGGCTGAGGTGAAGGATAAAACAGTCGAGGTGTAACAAGAAAGCTTTTGGTCATAGGAGAGTGGGATGTCTGTTTGGCTGGGAACAGGAGAGGAGGATGCTGAGCTAGTTCCTGAACTGAACCTGTTGAAGAATGTGTTTAGTTCATTGGCTCTGTCCAGACTTCCATCTATCCAATCCTTCCTGTCCTTGAAGCCTGTGATCTTTCTCATTCCTGACCAGACATCTCGGATATTCTCCCTCTGTAGTTTGTTCTCCAGCTTCTTCCTGTATGCCTCCTTGCTGTCTCTGATCTTGACCTTAAGTTGCTTCTGTATACTCCTCAGTAATTCCCTGTCTCCCTCCCTGAAGGCTCTTTTTTTCTTGTTTAGCAGTTCCTTCAGGTCACTGGTGATCCAGGGTTTGTTATTAGGGAAGCATCTCACTGTTCTGGTGGGGATGATGTTGTCCACACAGAAGTTAATATAGTCAGTCACACACTCAGTCATGGCTTTGATGTCCTCTCCATGTGCTTGGCAAAGAGCCATCCAGTCTGTGGTTGCAAAACAACCCTGCAGGGCTTCTTCAGCTTCCTGTGACCATTTCCTCACAGTTTTCTTTGTAACAGGTTGCCTCTGAACAAGTGGTTTATATTCTGAACAGAGAAAAACAAGATTGTGATCTGATTGTCCCAGAGGAGTATTTGGTTTGGACATCTATGCATCCTTTATATTTGCATAAAACAAATCCAAGGTCTTGTTTTCTCTTGTGGAGCAGCTGACAAACTGTTGAAATGTTGGAAGTGTAGTAGACAGTGAGGCATGATTAAAATCACCAGATATTGCCACAAATGCATTGGGGTGCTGTGTCTGTAGCTTAGCAACAACGGAACTGATGACATCACATGCATTGTCGGCAACAGCTGAAGGTGGAATGTAAACAACTGCCAAAATTATACTGGTGAACTCTCTTGGCAAATAATATGGCCGAAAACTTACTGCCAAGAGTTTGACATCTGGGCTGCAGAGACGACACTTCACAGTAACATGTCCTGGATGACACCATCTGTTGTTGACAAGCACTGCTAGTCCACCTCCTTTTCTTTTCCTGCTCGTTTTCAGATCTCTGTCTGCTCGAACAGTCAGGAAGCCTGGCAGAGAGACGTTGGAGTCGGGGATATGATCCAGCAGCCACGTCTCTGTAAAACACATAACACTGCATTCCCGGTACTCTGGCTGAGTCCTTGTAAGGGCTTGGAGTTCATCCATCTTGTTAGCCAATGATCTTACGTTGCCCATTATGATCGATGGAAGAGATGGCTTGAACTTCCTCTTTCTCTGTCTCCTTTTTGCTCCTGCTCTTTATCCACGTCTCCTCCTTATCAACTCATCAGGGATGTGTGGCTTCAGTTGAGGTATTATTTCAGCTTTTGCGATGTTAATCAGCTGCTCCCGGCTGTAAACCACATTGTTGCCATGGTTACGCATCATAACAAGTTGTCAAAAAGTGAAACATTTACAGCAAAAATCCTTCCAGCTTCACAGCACCAAAAAACTAGAAAGTATATAGGTTAAAAAAAAATGCAATCTTCCTCAAGAAAAAAGAGGAACCGATGTACAAAAAAAACAAAACTTTATATGTAGCCAACAGAGTCACTCCACCATGCAGCCACCCAGAGCAGCGCAATTCTAGAATTATTATTATTATTTTTTTGAGAACAAACATTTTATTGATGTGGAATGAAGGAAATAACCTCTCAATACATTACCCATAATTTTCTCTGAAATGAAGTCCACGTGTTTTTCAAGTAAACACTTCGCTAAAGGAACCAAACAACACTGGAACAGCAAGCAGACATTTTTTTGAACACAACGTGAAAGAAAAGGATATGATCAAAGAACTTGATCAAGACGTTTTAAAGAGTAAATCTATAAGGGATTGCTTTGGGTAAAAGATCAGAGTATATAACAAAACCAGACACTCTCTATAGCTACTCTATGGTTATACTCTTACTCTTTAAAACTCTTGTTCTCCTACTCGTTATAACAAGTGAAGGTAAATACCTGGTATGCTAATGTTTTGGGGGCAATGGAAATTCTAGTTCACAGAGAAGCTGGGCTACCTCAATACTGGCTATTGGATTCTACTGGTCTAAAAACAATATTGTACTTGCTGATAGCATCTTTAATTAGGAGAACATTTACAATCTATATAATGATGCACTATGTACCAGGTACGTATTTACCGTTACTTATAGAAAAATAAATAAAATAAATAAACCTTTTTGAGCGATGAAGTGGAGTGCCATCGTTCAGCCTCAACTCAGTCAAGTAAGCTCGGGCTTAAGACATAAAACCTAACGTGTCTTCCCAGTTACAGGGACCTAGTGGAGCCTTGAAGCCTCTTGCACGTGGGTTTTTACTGTTCATAACGTCGAACAATCTGTCAATCACGTTTAACACAAACTTTCCTTACTATAGCTGGTTATGATTTACATTCCATAGACAGGCCCATCATCGACAGATGAAAACCAGACTCAACGGAACTCAATTACAATGCAAGGTTCTACAAACAAGACATGTGAACTACTCTAATGCTCCCTAACCACTGTGTTGAGGGAAAGGTAGACCTGTTAGGATAAATCAGATGTTAGCAGTTGGTTGCTTGTTCAGGAGATTGACTGGATATAGCAACCCTGCCTTGGAGAGAACAGGCTTTAGGTTAGGAGGCATGACTGACTGGCATGTCTATGGTAGTGTGGTAGCCTGGAAGAATCAGCTGCTGTTAGGTAAGTGAAAAGGTTGATTGAGCAAAGACCATCTTGATGCCAGAGGCATTTGCTGAGAGAAAAGAGTGCTCAAAAGGATTAAGTGCTTGAACCACCAGATGAGGGATGAAGATGAAGCTTTAGAACAAGAGCAGAAATATCCACCTTTAGAAAAACAATTATCATTCAATTATCATACTTGTTGCACATTTCATTTCCAAAATAAATAAAAAATTACCTGCAGAAATTTGATCGTAGAAGAACATTCTTCAAACTGCGGATATCCAGCTTCCATCAGCATGCGAAGAGCCATCGCCACAGATCAACTCAGTGTCTGGAAACCTTCATTTTCTGCCCCTCAAAATCAATGTGCTTTCTGGTAACGCATGAAGACCCTCGTGTTCCTGAACATCTTTCAACTGTGATATGTATTTCCACTTAATTGTTCCTGCAGGACTGACGATTGAGCTGTAAGCTTGCAACATGTTCCTAGCCAATTTTAACAACTGGCAAGGGTCCATGATCACAAACACATTTTCCCCTGAGGAAGGGTGAACAAAATATGTCTTGAGAGGCTGATTTAACTTTAGCTGGCATCCCAGCATTGTGCACATGTTAATGTTTGAGATATGTCCATCCATTGTGATGCACACAACTTTGATGCCGCGTTCATGAAGTTCCTCCAAGGCGTGCAGAAGCAAAATTCTCTGTGTATCAGGTTTAAGTGACCTGATGAAGTAAAAGGCAATGGGCATTTTCCAGTGACCTTGTAATCCAACAACCATAAACACTAGAGCTTCACTTGCCACACTAGTCTCATCTATCCCACTGCCGAAATTCTCAAAACCAACCATTGCCTGTTTGTGAGAGTCATCCTGAACTTGTCTTCTTATGGACATGCCATCCAAGACAAGACACACTCGCATACCTAGCAGGGTCTTCGTTTTTCTGTCTTTGTAGCATGTCTAAGAGTGATGTGTTTAATCCAGGTTTGGCATCCACAGTCTGCAACCATCTGGTATAGGTAAAGCAATAAACAACAGAATATATATTGACATACCTGTTTCATCTACTTCTGACAAATGTGAAATTGTAGAAAATATAATATTTACTTTAGAAGAGTGTGAGGATGTGGGAGTGGAATCTTCATAGTTTCTCTTAAGTACGTGTAGGCTTTAGGTCCATGTAAATGCAATGTTAAGGCAAATTCCCGTTGAGCAGAAGTGAAGGCATGGTCATGCTTGAATAGTTCAACTGGAAGGTCTGGAGGGTTCAGAAAATATTATAGTTTCACTTCAATCCTGTCTCCTAACTTCTAAAAATGTCACTGTTACATCCACCAAGCATCCAAAGGTGATAAATGACCTCACTTACAGACATTGACTGATAAAAGAGGTTTTGTCCTACAAATCCCCTGACAGACCATGGCTGTAGAGATTCTTCAGTTGCCTTGTTTGACGTTCTGCTTAACCTTGATGAACTAGGCTGGTAGAAAAAAAGGAAATTGTTTGAACTTACAGAAACACATAATCAATTAAAAAATGTTGTGATGATAAAAAAATGCTGTGACAAACCTTTGAAAGATGATCAGGAAACTTGAAAATGGATGGGATTGCTCCTTGCCGTAAATGGACTGTCTGTCCAGTCTTGTCAAAATCTTCAGGCCGAAAATGACAGCTGCACAGTACGGAGCGGTCTTTTGGCTCAAACCCCTCTCTTCTGAGTGCTATTGCCCATGACTGACGCTTCCATTTATCACTTGGGAATCTACAAACAAAACAAATCCAAAAGTAGCAGAAGATAGCAATAACTAACCATAGAAATAAAAGCGTCCACACTGACCATTCCAAGTGTTAAAAAATGTATGGCTAAAATGTGATTGGTTCTGATTGACTATTAGCTTCTAGCTTTTTATCGTTCTCAAATCGCTCTGAAAGTGACCCCCAACGATATCGTTCTTCATATGGTTATAGTCAGTGTGCGATTTGTGAAAAAAGCAGAGGGGGGGGATGTTTTTTTTTTACTTTTTATTCGTGAAAATAACGACAGGTTTGTGTATGCAGGCAGCAGGGCATCTTGCTCATACGTTTACCCTTTAAAAACTGACAGAAAAGTGTGTAAAACAAAATTATTGTTGACATAAAAAAATTAAGATAAGATCAAATATATTAAGATGATTGAAATTAAAGATAAGAATTCACTTGACTTATCCAGTCATAGCAGGTGAGATTATTATTTCCCCGTGGCAGCATCAGCAGCACCCTGTCCGTCCTCTCAGACCCACAACTCTGCATATTTTTCTGTGTGGGAAAAAAAGTTCACCTCTGAAACCCAGCCGGGCTCAGGTGCAGAAATGCTTTTCAGGTGTAAGAATCCCTCCCTACCCTCAGTTTATTAAACCGTGCGCACGGATTTGGGGCCCTGCAGGAAAGTATAGATACTTGAGTCATTGTAGCCGGGTGCATGTCCCCGGTAATATTTATCAATTACAGTTTTGTCCTCACCACTTAAAAACCTGATGTTTTTTTGTTGTTTGTTTTTTAAACAGTGCATCCACCTGTGCAATTTTCATATATTCAGTATCTTCTTTAATGCAAGGTGTTGTAATTATGCTGCGCTACCAGCTCCATGCTTCCCAGAGGCAAGACAGACATACACTGTGCGCTTTTTGGACCATTTCCACAAATTTCACGATTGGTTTGTCTTCAAAGCCGTATAATAAAATTTTTTTTTTTTTATTGATTTTCATAACTGGCAATAACAACTTGGACTAGCATGGGTAACTAACGTTAGCATGGATTAACTACATGGCGGTAGTCGACAAAAGACTGAAACATGACACTGAAACACTGTAATTTCGTAACCACAATGTCATAAAACACATTCTCACCGGTGAAACGTTATCACTTGCTGTTTAGTTTTTTCATTTCTTCCGTTCGAACATCCATGTGCAGCACAAAAGTCCAGCATCTTCAGAGTTGATCTGAATGCGGTGAAACTAATTTGGTGCTTCAGATCCCCTATCCAAGATGGCGGCGGTGTTGACGTATGCTTTGATGCTCAAGGCGACATCTAGTCAGTATATATATCTATGGAGTTTCCACCACCAAAGCACCCGTTTCTTGGTTCCAAACCGGTGCATCCTGTTAGCGTTCCTAGGGCCCACCCCACTTCTTTGCAGCAAAAAATCATCGCAAATCTTCCTCGAAATTAAGTTCATTTTGTTTTTCATGTAAAATATTCAATTATTTGTAAGCTCACCTCATGAGTCTTTAGAAGAATAAAGTCGTTGAATTGCCTTTAACTGTTATGAAGGTGTGAATAAGCTGAATTTACCCGTTTATATAAGCCCAGTGTAGGGTGAGTATGAGTGGCTAATTTCAGTAATATTAAAAGAAAGCAAGCCAAAACACAGGACGTTTTTATTGCAGAAATACATTTAATGTGCAAAAGCAAAGTATATGAGTGACATGGAAGATATTGTAATGCATTGTCATGTCACTTTACATGTTGCTGGGCCATTTTCAGTTTCGTTGCATTTATTTCTAGATATCAAAAGAAGAGAAAACAGGATAAAAACCAACTGTAAGTACAAACTAAATATTTAAATTCTTTATTTCACATTTGAAAACAAAGAAACCAATGATAAATCCTGGTTACTGAACAAGGATTGGGTATTATCTTTTTTTTATATACTGGTAAGTCTTTATCCAATAACACCAGGGTATACAGTGATAATATCTTCTGAGTAAGACTTTAAATACATTATTACTGTATGTAATTTAGGACATCCTAATGCTTTCTAACAGAAAGCATAAGGATTTATAATAGATGACCCCACCTTTACTTTAATATAGTAAATATCTGTCTTTACTTTTGTGTTTCTCCTTCTTTACTAAGAGATAGAATGGTGTTTATTTTTGGGGGTAAGGCTGGTAGCTCATCTTTAATTACTAATAGCTGTTTGAAAAATAAAATGTAAACATATTTACACAACGGGCTGCACAGTGGCGCAGTTGGTAGCACTGTTGCCTTGCAGAAAGAAAGTCCTGGGTTCAAATCCCAGTCTGGGGTCTTTCTGCATGGAGTTTGCATGTTCTCCCTGTGCATGCGTGGGTTCTCTCCAGGAACTCCGGCTTCCTTCCACAGTCCAAAAACATGACTGTTAGGTGAATTGGTTTCCCTAAATTGCCCTTAGATGTCTGTGTGTGCATGGTTGTGTGTCTCTGTGTTGCCCTGCGATGGACTGGCGACCTGTCCAGGGTGTACCCTGCCTCTTGCCCCATGACAGCTGGAGATAGGCACCATCCTCCCCCCGGCAACCCAGCATAAGAATGACGGGTACAGAAAATGTATGGATAATTACAAAACAGCTTTTAGATCTTTCTACAAACTAGACAAGGTAATGCCAGAACGTATTTGCACATCGCTGACATAGCATGCAAGTTAACATTTCGCAAAAAGAGTTAGACCAACTTCTGCATCTCATGGACCACAGGGGATGATGTTAACCGACATACACTCAAACATTACACGGTCTGACATTGAATTTACTGCAGCTCTAATGATGGTATTCAGATCAATATATTTGCTGTTTCCTGACAGCTCAAATAAATCAAATCAACACATTACTGTCCAACCCAACCTTGTACCATAACATTTAAAAGGTTATGGAAGCAGGCATACACGAGCACAATATATAAAGTTACTGTTTATTGCTGTCCAGCTTAACTTTTATGAGCAGATCTTGAGTCATCAGTGGACCAAAACCAAAGCATAAGCAGCAGTGACTGCATATGTCTCAGGAATCCATTGGTTAGGAAGCTTAGATTTACTTTCCAAAAACTATTATGATGTACAACTATGGCTTGGATGTGGAAATACTTCTCTTTTCTTAATAAAGTTGAGTGTAACCTAAACTTTATATTTGCTCACAGTGGCTTGCAAACACTTTTATATTACAACCACTTGTCGAAGGATTTATGGGATAGATTTGCAACAAACTAATGAATAACTGTGAAGTTAAAAGAAAAGGATTTGTGGTTTTTCTAATTTGTTCACAAATAAAAATCAGAAAATTGTGGTATGCATTTCTATTCACCCGCCCCTAAAAGCCTAAATACTCCAAACTACATATTTAGCCTGTACACATTAGAAATGTATTGTTTGGAGCTAAGTATTTACTGTAGCTTGTTCATAAAATATTCAAATTGGAGCTAAATACTGTTAGCTATTTAGTTAGCAAGCTGAATATTTAGTTTGGAGCTAAATATTATTAGCTATTTAATAGGTAAGCTAAATATGTAGTTTAGAGCTAAGCACCTAGCTTGCTAGTTAAATATTTAATTTGGAGCTAAAAAGTATTATCCATTCAGTTAGCAAGCTAAATATGTAGTTTGGAGCTAAATATTAAGCTTGGAACTGTGACATAAATAAATAACATGGTGAAAATATGGCTTTGAAAAATGAACTGCAAATTTTTTTTGTCTTTTGTGACAGGCTGAATAACTTTAATTATTGCTTTAAATTTTTGTGTAACTTTACAACTGGCCTCCATATGTCTCTACCATCATTTCACATTTAGAGATCGAATTGTATTTATAATCGCAAAATATATGAAATAATATATTTACAAAATCTCTCACACTTAGTCTGATTTTTTGGACAGGCCAAAATTCTTAATTACATTTAGGTCTAAACCATTCCAACATGTGTATGCTTTGATCTAAACAATTCTATTTTAGCTCTGGTTGTATGCTTAAGGTTGTTCTGCTGAAAGGTGAACTTTCCCCTCAGTCTTCTGGACTTAGTCATTGGGCTCCTGAATAGTCATGGTTCAGTCTTCACAGATTCAGTTATTCGTGGATATTTCTGTGGATTGTCTGTCCAAATTTAGATGGAAAATTTGCCTGTTCAAAGATTTTTTTTCCTGAAGCCTATTGAAAGAAAATGCAGCTTGGGACTATTAAATGCTTTGGCACAATGCTACAGGACACGCTATTGGCTGGTGTTTGCAAAGCAGCCAATCCTGGAGCGCCATTTGTTTTCCATGGCCCTGAATGGCTGTAGCCTTAAGGAAAGAAATAAGGAAGACCGTGGATGTTAGCTTCTGTGTTAGTGCTAAGAATGTTTCCACTGAGTGTGATAATGCATATTAAGGTATATTTGATGTTTCAATGTTTAAAATATGCAGTTATGAGTATTTTTAGAGGTCATTTCAAGTATTTGCAGATTTGAGATATTTGTGGGCGGTTGTGGTCCCTAACCCCACGAGTGCCGGGGATCCAATGTTTCCCAACCTCAAAAGAATTTAGACTCTTACCTGTTTTTCTCAAGAAATTAACTTTGAGTCTTAGTTTTTTCAAGATTACTGCTTCAACAATATGCTTATTTTGTCAATCCTAGCATTTGTCTTATTTTCCTAATTTCTCACTTAATTGCCATATTTAAACCTTTCTGCACAGATAATCTGATTGAGACACAAGATCTAATTTAAAAATTACACAATTGTTCTGAAACAAACCATTAAAATCATAATATAATACAGAGGACATTATGTAGGATTTATTGAAAGCTATTATGTGATGATAGATAGGTTGAAACATAAAAGTGAAACTAATACCACTGATGCTATAATCTCATTATTGCTATATATTAACTATAATTCTTTCTGAATTTAAGGCGAGGCAATCGCTGCAAAATGTAAAGCTTTTATACATTAGGTGGGTTTCTTTGCACAAATTAATTTCATAGCTATTAAATTATTACTTTGTTTTTATTTAAGGCTTTTGGAGTCATTAATTTTTTTATCAAATCATAGTTTTTGTTTCAGTGCTGCCTTTTTTTAATAAACACTGATGAACAAAGTAAATACGTTTTTCTCACAATTGAAAAGGGGAGAAAAAAATGGAAATAAGGAAGTTCAAAGGGATGTTGGATTGAGCCATTTCTATTTTGCTCTTTTTTTCCTTTTACTTTAAACTGAAATTGACCCATGTTTTTCAAGGCTCGTTGATGCAGGGGAGCAGAGCTGCGATTTTTTTCCCCTCTAAAGGTGCTATTGGTCTGGAAATTCTGATTGCAGCTCGGGCAGCTGTTGGGAAAATCACTTCTAACAGACTGACTACAGGGCTGACTGGATGCTACTGGTTGCCATGTGGATGTCAGCTGGTTTTTCTCTAGTATCAGTGATGTTTACATTCAGCTCGACGTTGATTCAGGTGAGTAATTCAGTTCAGTGCAGAGCGTGTTATGGACCTTATTGCTGTTGTAAGATAAGTTCGCTGACAAAGTTCTGGTTTGGTTTTCTACTGTAGCTGCATGAGAAACCATTAATGTTCCCAAATGGCAGGGTTTAGTGATAGCTGGGAGTCCTATCAGTTTTGTTTTTGTGCCATTTTTGGGCTCTGAGTTCCACACATAAACAAATGCGATGCATTTGTTCAGGTAGAAAACAGCTGTATTCGTTCAGAACAAATGCATACCGAACCGACAAGAGCTGTACCAAAAAATCTGAATAAAAATACATGTACTGTTACACCCCTACTATTTACTGATTGACTGAGATCAGACAGTACTTATTGTGTAGAAGGAAAACCTAAAACCATGCAACCTTTTTTTTAACACTTTACAATCATGCAGTGTTTTTTGTGCTGAAGCTTGTGTGTAACAGTGAAGAATGTTATTGAGAAGCATGAAAACTTTTGCAAAGCCCAGTATTTGCTTTCTCTGTTGACTTGATGGAAACAAGGGCAAACTCACAAAGCCTTTCTATGAGTCTAAGAAAGCCTCACTTTGCTTACCAACACTAAATTCAGTTCCTTCTGTGGCCATTGCTGTTTTGCTGTCTTCATTGACAAACATGTGCTTCTTTAAGCCTGGGAAACATTTCACCAGCAGCTGCTTGAAGTACTCCTGGAATGTTTTTTCCACAAATGTGTAAAAGATGGGACTGATGCAGAAGTAAAAGTACGCCATGTTACGGGTGACACGAAGAGCGTAACCGAGGTTCTTTTGAGTCTCACAGTCTTTGGCTTCATCAAGCAGGAGTTCTACAATGTTAAAAGGTATCCAGCAGATAAAGAACAACACTACAATGATGAAGATCACCCTGACTGCCTGGAATTTAGTGGCTGCATTGGAAGACATGATGGTGATTGTAATCCTAATGTAACAAAAAATAATAACTGCCAAAGGGAGGATCAAGAAGACGAAAAGCTGAATATAAAATCCAGAATTTTTTAGCATTTTTGCGTTAATATTAGGGAGGTTTTCAAACTCCTCGCAGTACTCAATGCCCAGAAACCTATAGGTGTTATGCATGAGCATCGGTCTGATGCAAGCCAAACCACTGATCAGCCACACCACTGTACAGGAAATATAAGCATAGCATCTATTTCTTACATTGGCTGAAGGAAGCGAATACACAACAGCGAGGTAACGGTCAAAAGTCAGCAGAGTTAAAAAGAAGACAGAACTATAGAAGCCCATATAGTAGACACTGAAGACGATCTTGCACATAGCTGAGCCAAAAATCCAGTGAGAGAGCTGCATGTAGACGCCCAGAAAGGGAAGGCTGCTCATGAAGATCAGGGAGGACGCCACCAGGTTCACCAGCAAGATGTTGATCACAGTGTTCAGCTTCTCAAACCTAGAAGCAAGGTGAGAAGACAGATAAGTGTTGTCTTGGCTGATACATAGTTACGTTCTGCAAATTTCAGAGCACAAGATCTGTGGGTTTGGTTTTATGCAAGTCTGCAGTACATTCAGTTACTATTGTGGGTTCATTTTCCGTAGACACGCAATTTTATAGATTATGTTTATCAGCGTATTTTACATTCAGGTATAGAAAAAGTTTACTTTTCTCACTGTTCCAAGTTTAGCTATAGCACTTGAGATCAAAATTTTGTTCATCCGATTTTTTAAAACTTTTTGGGGATATTTATGCTTAATTTCACCTTCTGCTACATCTACTACAGACTAATGTACCAGACCAAATGAACCAGACCAAAAGAAAATATTGATAAATAACAGTAAAGATATGTTTTTTAAGCGATCTTAAAGTGCTATTTATTACAAAATGTATGCTGCCTTTCATAAGTGTTTGTAACCCCTGATATTTTTCAGATTATGTCAAGGTATTATTTCAAATCTCATTGTATTTTATTCAAATTTTATGTGACAGTCATAAGTAGTAGTGCAAATTATGAAGTGGAAGAAATTATATATAGTTTTCTTTTTTATTTAATAACTTCCTTTAGAAGTTACATAATATGTTGATAGACAAGGTTAGTAAGTAGTTAGTAAATCTTTGAATATTTTCCTTGGCCTCTTCAAAGTAATCCTACAACACTCTATGGCAAAAAGTTGCAATTTAATGGCCACTAGGTTCCTTTTTTAATGTGTCGCCTTTCACTGTTGTCACTCCTGACAGCAAAGCGAGTTTTTAGAAGTTTATAATCCTCAGTGCTGCAAAAATCCTTCTGTCTTTCTCAGACTGTGGTGTCAAACATTTAAAAATGAGTTCAAGCACCATCACAATCCCATTTGATTACATGTGTGTCACGGGATAGATTGTTCTGCTCCCTTGTTTATTCAAAACATCTGCTGCTTGGTTGTCCCTTAGCCAATCGTTGATCGGTACAGTGTCTATGAACAGTATACACCCCCTTGGATGTTTTCCTCTTGTTTTTGTTTTTACAAATCAACCATGATCAGCAAAATTTGGCTATTTTGACCAAAAGAAGATAACCAAATAAACCCTTTTAATGTCAAAGTGACAAATGATGTTTTCATAATAATGACAAACCAATAAAAAATATGAATTGGGTCTCACGCAGCTCCAACCACAAAACGATTGTTCAAAGTGACGGATTATAATCCATTTAGTGGTCTGTGTGTGTGTGTGTGTGTGTGTGTGTGTGTGTGTATGTATGTATGTAGGTGTACATGTATTGCTATATTTGTGAAGTCTTATCAGGGTAATACTGACACTACTGTGTGTCGTTTATATGTGGCCTGGCAGCATGGTGAGTCGAGAATATTGCATGATTCGTGCCGCCAAGCTTGATAGCCACTTTGCGGCTTCAATGTAACTTGAAGAACTGAGCAGTTTTGGAAAGGCTTGGTATAGCACATTCATTTACAATTAATCTGTAAGAGTTTAAAGGGACTATATGCAACTTTTTCCCCAAAATAAACGTAACAATAGCCTTTTTATTTGACCATTTATGACTCAAACATCTCCTGATGAGCATACTGACACCTTGTCAGCTCACAGTGGGTGTACCTATAAGCCTGTATCCAATTTTTTCTATTTTCTGTCGGGTCGGATTTTCCCGCGCTGTCTGGGGACGTGACGTCAAGCGCGTTCATGTTAAATGTTTCAGATCACTCTGCCACCACCGCTAGTCAGCAATTAGCCTACACTCGCAAGCAGTTCAATGGATTGTGCGAATACACAGAAGAGACCAAGGACAACTCTGACACCAACAGTAACTCCACATGAGACTAAAAAAGGTAAACCTCTGACAAGTGCCCGAAAAAGATCGAAGATTGAGAGAGACCGGGGTTTGAGTGTGCGCTGCGAGAGCGTGCAGAAAGGAAGAGCAGTTCCGTTTTTTGCCCAAAGGTGTGAGTCGCAAGTTTAAATTTCAGAAAATTGCATAAAGCCCCTTTAAAGTGTAACTCATCCCCTATCAGAGTTAAAACTCCGCCCAGATTTCCTGTTTGAAAAATGCCCCAAAATGAGGCATTGCCTGGCGGACCAGCGAGGGGGAGGGCCATTTACTGATAACAGTTCATTCCTTTGTCATAGGTAATGCGCAGATGTCAGTAGGAAAGGCTATGTAAAGAATCTAACTAAATGCTAAGCTAACAAATCCCTAACCTGATAAACGCTGTAAACGAGGTTTGGCCTAGGATGGGCTTGTTTTATACTCCACAGCAGCAGGAAGGCTGATGTCAGTTACCACCCGCTGAGCCAGTAGCGATGCCCGAATCAAATTCAAGTGCAGTTTAACGTTTTACCCTGAAGAGGGCACTCCACTAACGGTTTTTGGTAAAAAATGAATATTTTTACCAAAATGTACTAAATTAGAAAAAATAATGACCAGACATGTAGATAGCACTATTAGACACTCATACAGTTTATCAGCAAAAAAAGTTGATTTGGGGTGCGTTGCAAAGATTCTATAAATCTATCTTACATTAAAGCCCATGTGTTTTAGCTATTTGTTTTAATTCTGTGGTTTACTCACCGACGGATGATAACCAGGGCCAGCACACTGGTGACAACACTGAAGACAAACATGAAGTAGTAAAGGAAAGACATATTTGCTTCCAGGCTGTTATCTCCATCCCTGCTACACGGTTCAATCCCTTCTCCTTCTGAATTGAGAAGAACATAACTAGAGTTCGTTGGTGTCATCTTTGTGCAAAATCTGTCAAAAGCAGAATTGCCATAAGTGAGAGCTTGAAAATTATCTTTTTAAAAACCATGTTACATTAGTTAAATAGAAGCTGAGCATGAAATGCATATATTTAAATAAAGCAGGAATTATTCAAAAGCAAGAATGAGTTGTCTCACCACTTGGTCGACTGAGAAGCTTCAGCAAAGTCTGTCTGATACAAAGTTAGTTGGTTCACTAAAGAAAAGGAAGTTGAAAAAAGTTTCTGTGTACATGTCTCTGCCTGATTTAAGGAAATGATAGCAGTCTGTATACACAGCCTCAAACAAAGAATGTTGCATAACACATTCTTGAGGTTTTAGCTGCAGTTTGGGTTCACCACATCCCTCAAAATGTGTTAGTCTAATTGTACAACAACACACACGATAACTCTACAAAAAAGGCTTTAGATTTTAATCTGATGTGAGATATATTAGAACATTTTAAGCTATCCTCAAAACTGTGGAGGACCAAAACTGACATAATTAAGAATAAAAGCAGAAATATATCTATTGTTTTTCCTTTTCCTTATACATGCATTTTTGCAAAGAAATGTATATATTTAGTTTTTCCTTTTCCTTTATATGTGCATTTTCTTCAAGAAATGTATATACTTTGTTTTTCCTTTTCCTTAAATGTGCATTTTTGCAAAGAAATTTATATATTTTGTTTTTCCTTTTCCTTATACGTGCATTTCCATCAAGAAATGTATATATTTTGTTTTTCCTTATACCTGCATTTTCGTCAATAAATGTAAGTATTTTGTTTTTCCTTTATGCGTGCATTTCCGTCAAGAAATGTATATATTTTGTTTTTCCTTATACGTGCATTTTCTTCAAGAAATGTATATATTTTGTTTTTCCTTTTTCTTATACATCTATTCCTTGTTTTTACATTCCCTCGTCTCCTCGTTTTACTTTTCCTTATGCATTTCTGCCTCATTATGCAAATGAGGAGGGCTGCCCTTCTTGGTGCAGCTCCTCTACTATTGGTCAATAAACAGGAAGGAGCAGGATCCATGTGCAGATTGATTGTGCATGATTGCGCTTTTGCGCAGTCATGCAATGAAGAAAATGCACGTATAAGGAAAAACAAAATATATACATTTCTTGACGGAAATGCACGTATAAAGGAAAAGGAAAAACAAAATATTTGCATTTCTTGACGAAAATGCACATATAAGGAAAAACAAAATATATACATTTCTTTAAGAAAATGCACGTATAAAGGAAAAGGAAAAACAAAATATATAAATTTCTTAGCAAAAATGCACATATAAGAAAAAGGAAAAACATAGTATATACATTTCTTTGCAAAAATGCACGTATTTTGGAAAAAGAAAAGAATATATACATTTCTTCGCAAAAATGCACATATAAGGAAAAAGAAAAACAAAGTATATACATTTCTTCAAGAAAATGCACGTATAAAGGAAAAGGAAAAACAAAATATATACATTTATTTGCAAAAATGCATGTATAAGGTAAAGGAAAAACAAAACATATATATTTCTGCTTTTATTCTTAATTATGTCAGTTTTGGTCCTCCATACAAACAGGATTTAAAGATGACCAACATATTCTTAAAGAGAAGCAGCAGAAATGTATACAGAGACCAACTTGGGGTCCTCCTTTACTGGTAATTATTTACATTGTACCAGACTGTATCACACTGAATAGTATTCATGATGAATGTGTTATTATACCTGGAGTTTAACAAAGGGGAAATGTTTTAGTTCATTGAGTACTTTTTAGGTGAAACAGTTATGTAATGTATTTTATGTGAAGCGTACAAATGAATGCATGGACATTTAATAGAAGCAGCACATTTGTATTTGCACTATTAGGTTTATTTGTTTATTTATTAGGATCCACATTAGCTGTCAAAAGTAACAGCTACTCTTCCTGAGGTCCTTGTCAATTCATTAAAATATTTACATTCACAATATCTCAAACATAAACCAATATACACTCCTTACCACAATAGATACAGAATATAACATTTATAAAATCCTACACCATACCATTGTTCAAAAAAGTAGCCTTAATGTTCAAAACTTTCCTATTGAAAAACCCAAAATTAAAACAACAGAAACTCACTTACAAAATTAAGACCATAATTTTTTTAGGGCTTTTTAAATGTGTCTTTGGTTGCAGCCTCAGTCACCGTAGATGGGAGCTTATTCCATAATGTTATTGCCCTAAACAGGACAGATTTACAAACCACTTCTGTTCTTAGCTTTGGACAAGCGAAATGTCCATGAATCGCTTTGTCTGGTGGAATAGCAATGCCGATCTCTCACATAGCGCAAATTTGCACACAGAGATGTAGGTTTTCTACTGTGGCAAATGTTTCTAAAAAAAAGTCATTAAATTACAATTCAGCCTATCGTCTACTCTGAGCCATGAAAGATGTTTGTGAAGATCAGCAGAGCTCTGCCTCCAGTCAAACGAAAGACCAAGAGCTAATCTAGCAGCTTTATTTTGAACTATCTGAAGTCTAGTCAGGTGCTTTTTAATTGCACCAGACCAGATCACCGAACAATATCTAAGTGAGACAGTACCAAAGTTTTAACTACAAGAACTCTTACAGATGGAATCAAAAGCGAGTTATATCTCTTGATACATGAAATGTTTCTGCTCATCTTCTTTACAACTATTAAATGTTAATGTGTTTCTCCCAAGACAATGTATTATCTATAATTACCCCCAGCAGCTTTGTGTCCTGTACCTATCTCATCTATCTCATCGCCCTTCAAATTAATATGAAGTAATTCATTCCTCTTCTGGTGTTTAGATTTAACCAGCATGCACTTTGTCTTAGCAACATTCAAAACTAATTTGTTCTCATCTATCCAGTTCCTTAGCAGTTCTAGATCCGAGTGGAGTGTATTCCTTATTTCTAAAATACTACTTGCAGCATAATAAACAGTGGAATCATCTGCATAAAGCGCAACTCCACAGTTGTCTAATACAAATGGCATGTCATTGATAAATAATGAAAAAAGTAAAGGTCCCAAACAGCTACCCTGTGGCACACCACACTGCAATGGTTTTGATGTAGCATAACTCCCATTAAAAAACACTGACTGGAATCCGCAAGTTAAATAGCTACTTATCCACTTGAGTGCTATAAGACCAAATTTATATGCAATTAATTTCCCCAATAGCACCTACAAAGCTTATAATAAGTATTAAACCCCTTGGATGTTTGACCCTTTTTGTTTAAAAAATCAATCACAATCAACAAAACTAGGCTTCTTGACAAAAAAGAAAAGAAAAACAACTCGCTAATGTCAAAGTGAAAACTGATTTCTACAAAATCATTATTAAATTATTAAAGGAAGAGTTCCATTTGGTTCCTGGCCCCATTTTGGATATGATGAATCTATCCTTAGTAAACGGATACGTACCATGAGAATTTAAAATAGCTGTAATTAAACCTTTACTCAAGAAACCTTCCCTTGATCAAGATGACTTACTGAATTACAGACCTACACTGTAAAATAAGTGACTGTAGAATTTACAGTAAATTACTGGCAGCAGGGTTGCCAGCCAGTTACTGTAATTTTTACAGTAACCCCGCTGTAATTTAATTAGTTTTACTGTAATTTCCTTACAATTTTGCTTTAATTTTCTTACGGTTTTACCATAATTTTCTTAGTTTTGCTGTGCTTTTATTAGAATATTACTGTAATTTTCTTACAGTTGTACTGTAATCTTTTTTGTTTTACTGTAATTTTCTTACTTTCACTAATTTTCTTTAGCTTTGCTGTACATTTTGGCTGGACTACAGGAAGTTACTTTATTTTTACCGTAGTTTAAGACCCTACCAAAAATATAATTTCAATAGCAACTATGCATGGTTATTGGTAGCTTTTTAATAATCTGAAATCGCTATATGCAACTTAACTCCATCGAAAACATGCATTTTTTTCTCCTTGGAAAAAAACCCTCAATATATTTTGAAATGACTTTATTTCATTGTCAATGTAACAAGAATCTGGAACATACCAAAACATTATATTTTTTATAAAAAGAAAAAAGCAACATTTGCTTTTGACATACATTTTAAGATGTAACAACTTCAATGGTAAAATACAAAGATATTTTGAAGTGATTGGAATACCATATGATTTCATAAATTCAATAAAGTTATAGCTCCAACTGTAACAACATCATGGATACAACCTGTTACATAACTTCAAAAATTAAAGACGCAAAGTTTTCAAGCAAAGGCACCAATTCCCGAATCTGTTGGTTTTCTCTCATTCTAAAATTTTTTTTGAGAAGGAAGTAAATGGGAACAGAGCATGAACATTACCATACTTGTTTTTTTTTCAAACTAATCATAAACTGCAAAGGGTTAAACTACATATACATACATTTAGATAATTTTACACAATCCACAGGAACCCTGGCAGCACCTATTTAACATTTTAGATAGTTGAAAATCTTACAAATATACAAACGAAACCAAAATTAATACATAATAAGTAAAACTTAGTCCATAACACACCTCTGAAGCTTTAAAGTTGACAGAACCGTCCAGGTCCTGCTGAATCAAAGGATTGCTAGAAGGTAAAGAAAGGAAAAATGTTTATTCAACACAGAAACTGAACAGCAGATGTAACCAAATTTATAAATACAGAGAGATGGAGGGCAGATATGATGGACAGTCTTTCTTTGACTTTCTCTGTTTTTTTTTGGCTTTGATAGTGACTGCAGTAGTCAGGTCAGTCTGTGCAGCAGACTGGGAGTCATGCAGAAGCCCCGGAGGCTGGAGATCAGGGTGGAGCTCTGGAGCAGGCTTAGGTACATGAGGGCTGCGAGAGGTGGGTTGTCCTTGACCCCCTTTAGAGAATTTCAGTCCCAAAATGACTGTACATGTTCACGTGTGTTACAAGTGCTGTTGTTGTTGTAAGGATGTTGCTATTCCAGCTTCGCGGTCTTGTCACGTCTAGAAATTGGAGTGCTCAGGCGAGTCATAGCTCAAGCCTGAGATGTTGCTTACACACAGAGAAGTTCAGCTTTCTAACCTAATTATCTGGGAGTCTTAGTCTGATTAAGAGTGGGCCAGTTCGGTTCAACTTCAGCCAGATTAAGGTGTATACATGTATTTCAAAAGTCCAAATTCAGTTGGACTAAGGCAAAATATTTTTTTACAGCATGTAAACCCACTGAGTGAGGGAAAGTCAAAGAAAGAGTGATTTTACTGTATCTGTCCTCCTTTCCATCTGTTTCTAACAAACAGACACAATGAGGGAAAGAGTCTAAACAGTTGCTGATTGTGGTCTACTGAAGCTGATTGAATAGACTAGAAAACAAAAGCAAGAGCACATAACAGAGACAACAATTTGTGGGTAAATGTGTAATCTGACCATTTTAATCCACTGGTAATCCATCAACTTGCAGAGGAGAGTTCACCACTGAGTGCTTCTTCTGCACAAGTTGACCCGTGGTTTTCAATGTTACTTTTCCTTTAGCTGTTTTTGTTCCTTTCTGGGATTAGGCCTATAAAGCGCATAAAACAGATGGCAGAAATTTAGCTCCGTGTTCAAAATACCCTCTCTTTTTTTTTAAGTACATATTGCATTTTTGGCTGCGATAGACTGGGAACCTGTCCAGGGTGTACCCCACCTCTCGCCGCTGGAGATAGGCACCAGCCCCCCCGCTGGATGTATACTGCATTTTTGGATCAGACACTTCTAAATTACCAAATATGTTTAGCAAAGGCATTGTTTAATTATTTTTTTACCTTTGAATGAACTCCAGTGTGCATGTCGCCTCATTTGGATACTCCAGGTTAAAAACGTAGAAGGATGCAAAAAGTGCAGACTGGCGAGTCCAGACTGGAAGGTAGGTTGTGTGCACTCACAAACAATTTCACCCTCAATGCTAATCATCCATTGACTAACAGTGGAGCTGTCTCCTGGAAAAAATAAAATAAAATAAATAAATATTCACAGATAAGTTTTCATTAGGGATGCACAATATATCAATATCCTCATGATCAATAGTCACTTTTTTGACTATATTCATAAAGTCAAGGGGCAAACTCCGCTGGGCAAAATTGAAGCCAATGAAGAAATGACAAAATCTGCAGTTCATCCCCCCCATCCACTAAGGGCTGGCTGCAGAAAGGATCAAGTTCCCATTGACTCCTATAGTAAAGATGCCAACTTCACAGCAGAAATAAACATGGTTAAAGCCTGGTTCAAAAAAACATGTTAGGTTTAATAGTTCAAGTTTACCATCATGACAACTCTGAGGGGGTGAATGTTTTCATAACTGATCTGTTTAGATGTAATTCAAACTTGAAATTATTAATAATAAGCGGCATGTTCTTTTGTCGGATTGGCCGTAAGTGATAGCGCTGGTGATTAGCGATCAACAGTGGCGTTTGCAATGTTTATTCATCTTCGGATATTAATCGTGCTCTGAACATCCCCAACCTCCGTTAGCTCTGGGTAGTTAGCTTGTAGCTAATCATGTTTCATATTTCTGTAAGCATTATGTTACAGCATTTCTTCCACACCTGCCTAAAACGTTTGCACAGTAGTATTGTGTGTGTATATATATATATATATATATATATATACACACACATATATATATATATATATGTGTGTGTGTGTGTGTGTTTACACATACACATCCTTATTACTGTCAGATAATTGATATTGGCCCAAATTTTTTAAATCAGTGCAGCACTTGTTTTCATGTTAGTTCAATGTTCATGCTTCTTTTGTTTCCTCAGTTTCTTTGCTTGCTGTTTTCCTCTGTGTTCAGACTAATTTGACTATTCAGAATTCTACAGAAAGGAATGACATAAACCATAAGATTGCAATATCCCACTGTATCTCCCATCCTTCTGTCTATAGATGGAAGGATGGGATACAGTGAGACACAGAGAAGGGTACAGCGTACAGTATATATATTGTATTTACCAAGGACAATGAGTCGTGGACTTGGCAGCAAGTTGTGTGCTTCTTCCAGATAGGCATATTCCAAATTAACATGTAAAATCTACTAATACTGCTTTAATAATGCAGGACTGATATATTTGTTTTGCGGACCTTACAATCCAATAAAGTAGCAGCAACCAATAAATAAATGAAAAAAATTGTCAAAAAAAAAGAAAACCTAAATATTTTTAAATCGAGGAAACAGCTCTATATCACTTCGCGCATGGTAACTACATTTGATTGCGTGTGAGCGCAGAGAGAGGATCTGTCCGGTCCGCAATCATAAAATACCACAATCCTAGTTTCCTGAAGATAAGATAATACGTAAGATGCACATTGTTTTTGGGACGAATTATTAAGGTAGTTTAACTGAACAAAGCAGAAATTAGCACACAACCTTTAAGATAAGGCTCATTTAATAAAAATCACTTTAATCCCGCCCAAGACACAGCAAGCCAGATATAGGCTCAGAACATGCCAAATTAAAGCTGCCACCAGACAAAACAGAAAAAACTTAAGTATTTTTCCCCCAATGGCTCTACCAATATTAATGTTAGCTAATAATGTAATCATCGGCATGTTCTGGGTGAAAAACAAAGGTCTTAAGGAAATTAAAAAACACTTATGTTGCACATAATGCTAGCTTAGAAAAAAACGAAGTCAGCTTTAGCAAAAAAAATGATGGAACCGCGAGAGTAGCTCAGTATAACCGTGTAAAATATACTTTTCTCAACTAACAGAAACAAAAGAGCAATAAAATGTTTGATTAAAATGGTCCTTACCGGTGAAGTGAAAGTCCTTGTCGCTGCTCTAGCCCGCGAACATTCGCCGTCTGCCGGTTAATGTCCCACAATGCAACGGTACATTTAAAATTTACAGTACAGCTAAGCACGTGATCAGGAGGCCCAATGAAGTTCCATATTCTTTTCAGACGCATTTCTGTTTACAGCAAAGAGCTGTATTTTCAAAACCCAGCCACCTTACTGTACAATTATGCTGTAGTTTTTACAGTAATTTGTCACAGTGTATATCTAACCTTCCTTTCTTGTCCAAAGTCCTTGAGAAAATAGTTGCTAATCAAGTCTGTGAGCATCTAAACAGTAACGAGCTGTTTGAAGAGTTTCAGTCAGGTTTTAGAGCTCATCATAGCACTGAAACAGCACTGGTGAAGGTTACTAATGATATTCTCATGGCCTCAGATAATGGACTTGTGTCTGTTCTGGTTTTGTTAGATCTCAGTGCTGCTTTTGACACAGTCGATCATAATATTCTCTTAGAAAGACTTGAACATGTGTCACGCTGCCCTATTCATGCCTAATTGTCTTCACCTGTCTGTCTCATCATCCTACTCACCTCCTGCCTTTAAGACCCATCACTTCCTTTCACTCCGGGCCGGATCATTAGTAATTGTCTATCTCCATGGTGTGTCGTCTTCCTGCTGTCTTCCGTCCCTGCCCGATGTCCAGTATCTTCCTGCCGTCTTCACCACCATCATCACCACCTCCTCCTGTAATAAACATCCTGCACCTTCCTTCAGCGAGTGCGTTTGGGTCCATACTCCACACACCTCCTGACAACATGTTGCAGGGATCAAAGGAACAGCACTAGGCTGGTTTTAATCAGATTTGTCTGATAGATTCCAGTTTGTTAATCTAAATGATAAATCTTCTTCACTCTCAAGGGTTACTTGTGGAGTTCCACAGGGTTTTGTGCTTGGACCAATTCTTTTCACCATATATATGCTCCCAGTTGGTAGAATCAGAAAGCATGGGATAAATTTCCACAGCTATGCCGATGATTCACAACTATATTTATCCATAAATCCTAATGAACCCAGTCAGTTACGTAGATTACAGGCATGTCTGGAAGACATAAAAACATGGATGACCCTAAACTTTTTGCTTTTAAATTCTGACAAGACAGCGGTTGCTGTCTTTGGACCAGAAGTTCTAAAAAAGAAACTGATTAGTCAATCACTTCATCTGGATGGCATTAAATTGGCCCCTAGTAATAACGTAAAGAACCTCCGCGTTATTTTTGACCAAGACTTGACATTTAAATCCCATATTAAACAGGTTTCAAGGATTTCTTTCTTTCACCTCCGGAATATTGCTAAAATTAGAAACATCCTGTCCAGGAGTGATGCTGAGAAACTAGTCCATGCATTTGTTACCTCAAGGCTGGACTACTGTAATTCTTTACGATCAGGTAGTCCACAAAATGCCATTAAAAGCCTTCAGTTGATCCAAAATGCAGCAGCAAGAGTTCTGATGAATATTAAAAAGAGAGATCCCATTTCTCCGGTTTTAGCTTCCCTTCATTGGCTCCCTGTTAAATCTAGAATAGAATTTAAGAACCTGCTTCTTACATACAAAGCCCTTAATAATCAAGCTCCATCATACATCAGAGATCTAATTGTTCCTTATGTTTCTAACAGAGCACTTCACTCTGACTGCAGGTTTACTTGTAGTTCCTAGGATTTCTAAAAGTAGAATGGGAGGCAGATCTTTTAGTTATCAGGCTCCTCTCCTGTGGAACAAGCTCCCAGCTTTAGTCCGTGAGCCAGACACTCTGTTAACTTTTAAGGCCAGGCTTAAAACTTTCCTTTTTGATAAAGCTTATAGTTGGAGTGGCTAAGGTCATCCTGAGCTATCGCTGTAGTTATGCTGCTATAGGCTTAGACTGCTGGAGGACAGACGTACCAATTTTCTTCACTCTGCTACTTCCTTTTCTCCTACGACTCTCCAGTTGTATTACAGTTCATTCTGCTATTTCGACTGTTAACTTTGTGTTCTCTCAGTGTTTTTCTCTCCATAGAAGATATACCTGGTCTGGTATCCTGCTTGGCTGCAATGCCCTGTTGGACGGGGGGCATCGACTTGGATGATGCTCCCAGTAACTGAACATCCAGTATTAGGGATTGCTGAAGGATTGCTGTGGTTGAAAAGTCTGCCTCAACGGGGCCCAACCTCACGCCAATGACTGACGCAATCTGTTGGGATTCCTTAAATAGGAAACTCTTTACCTGATTGGAATGTTTTTATAAATGTATTGAAATGACTTCTTGTTAAGTCCCTTGAGATGACATCTGTTGTGAATCGACGCTATATAAATAAAACTGAATTGAATTGAATATGTATTTTACACATGAATTATACTGTACATATTAATCAATTGTTAAAATGGCTGAGTACTACTTTCTGCTTTTCTATCTTAAGGCATTGTGTGTGTTGTGCATAAAGTAAATCTGAATATTCTATTACTGGTAAGCCAACTATGAATATAGATATTGGCTGAATCATCTGTCCTGTATCATAGCTAAATGTTTGCCGTTTGCATACAAAAAAAAACGTGTGAAAATAAATTTAGTATTTAGCGAGTTATGATTTAATAAACGCACTGACGCTTCATTGCGTCTGCCAAACAGATTAAAAAGTGGAGCGGGGGATACTGGTCAAAGATGGCAGCCCCATGGCTCATCAGCGCCAATCGGCAGTAGCGGTCGATACGGCTGTCACTACCCAATCGGTACCGGAAACCCAATCCGTACCATGGGCCCATCTGCGCATGTGCGCAAGGAACTACTTCCGGGGGGGTTTAGTTCTAGAGACGCTACAAGATGGATGGATTTGCGCTCTTTAAATAAAACATTGACTTCAACTGTGACTTTTGTCATATAGAACCAGAAACTATCATTCATCTGTTTTACCGCTGCACATATAGCAAAAACCTCTGGAGTCATTTAGAGCAATTATTTATAGGAAAGCCGGTCATGTGATCGGCCTCTCCTGGAGACCGATCACATGACCGGTTTAAGATTACGAATGCAGCAAGTAAATTTATCAGCAAGTAAATGTATCAGATAAATAAGAAAGCTGTTAAGATTACAAATACAGCAAATAAATTGATCAGCAAATAAATATATAAGATAAAGAAGAAAGCTGTTAAGATTACGAATGCAGCATGTAAATATATCAGATCAGACAACTAGTGTTTCCCCGTTATTTTTTTCTGTTTTTTTTGTTATTTTGTTAATCCTTTTTGTATAATGGTTCAGCAAGATTGTCTATCTATTTCTATTTGTTTGTAAAGTGTAAATGGCCTTGATCTGTAAATTAACAAATAAAAAAAAACAACAACAAAAGAAATCTACCCGGAAGTAGTTCCTTGCGTGCATTCGCAGATGGGCTCATGGTACGGATCGTGCTTCCCGAACAGATCGTGCAGTGACAACGGCGTCTACTCTGTGTAGACTACTTCTGCTGGGTTGAGCAGGCAGCCTGTGGATTAGTTTGAGCACTGCTGCCACCTAGTGACTGGAGGCTTGCTTTTCGTGCAAGCATGAATAAAGACAAAAGTCCTGCCTCTCATGCCCCACTATTTGAGAAGTTCTGTTTTACTTAAAGTTATAGGGGCTGTTTACACGACAACGTTTTTCAGCAAAACTGAGGTTTTTCTCTCCAATTCGGCCTCCCGTCCACACGACAACGGGAACATGGGGGGGCGAAAACGCATCTTTTGGGAAACGGCTTCCAGAGTGGAGAGTTTTGAAAACGCTGGGTGATTCGTTGTCGTGTAAACGCAAGCCGGAGAAGTTTGAAAACGATGACGTCACTGCCAGCCACCTACGGACATGTTGCACTTGCGCACTCCGCATTTCTACAGAAAAACAACAATGGCATATCCAATCCAGGTATGCTGTTACTACTGATGCAGCTTCTGAAGTTATTTGGTCTCTGTAAGCAAAACTTAGAGATCATCAGGCTTCTATGCGATCGCCAACGGAAACGCATACAGTACGTGCGTCAAATAATCAATATGCCTTTATTTAAGCGGAAAACTACAAGAAGACCGCCATTGTTAGCTATCATGAAATGTTTCTTTTCCGGGTTGTGAGAGGGGACACATTGGAACACTGCACACACGGGCCACACTGCCATCTAAAGGCCGGGCATATGTACTACATCGTTTTCCATCGCGCGCCCTGTCGTGTAAACGCAGTGCGTTTTCACCCGCGTATTCAAACAAAAACGGCAACGTTGTCGTGTAAACAGCCCCTTACTGTAAGCTTGTTTACTCTGCTTTGCTGTATCTAAACCATGTGAGTAATGTAAATTTCCCTACTAGGCTATGATATAATGTTATAACAATGTTGTAATAATAATAATGTAATAATGATATAATAATGTTATAATAATGATATAATGTTTTTACAATGTAAAATTGTTTTATTGTGAACACCAAGTGAATATCCTTCCCCCAAAATCAAGTTGAAACCAGGGATCCAGTATCTGTGTATTTACATATTACAGCCTCAAGGTTTCACCCTACCCCACAAGGGCACCATCACCAGTATTCCTTATCTTTTCTTCACATCTTTTGGTCCTTTGAGGGGGGAAAAAACCCAGATTAATTTCTGATAATCACAATTTTAAACAAAGTCCTTTGATCATTTAAAATATATTTTGTGAATCCTTATGCCAGATAGTTTCTCAAAAGATGTGAACATCGTAAAAATGTGTCAACATATTGTAGTAATTTTTTGGGCCGGGGAAGACAAAAATGTTTGTCAGTGCTGCTTTTAATCTGTGAGAAATTATAGAAACAGTCCTTGACAGACATTAAATCAAACTGAAAAATGGTTTGTATCCTTCTCTCATCTTAGCTCCTCAGGAATTTATTTGTAGCCTGTGTTTTAGCCCAAGCAACAAGACATTTAAATATTCTGTAAGCGTTTTATTTCATCTTAGTTTTTAATATTTCTGTCAATTTTCAGGGATTAGTGAGTGGTTATTGTTATGTTGGGATTTAGTTTTCTGATTGAATGCAGAATTAAACTCGGGGACGAGTTGGCCGGCGTGGTGCAGCATTGGTTGGGTGTTCGTTAGCTTGTGGTCGGTGTTGGGGACTGTCTGGAGTTGTCGGCAGCTTGTTTGCTTGGCATGCTGGCTCCGGATTGGTAAGTTACATTGTTCGTCCTGTGTGGGGGTCGGATTTTTTTTCTGATCTGATTGTGGTGGTTTGGTTTGTGAACAGATTGTTGACCGGGGAGGCCCCTGGGAGAACATACTGGTGGGTGGTTTTGGTGCACTTCTGTGCTGGATAATTGGGTGTGGTTGTTTGGGTACTTCTTTTTTTTTTAAGTTTTTTGTGGCCTGAGGTGTGGATGGATGCTCTGCAGGGATGCTGGCTGTTTATTGTTTGGTGGTTGCTGTCTTGTGGCTCGGCAGGTGTGGGGGTCTCTTTGTCTTTGCCTGTTTTGTATTTCTAGTGCTTGGTCAGTTTATTGGTGAGTTTGAATGACTTCAGTTGGATGTTTGGCTTTGGTGCTCTGCGGTGCAGTGAGCGGGATCAAGATTCAGGAGTTGGTTGAGTTCGGTGTTCTAATACGAAACGCTACATGGTGTCAGAGGCATGCTGGATTCTGTCTCAACCACTGCAGTTCTCCAGATGATAGTGTCGGGGTAAGCAAAAAAAAGAAACGGAAAAAACTGAACGATAACGCTAAGACAGTTAAGAGTGGACTTTAACAAACGTTAGCACCAGGCTAGTGGTTTGTGGTAGTGGTGAAGGATGACGAAGATAGACCTTCTTTTTTTTCGAACACAAAAAGGAGATGGATACACTGTTCTTCATAAACTCACCACAAAACTTAGACTTTTCAGACTTTTTCAAACTGGCCCAAATGGATTTACCGATTTAAAAGGTTCCGGATAGTTGCCGGACTGGACAAAAAGGATGAATAATACCAGGTTAACTCCCTTATTTATTCAATGATGGATAACGCCAATTATATTTTGGGCACAATGGGATTGACTACAGCAGAAATGAAGTCATACAAACAAGTAAAAAGGGCTTTTGAAAAGTATTTCAATTGCAAGTATAACATATATGAGGGAAATGTGGTAAAACCACACACATAAACGATCCACAAGAAATGCAGTTGTGAGAGACTTTTTTTTTTTTTGCCCTTGCGTCGATGTCCATTCGCATGCGTCCATTCATCCGAGAGACCTCCCAACTCCAGCTCCCTAATTAACACGGTTTTAACTGGTTTAAAAAAAAAAATTATGAGTAGTTGTAAAGTGCCCCTGGCATGAAATTTGCATTTTTTGAGTTTTTTGGTCATATTTTTTAGCTTCACCAGCCTGCCTATGTCCCCTAAGGGGTTAAAATTACTGATTAGTGTTTCCTTTGTCCTTGGGTATGTCTGCCTACATACTGAAATTAGCACTCAGAAACGGGCTGTTTTGCAGTTTGGCATATGACCTCACGTTTCGGCATATGACGTTATTGAGTTCCAGCCAGTTACCCTCTTCTCGGAACTACACCCTCCAAGTCCCTCCCCCCGCGGCGCGTATTACAACCTAAACAACGAGAGCTACGGTAAAAGGCAAACAACAAACCGACAGCATGGAGTCCAGACCGCGTCAACACTGCTCTGTACCTGGGTGTACAAAAGACAACACAAATCTTTTTGTCCAGTTCCTCCCCACTGAAAAGCTTGTGGATTGACTTTATTTAGCCTATGGAGGGAATGTACCCGACCGACTCCCGAAGCGCGTGGTCGTTTGTGGCAAACATTTCTCTGACGAATGTTTTATTAACTTGGGACAATACAGCAGTGGATTCGCAGATCGTCTTAAACTTTTACCAGGATCAATACCAACCCACCGTGAACCAGCAAATATCCCTATACAAGTAAGTATATTTCCGCAATAATGTCCTTCAGCTGTTATATACACATTGTGGAGGACGTCTTCCAAAGGTGATCCAGACAGACTTGCTGTGCACGGAGGGGAGGGGCTGTGGTGAAATGACCATCTTAAAAAAACTAAAGCGGGACTGCATGGCGGCAGAGAGAAAATGGAGGAAAAATAAAACCATGATAAACCATCAATTATACACAGAACTTCTCAAATCCCACAATAATTCTGTAAGGAATTCAAGAAATGCTTATTTTGCAAAAATCATATCAGACCATAAAGATAATCCTACAATTATTTTTTCCACTATTGATCAAATCTTTAACAGTACTACTACTGCATTTCAGAAATCCCCCTCAAACACTCTTTGTGAGGAGTTTGCAGACCACTTCAGAAGGAAGGTAGACACAATCAGATGTAAGATGTTATCTTCTCAGAGTAACATGGTTTTAGAGAAATCTGATTGTGTGTCTCTACCAGAGGAAATACTTGACAGTTTTGTCCTGGTAGAAGCTGGGACTCTTGATAAAGTTTTCGCCTCAGTGAGGCCCACCACATGTTTTCTGGACCCGATTCCCACTTCATTTTTTAAGCCATTTTATGGATCCGTTAGTGACGAGATTTTATCCATGGTGAATTGCTGCCTTCAGACGTGTTTTTTTTTTTTTTTTGCTGCCTTAAAAGGGGCAGTAGTGAAGCCCCTGTTGAAGAAGAGCAATTTAGATTTTAAGGATTTTTATAATTTTAGACCTGTATCTAACTCACCATTTTTAAGCAAAGTTTTAGAAAAGCTTGTTTTAATTCAACTTAATGATTTTATTAATGAGCACAATGTCCTAGAGAAATTTCAGTCTGGTTTTAGGATGAACCACAGCACCAAGACGGCCCTTCTGAAGAATTTAAATGATTTTAGATTAAACTACGACACCCAGAAGGTGACAGTGTTGGTTCTACTGGATCTAAGCGCTGCCTTTGATACAGTAGACCACACTATTCTTTTAACCTGTTTAAAACAGATTGGCCTCTCTGGTGCTGTTCACAAATGGTTTACATCCTATCTCACAGACAGGACTTTTATTGTAAGTCTAGATACCTGCTCCTCTAAGGTCCACAAGATTACATGTGGTGTGCCCCAGGGTTCAATTTTAGCCCCAGTGCATTTTAACCTTTTATATGCTCCCTCTTGGCAGTGTCATCAGAAGACATACATCTCCATGTCTCATGATGACACACGGCCAATAGATGGACTTTTTAATTGCATTTTAGACATCAAATCCTGGATGGCAGAAAACTTTCTCCAGCTCGACCAGGACATAAATCGAAGTTTTAGTCATTGGTCCTGAGGCTCAGAGAGAGAAACTTTTACCAAAACTACAATCACTGTCATTTAATTCTTCTTTACAAGTGAAGAACCTGGGCGTGATTTTTGACTCTGAGCTGACTTTTATCCATGACATTAAAAACATTACTAAAATAGGTTTTTATCATCTAAAGAACATTGCCAGAGTCCGCCCTATTCTCTCTTGGGCCAACACGGAGACACTGATGCATGCTTTTATCTCCAGTAGAATTGATCACTGAAATGCCCTGCTTTCTGGTCTTCCCAGAAAGAGTATATCAGGTCTACAAAATTCAGCAGCACGTGTCCTGACGAAGACCAGGAGGCAAGAGCACATTACAACTGTTTTACACTCATTGCATTGGCTCCCTGTACATTTTAGGATCGATTTTAAGGTTCTTTTTATGGTTTTTCAGTGTCTTAATGGTCTTTTTTGCCGAGCTTTTAATTAATGGATTACTATTTACTGCCTGTCTATTTGCTTTTCATGTTTCACTTGCTTTCATTGATCGGTGTTTTACTACTTGATCTTGTATTTATCTCATTAATTTTGTTATATTTATTTATTACTTAATTTACCTACCAATCTACCAATCTATTTATTTATTTATTTATGTATTTTAACATGTTAGCCTGTTGTTTTACACAGATAATAAAAACATAGACACATCGTTCCAGTGTTTCCCCTGTGGGAGCCCTCTGCCTCGGGAGCATTGGTTTGTTGTGGCTGCCTGGGTGCTCTCCAGGCGGTGTTTGGGTGGAGGTCAGGGTCCTGGCCTCCTGACCTCTGGACGTCCTGGGCCAGTGCCTCGGCTGCTGCTGTTGATCCGATGCTGCCGGTGCAGATGGCTCCCTTGATGGCATTTCCTTACCTAACCTGGCTCATCTGTACTCGGGCCAGTGTCCATCTTATTTTCTATTTTAATGTCCTTTTAATGTTGCTCCTGAGTGTGTCCGGACATGGGGATAGGATTGGGGGGAGGGGAGTATAATTGTGTTCATGCTTAAACTTGTGGGAGGTGGGGGTGGTGATTTTTAATCTGTACAGCACTTTGAACGGCATTTTTTTGTATGAAAAGCGCTTTATAGATAAAGTTTATTATTATTATTATTATTATTATTATTATTATTATTATTATTAATTATTATTATTATTATTATATAAACAAGCTCGTTTTAATAGAGGATGCCAAGAAACAGGGGAGTCAGTGGAGGCTTTTTTAGCTGCAGTTTATAAACTAGAAGAACACTGTCAGTACGGCTCACTGCAGGATGAAATGATTCGTGACAGATTAGTAGTACAGATGGACAGTGAGCTGACACTGGAAAAAGCTGTAACAACGATAAGACAACATGAGGAAATTAAAAGAAAGCAACCTTTGGTACGAGAAACAAGCACTTCAGAACAGAAACAAGGTTATATATATATATATATATATATATATATATATATATATATATATATACACACATAACTTTTTCTCATTTACAGTATGCCTTTATGTCTAACCATATTCAAGCTACAATCTTTTGAAATAGTGATATCAAAAGTGAAATTTTTGTTTTTTTAAATAACCGTGGCATCTAAAGAGTTAAAGCACTACTAAAGAATGACCTGAACAACAAGTTAATGCAGAACTAGAGGCCAATCTTTAATCATGCATTTATCAGCAATTTGACTGAAAAAGCTGTGTCTCAAGAATTAAATAACTTCCTTGTCAGCATGTGAAATATTCTGTTAAATGAAGGAGGCAAAACTCTGGGTAATTCACAACCTCTTTGTTTCTGCAAACAATATTTCAAACTAAGCAACAGGTAGTACTTCAGGAATAAGCAATCCTCTGTGTGTTGATGATGGAAGTTGTATGTTGTGTTTTTCAATGATATGTAGCTGCAGGATAATTTCCTGACTCCAACATCTTTCTGCCAGGCTTTCTGATTATATCACCGGGAGAGATTTGAGGAGGAACAACAAAAACAAACAAAAATGTTGAATACCAGTGCTTTTCAACAATGTACAGCATAATCCAGGGCATGCGACTGTGACTTCTCTTCTCTAGTGCCTGAATATTGACCTTGTTGACATACAAAAATTGTCATTTAAAGGAGGATGCCTGTAGAGGGGTATGAATACTTATCTGGAACATTCTACTGGTCAGGACTGGATGACCAGAAAGCCTCAGATCCTGAGGTGATGAGGTATCTCACTTTGGAACCGCTGTTCTGAGAGGTAGCAGTAAGGACAACAAGGGCTATATCATCATGTCACTCCCATGAACAGCTCATGGGAGTGACAAAGGACTGACCCACCATGTGATCTTGCTTAAATAAAAATAAATAGACAAGAAATACTAATACAGTAATCAAACTGCTCCTCTGCATACTTTCTTCATCATCCAGTTACTGCATTCCTGCAGACTGATGAGATCTGAGCAGCTTGTGCAAACAGAACATGAATATTTAAACATATCACTTTGTTCTTGATGGTTTCTGGGAAGTAGGAGCACGTTCCCATGCCTCGTTCATTTCTCCAGTGATTAAACAAAATAAATACTTTAATATAAATAAAGTTAAATCTACCCCTCATCTATCAAAACTATGATTCTGTATTTAGATATATTTAAGTAAATTAAAAAAAAGGAAATACTCATATTGTAATCTAACTGTTCCAAAGAGGCTACTGTGAGAACCTAAGTTCTAATTTCTCTTTCGTGTGACTCTATATTCCCTCAGTAGGTGAAGACACTTTCTTCAGTATGCAACTACTGCATTCTTGCAGACTGATGAAACCTGAGCAGGTTGTACAAACAAAACATGAATATTTAAACATTTTACTTTTTTCTTGATGGTTTCTGAAACGTAGGAGCACCTATCCACTTAATGAATTGTCTTAGTTTAGCTTTCTTTCACACTGCCTCTCATATACTTTTTTCTGACCAACTAGCATATGTTACAGTGAAGAAACATTTTGTTCTAAAGCAGACTATGGCACCTGTGTCGTCTCTGCATTTGGACCCACCAGATGTCGCTGTGGAGCTCTTTGCAGGGCATGCTTAAATTAATCAGTAGAACAGGACCGTTCTTTACAGAGTAATATATAAATTCCGGTTCTGTTACCAAGAAGATTCTGTTGTAAACATTTGTGTATAACTATCCAAGACTTTGCCAGAATACTGACAAACTCAGTGGGCTAAATCCTCTTGAAGCAGCGACTGGGGCCGGCCCCTTAGCGTTTGCTAAAATCACAGTGCGCATGCGCAAGACAGCCGAGGGGCACGAATGCCACGGCCCCAAGCTGAGATTTCACTACCTTCCTCGACAGAGAGAGGCAGCAATGTGCCATCTGGCATGCAGTCTCCCGGAATTTTATTAGAAGAAGAAGAAGGAGAGATCCCGGTATCAACCCATAGCAGGAAGTGATGAGCTCCGTTTTGCCAAATGCTAAAGTTGGTTGTGCAGCATAAATCATATTAAAATATGGGAATAGCACACGTCACGCTTACGTTCTGTTGGGTAGAAGTGTGCAGCCATCTAATATCCTTGGTAGCTACCAAAACAAAAAAGAAAAGAAAAATGGAGTCAGATTGCATGCATCACAGAAGAATTAGTTGCTACTGTTAGGTGATAAATAAAAGAATTCTGCAAAGAAGAGTGGGACCAAATTCCCCCACAGCAATATGAAAGATCTATTTAGAGTTATTTGGTGGAGCCTTTGTTTTTTACCCTAGGGTCCCCTTATAGATGAATGCTTCATTTGAAAACAGCATTTTTTTTACTCAAGGGTCATTTTAATGTTATTAAACATTTAAGTGGGTCCGGAAAAAAACAACAAATCAAATACTTTTTCACATCACTGTATTCATTGAAAGGCTGATTGAAATTAGTGGGTTTCCTGACATGGATCTATGTTTTAAGAACAGTCCATGCACATGTTCACAGGTTTGAGGTTGGATAAATTCTAGAGACTTTCTTTGAGCCTTCTCTGTTCTTTCTAAAAACAGTTTGGATGTGTTTGGGATCATTATCCTGACGGAATTCAATTGTGTTCAAGTTTCAAGTCTGTTGAGATTGGGTAAAGTAGAGGAATTTAGATTAAGTCTTCTTTATTTATCTCATCCCCAGTATAAATGACAGAATCAGGGCCCAGTTGTTCAAAGGTAATCTGATCGGATTTTGGATAATGGATTGGTTTTAAATCTTGAAAATGGGTTGATCAAAACCAAAAATGGATTCTGAGATCGGATTAGATCACGTAATCCCATCTTGGTTTTGATCTGGATAAAACCCTCAGTTTGGGTTGTTCAAAACTTTTTAGTAGGATCGGGATAACTTTGATCCAAAAAAACAGGATTATTCTGATCCCAGCAGTTGGGAGGATTCAGGGGGGATTTCAGGAACAAAATGCAATTTTAATTAAATTCAAACTGGTCAAATAAATAACATTCCTCGTGTAGTAAATATACATTTATGTATTGATATTTTTTAACCTAGTTTTCAAACCATACAGTTGACATTTAATACTACTTTGCATCACAGACCAGTAATATAGAAATAAAAGAATCCACTCAATAGCTGGCAAAATCAAACAAAAGAGTATTCAATTCTAATTCTAATTGGAAACTTAATATTTACAGACACATCCAAAAATCATTGTTCAAAAATAGTTTCTGACAATGGCATCCCTTACTGCATGACCAGCCACTCTCTTATTCTGAGAAAAAGTCAGAGGTATGTCTTCGTTTTCAGCTGGCTCAGCAGGTGCATCATTAACCTCATCACAGAGAGGGACATTCCGCTTTGTAGCAATATTGTGCAGGACAAGCAAGTATTATGTTGCACACTCCTTGGGGTTCCACTCGCAAGTAGTTGAGGCACGCAAAGCGCCTCTTCAGAACTCCATTTAAACGCTCAATGGCACACCTTGTTTTGGAATGAGCAGTGTTGAAGCGTGCCTGCTCAGGTGTGTTTGGTGCAAGAAAAGGGGTCATCAGCCATGGTAGGAGCGGATAGGCACTGTCCCCTAATATTATGCCATCTGGTCGGTTGGTCTGGAGCTTTCTGTATAGAGCGCTTTCCCTCAGGATACGTGCGTCATGGACAGACCCAGGCCACTTCACAACACAGTTTGTGATGAGGAGGTCAGCATCACCCACAAGTTGTATGTTTATGCTGTGCCTTCCCTTCCTGTTGATGTACTCCCACTCTCTCTCATGGGGGGCTTGTATACAAACGAGTGCAATCAATAACCCCAATAGTATTGGGCATGTTCCCCAAGAGTAAGAACTTGAGCTTGGTCTGGGAAATCTGGCCTTCCCTTGGAAAACAAACAAACAGTCTGGCCAAAGATACTGACACAGCTTTCACCACCTTACTCACAGTTGATTTGTCCACTCCTATACTGTCACCAACAACTTGGTGAAACAAAAGCAGAGCAATGAGGACCTGCTCTTCCACTGACATACTGGGACTCCTTCTGGTTCTGCGTTGAAGCTCTGGCCTGACAAGGTCTGCAATGTATTTGATATCAGCATTCCCAAACCGAAACCGAGCATAAAGCTCCTCATTAGTGTATTGCTCTAGTGGTTTTGAACGCTCAACATACACCCTTCTACTGTATTCTCTCCTTCTAAAATGATAATGGCGACGGACTATACCTGCCAAGTCAGTGGCCCTGTGTAAGTCCTCTGAGAAAGACTAAATGAGATGGCTGTCTGATGAGCTGATGTGCTTCACCTTGTTCTCAATCAATCGATCCTGCCCAGGGCCAATATAACCTCTGTGCACCACCAAACAGGTGGAACCATGGAGTCAAAAGGATCTAATTTCACAGTGGCAGAAACCCATGCACTGCTGGAAGGTGTAAGGCATCATTATGCCTTAATAGTAGGATGTTTTAGTTCTACAAAGGGAGGAGAACTGACCAACAAGAAGAAAAACGATGTTTGGGCAGAAATCACAAAGAATGTAAATGCCACAGGATCTGGCCAGAAGAGGACGACTGATCAGATCAAATTTAGATGGAAGAATTTAAAGGCCAAAGCAACAAAGAACCACTCAGAGGCAAAAAACACTCAAACAGGCAACAAGCTCTTCAAGAGAGGTGAATACACTGACTTGGTTCTTGACATTATTGGAGGGAAGTATTCACAAGCTCTACATGGGATTCAAGGTGTTGCAGGCGATGGTGAGCCCACAGCTGAAGGGAAAGGTGAATCAGATCCTACTGATGCAGAGGTAACGGTGATCCTTGATCTCAGTACAGTTACTGTGGAAGAAGTTGGAAAAGGTGGATCTGCACAAGTAGAGACACTTACCACTGGAACAGGGAATCAAAGAGGCTTAAAACATCCTTTGCCAAACAAAGCTGATGATGATGCCTACAGGGCACTTCTTAAAAGAGAAACTGAACGAGCAGAGGTATAGATTCGCCTGGCAGAGGAACAAATTACTTTAACCAGACTGCAGCAAACCAAAGCCAAACTTGAGATTCGTCTTCTAAAAGCACATCTTCAAATGTCTGATCATTCCACAGAAGAAGAAGGCTGAATGTGAGTGTGCTTTCCTCGTGTTTCAAGGTTGAATTTGTGATATGGTCTGGCTGGTCAAAAGATATTGAAAATGGGATGTTTGTATTTTCTGTGCTTTCTTTTTGTTTCTTCAATTAAATACACTTTGAGTTACTCCATGCTGGCTATTCTACTTGGTTTTTTTTACGCACCTAGTGGCCTTCAATGTGACATGCAGTCTAATTTAGAGCACACATTATCTGGATTTGGTAATCTTGAAAATTTGGATTTGGATCAGTCTGATCCAATCCTACTTTGCTTTGAACAACTGGGCTAAAACTGAGAGGGATTACATGATCCTGGATAACAAAAAAGGGATTTCAAAATCCGGATAGTTTTGATCCAGATTACACCTTTTGAACAACTGGGCCCAGATGCCTAGCATGATACTACAATCCCTATATTTGACAGTTGGTACAGTGTTCTTGATTTGAAAAGCCTCAACTTGACTCCTCCAAACATCCCTTCCATTGTAGCAAAAAACTTTGATCTTTGTCTTGTTTAAGACTGCCTTATACACAGAGGTCACACCAACTGTAAAACAACCACATGGTTTGATCCTCTGCTTGTTTATTTACACCACTGCATACATAACTCCTGCATTTCTGTTTAGCAATGCAAAGCGCAAGTGCAGACAATTAACCACATAATACTTTTAAGTACAAATGGATGACACAAAAGCAATTACAGCCCAATTAGATTCTTGCCACAAAGGTTATTTATAACATCTTTAATAACATTTGTTAGGAAATGCTGGCCTGGGTTAGGTTGCAGCAAATCTACATTTTCCAAATGGAATGCACTCAGATAAACACATCAGTCAAGCATAACTTTATGACCACTGATAAATGACTTTAACACTGCTTGTATCCGGATATATTAAGCAGCAAATGAAGATTTTGTCCTCAGAGTTGAGGTGTTAAAAACAGAGAAAATAGGCAAGCATAAGGATTTGAGTAAGCATCTTAGAAACTATCAAAAAGCAATGCAACAAAGGAACAGTAGTGAACAGGTGATATGGTGATGGCCAAGGGTTAATGATCCAGTAAGAGTGAAGACTTTGTGTTATCAGATGAGTCACTGTAGTTCAAATTACTGATAGAAAAACGTCAGAATACACATGCATTTCAGTTCATTGGGTATGAAAGAGCATGGCCCCTCATAAGTCAGGGTTAAGATGTTTTACCTGATGAGGCTTCTTTCACCAGGGTAATTCACCCTTGCACAAAGTCAAAATACTTCAGGAATGCTTCAATGGAGCCCAACAAGATTTAAACATTGACTTGCTCTCCAAATCCCTTAGAGCTCTACCCAATCTAACATCTGAGGAATGCATTGGAGAAACAAGCCCTATTCATACATTGACTGGGGAACAAGATTCCACTATATCGGTGGTCATGATGTTATGCCTCATCAGCATAACAGCATATTCCCTTCTGGTAATAAGCATCACACACAGAATACATCAGGGTATGCCTATCGCAGTAAAAGTGAAAGAACAGATATAAAAGGCCAGATGGACATAAATATTAAATGGTTTCCATGACAATTCCAAATATATCCAAGTCACATATTGAAAGTGAAAAACTACAGAGCGGATTAGTTATATGCTCCAAAACGCATGGCGATAAAAATGGTGTGATTAGTAGATACACTTTATTGCAATGTTGCAAGGTTATACCCATTATTTTATTATAATGCATATTATTTTCTTAAATTCCTAACAATTCATTTATATTCAAAAAGTTTCTGTTAACGCAGTTTGACAAAGAATAGTAATAGAAAGGCAGAGGTAGGTATTTTTATTAACTAAAATCATCAGTCTCTTTGTTGTTGGATTAAAAAGTTCCCCACATTTCAGTTCTGGACTTGGGAATCCTCTGGCACGGAATAATGAAGAGACTTGGCTTGTGGACTACTGGCCGTCTTTAACTGTGAACCTTGTGATCTTAGATAGCCTTTCAGATGTAGTGAGGTTACAACTGCCTCCAGTGCAATAATTCCCACACAGTCTTTGAGGGAGTCAACAGTGATACAGTGAATGACTTCCTCCAAACATTTGGACGTGTAATTAAATCCAGTCTTTTTCAGATGTTGTCAGACATCTGGTCCTTTGTTGTAGTGTTGCCTGAGGTTGTAGGTCCGATAACACATGGACACGTCACAAACTCCTGGAAGTCCTGGGCTGCCCTGTTTACCAGGATCCCCTGGTAGCCCAGCCTTCCCAGGAATTCCCTGGTTGCCTGGATAGCCAATTCCATCAAAACCACGAGGGCCCTGTATCCCTGCAGTGATAACAAGAGATTAAATAAATTAGAGATAAGACTTGCAAGAAGTACTTTGCCTGATACTTGGAAATGAAGTTATATGGGTTTTTTCTGTTAACTGACAAGTCTTGAACTGAAAATAACACAAGCTGAAACAAACGTCTTCTTATTCAGAAAGATGGCTTTGTAGACTGAGTTCTTTTAAATCACAACTAATAACGTATCTGTTTAGAGTTGCCTTTGAGTAATGCTTTGTTGTATCATGTTTTGTGTATGCTTCTTGTTTTACTGCTGTTTTTACATTTAATGCTTTGTAATGCTTTGATGTATCTGTGTATGCTTCATGCTTTATTGCTGTTTTTACTTTATATGCTTTGTCTGTGTTTTACTGCTATTTTTATTTTAACACTTAATCATGTAAAGCACCTGGAATTACCTTGTTGTTGAAAGTGTGCTTTACAAATAAAATTGCCTTGCCTTGTAGAATATACAACCACCAAAGATTTGACTGCCCACCAGCAACAACTGTTTTTCTCCAGGTCCCTTCGAAACATCCCCTCCAGATTACAGGTCTAGCTATAATAACCATTTATTCATGTAGGCAGGTTGGGTACTGGAACCTCCTAAAAATAAGGAGCACATGACTTTGCTTGGTGTAATCTCTGCTTATGTAAAAGCTGCCCTTGGATGTGAAAAGTCCCTCCTAAAACAAGACAAATTAAATAGTTTGTTAGGCATAAATTAATAATTTTATTTTGGTAATCTAGATTTGAAGTATTGTTGATGACCAATGTTGAAGGGCAACTTTGTTCAATCAAATTATTACACATTTTAGAAAAATTGTCAAGTAAAAATAACCACATACTGTAATATTACAGTATGTACTGTAATATTACAGTATGTGTATTGTAATGGCTTGTTGAAAATGTAGGTCACTCAAGTGTAAAGAAGGTGTTTTAAAAATTTTGTTTAGTTATTATAATTCAATTCAATTCAGTTTATTTATATAGCGCCAATTCACAACAGATGTCATCTCAAGGCACTTAACAAGAAGTCATTTCAATACATTTATCCAAACATTCCAATCAGTTAAAAAGTTTCCTATTTAAGGAATCCCAGCAGATTGCGTCAGTCATTGGCGTGAGGTTGGGCCCCGTTGATGCAGACTTTCCAACCACAGCAATCCTTCAGCAATCCCTCATACTGAGAAGCATGTAGCGACGGTGGAGAGGAAAAACTCCCCTTTAACAGGAAGAAACCTCCAACAGAACCAGGCTCAGTAGGAGCAGCCATCTGCCACGACCGTCTGGGGGTTTGAGAAGACAGAGCAGAGACACAGAAGGAACAGAAGATCTGATATAAGAGAACTTTCTATGTTACAGAAAGTAAAAAGTTGTTAACAGGACACAGTGGATGTTCAGTTACTGGGAGGATCATCCCAGTCGATGCCCCCGTCCAAAGGGGCATTGCAGCCAAGCAGGATACCAGACCAGGTATATCTTCTATGGAGAGAAAAACACTGAGAGAAAACAAAGTTAACAGTCGAAATAACAGAATGTACTGTAATACAACTGGAGAGTCGTAGGAGAAAAGGAAGTAGCAGAGTGAAGAAAATTGGTAAGTCTGTCCTCCAGCAGTCTAAGCCTATAGCAGCATAACTACAGAGATAGCTCAGGATGACCTTAGCCACTCTAACTATAAGCTTTATCAAAAAGGAAAGTTTTAAGCCTGACCTTAAAAGTAAACAGAGTGTCTGCCTCACGGACTAAAGCTGGGAGCTGGTTCCACAGGAGAGGAGCCTGATAACTAAAAGATCTGCCTCCCATTCTACTTTTAGAAATCCTAGGAACTACAAGTAAACCTGCAGTCTGAGAGCGAAGGGCTCTGTTAGGAACATATGGAACAATTAGATCTCTGATGTATGATGGAGCTTGATTATTAAGGGCTTTGTATGTAAGAAGAAGGATCTTAAATTCTATTCTGGATTTAACAGGGAGCCAATGAAGGGAAGCTAAAACAGGAGAAATGTGATCTCTCTTTTTAATATTCATCAGAACTCTTGCTGCCGCATTTTGGATCAACTGAAGGCTTTTAATGGCATTTTGTGGACTACCTGATAGTAAAGAATTACAGTAGTCCAGCCTCGAGGTAACAAATGCATGGACTAGTTTCTCAGCATCACTCCTGGACAGAATGTTTCTAATTTTAGCAATATTCCAGAGGTGAAAGAAAGAAATCCTAGAAACCTGTTTAATATGGGATTTAAATGTCAAGTCTTGGTCAAAAATAACGCAGAGGTTCTTTACATTATTACTGGGGGCCAATTTAATGCCATCCATGTGAAGTGATTGACTAATCAGTTTCTGTTTAAGAACTTTGAGTCCAAAGACAGCAACTTCTGTTTTGTCAGAATTTAAAAGCAAAATGTTTAGGGTCATCCATGTTTTTATGTCTTCCAGACAAGCCTGTAATCTACCTAACTGACTGGGTTCATCAGGATTTATGGATAAATATAGTTGTGTATCATCTGCATAGCTGTGGAAATTTATCCCATGCTGTCTAATGATTCTACCAATTGGGAGCATATATATGGTGAACAGAATTGGTCCAAGCACAGAACCCTGTGGAACTCCACAAGTAACCCTTGAGAGTGAAGAAGATTTATCATTTAGATGAACAAACTGGAATCTATCAGACAAATATGATTTAAACCAGCCTAGTGCTGTTCCTTTGATCCCTGCAACATGTTCAAGCCTTTCTAAGAGAATATTATGATCGACTGTGTCAAAAGCAGCACTGAGATCTAACAAAACCAGAACAGACACAAGTCCATTATCTGAGGCCATGAGAATATCATTAGTAACCTTCACCAGTGCTGTTTCAGTGCTATGATGAGCTCTAAAACCTGACTGAAACAGCTCGTTACTGTTTAGATGCTCACAGACTTGATTAGCAACAATTTTCTCAAGGACTTTGGATAAGGGGTTAGGGGTTAGGGTTAGATATAGGTCTGTAATTCACTAAGTCATAGAGAAACTTCTCAGGTTACACCAATTGTCCCTCTGATTGGTTGATCAGACCATCACGATGTCTCCTTACCCAGAAGCTTGGGGTCCTGAGCTGGGTCTGGCTTTAGTGAGAGGAGGCCAGTGAATAGATTAACAGGCCTTGCCCAATCGCACCTGAGAGGACTGATTACCCTTCCAACATTCGGTTGCAATACATTTTTTGCAGCATGTTTACAATGCTGCTTTTGTCTCTTTTTCAGGTGTGTCTTTAGCATCACATGATTGCTTTCTTTGAGATCATTTCCGCTTCTTCTCCAACGCAGTTCTGAAAAGAAAGCGAGGAACTACCAAGGCATCCCACAATATGGGCCAGAACAAAAAGCCTGCCATTGTCAGAGTGATCTTAGAGCTGAAATAAGTTTCCTATGTCAAGATTTCCCTGAGACATGAGTGCCTTTTTTTATCTAAATATTTATTAGTAAGTAAATCTTACCTCAACAACTAATAAATGTAATTGCTGATTCTACTGGTTACTAGGTCTCGCTGATTTTCCTCTTATCTTTAAAGTGTAAATATTACTACTGATTCTATGTACTGTAAATCTTAATCCAGAGAAATCTACATACAACTCCTCAAGTTTTTTAAGTGATACGGATAGCTCAATGCAAAGTTAAAAAATTCACCTTTTATAATGGTGTGAAATTATGAGACTGATTAATTAGTGAACTTAAAAATGCATTAATGTACAACTTAAATGTGCACAAAGACTTCCGGGGAGATATAATGTGCTTTTGTAATCATGTCTCCTGAACTTCCACAGTCATTCAACTAGTAGTAGATACATTAAGCTGTACACATTTCCTAAAATTAAGTTACTAAATCCTCAAGCATATAGTGCGTGTTTCAATTCATTTCAGATCTGAAATCTCAGAAAAGGTTTTTAATTGTATAAGGCAGTTTAACAGCATTCATACCTGGCTGACCAGGAGGTCCTGGAGGTCCTCTGTAACCTTCTCCTTTACTACCTTTTGGCCCTCTCTCTCCGATGTCCCCTGTGAACATAAATTCTGTGTTAAAAATATAATATCAGTTCATGGTACGCTGATCATACATGTACATGAACTAAGTGCTGCATCCCCATCAATTAACTCGCCCTCTGGGCTTTATGCTGTTGACTTTTTTTTCCCCAACCATTTTAGTGGTGATAATGCACATGGAATAAAATCTCCCAATTGGGATTTATTTAGGATATTCCCATTTTTCATCTCCATTCTTTCAAATGTACTTTATACAGTACATCCAGTTGAAACCCATTAAAACTACAATTTCTGGGCAGGATTGTTTTTGGCCAACAGCCAGCCAAATGGGTAATGCTTTTAAAGAAAGCCAGTGGGATAGAGGCATTCATTAGTGGGCACAACAAGTCATTTGCAACATCTTTATTCCCTCAAACACTTTGATCATTCTATCTTCAGCATGCATTAGATTGTACCGGATATTTTAGGTGATGGACCAAAGCTTTGCCATAACCACAGACTTCTATAAACCTATTCAAAAAGACTGTGGTGCCTACATGCATTCAGTGTATTACCTTCAAACTATTCTTAGGCCTGGTTCATATCGCAAGATTTAAAAATTCTCGTAAGATTTTCAAAACCTGAGAGACCACACACACAGCGATAAAAAAGTCACGGGTATAGCAGTTTTGGTCCTATGACAACCTGTGGGGTTCCACAAGGATCAGTTCTGGGCCCATTACTATAAACTTTTTACATTCTTTTAGATTTTAGTATCCATTTTAAAGTTTTGGTTCTGACACACAGGGCTCTGAATGGTTAGACTCCTGTATACTTGCATAAGCTTTTAACAGAGCACTTCTCTGCTCGAGGCCTTGGGTCCCAAGCACAGAACCTTCTGGCTGTACTACGTGCTCGCTTAAAAACTAAGGGGGACAGGGCCTTTCAGTCTGTGGTGCCTAGACTGTGGAACAGCCTTCCCTTGCAGCTTTGCTTTGCTGACTCTGTGGAGGTGGTAAACCATTTTATTCACCCAGGCTTTTATGTCATGATTTTACTGTGATTGTTATGTGTTTTAAATTGCTTCCTACAGTTAATACTACTTTTATTTTTGTACTACTTTTACTTTGATTTATGTTGTTTGACGCTTTGTGACTTTTATGTCTGTGAAAAGCACTTTATAAATGCACTTTACTTACTTACTTACTAACACACACAAACAGATTTCCCTCACGAACATTACCCGGTCAGACAAGAAATCACACAAACAAGATCAAACATGACTTCAGAGTACATAAACATGGCAGACGAGGAGGAAGGCAGGCTAGATGCCTCCAAGGCATATCATTACCTGTCAAAAAAATTTCTGATTGGCTATATGTCACATTTAACAGCCTACATGCTCATTTGTCCTCGGAACACACTATGTATGCTGCGATATTGGGCCAAGAATATCCAACATGTTGAATATCACTGATTTGTGATCGGAAGAGTCCCGATGTCCTTCCGCACTCTGAACACACTACACACGGCAAGAATATCTGATAGGATTATCTTTAGAGTCATCACAATAACTGGGCCATCCTTAGGATTCTCCGAAGGGGAGAATCAGTATAATAGGCATAATTATCTTGCAGTGTGAACCAGGCTTTAGGCGTTACACCCGCTTCACATTGGATCATGAAATAAATATCAACCAGATCAAGTTTGATATTTGCAAGGCCTTGGCACAGTTGGCAGAAAGATTCTCTGAAAGAGGGCTTTCCAGATCGCTTCAGCGGGAGAGAATCCCACAGCATACGTTCCCTCTGTATCAGTGGTTAAGGAGCAGTGATCTTTCACCACCAGTCTGAGTTTGGTGCAGTCACAGATGCACTCCAAGCCTCAGTAACATTTCAATGCGCTGTCAGCTCCCGATTAGCGAGATGCATTGGGTAGGGTGTCCAGGTCTGAGATGATGCTCAGATGCTCTCATGGGAATCTTTTTCTGATTGATTCAGTTACCTGATTCAGTTACCTGAACTCTGTGAGTAAAGTTAAAAAGATATGCATGTCTGCACCAAGTGGTCAGGGGTGTGAATTGTAATCTATTAAAATGACAAATGACAGATGGCCTTCAGATTTTTCTGTCACCATTTTAAAAAAAAGGTCAAATATGGAAGATATTTGCTTAGAGCGACCCCTGACGCCAGCATACTGGAAAGTATGGCTTTGTTATCATTCTCCTCCAAAGTGAAGCTGAAACTGAATATGGATGTGCAGAAACGTCCAGTAATGCCACAGATCAAGACCAGTGTAAGGAAACCCTTGGCTGTAACACTCCTGTTATATAAAATTATCTTTAATCAAACACATACTTGCAGCCTGATGGAATTTACGGAGTCATGCCAGTCCAGGGTCGGGATTTCATTTAATATGATTGTGGGAATATATGTATGAACATCATGGACATGTGGTTCTGACGAATAGACTGCAGAAAATACAAATCAGTACCTCTGAGTGTCAAAGGAAACCGTTGAAAACATTCGAAGAAAACAACATCGTGAAGGAGACCTTAGTGAGTGCATAGTTCTCTAGTTTAATTTGTCTTGGCTCTATGACAACTTGACAACCTGCCTAAGTTCTAACCTGCTTTTAATCCAGCTTACACTTTCCCAAACAGGTTTAGTCATCAAAACTATCCCTTGATAACATCTTATCTACAATCAAAACCTAAAAGGGACTAAATAAAGCCCTATGGCCATTTACCAGAGGACTCCAAAGCGCTTCACACTACATTCAGTCATTCACCCATTCACACACTGGTGATGGTAAGCTACATTATAGGCACAGCAGCCCTGGGGCACACTGACAGAAGCGAGGCTCCCGTAGACACTTGCGGCACCGGGCGACTCTGAACACCACCAGTAGGCAAGGCGGGTGAATTGTCTTGCTCAAGGACACAACGACTGAGATGGACTGAACAGGGGCTCGAACCGGCAACAAGACTAATTCCTAACTCCTGCCCCACAGTCACCCTATAAACATAAACCTTATCACTAGATTTCCTCATGTATTAAACTTTTTTCCCCTCAGAATTCTGTGCATGAGTCATAGTCATTACACAAAAAGTTGGTCCATTGCCAGTTCCATATACACATTTTTGCTAAACAGAATGTTTCACTCATGAGTAGTACATCAGGATGAAAAAATAATAGTGTACAAATGTAAGCAGTTCAAGTGTTGGATATTTTATAGAGTTTTAAGACGCAATTCTTTCCAGTGATGGAGGTGGAAAGTTTTAGCATAAACTACTTTAAATTTGTTTAGATCGATTTGTTTTTTTAAAAGATAGAGTTAATTTTGTTCTGTTTTGATTGGCCATCATGTAAAAAAAAAAAAATCTGTTTCGTCAAACAAAAGACACTACAAGAGTTATTTAATAGCAGGTAAGTTATTTACCATTCATTCCTTCATAAAATAGATTTTGAACTATCTCTTTAAGACTGCTGTGCAACAAAGGCAGTCTAGATATCAAATGTCCAAAAAATTGACTAATGTACTTTTATGACTTGATATCAATACAATGAAGGATATGATTCACAAGATTTTCTAGGTTTATTAGATGGGAACAACGAATGGCTGAAAAAGACAAAGTGTTGTTTAAAAAACAGCAAACCTGACTGCATGCTCAGCGTTTCCAGACAAATGTTTATCTACAACTTTCATTAATGCTGAAATCAGTTGGGAAATATGTCAGGACATGTATTCATAAAGGACTTGAAAACAGAAAAAAAACGGCCAAGATTCTAATCATTTGTTCTTCTTCCTTGAGATAAGTAATGTCTACAGATAAAGATAAATCTGTCCTTACATGTAGGTTTTCCTCTTAAATTAAAAATGCATCACATCAAACCTTTGATTCCTGCCGGACCCTGCATTCCAGGGGGTCCTGGGTAACCTGGAGCACCACTTCTTCCGTTGTAGCCTGGAGCTCCCATAGACCCTTTGGGACCTGGTGCTCCTGGGTCACCTGGTGGTCCCTTCACGGTTTGGCAGGACTCGCACGTCGCTGGGAGGGTAAGGCTCTGGAGCAGTCCTGGGAGCTGGTCTGCAGGGTACAGCCACAAGATAAATCCTCCATTTTGGTATCAAATGTTGGTTTGGATTATAAAATGAGAGTATGATCTCGCCAGAGGAAACCCACAACCAGTGGCCTGAAATAATTAGACCCATCACTATACAGTAGGGCTTAGATTAAGGAAAAGTTTTTTACACCTTTCTCATTAATAGCAGTCATTATAATATTAAAGGAGCTGTATGTAAGAAATGTATTTCAATTAATCATAAAATGCCCCTGATATGTCACTAGACATTAAGAAATCATGTTCATTTCAAATACCTATATAACCGACAACAGTAGTACGGCCAGGATATTGTCAGTTAAAAAGAGAAGTTGCAGCCCTCAACTGATGTTGATGTTGTCATCTTGTGTTTTGGTCTGAAGCTCCACCCTCCACCCATCTACCAATCACCAAGTCAGTAGTGTTCCGGCGTTGGGATTATCAGATCTGCTCTAGTTACTACAGCTGCAGCTACAACAGTGTTTTGGATAAAAAAACATCTAACGTTACTACACCTAAAAGACCTCGATATCATTCAGAAATACGTCGTGACAAAGCAAACAAAACAAGGATTTGTATAGGAGATGCCTTTGCAAGATGGAGACGGCTGAAAACAGAGAAGAATTTGCTCCTGCTGGATTCTGCTGCCTATCTGGCAACCTCGAGTCGGGAGGGGATACACTGCTCAACAGTAATTTGAAAGTGTTTGCAGTACCACTTTTGGCCACAATCTGACATACAGCTCCTTTAACTATCTTTGTATAGAGATCTTGCTGTATACTGTATACAGCGCCTTCTAATGATCCTTATGCCTCTTAAAGCTTCACATTTTGTCACATTACAACAACAAGCTTCAATGTATTTTATGTGGATTTTCAATAATAGACCAACACAAAGTGAAATAAATAAGTTTTGGTTTACAGGAACAAATCTGTATTCAGCCACCTCTGAGTCAATACTTGATAGAGCCACATTTTGTTTCAGCTACATCTGCCAGTCCTTTGCGGTATCTCCTCTTTGTTTAAAAAAATTTAGTTTAAGAAATTGACAATAAAATGGTAAATTTGCCGTTTTTGTCTCTAGACACTGAAATTTTGTCTTTTCTTTTTTTCAAAACAGTTTAACCTCAGTCAGATCAGATGGAGAGCATTTGTGAGCAGTGGTTTTCAATTCATGCCCATAGATGCTCATTGAGATTCAGGTCTGGGCTTTGAATAGGCCCTTCTCGTGCATGAAATGCAAGAGTATCCGTGAATTGTGCCGCTCATGGTGAAAGTTATTCTCCCTGGCTTTTGGATGCTGTGCAACTGGAAGAATTATTTTTCTTACCTTTTACATTCAGACAGTTGTTATGATGCAACAAGGCATTGTTGCCACTGTCATACAGCAGCTTATTAGGATCTCTAAAGCTCAAATACCATTTGAACTATGACCCCAAATGCCCAAGGAGTTGAAAAGGAGGCTTCAAAGCAGGAGGAAGTTCAAACCATCTGTTCCATCAACCACAATTAGCAAGGATACTCCAGCGTCTCTCTGCACAGCTTTCTAACCATACGGCCAGACGAAGATTCAAAGGGGAGCGGCAAAAGCAAATGAGGTGAATTAGCAGTGCTTTCCAACAACTACTTGTGTCATCCAGGACATGTTACTGAATTTGAGCTGTTATCGTATCATGACGGTCTTCAGTCAGAGGCCTCTTTAGATTTGTTGCAAGAATAACTGCTACTGGAGATCCTTCCAGCCCACAACATCACAATCCAAGACGACTCCTTGAAGATCTTTGGATAATATGTGTTTAATTTCCGTTTCCGATAAACAAATTATTCTTCAATTGAATTTTATTGAATTGAATATGATTTCATCCAAACCATTTCAATGTAGCTTCTGTTGTATGTTTAAGGTTATTGTTCTACTAGAAGGTGGAACTCCACCCCGGTCTCAAGTGTTTTGCAGCCTCTAACAGATTTGCTACCAGGACTTCTCTGTATTTTCTTCCATCTATGTTCCAATCTACTCTCACCATGTTTTTTGTCCAGGCTGGGAAAAACAGTATAAATCTGGCACCACCATAAATCTAGCACCACCATGCTTCATGGTACGTGGTAGGGAAACCGGAGCAAACAGAGGACATAAAAGAACAAAAAACTATTTTATTAGTTTAGGTGCACCTATTTTTGACAGACAAAACTTATTTTAAAACTTTGTGAAAGATAATAAATGCATAGGGGTATTTGGTGTACAGAAATAGTTTTACTTAGCTTCAGAGAGCAATTAGCAGAATACTCTTAGGGTTACAAAACTGTTTGGTGCGTGTATTTAGGCCTGGGCTTTACTGTTTTCAGATCAATTTTAGTTGCATATTTTTACCGTACTGCGATGGACTGGCGACCTGTCCAGGGTGTACCCCCCACCCCCCCCCCCCCCCGCAACCCTGCCTTAGGATGGACTGGTATAGAAAATGGATGGATGGATGGATTTTTACCGTATCATGGTTTTCACAAGATATGATGCTATCTTATGGCTACACCATAACTGTAAAGAGCAACAGGAGGAGAAGCAGCTGTGGCGCCAGTCCAGGCAGGGGAAAGAAATGACCCTAAGGGACCAAGCAGAGTGTAGGCCTCTTCCCTATGATTGAGAATGATGAGTCTATGACTCATTTCCCACTGCTACCATTACCAGCAAAATTTATTAGTTAATGTGCTGCATGGCATTAGAATTGAAGGAAATTGTGGATGACTTCTAAGATGCATTTAGAAACTAAAATGTGTTTTGCATAATTGGGAAATTGGAGCTGGTTCATTTCCCCACTGAGGTATAGAGAGGTTGAGCATCTATCATGCTAACGGTTCTTTCATCCATTAAATGTTTCGCTTTAGAAAAGTCGATGAACAAATGAAGGTCACATAATTGGTCTCGTTATTCTGGGTTTTGTTTTACAGAGAGTAGGTTGCAGATGTTCACCAGCATCCATCAGCCAGGTTTCTACATACATTCTACCTTATAACAGCTCCTTGTTGAGAGAAACAAAAAAAGTAAAACATTTGAAGAAACCATCAAGCCAGTCTGTCAGTTTAGGTGGACGGCCTCGCTTGATAGGTTTGCAGTTGGGCTCTTTACATCTTTGGATGATGAGCTGAACAATGAGATGTTTAAAACCTAGGAAACTGTTTTAAAGCCTGACCCCGGCTTTCCCCCAGACACGTAAGTGCCGCGTAGCGTCTGCGAAGCGTAGTACGAAGATAATAGCCGCCATTATATCAGCCGGGTGTGAACCAGACGCATTACGCTTCCAGGACATGTTCAGCTCAGCAGTTTAGATGGGACTAGGCACGACATCAGACCTGAGAGCAGTGTAAAGCTTCTGGGAAATGTCAAAATAAAAGATACGTGCAGATTTCCGATTGCTAACTATGAAAAAAACTAAACTTCATTACTTGTGAGACCAGGTTTGAAGTCAGGGGGTTTGTGGGTCTAATTTGTTCGTTTTCATCATCTACAGAGAGAAATTAATCCCTGAAGTGGAGAATCACCCAATTTATCTGATACCAGTGATTTTACAAGGACAACATGAAAAAGGAGAAGGCATGGACAGAAATACCTGCACTTTTGGGAGTGGATGGTGAGTTCATGATACTGATTAACATTAATTAATACTTTTTTTTGGATACTACACATTCAGTTATGCAATTGCAATTCTCGGATTCGTAGGTGATACGTGTCTGAAATGCTCCTGGTAGAAAGAGACGGCTGAGGTCGCTGGGAAAACACAACTATTACGTTAAGCGCCACTTACACATCCGGTGGAACACTGTTGAAAGCAAGTGGTTGCACTGAATTTTATTAGGGGCATCAGGGTAAAGGGACATGACTTTATGTTGGCTATCAAACAAGAAAGAATAAAATATTTTTTGACGTGAGAAAATCTGAAAAAGTTCAAGATGTTTGAATACTTTTAAAGGCACTCTAACTAGGGACAGGCAGAAAATTACTAGATGTGAAAACCTTTAACGGATTTTCTTGAATGTCTATACATTTTCTTTTAAACATCATGTTCTACAATATTTTGATTGAATAAAATACATTTTGGGGGCTGAAGCTGCAGTTTAAATACTTGATGCCATCAAATCAAACTTTCTCATTTTTTGTGTTTTTAGAGCCAGGTAGAGAGGATTAAAAACATACATACTGCGTAAAACATCGGAGCAGAGCTTCAGAAGATGTTCATCTGAGGGAGTTTTGCCCTGAAACACAGAGGTATACCACGAGTCGAGGGAAGGGTGCTGGAAACATCTCGTCTAAAATTAGAACTCTCTAAAGACTTTTTACTTACCGGTTTTCCAGGATATCCGGGTTGCCCGGGCTGACCGGGAATTCCATCTTGGCCGGGAAATCCGCGAGGGCCAACAATACCCAAATGGCCCATATCGCCCTTCTTTCCTTCAGGCCCCCTTGGCCCACTTTCACCTTTCACTCCTCTCTGAAGAAAAATGTAGAAAATGTCACGATACAAAGTAGATCATTTTAACAATATGCATTAACAGTAAAAGTAAGGCCAAAAAAACAGCATAATCACCACAATCACTTAGCTATAGACCTAGCAGGATTGCTTTAGATGTCTTTCACTAACAATGACACTGCAATTACAGAAAAGTTGTTTCTGCAATGAGCAAGTTTTATCTTCTTGATCAAAAATTGAGTCCTATTTAACAGCGCACATGTGATAAAAGAAGTATAATCTACATAGAATCAGCGAGGGGAGGTTTGCAAGAAGGCTATAAGGCTTTTAAGTCCATTACTGGTTTTTCCATTACAAAGCTTGTCACAGCATGCAGCACTTAGCAAACTATTTCCTACGATGATGCTTTGAGAGCCTGCCTCTTCATAAATTGTAATTTTGCTGACAGTAAAGTATGTGCTTGACATTTAGTGTTTTTTTATTTATTTATTTAAATGTTTCCTATTGGGTGGCACATTTCCTCAAAGCATGAGCTATTAGCTCTGTAAGTCTTCTGTTGCGTGCACTTGATGGTGCAATTTGTTGTGCTCCAAAATACGACAGAGTGGATGTTTAACTGGACAAACCTCTCCTTTCCATCCCCTGGGGCCCACTTCACCCTGTTGGGAAACAGAAAATTGGGGGGGGGGGGGGAGTTAGTGAGAACTTTCTTGCAGAGGAGCTGTTCCTTGTGCAGAGTGCAGAATCCTTCTTTTTCACTCAAAATTAAAACATTTCATGTTTTTTATTCTGAAGTTTATTTGTTGTTTACATTTACAGCCAGGGCAGCAGTCATAATTTGCTGGATGAACTATTTGAACGAGTAATTTTGAAACAAAAATAGCCACAGTGAACCACCGCCTAGTCGCAGGTTTAAAATTGGAAAAATCGAAAGAAAATGCAGCTTGGGATGGTGAAACTCGTAGCCACAATTACACTCAGATTTTTTTTGCTCAACGTATCTACAAATTATTCGCAGAAAACGTGTCTGTTTGCAAAAAAAAATTCTTACAGCATATATAAAATACTCGAAAGAAAATACAACTGAGTGAACTGAAATATGCTATGCTAAAAGACACGTTTGCAAAGCAGCCAATCGAGGAGCGACATTTATTTTCTTTAATGCTGATTGGGTGAACGGCCAAGAGTGGAAGTAAGGAAGACCATGTGGATGTTAGCTTCTGCGGTACTGCTAAATCGGTTTCCGCTGTGTGCATCAATGCATATCAAGGTAGATATGGTGTTTCAACTATTAAAACAGGCTGCTATAAGCATTTTTAGATGGGGTCTCAAGTATTCACGGATTTCAGCCAATCGAGGGCGAATACCGGGGGTCAACTGGAAATGAACACAGCAAACAGACATTACTCTTCAATCCAAGCTAACTGTTTGTCGTAGCGCCTAAATGGTCTTGCCTATCAGCAGTCCTCCCTTCTTGGACAAACTGAGCGGTTGTTGACAACTTCCTGCTGCTGTTATCTGCACAGCCACATAGATATCCAGCTAAAGTACAAGGAGCATCATATCTCGTGCAAACTGTATTACACCACAGTCTAAGCTAGCAGATGCAGATGAAAATCCAAAATGGTTGCAGCTAGGGGTGGATGATATGAAACGTAAATGTTATTGCATTATTTTGTGGTCCTATTGTGATTATGATAAAAGTGACTATCATTTATTTATTTCTTTGACAGGTTTTTTAGGTAACTGTATGGCTGTGACTCAACAATTATAGCCCCCAAACACATATGCTGCTCTTGAAAAACACAGCTATCTTAAACAGTTCTTCAGGATATCCGTTAGATAAAGAAGAGTTATTTTAGTAACTGATCTACATGCGGTAACAGCCTTTAACCATATTTTTGGATTTACAGATATTTATTAATGCTGTCATGGACTCAAAAAGTGAAGAAAACTGTTAAAATAACAATTTCGAGTTTGCTTTATGTGTTTTCAAACATCATTGATCGCAATTTATCACCACAATAAATCTAAATTCTTATAAGTAAATAAATACAAATTCTTATAGTGATAAGTGACTTATTCATAAGTCACTTATCACTAATTTAAAATATAAAGGTTAGTACCAATATATTTTTCTTTGAGTTGTCTGATTTGTCTGTCTTTTTTTGATAACGTTTTCTTTTCTGTTGGAATATTAGGCACAAAAGTGAAGAAAAATCTCAGATTTCTTGACTTGAAACTGGAAAGCGTTTAACCCGGGTTTAACGTTATTCCCAGATCCAGGCACCGATCTCAAAGGTAAATAGAACACAGCCTTCATTGTGCTGGAGTGCAGTAGCAAGATCTAAGATCTCTCAAATCATCCGTAGCTAAGGCCACATCGCCACTGGAACGTCTGCGTCCACAAGAAAACAGCGTGTTAGAGGACCCTAAATTGTGGTGGGTTTTTTTTGGAAACTGATTCCGGAGTAAAACTTTCACCCTCGTGTGTTCATGTAGACAGTGAGAATGTCTCTTTTTGTGAAAACGCTGAAATATTAGCCCAACCTCTAACCTGACCTAAAACCCTAAACGTTGCCGTATCTATTCGTTTGCGTACATGTTTCTTGCAGAGAGATGGCGCTGTTGATTAAGCTTTGGCTGCGACACAGGCTGGAGCATTGCCGAGGTGCTGAATGCTCCCTGAGCTTAAATCATTTCTCAGTATTTCTTCTTTTTAAAGGCTGGCTTTAATCTTGTTTAAATGTGTACGTTTTATTTATATTTCATAAAGTTCATATTAAATCTTAGTGTAAGGTTAGTTTGACTAAAAACATGCAGTACAAACAATTAAACTAAATCCAGAGTAGATTTTTTTTTGAACAACTGCAATTCAACTGATAACAGTAAACACAATTATCCGTTTATTTGTCATCACCGGCTGCTCCTGCTGAAGTTTGTCCTGGTGAGATCCATGCTTGTGCTGCTATGAGGATATTCAGATCCAGAGATATACACACAAGATGTAAAAATATATAATCTTTGCTGCCATCTAGTGGAAACACAGATACTCACAGGCACGCCGGGAGTCCCTGGTTCTCCATCTTCTCCTCTCCTCCCCTGCAAACAGACAGAGCATGATCGTCTGCTTCTTGTGCCAGAGAGAGAGAGGGAGAGAGAGAGAGAGAGAGAGAGAGAGAGAGAGAGAGAAACTGGGGAGCTGATTTTTACTCCTTGTGGACAGGGACTGGCTTGCAGCGACCTGTACCAAATGTGACATTCATCCTATGCGTAAGGCTTTCCAGACACAACCTGCAGCTCTGTGTCGTACAAATCAGCTAAATCACAGCTCTGTTCCATTTATGATTGAAACCAGCTTTAGAGAGGTGAACGTGCACATGCCTCCACATAGCTGAGATGCCAAATGTTGCTGTTGCAAATGTTGAAGAATTTTCTACTTGTTTATCAGTTCATTTGAGCCATAATGTTCTCAATTAAATCTCAGTCTTGTGAATGTCAATGCGCGTATGTTAGACAATAAGAATGATATTTAGTATGGAGGAGCGTCTCTATTATAAACACTGTTTGTACAGCCATGCTCACACACTCACACACTCACACTTCCCCCCTGTAAACATTGGTTACATGTCAGCTTCATCAGCTTATTACTTTTCAAAAATGTATAGAACTTCTTTGCCTTCATCATCTCCACCGTTTTTTTCTTTTCACTGTCACAAACTTCTCTAGCGCTCTATAAATATGTTTCATTATTTTCCAAATTATGTTGTAAAATTCCCCCCAAAATTCCACTTTTTCAATTTATTTTTCTGAATTCCACTTTTTCCATTCTGACCATATTTATTAACCCAAAAGTGTATAATTATGGAGTGAATGAAATCAATTTACCAAACCAATAGCCAGAGAGATCAACATTTACTGTTATTCACAAATATAACAGTGCTGTGGTTCAGTGCTGTCATTTTTAAAGAACTCAAACATTATGTGCAAAGCAAAGCATCTCATATTTTTTTACATATTATAATCAGAAAAGAACCACCAAAACATGTCTCATAAAGAGAGATGGAAACAGTAAATCCTTGCGCTCACTTCCATAATGATCGGAGGTCTCTTTTATAAAACTGCGTAGAATCCTTACTAAAACCGTACTTAACCTCAGCAAAAAAAGAAAAAATTACTTGCACAAGGACAGTTTCAGATCCATAAAGCTTATGCACAGTGTGCTATGTGCTCAGGTGATTTTGGATCATATCCTGGCTCCTACACACCCACTTTCTGCCATAAATGCTCAATGCAAAGTGCTTAGTGAATATTCTGCATAGACTTAAGCTGGCTGATATTGGTTTCACGGGTAACCATGCCAAGTATTCACGGAGGTGAAGAAAGCGCAATTCCACTGAGACTGAAATCGATGTGTTTATGGGTGACGTAGAGGCAAGGGAAAATGTTTTATTTCAATCAATCAATGGCTGCCGCGCATAGAGAATATGGTAAAAATTGCCGTATGAATTATTTGTCATTCCATCCAATGTAGTTGAACAGGCACAATTTGCACCAGGAGCTGATTTTCCTTTCATTAGTTGGACCTTTCCAGTTAAATTACCATTTTTTTTATACCACATATGTAAATTATATTTGATGCACAAATGCAACAAGCCCAAATCCTAATGAATAGCATCGTTACTTGTCAGCAGCTTAAGTGAGTCACTTCCTGTTTTACAGCTTCAGAAGTTAATACAAAGCCTCTGTTTACACTTCTGTTTACAGTAGTATGTGAATACTACTTATAGTACTTATGTGAATAAAATTGTGTTTAAAGATTAAAATGTCAGACCTGATCTTTTTTCAGTGCACTTCTGAATTCACTGACCACCATAACGTATGAAATCCATGTGAGTGATGTCACACCAACAGGTGTGAGTCCGGGGGACTGATGTTTCACATAAAATACAACTACTTCTTGTTTCAGGTAAGGGATTCTCCAATTCACGATCTGATAAGTTCCTCCTGTATGTAGACAAGAGGAAAAATACAATATCCAGGGGCAAATTTAAATATATTTGGATATTTACATTGGAGTATTGAGGAAGGCATTTGGTTTTCCCCCATATGTGAATTCAATTCCAGGTTGGCTGGGATCTACAAAGGAAATTAGTCTGAACAGTTTCATACATCTGGATTTAATGATGCACACACTATCAGCAGAAAATCTATGAAAGATTTTTTGGTCTGTTACATTTAGGCAGATGTCTGAGTTTCAGGGAAGATTAGGCAAATTCAATTTAATGTTGTATTTTGCTCCTTATCCATACTGCAGTGTGATTGCTCCGACAGCCGTTCATAGTAATAAAACCAAAAAGGTACACAAGCCTTACTATAAATGAGGTATTGCTTTTGAATCTAGGAACTTTAAGGTTTAAATATTTCTATTTTTAATTTTAGGGGAATTTATTTCAAAATGTTTTAATAGGTAACAATAGGAAACAATCTGAGGTTCTGCATGAGAGAATGGATGAGAATGTTGAGTTTGCATACAAGGCTATTTTTTGTCTTCCTTTGCTACCTGACTTACAGTTTACAGTTTCTGCAGTAGCCTAGAATCTTTTCCCTAAAAATCTAAACTGGCCTATTTCCTGAAAAAGGTTCCTGTGACGTTGATACCTCTTTAAGACAAGCTAAGACCTTTTGAAAATTTTGTTAAATGCTTATCCTGTGCGAAAAATCTTAAAGAACTAGTAAAGAAGGAACTGATATTACAACCTCAGGAAGGTGGATGAATCCAAATTTTAAACCATGTTTAATTTTTAAGAAAATAGTTGCTCAATTACACACAATAATTAATTAATTACTTTGAAGAAAAAAAATATGTGAAGATAAAAAATAAAATAACATAATAATGATGTGTATATATATATTGATTTTTTTTTAATGATGCAAATTACACTTTTTTCAGCCTTTTGTGTTGCCATTTGGCCTCTATAAACACTCCAAACATGAATAAAAACTTATTTTGGCAGAAATCTTGTGCTTCTTTCAGAGGATTTGAAAAAATGCTTTATTGTGATGTCACAATAAGCGGAACTTGCATATAAACCGCCCCTCGCATGTCAAACCCCACCCACCAATTCCAATTCCATGCCATTCTCATGTGTTGCAAACCTGCAGCCTGGTAACAGAATGGGTGGGCGTGGCCTGCAACCACTAGTTTGCACAAAAGTGACAAAGCCTCCTAAACAGCTCCTTCTGAAAGGGACCGGAATTGTGAAGAATTGAGTGAGATCGCTTTATGTAAGAGTGATTTTGTGCAAAGAACTTCATTAAAACGTTCTGTACAGACCATAGATCTGTTATAAATTGTTTAAAAAGAGGCATAATATGTCCCCTTTAAATCGTACATGTTTGATTTGGGATGATTGCATTTTTCTAGCTCCGATGGGAAAGTGAAGATATCACACCCTACCTGGTTTCCTTTGGAGCCAGTCTCTCCTCTCTCCCCCTAAAAACACAACACAGAACTTCATACTCTATAGAAACTTCAAGTCAGCCAGTAAAAATCAAAGTAAATAAGAACATGATGAGAGAGAGGACTACATTTAAAAATAACGCCACCATTGTCTTGTTGGTGAACAGCAAACAAAGTAGTGTATGAAAAAGACAAAGGCTTAACTTTTAGGACTTTTTTACACACTTAAAATGAATCATGTCATTACAGCACAAAATAATCATATCAAGAGGAATATATTAAACATTTCCAGAATGCAACGTTTTTAAAAGCCCTGAAGACAATAATTACTCTTAAAGTGTCTCACTTCTCATTGGAAGACCTCATTCATGGTACATCCAATCAGACATTTGGGTATTTTCTATATGCAGTTGAAAGAAGATATTTGCATACACTTCAGGGGAAAAAAAGAAGCATTTTTTCCTTACTGTGAAATATCAAATGAGAGTAAACCTTTTTGTTTTAGATACATATTTACATATTTCTTGTATTTGTGAAATATCAGAATATATATAGAGAGAATTATGTATATTTTATTAGTTTCATCAAAGTCAGAAGTATTCATAAACTTCCTCGGTATCTGGTAGAATTGCCCTGAAGCTGTTTCACTTGGGTCAAACATGTCAGGTTTCCTTCCTCCAACTTTCTACAATAGTTTGCTGGAAGCATGACCCACTCCTCTTGGCAGAACTGTGTCAAATTTTACAGGCCTTCTTGCTTGCAATCGCCTTTTCAGTGCCGCAAACAAGTTTTCTATAGGACTGAGATCAGGGCTTTGTGTTGGCCGCTCCAGTACCTTGACTTTGTTGTCCTTAAGCCACTTTGAGATGAATCTGGAGGTCAGCTTGGGGTCGTTGTCCATCTGGAAGACACATTTGCGCCCAAGCTTCAACTTCCTGGCTGATGTCTTCAGATGTTGCTTCAATATGTCCACATAATTTTCTTTTCTCATGATGGCATCTATTTTGTGAAGTACACCAGTCCCTTCTGCAGCCCCACAGCATGATGCTGCCACCCCCATACTTCACAGTTGGGATGGTGTTCTGAGGCTTCAAAGTTTCCCCCATTTTCCTCCAAAAATGCCATTTATCATTATGGCCGAACAGTTCAATTCCTGTTTCATCAGACTACAGGATATGTCTTCAAAAATGAATATTTCTGTCCCCATGTGCAGTTCCAAAATGTAGTCTGGCTTTTTATGGTGTTTTTGAAGCAATGGCTTTCTCCTCCCAGAGTAACCTTTAAGCTCATGGTGGTGCAGGACTGGTTTTGCTGTGGATAGTGACACTGACTTACCACTTTCAGCCAACATCTTTACAAGCTCAATTTCTGTTGTTCTGGGGTTGATTTGCACATTTCGCACCAGAAAACGTTCCTCTCTGGAACTCAGAATCCGTTTCCTTCCTGAGCGATGTTATGGTTGTACATTCCCATGGTTTTATACTCATATTATTGTCTGAGCGGATGAACCTGGGACCTTTAGGCATCTGGAAATTGCACCCGAGGATGACATGTGGAGTTGCACAGTTCTTTTTCTTAACTCAGATGGGCTCAATTAACCTATCAATTGATCTTAAGCTCAGAATGGCGTTTTCTTTTTGCTTAAAGACCTGTATGTACACTTTTGACTTTGATGAAGGTAATAATAAAATACATTACGATTCTCTGTAGATTTATTCTGACATTTCACAAATAAAAAATGTGTTAATATTTACTGATGTAAAACAAAAAAAATTTTAAACATGGTTTTGTGTTTTTTTCTGATTTGTAAATATGTGGTTTCAACTGCCTCTTTTTAAAACGCTGACTCTCACCTTATGACCTTTAAAGCCTGGCTGCCCCGTAGCACCCGGCTGGCCTGGGAGGCCTGGCTCCCCCACCAAACCCTGGAAAGGTAAAAGGTTATGGAGCTTTGGTGAAGCAAATGATTTTCTTAAAATGTTTTCTTCAAATTGGATAACAAACCAAAAACATCCAAGAAGTATTTTGAATTCATCAAACTAGCTTCTTTGTCAAGCATTCCTTTCAGTCTAAAGCTTAAAATAAGGCACTGAGGTCCTATAGTTGACCGAAACATTACTTTATGGCCATCATGGAGAACAATGTACAAAACATTGGGAGAATCATAATGCTTGTCATCACCTAGGCCTGGGAAATGTGTCGAATGTGAATTAGAAATGAGCTTTCCAGAGACTTGATAACTGAAGCTGACATTCAACATACAGCATATAAATGAAGCAGCACTCCAGTTTAAGACATATTTACAGTTATCTTCTTCAGGTTTTCAGTCAGGTTAAAAAATCCAGGCCACTGTATCTTTAAATGATCGTAGTGCTTTTTAACCTAAAGAAAGAGTGTTTATACAAGGAAGAGTCAGAAAACAGTCCCTAAGAAAATATGGGGGGGAAAAAAATTTTTTTCTCATGTTCACCAGATACTTTCTCATGGGAGAATGCCAATATTGAATTGAGTATATTTTCTTCTTGGACGTGCTTATAAAGACATCGCAGTTTTGCTTGCCAGGCGTCAGTGTTACGTTGTCTCTCAATGACACTTAAAACAGATTTTGATATGACGTTGCTCGCTCTGGCTCCCAGAATACACCAGCTTTGATCTGGTTGTGACTTTCATTTAGAGGTAGTTACAAAAAACTGGCTATCTCCATGGATATAGGTGGATGCACACAAAGTGCACTGAGAATGGATTACGCGTCATAAAAGTTTAATTTCACAATGTTAGTATCCTAAAATAACCACATTAGAGGCAAACCTTTTATTAAAACTTGAATATTTCAAACACTTTATTCCATTGTTGGCAAATCTCGCCCTGTTTGCTACGGCAAGCCTAAGGGAACATGAAAAAAAAAGAGATTTGGATATTGTCTCGTGAGTAAAAAAGGGAAATCTCCGGTGCAATTTACCTTTTTCTATTTTTCCAAATGGAAACTCCTGTTAAAATGTGACACCTACTGTACTTTAAAAAAAAGAGGTGTGCAAAATACTTAGCTTTTGTAAGGTAAGTTATAAATTAAACTAATCAGAAAATACAGACGGTATATACTGTACTGTACGTTTAAGGAGGTCTAAAGGCTGAACGTGTTAACCTGCTGACAAGAAACTGTTAACTCAAACCGTTTTGAGTGGTCTACCTTGATTCCACCACATTTAAAAATATTGTAATATATTTTCAACAAGATAAAGTGACACAAAATACATGACTTTTACATTTAGCAAGTTATATTTCTAACACACAGAAGCAACTCTTGACTCACTTTTAGTCCTGGAAGACCAGGGGGACCGCCAACTCCTGGTTCACCACATTTCCCCTGGGGGATAAAAAAAAAAAGAAGAAGGTGAGTTGATCTCATCCATAGCTCTGATTCCCATTTTAAATCTGAGATTAACCAACTCAGTCACCAGTACACTGGGCAAAATGTCAGTTACACCATATCTTCTATTTGTATTTAACGGGTTTAGCACAGCAGGCCCCCTAGAGTAAAGTGGAACATTATGATTGACTATACTCTCAGTTTATCCCATTATTTTCACTGTTAACCGGTTCTGTTAATCCCACAGAGGCCAGATAACTTTTTGAAACAAGAACATGGCATCACTGTTGGGGTGGGTGGTAAAGTTTCAAGTCTTAAAGGTTTTACATTGTAACTTTTCGGAGAAGCTGCCTAAAAGCTAGCTTTACTGACTTACATGAGATTGTAGTGTGTTTCATACTGACAAAATCCATTCATTGCAACCGAGATGCATAACTGTACCACTGGTTAATCATTTAAAACAGGGAGAAGAAATCACCCAATGTTCTCTGAAATAGTTCAGTTTAGCAATCTATCTGTCCATCCAGTATCTATGTTTGCCTATCCAAGTAGAATCGCGGGGAGAGTTGGTACCCATCTCCATCAGTTATTGGACAAGAGGCGGGGTAAACTCTGGACAAATTCCCAGTCCATTATATTAAATTGGCCCCCAGTAATAACGTTAAGAACCTCTGTGTTATTTTTGACCAAGACTTGACATTTAAATCCCATATTAAACAGGTTTCTAGGATTTCCTCCAAAATATTGCTAAAATTAGAAACATCTTGTCCAGGAGTGATGCTGAGAAACTAGTCCATGCATTTGTTACCTCAAGGCTGGACTACTGTAATTCTTAACTATCAGGAAGTCCACAAAATGCCATTAAAAGCCTTCAGTTGATCCGAAATGCGGCAGCAAGAGTTCTGATGAATATTAAAAAGAGAGATCACATTTCTCCTGTTTTAGCTTCCCTTCATTGGCTCCCTGTTAAATCCAGAATAGAATTTAAGATCCTTCTTCTTACATACAAAGTCCTTAATAATCAAGCTCCATCATACATCAGAGATCTAATTGTTCCATATGTTCCTAACAGAGCACTTCGCTCTCAGACTGCAGGTTTACTTGTAGTTCCTAGGATTTCTAAAAGTAGAATGGGAGGCAGATCTTTTAGTTATCAGGCTCCTCTCCTGTGGAACCAGCTCCCAGCTTTAGTCCGTGAGGCAGACACTCTGTTTACTTTTAAGGCCAGGCTTAAAACTTTCCTTTTTGATAAAGTTTATAGTTAGAGTGGCTAAGGTCATCCTGAGCTATCTCTGTAGTTATGCTGCTATAGGCTTAGACTGCTGGAGGACAGACTTACCAATTTTCTTCACTCTGCTACTTCCTTTTCTCCTACGACTCTCCAGTTGTATTACAGTACATTCTGTTATTTCAACTGTTAACTTTGTTTTCTCTCAGTGTTTTTCTCTCCATAGAAGATATACCTGGTCTGGTATCCTGCTTGGCTGCAATGCCCTGTTGGACGGGGGGCATCGACTGGGATGATCCCCCCAGTAACTGAACATCCACTGTGTCCTGTTATTAACTTTTTACTTTCTGTAACATAGAAAGTTCTCTTATGTCAGATCTTCTGTTCCTTCTGTGTCTCTGCTGTGTCTTCTCAAACCCCCAGACGGTCATGGCAGATGGCCGCTCCTACTGAGCCTGGTTCTGTTGGAGGTTTCTTCCTGTTAAAGGGGAGTTTTTCCTCTCCACCGTCGCTACATGCTTCTCAGTATGAGGGATTGCTGAAGGATTGCTGTGGTTGGAAAGTCTGCATCAACAGGGCTTAACCTAACGCCAATGACTGACGCAATCTGCTGGGATTCCTTAAATAGGAAACTTTTTAACTGATTGGAATGTTTGTATAAATGTGTTGAAATGACTTCTTGTTAAGTGCCTTGAGATGACATCTGTTGTGAATTGGCGCTATATAAATAAACTGAATTGAAACTGAAATAAAATTATAGAGACACATAGAACAGACATTGGAAAGACCAGTTAACCTAACAATCGTGTTTTTGGACTGTGAGAGGAAGCCGTAGTATCAAGAGAGGACCCACTCATGCAGCAGGAGAACATGCAAACTCTACGCAGAAGGACCCGAAGCCAGGATTTGAACCCAGAACCTTCGTGCTGCAAGGTAACAGTGCTACAAACTCCGCCATGGCACAGTCCAATAAAGGGGACCTCTTATGCCTCTTTTTAAACAAATTATAATAGGTCTATGGTCTGTTCAAAACATGTGGATGAAGTTCTTTGCACATTCTCGCATAAAGCGATCTCACCAGCTCAGTTCTTGACCATTTCATTCTCTTTCAGAATGAGCTGTTTAGAGGGCTCTGTCACTTTTATGCATTTATGGTTTTGACAGCTGTGACATCACAATAGGGCACTTTTTCAAATAGCTTGTAGAAGCACAAGATTTCACAAGATAATTCAGGTTTGGAGTATTTTTTAGAGACATCAGAGACCCAAATGGCAACAAAAAAAGATTTAAAAAAGTGACATTTGCACAACAAGTGCTCTTTAAGAATTCTCTATTAACAACCCAGTGCTAACTAGTTAGCCAAGCTCAGTGCTAATCCTGGTCAAATGGTAGAGAAAGCTCATTTTGGCATCACTTAAAATGATCCTACAGCAAGGTGATAATGTTTCAGTTATTAGTGTTTATGAACTATAACATATTCAGTAAACCTTGGATCTTTGTGTTTCAAAGCTTTACTGGACCATGTCACATAGCTTAGCTACTAACCTTTACTATATTCAGCATCACTGAAGCATGGCAAAGGGACTCAATACCACCTTGCAACTTTGAATCACCAAGGTACAATATGTATTTCTCAACATAACAACAATCTTTAGATTGACTCTTCTACACATTTAGATCACCTGCATCCGTTTCTTAACTAGAGATCTTGGTGGGTCCTGTAACTACTGCAAAGAATCTTTTAAACAAAGATCATTAAATGTAACTTTTGAGTTTAGAGAACAAAGGTTTCCAGTAGGTAGGCTACCAAAACAGAAAAAGATATAAAACAACATTTCAAAAAGCAGCAAAAAATAAATCAATTACAATTCCATTACCTGGAATAAAGAATTTTAACCGTCTTTTGATGTAAATGAAATATTTTCAGATTTTCTGAATGTTTTTGACCACTTAATGTTTTTGTCAAAATGCCTCCTAAGACTAGAAATAACTAGTTAATTTTTCCACACAGTTTGTAAAAGCATTTGCTTATCTTAACTATAGAGAGCGTTTTTAATAATACAAAATTATTTGCAACAGTTCATTGGATTAGGAACGTCTGTCTGTCTGTCTTTTCAGTGCTTAATACACAGTGTATGATTCCCCCAAGTGGTCAGATAAGTATTAGCAGGATGATTCAGAATATAGGTTATACTCCCCCACCATGTCAAGCACTATTAAAAGTGCAAGTAATATAATCTAAAGTATAAGGAATTTTATTAGGTCATTGTAAAAACATTGCCTAAACTTTACATACAGTCTATAGAACTTAAGCATATGCAGAGTACATCTGGTGTCTCTGAGTTGTGTTATTAGGCAATGGAATATGACAACAATTTTCACCAAAATCAATTTCATCCTGACTTAGATGAAGATCACAGTAAATACCCTACAGTGTCGGGTGTGAACATTAATGTTGGATTGTTATGCTATGTAACTACTTATACTACTAGGTACACTGACCTTGGGACCATCTCTGCCTATCGCTCCAGAGGGACCCTGGGGTCCCTGGACTCCCTAGGAAAAGAGAGACAAAGAGGAGGACACTGAGGTGCTTTTCAGCCAAAAAAAACCACAAATTGATTTCCTGATTATTATTATTTTTTAATGCTGTTTCTCACAGTGGAAATGCACCTCCAATGGGAATTTCAGATCACTCCATAATTTCAAATTGGGAGAACTCGCCAAATCGCAGGGTGTTCAAATACTAATGTTCGTCACTGTATAGAGTCAGCCAATATGAGGTGCAAGTGCATTTACAACTCAAATATTTCCAGATTTTGTCACATTACATTTACAAACTTCATTGAGCTTAACGAGGATTTGCATGATAGACTAAAAATAAGAAAATTGTGAAACGTAAAGAACATTGTGCATGATACATATGAAAAGTGTGACATGCATTTGGCTTGTGGCAAACCTTATAAAGTACTTCTTAAGGCTTTCTTCTTGCCACACTTAACCTGATTCTTTAGAAGAATAGAAAAGAAGAAAAGAACAAGTTTTTTCTTGTCCCACAGAGGGGAAATTCAGCTGTTACAGCAGCAAAGTGATAGGTGTTTTAAGCATATAGATTCACACACAAAAAATATTTTAAAAAAAACATAATAATAAATGTAAATTTTTATTTTTTTAAATGGCATACTCAGATTTGAGGAATGTGAAAGTGAGCAGCATCAATTTAAAAATAATTACAGGATGTTTACATATTTATATACAGTGGGGCAAAAAATATTTATCAGCCACCGATTGTGCAAGTTGTCCCATTTAAAAAGATGAGAGGTCTGTAATTTTTATCATTGGTACACTTCAACTGTAAGAGATAGGATGTTAGAGAAAAAATTGAAGAAACCATGTTAGATGATTTTTAAAGAATTTATTTGTGTAACATATAAATAAATGTAAATAAATGTTTGGCTTATTGCAAAAGTTCACCTAAATATTTTATAATGTAACCTTGGTTGGCAGTGACAGAGGTCAAAGGTTTCCTGTATGTCTTTACTAGGTTTGCACACACTGTAGCTGGTATTTTGGGCCATTCTTCCTGCAGATCTTCTCTAGAGCTGTGATGATCTGGGGCTGTCGCTGGGCAACACAAACTTTCAACTCTCTCCATAGATTCTCTATTGGATTGAGGTCTGGAGACTGGCTAGGCCACTCCAGAACCTTGAAATGCTTTTTAAGTAGCCACACCTTCATTGCCCAGGTGGTGTGTTTGGGATCATTGTCATGCTGGAAGATCTAGCCATGTTTCATGTTCAATGCTCTCACTGATGGAAGGAGGTTTTTGTCCAAAATCTCACGATACATGGCCCCATTCATCCTTTCCGTAATACGGATCAGTCGTCCTGTCCCCTTTGTAGAAAAACAGCTCCAAATCATGTTTCCACCCCAATGCTTCATAGTGTTTATGGTGTTCTTGGGATGCAACTCAGCATTATTCCCCCTCCAAACACGTCGATTGGTGTTTATCCCAAAGAGTTCTATTTTTGTCTCACCTGACAACATGGAATTCTCCCAATCCTCCTCTTTATCATCCAGATAGTCTCTGGCAAACTTGAAATGGGCCAAGACATGTGCTGGCTTAACCTCGAGCACTGCAGGATTCAATCCATGATGACGTAGTGTGTTACTAATAGTAACCTTTGTTACTGTGGTCCCAGCTCTCTTCAGGTCATTGACCAGTTCCCCCAGTGTAGTTGTGGGCTGTTTCCTCACCATTCTCTCTAGATCATGTGTACCACACGGGGTGAGATCTTGCATGGAGCCCCAAGTCGAGGGAAATTGTCAATGATCCATTTTCTAATAACTGCTCCAAGAGTTGATCTCTTCTCACCAAGCTGCTTTCCTATTGTAGGTTGGGTCATCCCAGTCTTGTGCAGGTGTACACTCTTGTCCCTGGTCGCCTTGGACAGCTCTCTGGTCTTGGCCATGGTGGAGGCTGACTGTTTAAAGATGTGGACAGGTGTCTTTTATACAAAAAATGAGTTCAAACAGGTGCCATTAATACAGGTAACGAGTGAAGGATAGAAGAGCTTCTTAAAGGAGTAACAGGTCTGAGAGGGCCAGAATTCCTGCTTTTTTTGAAGGCGCTAAATACTTATCTTCTGGACCATTATACAAATAAATTCTTAAAAATTATACAATGTGATTTTCTAGATTTTTTTACATTCTGTCTCTCACAGGTAAAAGGTACCTATGAAAATTACAGACCTCTCTCATCTTTTTAAGTGGGACAACTTGCACAATCGGTGACTGCCAAATACTTCTTTTTCCCACTGTATTTATTTATGTATCATGGAAAATCCCAATAAAATACATTGAAAAAGGTGGTTCTAACATGGTAAAATGTGAAACAGTTCAAGTGGTATGAATACTTTTGCAAGGAACTGCATTTGTCTCCTACATACAATATGTGACTAATCCAAAACTGTGGTGTAGGCTATCAGCAGGATGCAGGAGACAAATGCAGTCAGAATGAAACTTGACTCACCTAAAACAGATAGCTTGTTATTATTTTCTCTTATCACCACGTTGGTCCACTAAATAGTCTCTTGTTCATGTGTCAAGAGTACATTTATGCTCATATCTTATGCTACTCTAATTTGCAGTATCTATGTCTGAACACCAGAGGGTAGCAGATCTTTACTTTAAATACAGAGCCACCTCCAGCAACCGCTCTGACTTCTCCAAGCTCTCCAACACTTCTACTACTTAGTGTGTGATTGAGTAAAAAAAAGACTCCCACACTGAACACTGATGGCTCTGCTACATTAATCGGATGGACAGCCACCACTGACAACATGATGATAAATGTAATTTGTCATATGGTCGCTCTCTGACATCTTCACACCCACATTATAGGGCTTAGTAAACACATTTATTACAGGACAAAATATTAAAAGTGACATTCTGCAAGTATCTGATTGAATATATATAAGTATCTCTTATTCTTATATGTGTGCACCCTTAAACTAGTTCTTTGTTAAATTACCTTTTGATTCCATTTTAACATTCAGTCATATTTAGTTTCCACCTGCCATCAACTATAGCAAATCTCATGACTTTCGCTCATGAGCATCTTTTAACTGAGAGCTCTGTTCGCAGAGAGGTTACAAAGGACCAAAGGTACCTCATTACTCTGAGGTAAAAATAAATGAATCCCATAGTTTTATGAATACACCATGGCAGAGTGAAGGCAGTTACCCATAATTCCAGAACAAGTGAGACACCAGGAGCTCGGGTTGACATGATTCAACCTCTACCGCGATATGAAGAAAAGTCCTTGATACCATTTTTTGTTTTGAACACCCAGGTTTCTTTCTTATAAAAATCTGAAAAATTTAACTGGGCGGATGGGGCGCTGGATGTCGTGGCCCCCACCTGAGGTGGGGATTTGGTGGCTTTGGGTGTTAACTCTTGACAGCTGCATGTGGTGCCTTAGGGGGGGTTGCACAGGTGGACATGGGTTACTGGCCTGGTAGTTGTGCTGCTCCTGGGTAGGGTCTGGTGTGGGTCTGGGGGCTCTGGGGCGCTGCGCCCCCTGGCTATGGTCCTGGCTGGGGTATGTGTGGGGTCTCTGTTGCCGGTGCTGAGGCCGGCTGGTGGCCGGTATATGCTGCCACTTCTCTCTTTTTTTCTGGGCCAATTGTCATTGCCGGTTTCTGTATGGTGTCTCGCCTTGTTTGCTTGTTGGCGTGTCTGGCTGGTGGTTGCAGCGGCTGGGCGTCGTTTCCGTGCCCGATCAGTTGTTTTGGCACTGGACTTGGCTCCTGGGTCTTGGTCCTTGTGCGCTGCAGGGTGCTGGGGTCAGGCGTTTGGCCGGGGTCAGTCGGAATTGCTGGTGGACTGGCCGGGTAGTGGATGAGTTGGGGCGGTGGATTTGGTCGCTTGCTGAGCCATCGGACAGCAGTGGTGGCTCCGCAATGGCTGGGTATAGGCCAGGGAATGGGGGTGGTAGATGTTGGCTGTCCGGCGCATCAGTTTGCTCCTGGTCTGGGTAGGTATGTCGCCAATGTTTTCAGCGCGGGGGCCTTTAATCCGCAGGTGGCGCTGGGGCCTCCTTTGCTGGCAGGAAGGCTGTTGCTATCTAGCGACAGGTGCTCTCCCCTTACGAGGTGCACTTGGACGGGGGGAGGGGTGTGCGGGGGGCTGGACTCAACCGGGGGTGTCTAGTGCTTTTTGTGTTCAGATAGTAGAGCACATGTCGGGGTGGGTATAGCTCTCCTTCTGGGATGGGACTGGGGGGACTGCCTTGGGATCCATGGGGCTTGGTGGTGCTGCGGCTGTGGGCCCGGGTTGAACGTGCCAAGGCTTCCCTCCCCTGGTGAATCCTGGTGAACAGCGGTGCCTATTGAAGTCAGTGGGGGAGCTGGCTACCTAGGAAGGCATTTTGTCTCCCAGTCCTTCTCTCCCCATCCCCTAACACCTCTGTCCACCCGCTCCATCACTTTACCACTCACTCATATAGGGTCTTGGAGCAGGACCACATCACTGGGGTGCGAGGAGGGGTTTCCATCCCCCTCCTCCCAGACCATGGCTGGCCTGCCCTGGTGTAGCCAGTTGCCAGCGGAGCCCGTGGGCTTGTCACTGCGGCCCCCTGGGCCCCTGCATTGTAGCTGCTGGTTCCCCTGGGGTTCTCCTCTACTCCTCTCTTGGGGGATGCGGTCGGCCCTGCACTAGTCCGCCTGATGCTCCTGGGCTCTGGGGGTCCTGGGAGATGGATCGATGACTCCTGACACCAGCTATTGAACATAACATTCTCGTATGAAGAAACCATATATGCACAGGCATACTCACACACGCACATAGGTGTGGGGTCTCCGGTGTTTAAAGATACATTCTTGGGCTGAGGTTATCAGTACTAGATCTTGATTAATCGGTACCATGAGCTTTTTAGTGACGTTGTTGTATTTTATATTGATTTTTGTGTGATGTGGTTGTGTAGTTCTTAGTTCACATTGTTTGATTTGTTTTGTCGATGTTCCTTTTTTATTTTTGTTTTGTTTTTTCCCCTCTCTCTGCCGTCCTGTGGGTATTGAGGCAGACTTCGATGTTTTGTTTTCTTTGTTCCCCTTCCTCTCTTGTATTTTCAACTCACCCTCTCTCTTGACTTTTTGTTTCCTACCTCTCTTCATCGTCTTTCTTTCTGCCCCTTTATTTTCCGTCTCCGTGTCCATAACATCAGAAAATAAAACCCACAGCAATTCATAATAAAGATTTCTCACACACATATATCAATTGGAGTACTATAGCAAAAGGGCTGTGAATCTGTTTTTCAGCGGGATTCCACGGGGAGTAATATCTCTTGTTTTGGGTTGGAATTTCTTTTGTTTTTTCTTTCTGGGAGCAGGTGCGGATGAATCAATGCGATTTAAAGCCAGCCAGTGTTTATCCAATTGTGACTGGGGTGTTCTACCCATTAAGCGCCTTTTGACTGAGGGAGTTGTTTTGTTCTGTCACTTCTGTGTGAGACTGTTGGACCGAGTTAACACCGGACTGCCAGGTTCTTGCTCCCTGTGTGTAGTCATCAGTAAAGTTGTCTCATTACCATATCCAGTGTTTACTTCCATGTACAGTTCAAAGCGACGTATCTTTATTTCCATTTCGTCCATTCTCTGGAGCAGTTTGTCAAAGTCCTAGGCTGAGCAAAACGCCATTTTGTTAATCCACAGTCCTTCAAAGAATAATCCAAAATAGAGATCCGGTCTAATACAGTAACTCCAAAGGCTGGGTGTATAAAGTAACTAAGAAAAATCTAAGAAAAGAAAAAAGAATAAGGCGAGAGATTGGGAGGGATCCGGCATTACCAGCATTACTCTGTTGTGCCGCAGATAGGTAGGATTTGGCTATGAATAATTATGAATAATTGCTTAGGGCAATTATTAATCAGATGAATAATTTTATGTAAAAATTACCAAATTTAGGGGCACCATCCTGGTGGATTCCAGGAATACAATATGGCCAAATTGTTCAGTCTCAGTTTGTGTTTAAGATTACCAGCCTGATAAGGCTGAGATAATTAAACAAATGAAGGAATAAGTTCTTACGCTGTGGACATTAATTGTACGCATCCTCCAAGTAATCCCAGACAACTTCTCTTTAAGATTAAGGGGACTTTAGAATAGATGGGATTTTCTATTTTCTAAATAAAGAATGCAAACTACTACAGATCTTAGACAACAATATTAGGTGAACATTAAACAAAATTAACATGAAACGAAATCAGTGAGACAGCTGGAGGGCCCTCACTCCAGGGAGCCCAAGTCACAGATAGCCTGTGGAACAAAGTCATAAATCTCAGCTCTGTGCCAAGATGGAGAACAGCACATGGAGTCTAAGAAAGAGTCATAAAACTAGCTTTGGCTAAAGGAGCACATGGGGAAAATGTCCATGTGGTAGGCCTCTGCTTTAGCGACAGACTAAAGACAATGGAGTTAAACTTTTCAGCTAAGACCAGCTAACGCAGGCCGGACCGAGCCCGACTCTGCCGACGGAGTGATCAGGGAGCGAGAGAGAGAGAGATAGAGAGAAAAGAGAGGAAGGAAAGAGAAAGAAGGGTGTGATCTGCTCAGGATAAAACGAACAGTTTCAAACACACAATTACAGCTCAAACTTATGCGTGCGGCGACGCAAAAATAAGCAAACAGGTACAGCGCTTAAAGACACTTTAACCAACAATGAACGAGATCTAACTCGTTAAAACTCTATTTTCTCTATTTATATCCGCCCAGACCCAATATTAGTATAAAGTCCTACTTTGCCTTGAAGGAGGTCCAGTCCACTAGGAGGAGAGCGAATTGTGTCCGTGGTTGAGCAAGAAAAGGAAGAGTTATTAAAAAAACCTGTACAGGATTTCAAGGAACGTGTGGCCCAAATGCAGGCTGGATGGCCTGTAGGTCGACGTCTAACGAACTGTCTGGGAACAGTTCTGATATAGCTCAAACGAGATACACAAACCGTATGAGCACTTCGAAGCGAGTTCTTCCCCGGTCCAGCGGGTCAGAACAAAAGAGAATCTTAACCGGTGAGATATCCTCTGTTCAGCAGTAGTTCATCCAAGAACTTCTGGCTGGAGAACAGTTTGAAAATGGGCGCGACTACTCTTTATAGCCCCCTTTGGCTGTGATGTCATTGCCGATGTCACCATGGGTGGCCACGGATCAAAAGGAGTGTATTGGGGGTCACTGCTAGGATTGCTGGGAAATGTGGTCTGCTCAGTCCATTTTGAAATAGCTCCCAGCCATCAAAACGTCTGTTCAGTTCATCTTATGAGTAATGGAATCACAACAACTCCTCCTTCAGCAAGGAGGAGCGGCCTCCTTGATCCGGCATTACTAGCATTACTTGATCTGGTCTAATATAGTAACTCCAAAGGCTGGGTGTATAAAGTAACTAAGAAAAATCTAAGAAAAGAAAATAAGAAAAGAGAATAAGGCGAGAGATTGGGAGAGATCAGGAGAGGCAGCTCCTCCTTCAGCAGCCACACATGTAAAGAATTGTATAGACACAAGCGCTCTGCGACAGGCCTGTCACAGAGACATACCAATTTTTTTTGTCAAGCCTGTGAATGGTCAACACGCTACTTCCTTTAAATTTGTCAACAGCTCCACCATTTCCCTCCAAAAAACGAGTGCAAACTGAAGTTATCTAGCAAGCAGACATGGGGCAGATCGAAGAACGTCTTGCATAAGACAATTTATGAGTATTCAGCATCCACATTGTCCGCTATCTGTTTATATACTCACTTTTAGTCTTCATGTAACATCTTCAATACATGTAAATTGAAAAAACTGTATGCCTGTTCTTGTTAATAAAGTGCTGTGTGGAACACAGACAAAAACATTTTAAAACTTGAAAAAGTACTTACCAGGTTTCCTTTCAGACCAGGTGGCCCCTGAGGCCCAGGTAGGCCTTGTTCACCCTAACAATGGATGCAGAAGCACAGGGAATGTGTTAGGGACTAGAAACGAACAGGAACTCCAACTTAAGTCAGTTCAGGTATTACCTTAGATCCCTGGAGGCCCACTTCACCAGGAGGTCCTCTGGGACCCTGTGGATGAGATTAAGCCAGAATGTGGAGATTAAGCTTGCTTCATGTTCAGCCAAGTTACAGTGGGCGTTTTAATTAATTTTGCTCTCATTTTGCAGGATGGAAAACATTACATGTAGCGATTTACAGTTTAGATTTTCTATTATTCTGAATGAGTTGAAAGGTTTCTTCAGATCATGTCTTGAAGTGCAGCTGGACAACCCATTCCTGCAAACAGCAAGCGTAACTTTATATTTTATGATCTTGGTGTTTTAGGAATTGGAACCTTCAATGTGTTAACAATCTTATGACTATGAGGAGATAGCTTGCACTAAGATGCTCTGCTAAGCGTGGTTTTTTGGATGATTTTGGAATGTGTTGGAAAAACAAAAATCTTTAAGCAAACTGGCTGAACCAAAGCCCCAAGGCCTGCATGTCGAATGACACGAACAGCTAAGGATACAAACTTTGGAGACACGCATTACTGATAAGTTTTAACATGTCCTTTAATACGTTTTCATTACGTGAATTGTAGAGAGCAAAACATAGGTTTCTGTGGTGTGTTTGGATACGTCTGGAATCAACAGGTTTTTACAGGGGTTTTTACAGGGGATGAGTTCAATCTCAAATTCTGGAAAAAACTGCCACTAAAAACATCTCCTATGCTCCACCATTTTTTGTACGATCGTGATGAAAAAAAACCCATTAAATAGTGAATTAATATTATGCATTCCTTTTAATTTTGGTAGATTATATCAGCATTTCAGATTAAAAGTTATTTTGTTTAACAAACAAATGACATTTTGGAGTTAAATTCCAAACATTTAATTAAATGTAATTTTTTCAAGTTATTTAGTTTAATTGTATTATATAATTGTTAGAATAGTTTTTGTCATATTTAGTCACCCTCCCAGGTTAAAAAAGATACAAAAATAGCTGGTTTGTAATTTTAATTTTCCTATCAACTATAGCTGCGCCGTTCATTAGCAACAACTACCTCAGAGCTAAGAAGCAAAGCTTGGTAACAAATTTGAATCAAACATTAGGATTGGTGCTAAATCACCTAAAGCTGAATACAAACTCAGTGTTGCCAGCCTGGATAACTTTTTTTGATATTTAGCAACTCCTCAGATCCATCTGACAACTGCTTTTCAAAAAAGCAACTCATGACAATTCAATTCCCTTTTTTCTGAAATTATTATTTACTGTTGGAGACTGGTTTAAAACCATGTATCATTATTACACTTCAAAATAAGTCCTGAGTGTTGCCATGGACCCCTCCCCAAACCCAAGGCCCTCACAGGCGGACACATCTTTAAGTAGTCCCTCCCAGTGCCTCTCTGCATCCAGACAGCAAATATTTCTTGCATAGATGCCATCGCTAGTTGATCCTCTCCCAGGAAATTGAAAAGGGTTGGAGTTGTAACACAAAAAAACATGAGTTCACACTAAAAAGTTTATTTGTAGTTCTAAACATATTCTGGAGTTTCTTTTTTACTCACTTTATGTCTTTCCTATTGTGTTATCTTAATTAGGTAATCATTTAACAACTTGTAGTGACCATTAATACAGGCAGTGTAAAGAAAAAAAATAAAAAATAAAAATAAAATAAAAATACAGGCAGTGCCAGCGCTCCGCCCATACGCTTCACGCGGGGGCACCAGAAAATCAGGTTAATAAAAAAATCATCATGATTAAAGTAATAACAACAACATAATAAACATAAAAGTATGTAAAAGCATGTCAATACATTCAACACAACGTAATATCTTTGCTTGAGAGAAAGATGAATCCCCCCCGTCTCCGGTCACCCCATAGTGCCACCCCACTTCCTCCCTCAGTTTCAGGTAAGCAGTTATCTGTCAAATCTGAGCTGTCTACGTGGCTCTATGTGTATAACGTTGTCTTGAGCAGGTAGTGTCAACAAGATCTGACTTTTTTGGTTTAGAAAACCCTTCCACAGTGAACTGTCATGAAAACATGATTCAGTGTTTCTGAAAACACGTTGGACATTACCGACGTGTTTTAATAGTGTCCAATGAAAATCAGAAAAGTTCTGTCATTAAGCCTGTGGATGGATGAGGATACAAGATTCATCTGAACTCAACCTGCTCATCAAAATCAAATCATAGCTCCACCCTGAGGAGAGCAAGATGGCAGGCATAAGACACAGTGAAATGAAAGATGAACCAAGAGCAAGGAGGAGTAGAGGTTTTCTTTCAGATAGCTACAACGTAAAAAGCTAGTTAGTCGAAAAATGCTTACCCATGAAAAATTTGTATATTTCAGCAACCAAAGGGAGTATTTGAACCATTTTGGTGTCATTGTAAAGGTAACATTGAGTAGAATTGATAGATGTGTCATTATGCATGTTATCTGTTACTGGTTAAGAGAAACTGAAGATGGAACACAGCAGAAATTTATCTTTTTTGCTCCACCTTAAAAAACATGTTTTATTTTGAAAAACTCTATGGATATTGCTTGAATGGCAGTGGTTACTCAATAAAATGTAAATACAACATGTGGACATTATCTCTGCAAAATTTTATACTAATTATGTGAAGCAGGACAAAACTAGAGAGGTTTTAGTTCAGGCAAGTCAGGCGAGGTGTCCAGTTTGGCACCGTTTGGCACAAATAGTGCCATTTCTATTGTTGTCATGTTAAAGTTATACTTTTTATTTTAATGTCACATAGTTTTTAGTAGACCTAACATAAACAATTTTGGGCATTTTTGGAAAAACAAATCTGATTATAATGCAATAATGTTTATATGTATATTTTTGTATTGTGCTTTGTGCGCCCTCTTGTGTATTGTACTTGTCTTGCCGGCTGGTAGTTTTATTTTATGCAAAGATCTACCCCCGCAGCGGATTGGTCAATTTGCATGAGCTACACCTCGTTGGATTCTTAGAAGCCAATATAATAGAATAGAATAGAATAGAATAGAATAGAATAGAATAGAATAGAATAACGCCAAAACTTGCCAAACAAGATTGACAACACAGTCAGTCTACCAGGGAGCCGAGAACAGGGCCTCGGGGGAATACCAGGCTTCACGGCGAACAGACTATAAACACTCCCTAGGAACCAAAAATCATAAAAGAAAAGCCAGGAAAGTTTTGAATGGTGAATATGAGATGGAAGTATCAGAAAATAGCGTTTATTGAGAAGTAAAAGCGAACTCTTATTTAGGGCCCTAGATAGGAAGGTGAGTAGGAAAGTGAGCCAGTATGCTATCTATGTTCGAGACATTGTTTTGAATTACATTAAGAAAGTAAATAGTTCTGGAGTTGGCCTGTAGTTTTGATTGGGTCAGTTACAGTGGACCCCCTGCCTGTTTGCCGATTAGTATTTGCAGACCCCACTATCGGCAGATTTTTCTGGGGAATGCAACTCCAAATTAATGGTGGAAAATTTGCGGATTCATAGATCTTTCCATATCTGAAATATTCAAAGGTAAATGCAACTCGGGAAAGTGAAATACCTAGATGTAATGCAATTTGAAACATTATTGGCTGAAGTTTGCAGTGCAGCCAAAACAGAAGCACCATTTATTTTCTTTGGTACTGATTGGCTGCACGCCCAAGAGCGCCAAAATAAGGAAGACAAAAAGTTATTTTTGACTAATGTTGTTTGTGCATTGTCCCTGATCAAAAAAACAACAAAATTAGCTGCTAAGGTATAGCTAAAATGGTTTCCACTGTTATTATTAATGCTTATTAAGGTATATTTGGTGTTTGAACTAATAGAATAGCAGCGTACTTAGAGGGGGTCACAAGTATTAGCAGATTTTAGCTATTCGAAGGTGGCTGTGTTCCCTAGCCACCTGCTAATACCGTTAATACCGCTGTATTAGAAACTGACAGCCCTCACATGCAAAAGCACTGAAGAAGTATCCACCAGGTGGCAGTATTTTTGTTTTAACAGAAAAAAACAACAGGATAAAAATTATTTGTGAACCTTGTAGGAATATCACAGCTAGCTAACATTAGCTGCTAACAACCTCACAGTTAGCATCTGCTTGATAACTTCCTATTGGCACTCAACTAAAGTGCCTTTTTACCGTTTTTTAAGATGGACTACATCAGATTATCTACAACACTTAGAATGTTACACATTGAATAGAGATAGTTTGAGAAAACCAACCCTTTACTGTAACTGTAAAACACCTAATTAATGGATTTATGCGACAGCTTCAGAATTGGACAAGAATAAAGCTAAAGCTAAATGGACTGATCTAAGGTGGACTTGAATATTCTAAAGTCATTGCAGATTTTTCAAATCAGGGTTTTTGTTTTAATCTAGTTATAAAAACATCTATTTACCCACTTTTTTCTAAACTCTCACCATGCCTCCTGAGCTGGAAGTATTGTTACATTCCAGAATGATATATAAGCATTACTTCATTTGAAATACTTTGTTGCTCAGCCTTAAAATCAAAGTTAAACAGACCTGAACCTGCTAAAATGGTTAATATTATTTTTTTTACTATTGACAATATTACTTTTTATATAGTCTGTAGTTTAGACTTTCTAAATAACAAACAGATTATGTCTTCTTTTACAGCACTGAGTTTGCGTGTCTGTGTGTAAGACTGTAAATCTTCAACTCAATAGATTGAACATGGAGACAGTTTTATGATGTTTGTGTTACAAGGCAATAAGACAATATACAGTATACTACAGTACAACCATATGCGACAGTAAGACTAACTACATTCAGAGCTGGAGGGCTTTGCCTATAACATCAGTTTGATTAGGGAGGGGAAGTTTCCCTTTACGTTTCAGCGGGGAGCTGCTCAGCACGCAACACTGCATGCAGTATGGATGTGTACAGAGGAGGGTGTTCGTGCATCAACACTAAGTGTTCAAACAATCCACAATACAAGCAATGTAAAATACATGTTAGTGAATATCTGGATTCAATTTGTCAAAAGGAGGTAATGAGCAAAAAGACACAGAAACAAGAAGTTTGCTATTTGCATGTTTTGAGTGTGCTGTCATGCAGTGTTTCCTATAAATTGAGAGTGAGGTTGTGGTTGTGGGGTGTGACTGTGATGAGTTTTCCACTCAGATATTAAAATGTAGGCATTAAGAGTCTCAGTGTGTACGGTAGTTACAAGGACTAGATTTTTAGCTTGAAGACTTAAGAGTAAACTTTCCAGGGCTTTTTCACATTTTGTTGTATATAATATGTTTATCTAAAGCATTGGATACCGGTCAACCAACATTTTGTACCACAGAAACAAGTTTGCGTCCAAAATAGAGCATCTCCCGAGGCAGGGGGTGAAATTCAGCTTGGTTCAGAGAGGCCTTTTATCTGATCACGCTACGGATGCAAGTGGAACCATAATTTTAACAGAAACCCTTTTATTATAGCAATATGAAATACAAAATCTAAACATATGAGTGTGTGTTTAATTATATGAGAAAAATCAAACTCAAAAATGTGCTGGACATGCATAAAAATCAAAACCCTCGGGGCGTCGCGAAGCATAGTGGCTAGTGCGGGAGCCCCATGTATGGAGGCCTCAGTCCTCGACGCGAGTCCTGTCCCAGTGGACCTTTGCCACATGTCTTCCCCCACTTCTCTGCCCCTTTCTATGTACTATCTGCTTTCAAATAAAGGCCACTGTGGCCACAAAATCGTAAAAAAATTAAATAAATTCACAACTCTCCTCTTCACCTTGCTGTTTCCCCTGTGCAGAGACTTGCCTTTTCACGTGAATCCTTTCTTTTAGACATCCCCGCTCCTCTTTCTTCGTTGTTTTCTCTTTTTTTAATTCTTGTAACAGGAAAACAACAGTCAACAATGAGTTGACTGATTGGGCGGCTGACCCAATAACATTTCAATAGCGACAAGGACCTGCTCAAATCGAGTCCTGCAACGGGTTAAAACACATCAATGAAATTTTGCGGGTGCAGGTGGAAGTTTCTTTAATTCATGTATGAGAAAATTATTTTTATTATTATTATGAATATCTGCTGTGGCCACCTGCATGTGGAAGCCCTGCAAAGTTAGGCGGGCTTCCTTTAAAAGCAGAAGAGAGCTACTGACGTCTGGTAGCAGCTAACAAACATCAGAAAATAGGTTACATATGAACATGGCGAAATATTTCCAAAAATTGTGGAATCGAGCGCAGCAGCGAGAGGTAGAGATCAGCTGCAGTAGGGCTTAAAAAGGTCTTCTATAAAGGAAGATGCCTCGCTCACGTAGGCCTACACAAATAGACACACAGCAGGATCATGACAGCGGCGGCTCTTGGAGTACACAAACAAACAAAATGTTCTGGCCACCGGTCTAGAACAGACCGTGGCCGTTCGGGAAAACTCCCAAACCTCCCTATGGCCAGCTCACCCCTGCGGGAAGGTGTCCTGTGTTATTAGGCTTGTCTGGGGTTGAGCTTCAATGGTCCAATCAGGTTGGAACTGCTTAAAGAACTTGTGTTTGTCTGAGGGAATGTCTTAGCTGTTTTTGCATTATGATGCTGCGTGTTCTCCTGCCTGGGGATTCCATTGCTATCATTGAATAAGGCAAAGCAATTTTATTTGTATAGCACACTTTCAACAACAAGGTGATTCAAGGTGCTTCATGTGATTAAGTGGTAAAATGAAAATAGCAGTAAAACAAAGACAAAGCATATAAAGTAAAAACAGCAATAAAGCAAGAAGCGCACATAAAACATATGATACATTAAAGAATTACTCAAAGGCAGCTCTAAACAGATACGTTATTAGTTATTATTTAAAAGAACTCCGTGTTTCAGCAGCTTTGCAGCTTTCTGGAAGTTTGTTCCAGATTAGAGGAGCATAGAAACTGAAAGCTGCTTCTTCATGTTTGGTTCTGATTCTAGGGATGTTGAGGCGACTGGAATTAGAGGACCTGAGTGGTCTGGTGGGTTGGTATAGTAACAGCAGATCTTCAACATACTTTGGTGCTAAGCCATTCAATGATTTATAAAACTAGTAAAAGTATTTTGGAGTGTATTCTCTGAGTTTAAGGAAGTCAGTGTAAGGACTTTAGAACCGGGGTGATGTGCTCTACTTTCCAGGTTCTAGTGAGGAACACGAGCAGCAGCGTTCTGGATCAGCTGCAGCTGTTTGATTTACTTTTTAGGCAGACCTGTGAAGACGCTGTTACAGTAATAAAGGCTTTTGGTTGCATAAGCATGTGGTTTCTCTTTTGCTACGGCACACTTAATCAAAATTTTACCAGGGCGTTTATCCACATTTTAACCTGTATACATAACTTTGAGCCTGTGTGAGTTGGAAATACGCAATGAATTTAAACATGTGCACTAGTAGTGGGGGATATAAAAGGTACAAGGTAGAAATGATGTAAATTTAGCCAAACAGAGATTTTCATGATACCGGCCTACCGCGATTGTGCATTTTGATGATGTCATCTAGCTGTGCCTAGGTATTTGTACTAGGTACGCAAGGAGGATAAATACTGATGTTCAGTGTTCGTTTTTACACTTTGATTGCAAGTTTAAAATGTGTTGTTTTCCATTTAACGGAAAAGAAACCTGCTGAACTTGAAGCATTTTTAATCAAAATATGTGCAGCTTTATTTTTGTGTCACATTAAATTTACATTTTTTTAAGTAACCAGGAAAGCAGACAATTTTGAACTTTGTGTTTTCATAACATTTAGCTTTTAATTTATTTAAAATATAAAATCTATATTTAAGTTGTGAGAATTTTTGTGTTGCATTTTTTGGAAAAAGATTGGAATATTTTAAAAATGCATTTTGCACAATAAATGTTCTTTAAATGGCATTCTAAACTTTTTTGAAGTTGTTCTGCTGCAATGTATGTGGAAAGTGAGAATGTTCATAAACAATCATATTGATATATGTAAAGAAAAGAGAATATATCGCAATAGATATCGTTAACGCACAATCACATGCTTTAGATTATATCAAAATATAGATTGGAGGTCATATCGCCCAGCCCTAGTGTGCACACAATCTTAGTTTTTAACAGAACTCATTTAAATTCGTTGTCGTTTTGTCGTTCCATCCTGAAAAAAAAGCAACAGTCTAAATGCATCTTTAAGCTCTCCAAATGAAGACATGTATGGCCATGATGAGTGTATGGATGTCAACTCACCAGGGCACCTTTAGGTCCAACAGCACCAGCTGGTCCGGTATCACCCCTCTCCCCCTGAGAAGACAAGAACCATGGCAGTACATTCCACTACACAAACATTGGTGGTATTACATTCACATTTCTTTTGTGTTGTTGTTGGTTGTTTAGTTTTCTATTAAATTCTTGCAGTTCCTACCTCTTAGAGCTGGTTTAAACATGTTCACAGACCTGTTAAAATGGCATACTTCTATGGTGTAAAAAACTAAATCTATAATAAATCATTTAAAACTTTCTTACACCTTTAATGTGACATTCACCTTACTCAATTTAGGTTAAAAAAAACTAATCTGGTAGATGGAAAATATATTTTTTAAATATGGTTCATAAACAAATGATTTGTTGATGCAAATGATTTAACTCAATGTTAGCATTTTAAATGCATAAGCCCCCTGGATCTTAAGTTTTCAGTTTTTCCTAGTGATTTTCTTCTATTGTTAATTTGGAGGCCACTGTGCCACTGTGTTTTAGCTAGTTAGTTAGTTATACGGAAAATGCATCTTTAAAAACATAGCAAAGTAAATATGCCAGAATTTACCCAAACAGTTACTTTACATCTCTATTCCCCAGCAGGTTTGATTTAAACTACTTGAAAAAGAAAAACAACAAACCATCAAACACATATGGTAAGGCAGGTATATTTTTGACTAGCGATATTCATAAAGATAAGCCTCATATAATAAATAAATAAATAAATAAGTATTCGAATCCAAATTTACAAAGAATGAATAGAAAGTAAGAGTGCATTCACATCAGTCCTGTCTAGGCTGCTTTAATTGACCTCCAGTTTGTTTGCCCAGAAAGTCTGGTTCGTTTGGCGAGGTGTGAATGTGCAATCAAACACTGATGCGGTCCAAAACAGCGAACTCTGGTTCACCTACAAACCCAGGTCTCGCCGTGGTTGAAGTCAACCCTGGTGCGGTTCGGCTGCATATGTGAATGCCAAGAGGGCCGGGCGGTTCTCCAAAAGCAGGAAGCTGACTCTAGTGCAGGGAATTCTGGGTAAATACCAACCAAAATGACCGCTCAAAAAAAAGACTCAAATGATTATCACTGTTCTTCAAGCTACTTTTTCCTCTTACAGTACTGCAAGTATACAAAGAGAAATCCTAAACGGAAGATCTGTTGATTCCCACATCATAAATGATGAAAGCAGCACTGTACTACTGTGAGCCACAGTGTGGTCTTGTTTTCTGCTGCCTCGTCACTTTAAGAGGTGTGGAAATGAATAACATTTATGGAACAGTTTCACTTCTCACCACAAAACGCAGTTTTGGTGAAACTTTGGTGATATTTTGTAGGATTTATTTAACCGACGCAGTTTTTATCTTTATTGGATCGGTGGGGGTATTCATTTTCCTTCTTATGCTTAAATAATTGGCAGGGTAATGCAAATCTTTCAGCTGAGACATCTAGTGAGAGGCATTAGTGGCAAACTGTTATCTATGATGTAAAAATAAAAATGTGCCAAGAAGAAGCTGCTTTCGTCTTTCCTTCATAAACAGTCTATGTCTGGAACTCCCTGTCGATTACAGCACAGGCAGAAGGTTACAGAGAGAGTGTGGATTTCTGCAATGTTTTGGATTCACCCCGAACTGTAAAAGAAGGTGGTGTCGTGTCGGTTTTATTTTTTTTTCCCATTCATGGTCTTCCTCAAGAAGTGGACACTGGTAAGCACCTTGGTGGAGGCAAAGTATGTTTCTTTACAGCTTATGGGGAAGAATGGATAAGAGGTACTCAGTTATGTGCTCACAATGTCTAGCAGAAGTACAATTTCCTTTAAACCTTTTAGAGGAAATTGACATTTTGTCAATTTTATCGGGATTTCTGTGCCAGACTGAAAGAAAGCGGTGCATAGTTATGAAGTGGAAGATAAATTATGCAAGTTTATATATTTTTTTAGTCCAATATGCATTTATTTACATCTCACCTCAGCCAATGCTTAGTAGAACAACCGTTCGCTGCAGTTACACCTGTGACTTATTTGGGGTGTCTAAACTAGCTTTGCATTTCTAGAGACTGACATTTTTACCCATCCTTCTTTGCAAGCTTGCTTAGGATCAGTCAGATTGGATGGAAAGCACCTGTGGACCGAAATCTAAGTTTTATCACAGATTTTGACTTACACACACACATGTGCTTTGATCCAAGTCCATTCTAGCTCTTGCTGTATGCTTAGGCTCACTGACCAGCTGGTAGGTTAACCTCTGGGACAGTCTCGAGTCTTTTTACGACCTTTAACAGATTTTCCTCCAGGATTACCTGATATTTAGCTCCATCCATGCAGTGACCAGCTTCCCTTATGATACAGTATATTATATAAAATATTATATTATGCTGCCACAACCAACATTTCATTGGGATGACATTGTGTGTTGAGGGACATTGTCAATCTAGCCTTTTTGCTTGAAATTGCATCTTGCATGTAGGCCTGAAAGTTGGAATTTGGCCAGAGCAACATCTTCCACATGTTTGCTGTGTCCCCTACATGGCTTGTGGTAAACTGCTAACAACTCCTAAACACTTTTTTTAACAATAGCTTTTTTCTTGCTACTCCTTCACAAAGCCCAAATTTGTGGAGCCACCTATAGCTTTCTTGCCAAAAGAGTCTCCCACATGAGCTGTGAATCTCTGCAGCTCCTTGCGGCATTACGATGATTATAATTAATGCTCACCTGTCCAGGACTGCCAGATTAGGTAGACAGCCATACCATGGAACATTCAAGAGGTGTGAAGACTTTTGCAACACTCCGTTTTGTTCATTTCTACATTCATCTCTGGCAGTGGTTTTTACTGATGCATGGGCACAGCTTATGTGGTGAGTCCTGTGATCTCACAGCGAGCGAGTGAGCGGGGCGACTCGTAAAAACCCAAAAACTGAAGGCAACAAACAAAGCATATTCAAACCCACAATGCAACATTGAAATAATCCCCCAGCAATCTGTTAGACCCCAGAAGCTGCTCAGAGCGAGTTATAGTGCTCGACCATACTTGCAGACTGTGTTCCAATTGCAAGTGGTATTTGAACTGGTTTCGGGGGTGGACCACAGCAATACACTGGCATCGGCAAAGGAACGTGTAAAACAAGCTGTAAAATATATTCTGGAGTAACAGGCTTGGCATTCAGTTGTAACTCACACATCTTCTGGGTTCCTTCAGTGTTTCTGCACCCAGAATGTGATTCTGTGCAGTTTTACCACAGATTTCCAATCTACCATATCTTAAGGATAAAAGGCACAAAATACTGAGTTGTTCTCATTCTATTAAAATGTCCTTATGAGTCAGTAGATGTAAAATTAAGAAATGTCTGGAAACCATTTTGGACATCCCAGCAAATTCATCTCAAGCTCAGATTGTGTATTGCTCACAGAAATTTCAGTGTAGACTCTACAGCCTTCCCTTTACCACAGTCGGTAAAACCTTTGCAGGTCCTTTGAGATCTGTAAAACCTTTGAGACCTTCTAATCTGAACGCAACCTGACAGAGCTGGAACAGTTCAGCACGGAGAATGGAGGAAAACTGCAGCATCCAGATGTTCAGCCTACTGAGACCTGTCCACATAGACTCCATGCTGGGATTGCAGCCAAAGGTGCATCTACTAAATACTGACTTGAAGGGGGTGAATATATTTAATTATTTAATTGTCATTTTGTAGAAAAGAGTTTTCAATTTGTCATTAATTTTTTGGGGGACATTTTTCGGTCAAAAAAGTCCAATTTTGTTGATCATGATTGATTCATATATTCTGTATGTGATAAAACATCAAAAGCATTCCTGCACAGCCACTGGCTCCTCCTTGGTGATTCCGAAGCATTATCTCACCGTAAAGTTCTGGTTAAGGCCTGTGGTCACCTACCAACTGTATGTGCCCAGAAAAACCACTTAATGGAAGCCAGGAAGAAGCCTAATCAGATTTCACAACCAGTTCAACTGGATCCTTTACACATTAAAGAACAGCAGCTCACCCCCATCACACAACATCCTTCCAAGAAAACATCTTCTCCCTGAAAACACAGGCTGCTTCGTTCCCTTAGTCATTCCTAATTGTCCCCGGCTGCTTATCAGCAACCTGATCTTGGAAGAGAAAAACTCAGCAAAACTTCACAGCTGATCACAGATGCAAAGCAAAGTTATTATTATTATTATTATTTATTATTATTATTATTATTCCAGAACATTTTCACATTTTATTACATTGCAACCACAAACTTCCAGGTATTTTGTGGAGGTATTTTTATTTAACCCGTTAGTGTTTTTACGTCCCATTGGTGGTATGTTACATACTTCTGGATAGAATCTGCCTTTTTTGTGACACTCTTTCTATCTACATATACATATTATACATCATTGGAAAGCTACGATTCTTAGGATTCCAATGATGTATGCCAATCAAGGACACAATCATGACTATAGACAGAATAAACGCTTTTGTCAAACCGCTCTGAAAGAAAATCATGTGCAACTGAGAGCCATCTAGAACAAAAATTGTCTTTTTATACTCAAATGAAATAGCTAGTCCACAACAAGTCTTACATCCGCAAACCAACATATGCTGCTTAGAACTATGGTCATATTAGAACATGCTCATGTTAGCCTAAAAATAACACAGCAGTGCCATTCTTCTTCTTCTTCGCGATGTTTATTGGTAGATGGCAAACCAGAAATTGGTACATTACCCCTACCGACTGGTATGGACCGTGGACCAGAATGTCACTCAAAGTTACACTTGCCTCTCTAAGACAGATGATGTATTAGCATCGTCCCTGCTTGTGCTAGCTTTGCTCTTGTTTTTATTACGCCAAGCTCTAATGTCCATTTTGGCATACAACCGTATCAAGGTGTCTTCTTTACTGCCACCAAAAATCTGAATTAATACCCTACAGCACCTTCTATTGGTTGTCTTGGGTCAACACATTGCATGGTTGGAACTTAATTTACACAGGGGTTGTTATCTGTCTTGGGTGGGCCTGATCCTGAATTAGCGGGCCTGTTCAGTTACGGGTTTGTTGTGTAGTTATAACGTGTCGGCTTGAATCACTTTCCTATTTTTATTAATACTTATTTGTCAGGGGGCACGGTGGCGCAGCTGGTAGCTTGGGTCACCTCACAGCTAGAAGGTCCTGGGTTAAATTACCGCCGGGGACGCTGTGGGTGCTGAGGGTGTGTTTGTTCCCCCACATCATCAGCACCCACACCCTGGGTGGGGTTGGCAAAAGGGCCTTTCTGTGTGGAGTTTGCATGTTCTCCCTGTGTTCCCTTGAGCATCCACTAGTCCAGGGGCTGTATACTGCCTCCTCCTGGCCAGCCTGAAGGGATGGGGAGGATCTGGCTGGAATAATGTGATCCTTCCTTAATTTGTCTAAGTGCCCCCGTGTCGATATTCTCTGTGTGTTCACCTATAGGACATTAATTTTGTTTGTCATTCTCAATTGGGCTGAAAATAAATCCACACCACACCTTTCAGATTTTCATTGGTAAACCCATTTAAAAATCATGTTATGCAGCAGTTTCTATTGAGCTATCCCATAAAATCCTAATAAAATGCTCGTGGTTGTAACGAGACAAATGTGGAAAAGTTCAAAGGGTATAAATACTTGTGCAATTCCCTGTTTTATTGTTAACACTAAAATACAAGTAATAGACGTTCTAATTAGAGAAAACCCAGTTGCTGTGCTGTTGGAATGGCTTGTTTTTTCATTGATTGTTGTGCATTTCTTCAGTCCTTCCCCCAACTTGCCCTGTTTGTCAGTCTCGCTGTGTCAGAGCTTCATTTAGGGGAAGAAACCCTTTAAAGACCTAGACTGCAACGTCTTCCAGCTTGTAGTGAATTAATTGCTGCTTTGCTTGATCCTTGCTTTGAAACAATGTTCCCACAATACATCCAATTGTGGTTCACTGTAATGTTTTTAGAAGCCTATATTTTTTATTGACGTTTGTTTTTTGGAGCTTCAGCTCCCAGATGTGACGATGTTGCAGTTTTTAAGAGGACGTAGCAGTGAACTGGGGATTAGTCTGCCTTTACACAAGGACAGCGTCACACCAACTTCTCTGGACTTGTCTATTTTCTCTTGTTCCGAGACATCACGAGATTTATATCCTCTTGTCATTTATTGGGCCGTGGTGGGCGTCTTGGGTGTGTAATTATGAGGTCTGCTGCTCGTATGGGTTTATGTGCGTATTGCGGTGAGACACTTCAAAAGAAAACAGACGCAGTGAGGAGCCAATTCAGTTGTTTCCTGAACACTGCTTTTAACATTACAGAAGAAGAAGAAGGACTTAAACAGAGACATGGAGCCCGGAAAACCTAAAGGTGTCATCTTTGCAGACCAACAGAGAACAGATGCAGATCTACAGTTGGACTATAGAATAGTTCAGGCAAGGTTAAAAAAAACTGAGAGTTTTGTCTGACTTGAATCAATCCAATCCCATCTGGGACCACATTTCTTTTGAATCCATTAGAGGAATAGTTCAGAGTTTTTTCTTGTTGTTTTTTTGGTTAATCAACAATTAATGCTTCAATGTTGCTAATTCATATTCAAATTCTGATCTATATGTTGCAGCTGAAGTTGAGACCAAGAGGATCAGACAGGAAGATCTGACCACTTTTAAGTTCAGATCATTTTACGTGTTCTTGCAATCAATTTTTTAAACCTTATATAAAATAATTATTAATGTCTAGACATTGTTAATTATTTCTCTGGGGTCACATTTCTTTTCTTTTTTTCAGTGATCTTTTTGAGTGTTGCTGTGATGTTATTGTTAGGTTTTTTGGTCTCCTTCCTTTGGATGTTTTAAACTGCTTTATAAATCAATAAATGAATGAACTACTGAAAAATCAAATATTAGTTCAAATGATTAATTTAAGATGCGGAATTTAAAGTTTGGGACTTGGACTCAACGTGGTACTTGCATGTTTTGACTTTAGCCTGCTTTCTACCAGACACTTAAGCAATATTTCCTTTTACATATGTTTTTTGTTACCAGTTGTGAGGTACTTTAAGGCTATTTTAACACATTTAGACAGAGCAGCATATTGATTTTATGGGTCCATCTTAAACAAAAAGGGATATAGTTGTAATTATTAATAAAGCTTGGTGTCAGGAGCGACATAGGTGCCCATCTCAAGCATTCATCGGGCCAGAGGCGGGGGACACCCTGGACAGGCCCCTGGTCCATCGCAGATAATGAAACATGCATATTCAAAACAAAAACAGTGGGGATTGGTAACCAGTGAGGCCATTTTATGTTTCTGTGGAACGATGGGTGTCAAACAGGTGGCTCTTGTGAAAGGACAAAGGTGGCAAATGTTGTACATGCTGGTTATAGTGCATTCCTCTAAAATGATCTAAAATGATTTCAAATGGAAACCAAAACATGAGAAAGCAGAAAAAGTCAGCCAGTGATCAGCTCCAGGGTGATCAGATGAAGGTCGACCGTTATCCTGTGGGTAGTGTAACAATTAGAAGATGCGTATATGAAGGCAAGTTATCACTGTGAAGCCCAGGTATAGTCATATTGTTGGTGAAAAGTAGTTTGCCCAAAAAAATGTGTGTAAAGAAAAATGGAAGATTTTAGGGATTGATGATACCAAGATTGATAATTTCTGGTCTTTGTGCTGCAGACAGTTTGTCAAATGAGCCCAAAAGACTGAATTCAAACCATAATTCACTGTTAGGCATGGTGGGCACATGGTGGGGATGTTTGTCGTAGCATGGGATCTGGCCTATATATCTCAAACCAGGTATCATGAATCAGTTTGAATACATCAAAATACTTAAAGAGGTAACGTTGCCTTAAGGCTGGTTCACATGGCAAGATTTTGAAAAGGTTGTACGATTTCCAAATCTTGAGAGACCACACACATGGCAATAAAAAATCTTTGATATAGCGGTGTTGGTCTTACATTGTGGTGTGCGGCCACACGGAAATGACAAGACACCACACGCAAACAGATTTTACGCACAAACATTCCCAGCTTAGATGGGAAATCTCACAAAAGCTGACAATGTAAAACTTGACTACGGAGTAAATAAATATGGCAGCATTGGAGGAGGAGGCATTGGCAGTGGTTTGTGGACTAGAGAAAATGACAAGAAAAGGTGTTGGATAAATAAGTGGAGAGCTACACAAAGATATGGAGGTGAGTTCTGTTTTTTTTCCACTCGGAAACATTGATCTCTGTTTCTATCCATTTGTAGACTGTGGTCAAGTGAGCCAACACTTGGAAATAAAAATAGATGCTTCCAAGGGGTATCGCTGCCCGTCACTTTGCTTTCTGATTGGCTACACCTCACATTCAACAGGCTGCATGCTCATTTGTTCTTGCAATTCACATCACACATGCTGTGATAACGGGCCAAGACAATCCAAAATGTTGAATATCCCCAATTTGTGATCAGAGCGGTCTTGACGTCCTTCCGATCAGACCAGGGGTCTCTTTTATAAACGTTGCGTACGCACTAAACGGGGCCTGAAACTGGCGTACGCCACCTTCAAAGTAAAAGTTGTCATTTATAAAAAACAGACTTGACGGGAAAATGTGCGCACCTGTACGCCAACTCTGATCCGTGCGTACGGACATTTTGGAGACGGGGGGAATCGACGACGCAGTTGGTGAGGTGGTGAACTGCAGCCAGACTGCATATTACTCCTCTCACACATATCATTTCACCTCACACCAAACATTAATTATGGATTCATGTTATTATAAACATCCAAGCTAGCAATGATATATATATTGTAGCTTTGCAGTGAGCTATAGCTCTTCTAAAAACATTTTTCAATATTAAAATAAATACATATAATTTATCTCAAAACCTTAAACTCAGATAAAAGGGCCGGGACTGTATGCCAATTAATAAATTGAATCATCTGTACCATATGTCATTGATTGGGATGTTCATTGTGCCAAGGAAGGAAGCAATCAGTCTTATTGCTGCCAATAGGACCCCAACTACTTTCAAGTGTAATATTTGAGATGGATGCACTGGCGTTGCCAGAAGATTTTGCAAATGGAAGGATTAGGAGAGAACGCGTGTTCAGGGATCATGCGGACCTCCTTGCCCATGATGATGACTGGCTAATAAGCAGATTCAGATTCCCTAGAGATGTGCTCTTGGATCTCTGTGCTGAATTGGGCCCGGTTTTGGAGAGACCGTCCAGGCGCAACCGTGCCATTCCGGTACAGCTGCAGGTGCTCACCACTCTGGGGTTTCTTGCAACTGGTTGTTACCAGCGGGAATTAGCCGACAGGTACATGTCTGAGTGACATGATTCTTAATATTCTGCCCAAAGTCCCTTTTTGGAAATAATGCCTTCAAATATGTTATATTTATTTACTAGGTCTGGGATATCACAGCCGTCCCTGAGCGCAATAATGCCTGCAGCCTTGGATGGGATCATTAAAATGAGCAGGCGATACATCACGTTTCCATATACTGTGGGGGAGCAGGCAGAAATTAAGATGCAATTTGCAGCAATGTCCGGTTTCCCAAATATAATCGGCGGAATTGACTGCACCCATATTGCTATAAGGGCCCCGTCCGAGGATGAATTTGTTTTTGTCAATCGGAACATGTACACAGTATTAATGTGCAAATCATATGTGATTCACACATGATGATCACTAATATGGTGGCACGATGGCCTGGGTCAACACACGACTCCGTTATCTTGACACACAGCAGTGTAGGGAACAGACTGCAGGCAGGCGCTGTGCGTGATGGCTGGCTGCTCGGTAAGTCCTCACCGTCATTAGAAATGCTGGTTGTTGATGCCTGAATTAAACGTGTTATCACTTGCAGGTGATAGTGGCTACCCTCTCAGGAGCTGGCTTCTGACCCCATTCCCAGACCCACAGACAGCAGAGGAAATGCGCTACAACTCCTGTCACACGCGTGCGCGCTCAGTCGTGGAGCGTGCCATAGGCCTGTTAAAATGAGGGCAACCTCATCTTCCTCAGCCTCCTCATCCTCGCCACCTACCGACTGTGGAAGAGCTGAAAAGACACGCCATATTAGTCTGTCTCCTTAAAATATGCTCAAATTTGTTAACGTAGCCACGTAATAAAATATATACAAAAGGTGCTTTACCGGGTTCGTCTGTCGTTTCTGCCAGGTCGGTGTCGCCCTCCTTCTCTGACACAATGCCGTACACGCTTGATGTTCCCATGATACTTGCCATCTTCCTGTCCAGTGGTGTCAGCTCGGGTGTACACGTACCCCCTCCAGTAGCAGACCCACTCTGGCGGTGGGAGGCAAGTTTTTTTTTGCCTCGAGTTTGAGGTCCGACCACTTTTTTTTTATTTCGGGGACCGTCCTGTCAGTTGCACTGACAGTCTGCACTGCAGACGCCACATGCTGCCACTCGCAGTTCTTCCTTTTATTTGCGACACCACTGCTGTGTCCACCAAATAAAATGTCTCTTCTAGCCTCCACTTCACCCACTAGCACTTCAATCTCCATCTCCGTAAAGTTTCTCTTCTTGGTTTTTTTTGTTGTTGCCATATTTCCCCTCTTCTTCATATGCATCAATATTCATGTCCTGCTTTGCATTGACCTTTTATAGCCGGATATGGGCGTGTTCAGGGTGGGATATGAGCCAAATTCACGTGCGCAAACTTCCAACAAGACTTTGATTTATAAAGGGAAAATTGCTTACACCTGTGCGTAGCCATGGTTTTATAAATCAGAAATCTTTTTGGCGTACGCAAACTTTTTGTTTTGGTCATACGTACACTTTTACTAGGGATTCTACGCAATGTTTTATAAATGAGACCCCAGATCACTCTGAACACACCACACAAGGCAGGAATATCTCTTAGGATTATATTAAGAGCCATCCTGATAATCAAAGCATCTTTGCGATTGTCAGAAGGGGAGAAATCAGCTTACAAATCTTGCCAATGAACCAGGTCTTATGTGGAATAGTAAGTGAGCAGCACCTTGAATCCAAACCCACAAGACTAACCTCCTAAAGGTGGCCGATCCAATCCAATCCTTTTCTCTTAATTTAACAGAAAACCTGAGGGGTGACCCGAAAAATGCTGTTTCATGTCACACCACAGAGAGTTCTGTAACGCTGCATTCACGTAAAGCTCGGGGATGTTATCATTGTGTGAAAACGAAACCCGAACACAACATGTAGACGTCCTTTTGCTTTTTGCATCTGCTGCTTGTGGCAAACAAGGGATGATTTGGAGTTCTCACAGCTGGGAGAGTTACAGCTTTAAGCTGACTTTTATATTTAGAAAGCCTTTGAAGTTCCTCGTAAAGTACAAGCGTGGGGGTTATAAATAACCTAACTTTGACCCTTACTGCCTTCCTTTTGATTTGAACTTTGATTTGAACTGCACAAGGAGGTAATTTTGTTGATAATAGGTCGTCATTCAGGGGTTCAAACCAAGACCTGAAGTTTCCCGTTTTAAACACCGAAACCACTTACTGTTCTTACAGACAACAATTATACATTTCCTGATTACAGGGAAGAAACGCGGGACTATATCTTTGTCACATCGAACCTCACACCTCCCCAGCTGAGTTTTCTTTTTCCTAACTCGCATTGTAAAGTCAGTCTGATAATAAGAGACCCAATCCTGCATCAAAGATATGTTTTAATCTTAACTTCTACGTCACCAGTGGGTTAGCTTGAGAGCTGCTTGATTTTATGGATGCTAAAACAAAGCAGCATTGTGATCAGAGGCCACAGTGACAGCCCCAAGCCTTGCACAGTTTATCTAACTGTAGGCCTCATTAACATGCAATGGAGCTGTCACGGATGACTGAGAAGAAATCTTTTACGGTAGATCGGCGACGTTTCCTCGGGCGACCACACTACGTGCTAATTTGGTTCACATGTGGATCTTTATTTTATTGCCCTACTATCACTGGCCGCTCACTTCCCTGCAGGCTCTATGGGAAGTGGGACCTCTGCACAGAAGCATGAGTTGCACTATTTACATCTCCCTTTTTTATTTCAAAAATGTGCCCCCCTGTCTCCATGCTAACTGGTGAGCGTAGAAAAACCTCCTTGGGTCGCTGGAACGTCCCAGATTCCCAGAAACAATGACCTACTGGGAATACGAGCTGTTTGTTGTGCAACATGGACGGCAGGAGAGACATGTTAATAGGAATCATTCTATCTGACTGTGAGGCCTTGTGTTGGTTTATTTGCTCTGAGGCTGATGTGTTTCAGCTAATCAGTTTCCCAACAAGCACAAATGGTGGCACATAGGTTGAACAGTTGGAAGTAAATCTGTTCACCAGCCCTTATCATCTTCGCACTGAAGTCACTATGACTAACCATGCGGTGTTATGACAAAAACTGAAATGCATTTAATTGGATTTGATTTTACAGAAAGAAAAAGGATTCGTGGTTTTGAGTCAACTATTTCTAGAATGAGCTTTTGCTGTAATCACAGCTGCAAGTCTTTTGGGTTGGTCTTTATTAGCTTTTCAAATCTAGAGAAAAAAAATGTTGGCCTTTTTTTCTGCTGAATATCTCAAACTGAGTCAGATTGGATGAAGACCGTCTGTAAATATCAGCTGTTAAGTCTTGGTCCAGATTCCCCTTTGGAATTAGTTCTGGACTTTGACTGAGGCCATTTTGACACGTAGGTATACTTTGGTCTAAAACATTGCATTGTAGCTCTGGCTGTGTGTTTACGGTTCTTGTCCTGCTGGAAGGTGAACATGTAACATTGATTTTAGATGCAGTCTTACCAGTGTGTCTTGTAAAATAAACATGTTTCCCGCCACAGCTACTACTGTTGATTCAATTCAATTCAAAAATAACTTTATTGATCCTAGAGGGAAATTAAGTGTTGTTGTAGCTCATACAATTAATTCTTAATGTGTGAGGGGATGTGAGGTGCAGCCACACTAAAATTGGAAGTCGGCGCAAGAAAAAAATCTCAGACTTTCTGAGTAAGAAGTCCAACTTTGGTGATATATTTTTTTCCTTAACAGCAGTCGTAATTTACGATTTCCGACGACAAATGGAAGGGACTATTATTTTGTGTGTTTATTTTCACTTTAGCTCTGGGTTTAATCATTTAAAGCATGTTATACTGGAATTTACTCAACAGGAGGTATGACAATTACTGTTGTTTCATTTTATAGTAAAAGTGATTAACTGTCAGCTTTACATGTCTGATGATCTACTGTACATTGTTTAAACATTGGTTTAACAGTAAATTAAACTAAATCAGCAACTTGATAATTGTTGACAGTAAATCCCTGTTATTTTCATGATGAGAAATTTACAATTTACAGTCCCCCCTCCCGGGATTTGTGAGGTTTAGGGACCACAACCGTCCGTAAGTAGCTTAAATCCACAAATACTTGAGACCCCCACTAAAAAATGTTTCTGCCTATTTTAACAGTTCAAACACTGAACATACGGTAATATACATTGTACATAGGCACAGTGTAAACTTTCTCACCTCTACCACAGAAGCTAACATCTACAGTCTTCCTTATCTGCATGCTTGGAGGAACAGCCCATTAGCAATTAGAATGAAAATGAATGGCACTCCTGGATTGGCTTTTTTGAAAATGGTAGCCAATAGAGAATCAGGTAGCATTGTTACCATGTGTTTCATCTTCCCAATCTGCAATTTCATTGAAATATTTAAGGTATGCTCTACAAAGAAATTGAAAAAAACAGCAAATTTTCCGCAAATAATTTGGAGTTAAGTTCCAAAGAAGATTTTGTAAATACTAAACCGCAAATTGAAAGGTCCACTGTATATTTCTAAAAAGTAATATTTCATTGATGTTATCTAATATTGTAATTTGTGAACAAACTGCACTGTTTTTTTTAGCAGCTTTAAGCCATATTCATCCGACTTAACAGAACTAAATATTTGAAATATCACTCTGTGTGTAATGTAACTTATGTCATAAATTGTTATAATATGTTTAAGTTTTACTTTTTGAGTTAAGTTGCTGAAATATTTCCGAGTGGCAGTGTTCAAAGATCTTCAAAAGCTAAGAAAACAAGTTGAACAAGTCCTAAAAAAGAAAGTTATGTTGGAGAGTTTTGGGTGACATCTGTTGAAACAGACATCCAGACATCCAGATGTACCACCAGTCTCCACCCCATGCCCCCCAGGAATAGTCGTCCAACCACTATCTGGATGACTGTTATCTCCCACTGACTCTATGAAATCCATAAGCTTATATCAAAACATTGAATACCAAGCGCGGTGTTGCTGTCTTTTTAAATTAACACTTAGTTAGCAGCTGTTGTCATTCTATATTAACTCCTGATTGCCGGTTGACTTTAAACAAACACACACAAACACAGACTAGAACACCACCCTGCAGTTGGTGCAGAACACTTCCAGATTGTTGGGGAAAGCAGCTTATTATGATAACAGGAAGAATCCCAAATTACTAAGTGAAAGTGGAGTTCAGAGAGGACTCTAAATAGCATCACACACTTGTTTGCTGGTGGGCGTGCTCACATGCTTGCAGATGTGTGCTTGTGCTCTCTCATTTAGTTCGGGCGAAGTTACCACAGGAGGACTTTTCATGTAACCCATAGTTCAGATTCACTCTGATTATGTGGTATTAATGAGTGATAATGCATTTCGTTTTTTTTAAATAAAAGATTCCTTTTCACTTATAGATAAAACATGTACAAATACATGCTTCCTCTAAATAATTAATTATTCATAATAGTGTGAAAATTGAAAAAAAATTATTTTAAGTATTTATCATCTGATTACCTGATACATTTATTTATTAGGGGTGTAATGGCACGAGTGTTCCTAGTCGTATTTTTTCGGTACAGCTGTTTTCTACCTGAACATATGCAGAAAGTTTATGTGTGGAACTCAGAGCGCAAAACCAGCTGATGTCCACATGGCTACCAGTAGCATCCAGTCAGCCCAAATTCCTTAGTTTGCTTACAATGCAAGTTGGTAGAATCCCCGTTGATGAGAAGGGATTTTCCCAACAGCTGCCAAGTAAAGCTGGGAGACTACGCTGTCAAAATATCAAAACAACTCTGCATGTTTTATTTTCAAATATGGATAAAGTATTATTTAAACATTTCTAAACATTAACACTGACTGTTTTCAAGTGGCTGTATTGTTTTCTACCCTGGCTATGTCTGCTTGTACTATTTTATTTATTTTTTAAAAACAATCCAACCAAATCTCCAGGCAGTTCTATACTTTAAACCTTTTTAGCTTTTAGAACATGACAAAAATCTAATTAATTTCAGGAAATGAAAGGAAGGAATTCAAGAAAAAAAGTTTCTTTGCTTAATACTGATCAAAGTAAAAAATATATATATCTGTCTGTCTATCTATTTATGCTTAGCTCTTAAAAATGTTTCCTTTTCCTTACACTCCAAAGTAGAATCGTGTAAAAGTTAGTAGGACAAATTATTATTGTAACAGCTCCAATTTTTGGCAGCATTGCATGCTTGTCAAAATAATGTTTAAAGAGATATACAAATGATAACTGATCAGCTGCTGATAAAATAATATGTGTTACACTTCATGTTTCGTTTCTTTGTTTATCCAATCTACACAACCTTTTCTGTACTGACCTTCTGTCCTGTTAGCCCTGCCAGTCCTTCGATGCCTGGTGGTCCGTGTTCCCCCTGGTTGGAGAATAAAAACACTTTTAGATGTGAGACGCTACATCCAGCCCTATCAAAGTAAAAATCACAGGAGGTTCAGTGCTGTGAAAAAGTATTTGCCCTCTTGCAGATTTTGTCCGTTTTGGCTTTTACTTTTGTCACAATTAAATGTTCCAGGTGATGAATTAAATTCTTACAAATCAAACTAAGATAAACTGAGTGAATATGAAAAGCAGCTTCATTTGTAAGGGAAATAAGCTATCCAAACCATCCTGGCCTTATTTGAAATTTCCCCCCTAAACCTAAAACCTGGTTGCCCTTGGTGGCAAGAACTGACACAAAGTGTTTGGGATAACTGGCAATCATTGTATTACTTCCCTCTGGAAATGCTGGCCAACTCTTCTTTGTAGAACTGTTTTGAATCAGCCACAATGGAGGGTGTTTCAAGCATGAACTGCCTATTTTAGTCATGCCGCAATGTCTCAATCGGAGTTAAATACAGACTTTGACTAGGCCATCCTAAAACCTACATTTTTTTCATTGAGCTGTCAAGAGGTGGACTAGCAGGTGTGCTTTGGCTCATTGTCCTGCTGCATAACCCAAGTGAGCTTTGGCCGAAGGTCACAAACTCATAAGCATTCTCCTTCAGGGTGCTCCGATATAGAGAAGAATATATGGCTCCATCAACTTCTCTTCCAAGTCCTGAAGAAGCAAAGCATTACACCACCACCACCATGTTCGACTGTTGGTATGATGTTCTTTTTCTGAAGTGCTCTGTTCATTTTACACCAGATGTAACAGTACTCACACCTTCAGAAATCTCAGACATTTATTTTATTTTCCTAAAAGTTTTTTGTGAACTCTGGCATGAGTCGTTGATGTGCTCTGGGATCATTTGTCAGAGCATGATGTGTCGCTTTTTTTAAATCTTGAAGCCTACTTTATGTTGTCAGACAGGTTCTATTGAGGTGATTTCATAAAATGACATTCTACAGGTCTGTCATGAGCTTGGGTTGATAAATTTATGTCAGTTTTCCAAAACAAAAACAAGATTTTTGGCTATTCAGCATGCTTCCACTACATTTCTTAAACACTTTTCTTCATAATTAGTTTTACTCCTTTAATATTTATGCTAATTTGTATTCTACAACTCGTTCTGTTTCCGTTCAGTTTCTTTGTCAGATCAGCTTACCCATTCATCTTACACCATTCACACTGCACTTTTGCAGAAAACGTGACTTTGTCCAGCTAAGCTCCCATTTTTAAAAATGAGTTCATCTCACCTTAAGACCAGTTTCTCCTGCAGGTCCTGGCTCACCTCTCTCTCCGGGAAGTCCCTGAACAGAAGAAATAAGGAAATTTATAGGGAACCCAACAGACTTTTATTGTGAAACAGCTGCATGATATATGGTGAACATGTCTCCCAATTAGCTAAATCTTACAGCTTTGCAGTGTTTTAAAAAATAATGTTGATTTTATCTTGTTGATATATACACCATGCCGGGATCAGCTGCTTGACAAACATGAGTTGAAAGCAGAAAGGCATTCCTATAAAACATTTTCCTGGCTATTATTGTCCCACCTGTGGTCCCGTTGGTCCAGGTTTTCCAGGTAACCCTGGTTCCCCTTGGTCTCCCTGGGCACAAAGTGAAACAAAGTATTGTCTAGAACTGCATTCAGATAAAACTATATAGATAAAACAACATCCATAGATACTTGCCTTGTCCCCTTTAACACCCGGCTCTCCTCTAAGTCCTTGGGGGCCTTCGTTACCCTGCCCAGTAAGGGAAGGACAACAATTTAGACCATAAGCTTCAGTAGGAGTTTGGTGGGGCACTACATTGTATGTGTGAGTGAAGGCTCCGCCTCTCTCAAGTCTCATTCTAACAGGCTGGGTTATCCTGCATCCTATCGCTGTAGTTATGCTGCTATGGGGCTTAAACTGTTGGAGGTGAGACGACCACTTTTCTTCACTCTGCTAATTTTCTCTCCTACTACTCTCCTGTTGTATTATTTGCTATTATTTCAACTGTTAACTTTGTTCTCTCTCAGTGTTTTTCTCTCCGTAGAAGCTACACTTGGTCCGGTGTCCTGCTTAGCTGTGATGCCTTGTTGGACGGGATATCAACTGAACATTCTACCTCTTCTGTTATTAACCTTTTTCATTCTTTAACATAGAAAGTACTCCTACATCAGTTCTTCTGTTCTTTTATGTCTCTGCTCTGTCTTCTCAAACCCCAAGATGGTCGAGGCAGACGGCCAATCATACTGAGCCTGGTTCTGGTTCTGGTTCTGGTTCTGTTGGAGGTTTCTTCCTGTTAAAGGGGAGTTTTTCCTCTCCACTAAATGCTTGTGCATTATGAGTGAATTTGTTTGGAACATATATTACTATTTCCTTATTGTTAGCCTAGACAACACAGCCAATTAGTCTAGTCAAAACATTTGGGTAATCAAAAATATCTTCTTAACATGCTGAATGTTTTCATAAAATATTATCATATTCTTTTGCTTTAACTAGAGTATTTTCATCAAATTTGGTTAAAATGTCAGTGTGCAACAGGGGTAAAAGATTTGGTTCATTACAATATGAGCAGCGGTCCATCAAAAAAAGTTCTTTTGTTGCCAGTTGGCGTTTCGTTCTACTTGGGGATTTCATTAAAGAGCATTATTGAAGTGCTTAAACCCAAAAAACAGGAGCAAAGCAGGGACAATGCTAATAAATCACCAGTCTTAACCCCTGCTTTGCACCGAACGCATAAGCTGCACGTAACGTAATAGGCGCATTTTACTCGTGAATTCAGCATTGCGTCCCTTCCCACCGGGTGCATTTTAGACGCGTACAACTCTCGAAAGCGTTACACCCAGCTGGTCCTGGGAGATCACAAAATTATAAGAGAATTGGAAATGCATAACTTAGTGTAGTATGCACTAAGTTATGTAATTGAATGTTAGTAAGTAGCATAAACCTAACATCCAGGTAAGTCCCGGTGTCACAAGTAGTCATGTTTAGTTTTTTTCGTAGTTAGGCAAACGGGAATCTGCACGTATCTTATTTAGAAAATATCTGGATTATTTTCACGTATTTCCGTGCCTGATTTCCTGTCTGGCCCTAAACTGCTAAAATAGACGTGTTTTAGAAGCGTACAGCATAAAAAATAGACCTGCTGCATTAATTTAGGAGAGGGCCACAATTCTATTGAGACACGTCCGATTCGCACTGCTTCGCGCCCGGTGGAAACAGTCCCATTGACTTTAATGGCGGCTATCAGCTGCGTATTACGCTTCACAAACGTTACGCAACATTTACACATCCAGTGGAAAGCAGGGGTAAGTAAGGCAAGTGCAACCTTGAATGACATTCTAGTCCACACTTCATACCAGCCGGTGGCGGTAGTGCACCAATTTGTTGTTTGCCAACCGCCAATAAATACCACAAAGAAGAAGAAGTGTGCTCCTATGTTATTATTAGGGTAATGTGAGCATCCTAATGGTAGTTTTCGATGAAAACTTTGTGAGAAATACACACAAGGAAAGAATTTACCGAGGTTTTCAGCAGCAGATTATGTCAGATTCTGGACATAAGACTTGCTGTGGATGAGCTATTTTTTTGGAGGAAATTAACCGGACTGTTGTGGATGTAAAAATGTGTTTTTTTTTCAAGATGATTCTGTTCTCTCAATGACATTAAGGCTTCGAATAGTGAGTTGCACATTATTTGCTTTCGGAGTGCCATGGCATATACTCTATACATTTATTTATTTTAGTTATGATTGTAACCTTTACTGGCTTATATCATTGGAATCACAAGAACCTCAGCTTTCGAATGATGTATAATATGTGTATGTACATAGAAATGGTGTCGCAAACAAAGGCAGATTTGACCCGAAAATATGTAGCGTACTACCACCAGGACATTAAAACGCTAAGAGATTAAATAAAAAGACAGCTTACTGCCCCCCCCAAAAAATAAAAAAATAAAAAATAAGCCACTGCCTCACAAGCTAGATTCTTCTGGACCTGCATTGTGCCCATAAAATCAGTAGTAGTGATGCAGCGCAGGATTGTGGGGTGTTTAATTAGAGCAGACAAACAATGTATGTGGTGTGTTAATTTTTTACAGAGTCGAAAAGGTAAGGAAATACATATATTATGTTATATCTTTAAATATAAGTTATGGTCCATAACAGCAATATTAATATTGGATGTTGACATTGGCCCAAATTTTTAAATCGGTACATCAGTAGTCTGCATGAGTGTATACCATCACCCAATTATGACATCTTTAACACCATGTCCACATGGGCTTCCTTAGATATAGGTTGAGTATGCATAATAATGGAAAATGTCAGCCTGGTTTTAGCCCTGCCTGTCCATTGGAATACCTCTAAAGAGTTTTATCTCATAAAATAAATTTGCATGGAATATACTTTATACATGATCAAAGTAGAATGTCTTTACCTTGATTCCTGGAAATCCAGGAGGCCCAGGCTCACCAGGTTTACCTTCCTTACCCTGAGAACAAAGACAAGTTGATGCCCTTTTCATCAAATTTGTTCAGCAGGTATCCTACAGAATGGAGAGAGCAATATAACCTAGTGAAAACTAAATTTTGGTAAAAATGATTAGCACTTACAGGCTTACCGTCAGGTCCTGGTGGCCCTTCCCTCCCTTTCTCACCTCTGAACCCCTGTAGCATAAAAAAAAAAAATCTCATTATGGGCAGAAACACTAAGGGGGTCACTGCTTTATTGTGTCAGCCATACTATAAGTTTGCTTTTAGAAAGGCATCATTTTCTGGCCAGTCAGTTGATCAGTTTGCTTTATCAACCAACATACAACATTTTATGTGAATTGATTCCCATCAAGCTTGGGGCAAACGTGGTCCTTTCTTGGTGTTTTCATGCAAAAGCAAGCAAAGTAACATCAGAAATTCTGCTACTGTATATATTACGGTTCTTTCCGTAAAGTTACCCTATATTGGGGAAAAAACTTTATTAGTTGAATCATTGAATGTAAGTTATTCTATCCCTTTCATTTCCACAGCTGTCTAAAATTAAGCACCAAAGGCATGCAGACTGGTTCTACAAACAGTGAATTCCATTGTGGTACTGTGACCGGCTTCAATAGGCATGTTTCCACTATCTGAAGTTCAGGGTAATTTTACCAGACCTTCACATGATGCGCATGCTGACAGGGCCGTTTTCGGGGCCATTTCAGGAACCAACAAAGTACCAGTCTTGGGTTATGTACGGAAATGGCCCGGTAGAGTCACTGGGCGGCAGCTGTGGTTAAGTCATACTGATTGGTTGTAACTCAGAGGGAAATGAGCACACGTCAGCAAACAACCGGCTTTGTAAAATTGGAAGAGTTCCTGGCGAAGCAGTTTATAACAACATAGCAAACAAAAATGTAGCAACCACCCCTGCTTCATCCATTGTTGATCTCTTGCTATTTGCTACAGCTGTGGGCACCTTTTTGCACTGATCAGTGACGCTAGTCGTAAAATGCAGATGTCATAGCAAATTCCTTAAAGGGCTCATTTTGTATGGAGACACGACGGCTAAGAGGAGCAGGCCTACAGATTTACCCCGTCAGCTGAATATTCGGTAAAAATTACCCTCCGATAGTGGAAACGTGCCTAATAAGTACAATCATGAAGTTCCTACCAATTAAATATTCCAAATTCACCTGTTAGTGGTATTACAACAAAGTGGAAGCATTGGGGCATGACAACTACTCAGCCATGAAGTTGTAGAGTGCAGAGTGGGGTCAGCACATATTTCCTCAACAACTTTCTGCAAAGTCAAAACCTACAGACCTCCAAATCTTCATGGGGTCTTCAGATTAGTTCAGGAAAAGTGAGACCTTAATTATATGGATTTGTATTGCCAAGCAGCACCATCCAATGCGATGCAGAGTTTTGGATGCAGTGGTGTAAAGGATGGCACCAATGGACTCTAGAGGAACATCTTCTCTAAAGTGACACAAATCATGCTTCTTTGTCTGGAAATCTAATGGAAGAGTCTTGGCTTGGCAGCTGCCAGGTAGGTCAAGTCTAAAGGTTGGTGCAAATACTTCCACATACCAACACATTTTGTACGGTTACATTCTCCTGACTTTATGAGAACCGTTTGAGGATGGCTCCTCTCTGTTCCAGCATGAATCAGTGTTTCAGCAGCTTTGCAGTCGTCTGGAAGTTTGTTCCAGATTAGAGGAGCGAAACTGAAAGCTGCTTCTCCATATTTGGTTCTAATTCTAGGGATGTTGAGTAGACTGGAATTAGAGGACCCGAGTGGTCTGGGGGGTTGGTATGGTGACAGTAGATCTTCAATAGTCTTTGGCACTATGCAATTCAATTAATTATAAACTAGTAAAAGTATTTTGAAGTCTATTCTCTGAGCTACAGAGAGCCAGTGTAAGGACTTTAGAACTGGGGTGATGTGCTCTACTTTCCTGGTTCTAGTGAGGAACACGAGCAGCAGCGTTCTGGATCAGCTGCAGCTGTCTGATTGACTTTTTAGGCAGACCTGTGAAAACACTGTTGCAGTAATCAATCCGACTAAAGATAAACGCATGGATGAGTTTTTCTAGGTCCTGTTGAGACATCAGTCCTTTAATCCTAGAAATGTTCTTCAGGTGATAAAAGGCTGACCTTGTTATTGCCTTTATGTGACCCTGGAGGATCAGGTCTGAGTTCATTGCTACACAAATACTTCGGGCCTGATCAGTAGTTTCTAGCTGTAGTAACTGAAGCTGTGTGCTTATTCATGATCGGTCCTCTTTAGGTCCAAAAACAACTACTTCAGTTTTGTTCCTATTCAGCTGGAGAACGTTATGGCACATCCATCCATTGATGTGCTCAATGCATTTACTTAGGGTTTGGATGGTTTCAAAGTCACCTGGTGACATTGTAATCTAGAGCTGAGTATCATCTCCATAGTTATGGTAGCTAATCTTATTTTTTGTTATAATCTTGGCTAGTGGAAGCTTGTAGATATTTAATAAGAGGGGCCCCAGGATGGAGCCCTGCGGCTCCCCAATGTGATTTCTGTTCATTCTGATGAAAAGTTTTCTATTGAAACAAAGAAGTCCCTTTTCTTCAGGTAAGACTCAAACCAGCCAAGTACTGTACCAGAGAGTCCAACCCAGCTCTCCAGTCGTTCCAATAGTATATGATGATCAACAGTGTCAAATCTTGCACCAAGGTCCAAAAGTACCAGCAATGTAGTTCTACCACCGTTTGTGTTTATATGGATGTCATTGAAAACTTTGACAAGTGCCATCTAAGTGCTCTGGTGAGCACAGAAACCAAACTGAAAAACATCAAAGCGGTTGGTCATTGTTAGGAAGCTATTTAACTGTTGAAACAAAGTTTTTCAATCATTTAATCCAGTACCAAACACTTAACCTGCTCCAGTCTTCATGACATAGATGTCTGATATCTTTTTCAATTTCACCATTGTGTCCTAACATCTGGCGGAAGTAACAGGCTGAACTAAATTTCTGAGATTTAAAAAAGGGCAAACAGCTATTAAAATGCTTGATTACAATGCTTTAATCATATGCACAAAATGTAATAGTGATTCAGTTTTAATTGTTCATTTAAATTTTTTCCAGTATTGTTCAAAATAATTTTTTATGTCCATATGTCAACATATGTTAGAGAAGCGCACATGCTTTCATAGCATATCATAGTTTTTCACATATTCATTAAATGTTAAAGAGAAAAACTAAGAAAGCTCATCTTCCTGCTTCTTAGTGTAAATTTGAAAAAAGGCCCTAATGAGCGTGAGGCAACAAGAGCACTTCTGTTTGGGCCGCTCTCCATTTCACTGAGTGAATAAATAGTAATCAGAGGAGAATCATTACAACCAAACTTCATTACAGATCATTACAGATCATTAGTGGAAAGCAGAAGTATGTCTTGATATGCTTAGTTTTATTTTTGTTGCATGATGCACTAAAGCCACATCAAATCCTCCCAAACAGCCATTGTACATTTCCTGGTTTCCATGTGCTGTGGTTTTGTCCTGCCTGTTTCCAGATAGCAAACACAACAGGATCCACCAACAGCCTGGTATATGATGTGGGGAGACTATGATTATTTCATCAAAAAAAGTGGACGAGAAACAGTGCTGTTCACATTCATGTCGGTGCCTAATCTCTTTATTTGTACAGCCTAAACATTCACACACCAATTTCAGATCATTAGAAGGGTAAATGTCAGATCATTTATCAAACGTCTTTGTATTTGTTTGTGTATTACCATGCGTCCTGGTGGGCCACGTTGCCCTGGTGGGCCAAGTGCACAGTTGCAGTCTTCTTCTTCTTCTGTGGCTGTTCGATTCAGTGGACACTGCGGAACAAGTACGCTCACACTTTAAGATAAATCTATCGCATGTTAGTACTTCAGCAGTTTAACAAATACATGACAACTTACAGAAAAAAAGTAATGGATTTGATCTATTTAAAAAGAGAAATTCTAAAACTCTGTATATAAGAGTTCTTTGTATTGAATTTCATGGGAGGTTTTTGATTATTATCATATGTTCCCTCAACACAGTTCCAGTCAAAGGTTTACATCCTCTCTTCTTAGGTATAAATGTCCTATTTGGCTTTGTAACGATGTATTTAAAGGTACAGTCCTGTGAACTGATAATTAAACATACCACTTTACGAACTGGATGCAAAGAATTTTTATTAATTGTTGAATTTCTCTGATCCACACAATGTCAAAATTACACATAAAAAATCAAATATATTCATACACCCCCACAATATGTATCCTCCCATTAGAAGTTGCACCTTGGGCACACTTTTTATAGCCATTAGCAAGCTTCTAGGCACTATTCTGCCTAGATAGTTCACCTCTTTTCTTCACATATTTGGAAGAGTTCTTTTAAGTTAGTGGTTTTTCTGGCTCAAACCCTGTTCGAACACCCGATTATATCCAAGTCTCATCCATCAAGCTGTTGATTTTAAGGGAAATTGGAGGACACATGCTTCCGTCAGGTGTTAGTGTAACATTTTGCCTGTCTGTGTGGACTGATGCAAACCTTCGTTGAGCTTTAAGGTGTTAGAGAAATTTCCATGATTAAGGGCATACATTTTTGATATGTAAAGCTAAGATATTTTCTGACATTGTAAAGTCAGAAAAAGGAATTGAGAAAATACATTTCCTATAAGATTTCAGGGTTGAACTTACAAGATGCGCATCTGGATCATTTAAAAAGTGATCAGGTTATTGTGGCCCTTTTCCAGGATCAGAAAGACTTCTCTTGGGTTCAGACTTGCCATGAGAAAACAGCATTCCTCTTTATAAACTGTATTTTCTTTGAACCAAAGACCTGTCAAAATAGCATACCCCATCACAAACACTGGTATGCTGTTTCAATAAAGTAGGCCAAACTGACAGACGGCGCTATGAAAATCAACTTCCGGTGTGCTATTCTGATAGGGTATGCCACATCGACAGAACACCGGGTCAGAAAATCAAGCAGTTTAAATGAAATTGAGTCGTTCTGCCAGTGAAGTGGGCAAATATCAAGGGTATGCCAAAAGCTTTTTAAAGGATGAGTCATACAATCAGATCAGGGTCTGGGTATGGACATGAATAGAAATAATCCAAGTTATTGCAAAGCCCCATTTAAAAGTCCAGACAAGAACCTGAATAAAATATCTGTGGTAGGAATTTTAGGGAGGTGTGCTAAAACGTAAATGAGCAAATATCAGTGAACCGAGGTACCACTGTAAAGTAGAGAGGACCATAAATATTCTCTACTGAATCTTGGACCCCGGATTTCGAAGGCAGTGAACTTACCTTTTCCCATGACTGCATAAACAGCAGCCATAACCTGCAAAGTAAAAGTTCAGCACAGGCTGTTTCTATGGGCTTTTTGGGGATTTTGAGGCTCCATTAAAAGCAGTTCTGTAATAAAGTTATATGAAGATATTGGGTCAAATAGAAAATGTCTTCCCAACTGTTCCTCGTATTTTTCCAATTAATATGCACAGAAACCAAGACTTGAAAAGGCCAAAATGGGAATTAGAGGCTTTGGAACTAAAGTCAACAAGCCAATAAGTGGCGTCACCATAGCGACATCCAAGTTTCGGTGGCGTTATAAAGAAAAAGACCAATTAAAATGCATGAGAAAAGGAAAAATCTCCCTTACCCTTTCATCATCCTGTGGATTTAAAAAAAAGAAAAATAAATATTTTTATATTTCAAACTTCCTGCATGGAAAATCCATATTTACATTTGAGTGAGTCGGCTCACCACAGAGTAGATTTCACAAGCAGTTTCTCTCTCACTCTGATGAGGGTCACAGTACAGGCGTATCTTCTGGAGCTCCACCTGCAAACGCAGAGACAGTAGATCTTTATTTAGAATATTAAATATTGGCCAAGTCATACTGAGATCCCACTGTGAAAAAACCAACCCAACAAACTATTGGAAACCAGGGACAACAATAGTTAGAGTTTACCATAAAATGTTTTCACATTTTGTCACGTTACAACCACAAACTTACGTATTGCAGTAGTAGTAGGGGTTTTCAAAAGTTTTTACTGGAGAAATCTGAAATGTGTGGCATCATTATTTTGATTTCCATCCATCATCTATACCGTCCATCATTTTGTAGAGCTGTAGTGGGGATGTTGCCTGCCTATCGTCTGTCGTTGGGCGATAGGCATGGTACGCCCTGGAAAGGTCACTTGTCCATCACAGAGGAACATACAGGACAAACAACCATGCACCCATACACTCATTTCTAAGGGCAATTTAGAGAGACCAGTTAACCTAACGGTCATGTTTTTGGACTGTGGGAGGAAGCCGGAGTACCTGGAGGGATGCTCAGGGAGAATATGCAAACTCCAAGCAGAAGGACCTTCTTGTTGCAATGCAACAGTGCTACCAACTGCACCACTGGGCAGGCCCCTTGTTTAGACACATTTAGAAGGTTTGACTTTGCAAGGCACTATATGTAAGGTTTAAAGGACATGTTTTTTTTGTTTTTTTTTTATCATGGATGGGTTGTTGCTAGTAGATCTTCCAGTTTGGGTTCCTTCCAGCTGATGAGAATCTGCTACATACCGGCACGGTGACATGCGTCCCCCGCTTCTTGGCGACCTGTGTCTTCCCGTTGATGTAAATGGGCTCCACGGGCTTCAGCGCCACTTCTTGGATCAGCTGATCATCGAGGTAACTGACGACATGTTGAGGCCTCACCAGAATCTTCAGTTGATGCCATTTCCCATCATACAGCGCCTGTGAAAGGAGAAGAATTAGACAAGCGCCAGCAGCATTTCAAGAGCACAAATGTGTATTCCCCAAAATTAACCGCAGATAGCTTTAACCAGCGAGCCATTAGGAGAAGAAAGTTCTTCCTTTTTCCATCACAAACCATTTTAAAAACGTAGAGAGGAAGGAAGAAACACAGCTGCTGTTGTTTCGTTTGGATTAAGCCACCGTTTCCAAATGACTAATGACAGGCTTCTACATTGTGTCACATCAAACTAAATTAGATCAAAGCATGTGCAAATACAAATTCCGCATAACTGCTACCCTGTTCCCCACCTCACTCTGAGGTGTAGGAGTGCTGGGGCGGAGGGCAGCGAGTGTACTTAGGGGGGAAAAAAGACGATTTTTACCTCGTGGAGCCATCAAAACAGAGTCAAGCTCCAACTACTATACAGCCGCAGACCTGTTTCCACTGTGGAAGTAGTTTAGAAAAAGAAACATTTTCTTTGAGCATCTTCCTAGCTTCTGTCACGTCCCATCTTCACCGGTTCAACAGAGGATTGAACATAACAGCGTAAGATGTTTAAATAGTCGCTATTTTTACTCCCCTGGAAGTCAGAGCAAGGAGCCTCATTTATAGCAGCTACAATGAAGGAAGATTCAACATGGAAGAAAATGCTTCATGACACAACATGTTTTTTGGAGGGTAGAACAGCACATTAGCTACTGCAGACATTAAAGAGCGGTTTTAGGCAGCCATACTTTTTGTGCTTTGTGAATTTGTGTCACATTCTAGCTCTACCACTTGAGACCTAAGCAAAATAATTTTATTTGCAATGACTTGATATTCCCTCACCCCTCCAAGTAGGGGTTCCGTTACACGAAAATCACGATTCAGTATGTACACTTTAATCAAGAAAAATAAATACTGATGTACATGTGACTCTTTTTTTTTTTTTTACTTTGATAAGCATTAAACAAAGAACCATTTTTCCTGAATTCTTTCCTTTCAATTCCTGTTCTATAACTTTAAAAAGTTAAAAGTAACAGATTTGGATTTTTTTTTAAATAAAATAGTACAAGCAGACAAAGCCAGAGTAGAAAACAATATAACCACTTGAAAAGAGTCAGTTTTAATGTTTAAAAATGTTTAAATAAGACTTTTCCCATATTTGAGAATAAAAGATGCTTAAGGGGGCTATATGCGATTTTCTGAAATTTAAACTCGTGACTAACACCTGTGGCCAAAAAACGGAACTGCTCTTCCTTTCTGCTCGCTCTCGCAGTGTGCGCTCCTACGCCGGTCGCTCTCTTTTTGGGCACTTGTCAGAGGTTTACCTTTTTTAGACTTATGTGGAGTTACTGTTGGTGTCAGAGTTGTCCTTGGTCTCTTCTGTGTATTTGCACAATCCATTTAACTGCTTGCAAGTGCTGACTAGCGGTGGTGGCAGAGTGATCTGAAACATTTAACACGAACACGCTTGACGTCACATCCACAGACAGCGCGGGAAAATCCGACCCGACAGAAAATAGGAAAAATTGGATACAGGCTTATAGGTACACCCACTGTGAGCTGACAAGGTGTCAGTATGCTCATCAGGAGATGTTTGAGTCATAAATGGTCAAATAAAAAGGCTATTGTTACGTTTATTTTGGGGAAAAAGTTGCATATATCCTCTTTAAATAACTTTGGAGTTGTTTTGATATTTCGACAGCCTAGTTTCCCAGCTGTACTTGAATGCAGCATGAGCAACTGTTGGGAAAATCCCTTCTCATTAACGGGGATTTAGCCGACTTACATTTTCTACTAAATAAGGAGTTTGGGCTGATTAGATGCTACTGGTAGCCATGTTGACGTCAGCTGGTTTTTCTCTAGTTGTCAGTGATGTTTCCATTCATCTTGACATTGTTTCAGGTGAGTCATTTAGTTCAGTGCAGAGCGTGTTATGGACCTTATTGCTGTTAAAAGTGGATTCGCTGACAATGTTTTGGTTCGGTCCATCTTCAGTTTTTTACTGTAGCTGCATGAGAAACCGTTAATGTTCCCAAATGGCAGAGTTTAGTGATAGCTGGGGGTCCTTTCTCCTTGGTTCCACACATGAACATTCCGCATGTGTTCAAGTAGAAACCAACTGTAATCAACCAAACCAACAGGGCCTTACCAAAATAATCAGCATACGAATACATGTGTCACGCTGCCCTATTCCTGCCTCATTGTCTTCACCTGTCTGTCTCATCATCCACACCTGATCCTACTCACCTCCTGCCTTTAAGACTCCTCACTTCCTTTCACTCCCGGCCGGATCAGCCATCCTTCATCCTAGTCCTCTGTTGTCTTCATCCCCATGGTGTGTCGTCTTCCTGCCTCTTCGTTCCAGCCCGATGTCCAGTGTCTCCGTTCACCACCATCATCACGATCTCCTCACTTTAATAAACATCCTGCACCTTCCTTCAGCGAGTGCGTTTGGGTCCATTCTCCACACACCACGTGACAGAATGATCCGGCCTTAAACATGGACCCAGCACTCGCCCAGGAGATCGCCGCCCTGCGCCAGGACGTCTGGGCTAACCTGGCCAGACTCGCTGCCTCTCCTCACCTCCCTGTGCGGGTCTCCGGAGCCGGGGAGATCCTTGGAGTGCTCCCTCACTTCCAGAGTGTCTTCTCGGCCCGGGAGCTCGCCGATCTGCGGCGCGAGGCGGAGAGGATTCGCCAGGAGGCGTTGGACCAGACGATCGGTCCGCCCTCTCCGCCTCCACCATCTGGCCGTAGGCAACGGACCCGCCGAACCGGTGTTTCAGCGAGCGAGGAGCAGGGCGGCGCGGCCACACGGACCACCAACGTCGGCTCCATCTCCGCGTGGCACCCACCGCCGGTTCTCTCCCCCGCCGTCTTTGTCCCTCCTCCAGCTGACTCTTCGGGGGCTCCTCACATCAGGGAGGAGGACCTCTTCGAGTTTTTCTATGGGGACAAGACGGCTTACCTCTGCTCCAGGGGAGCGCCTCGCCGCAGACAGCGACGCCGCCGAGGTGGGGCCGCTCCCGGGGACGTTCCTGTTCCGGTCCGTGAGCCCGTTCCTGTTCCGGTCCATGAGCCCGTTCCAGTCCATGAGCCCGTTCCAGATCCCGTTCCAGCTCCAGTCCATGAGCCCGTTCCAGTCCATGAGCCCGTTTCAGTCCATGAGCCCGTTCCAGTCCATGAGCCCGTTCCAGTCCATGAGCCCGTTCCAGTCCATGAGCCCGCCGTTGTTGTGGCTGCTGTGTTTCTGGCGGTCACAGCGGCGGCTCTCCAGCGATGGACATTTCCCCATGCGTCGCTGGAGCTCCCGGGGAGGGTCAGGGAGGACCCGTCGCTGAAGCTCCCAGGGAGGGTCAGGGAGGACCCGTCCCCGTCACTGGAGCCTCCAGAACCTCCGTCTGAGGAGGCGTCCGAGCCTCCAGAACCTCCGTCTGAGGAGGCGTCCGAGCCTCCAGAACCTCCGTCTGGGGAGGCGTCCGAGCCTCCAGAACCTCCGTCTGGGGAGGCGTCCGATCCTCCAGAACCTCCGTCTGGGGAGGCGTCCGATCCTCCAGAACCTCCGTCTGGGGAGGCGTCCGATCCTCCAGAACCTCCGTCTGGGGAGGCGTCCGATCCTCCAGACTCTCCGTCTGGGGAGGCGTCCGAGCCTCCAGACTCTCCGTCTGGGGAGGCGTCCGAGCCTCCAGACTCTCCGTCTGGGGAGGCGTCCGAGCCTCCAGACTCTCCGTCTGGGGAGGCGTCCGAGCCTCCAGACTCTCTATGGCACTACCTGAACCTCAGAAAAGGACCTAAGGGCCGTCCGCCCGACCTCCGTCCAGCCAGAGGACGCCGCCGGGGCCGTCCGCCCGACCTCCAGGTCCTCAGGGGCCGAGGCCGTCCGCCCGACCTCCGTCCAGCCAGAGGACGCCGCCGGGGCCGTCCGCCCGACCTCCAGGTCCTCAGGGGCCGCCGCCGAGGCCGTCCGCCCGACCTCCGTCCAGCCAGAGGACGCCGCCGAGGCCGTCCGCCCGACCTCCGTCCAGCCAGAGGACGCCGCCGAGGCCGTCCGCCCGACCTCCAGGTCCTCAGGGGCCACCACCGGGGCCGTCCGCCAGACTTCCAGGGGCGTACCCAAAGAGACTCGGGGCCCTCCTTCCGTGGGCCCCCTCCACCCACCCTGGCAAGGGTGCTTGTTTTTTTTTCTCTTCCCTTTCGTTTTCACTCTTTCCACGGTGTCTGGAATCCACCTTTAAAGGGGGGGGTCCTGTCACGCTGCCCTATTCCTGCCTCATTGTCTTCACCTGTCTGTCTCATCATCCACACCTGATCCTACTCACCTCCTGCCTTTAAGACTCCTCACTTCCTTTCACTCCCGGCCGGATCAGCCATCCTTCATCCTAGTCCTCTGTTGTCTTCATCCCCATGGTGTGTCGTCTTCCTGCCTCTTCGTTCCAGCCCGATGTCCAGTGTCTCCGTTCACCACCATCATCACGATCTCCTCACTTTAATAAACATCCTGCACCTTCCTTCAGCGAGTGCGTTTGGGTCCATTCTCCACACACCACGTGACAACATGTACCGTTACACCTCTACCTCCGACTCATTCAGTTCAGATGTTCCAATCACTTCCATGGCCACAGTTGTGTAAAATCCTCCAAGGCATACGGACTGCTTCTACAAACATTAATGAAAGAAGGGGTCGCTCTCAGAAGCTCAGTCAATTCCTGCGTGTTACCATAAGGGGATACCAATAAGTCAATAAGACATTTACAAACTTCCTGTGCCTTTCAGATTAGCATGGGCAGAGAGGTTCATGGAGTGGGTTTTCCTGGCCAAGCAGCTGCCTCCAAGCCTTTTATCATTAAGTACAATGCAGAGCGATGGATGCAGTGGTGTAAAACATGCCACTTCACTCTACAGCAGTGGACAAATCTTTTCTGTCTGGTTCTCCAGTGGGTGTAGTTGGGTTTGGCAGAAACCAGGAGGACAACGCTAGTCAGACTACATTATGTCAAGTGTAAAGGATGGTGCAGAGAGTAACACGGTGTGGGGTAGTTTTCTCAGAGGTTGTGCGTAGTCACCAGGAAAATCCTAACGCTTCCACACACCAAGAGATCTTGGTCTCTTTCTGACCTCAGCCTGATAGAATACATTTGGGCTGAATTAGAATAGAAGCCAGGCCTTCCTGTCCAACACCAGTGTCTGACCTCAAAAGTGCACTTCATGAAGAATGGTCAAAACCTCTCATCGACACACCTCTAAACCGTGTGCAAGCACTTCCCAGAAGAGTTAAGGCTGTTATAGCTGCAATGTGTGGGGTGGATTAATAAATTAATCCACTTAAGTTCATGCGTGTGTGCGGGAAAACAAACAACTGTTGTTGGCTATAGTGCAAGCTGTTTCCCTGTCCCATGTGCTTAAAATGCTGAGTGAGGGTAAGCTGTAATGTTTGCCAAAACTGCAAGGTCGGCAAGTTTCGGATCCAATAAAACTCCCAAGGGATGCTGTTGGAGCTGCAGCTGGAAGTAGTTTTCTGAAGAGTTCAAACATCTGTGAAGCCAGAACTTATTCCTCCTGACTTGGCCATAGATTTTCTTTGTGAGAACTGAAAGAGTCTTTTTGGATGAGAGATAACACATGTTTGCGAAACGAGAGAAGTTAATTCTCGTTCTAGTGAATCACTGTTCCTCAGACATAGTGTAATCGTCCGCCCAGGATAAAAGACGAAAGCACAAATGTCCTTCTTGCAGATCATTTTCTCTTTTACATCTTAAAGGTCAATATGGTGAGATCACAGGACTTTGTGTTTTCAGAGCATGTAGCTGGGATTGTGGAACTAAAGGGGCGGGATTCAGCTGCATTCACCTGTGCATAAAAAAATGGGTCTGGCATCTCCTCTGAACCCAATAATATCTGACTGAATTCTTAGCCGCTATTCTCATTCAGGTTGTACAAATACATTCAGTGTTTTGTTGTGGGAATATTACATTTTATTGGTATTTGACTAATTATTCCCAGTCTTAGTCTGAGTAACATCCAGGGCAGTAGGTCTTGTTAAGGAGAACAAGCCTGTTGTTCTAGCATAATATTTCCTTAGATAGATATGTGTCAGATCATCAGGCCACAGACATCAGAGCAGTAAGATATCTACCGGGCATTCTGGCCTCGGGGGACTGCTTCATGCCTTACTTTAAGATAAGGACCCGTTCTTTAGGAGTGGGACAAGAAGACTGAGAAGGACATGTTGAAGAAGATAAACTTTCATTACTAAATATTAGGGATGTAAGAAAACATCGATACGCCGATATATCGCGATATTTTATGTCACGATATTGTCTTGATATTCAAAAGGAATGTATCGATTTTTTTTTATTTTTTTTTAAATTTGAATGGAACCATTAATGATGACAGTAATTTATGTTGTAAAATTAAAAGTATGACATGTAGTTGGTGGCTGTTTTCATCTTCTTCATTCCAGTATATCAACTAGAATCTAGTAATAAAACTGGATCTATGAAACAGGTTGGAGTGTTTAGAACGCTATGACAGTTTTCCTACAGCTAAGTAGTTTTTAAAATCACAATATATAGTCTTACTCATAATATATTGTAATATACCGTATCGCTCCCCCTGTATAGTGATAGATATCGTATCACCAAATTTATGCCAATACACGTCCCCTTTAAATACTACAAAAGGTTTTAGAATTTATGGGTTAGGAGATTTGAGTGATGCAAACTGCTTTGTGCTCGCTGTCCGTCAATGTCTGATCAACACGCTATTAAATCCTCGAAACGCCTGAAGGACCTCAGTCTCATCTTTGTTTAAAATAGATGGGGGTTTTTCTCACAACAGCTTCAAAAACAAGTAATGTTGTTGTCTGTTGATGCTGTGTTGTAAATTGATGTGCTAAGCTGACAGAGTCGCGTCACCCCATAGTGCACGCTGGGGTTGGGACTGGGGCGCATTTTTGTTGATTGACAGCTGTCTCTTATGGATACACAATTCTATTGGTCAACGCATAAATGATTCATTTTGCTGTAGAGACCAGGGGAGGGACTTAGGGGAAATATAAATTCTGAAATATGACCTACTTTATATCATAGAACAGGATCAGGAAGTTGAATTTAAGCATTTTGTAAGTTACTTAAAAAAACTCATCTTTTCAATAAATTTGCTGTGGTCTCTACCAATTTGTTGTTTGCCAACCGCCAATACATATCACAAAGAAGAAGAAGGGCGCTGCTATGTTATTTGTAGGGTTATCTGAGCATGCTAATGGTAGTTTTGATGAAAGCTTTGTGAGAAATGCACACAAGGAAGGGAATTACCAAGGTTTACCAAGATTATGTTAGATTGTGGACATAAGACTTGTTGTGGACTAGCTATTTTATTGGAGTAGTCCTTGTGAGTCCTTTTCTGTGCAAAAATGCTCTGCTGCTCCTGTTTCAGGATGTCGCAGTTTGTCTGAGGAGTGGGTTTGAGGAAACGTCAGGATTACAAGTCTTACTCAGTAATATTCATGATATGCAAACATCTTGCCTCTGATTGGCTAACAGCAATGCGACTCTTATGCTGCCTCTGAACAAATAACTAACTTAACTCACTTCACTGGTGGTGTTCAAAGACAACTTCCAACTGTTTCTTTCTCAGCTCCACTTTCTTGGGTAAAAAATGAAACGCTGACGTCTAATAGCCCGACCGTGTTCTGCAATGTTGTGGAGTTGCTAACAGTTAGCTTCCACGAGCGGTCGCAAGCCAAGGTGGGCGTGGCCAGGATACTCTTGTACAGTACGTAGATAACACGGCTTTTTCCGACTCGCTCTTTTTGCCGTCTATTTCTTTTTTGTGGCTAATGCCGCCAACGGGGGTGGGACAACTGTATCACGTCCAGCATACATGTCCGACTCAGAGCGAAGGATCGTTTTCAAAGAGTGATGTTTAAATGGTTTCTCAATGAATGAGACCTAGGAAGACTGGAGAAGTGACTTGGATGACCAGTCTGAGACTCAAGTCTTATCAACAGTTTTTCTTTAGTATGTGAGCGACAGACTGTGAAATGATGTGCTTGATTATTAGCCAGTGATGCTGGTGGATTATAGAAGGTTAGTGGATCATACAAATCTGTTCATGTTAGCTGTAGCTTCACAATAATGACCACATGAATGTCTCTCCAGAGGTCGCGCCATTCATTTTTGTTGTCGATCATTTTGAGCGACGGGGTCAAAAAAATACAGACAATCTATTTTTACCAGTCAATTTTTAAAATAACATATTCAATAAAAAATATTCTTATTTATTTTAAATAGTGTTAACTTTGAACAAGCTGAACAGAATAACATATAAAAAAGAAAATGAAACGATTGCACCTCATATATAAATAGTTCACCTGCTGCCGAAATGCACAATCTCACAACCTCCTCCTGCTCTGCATGGAACTGAAATGCGCACCCACTTGTGCGTAATCAAATGGTGGGATTATTGCAGAGGTTATCGTCTTGAGGTTTTGGATTTTTTCCTTGGACTGATGACTTCTCATTAGGGTTTAGATGTTGTTTCTGGAGGCTGAATCCTACAGACTAGAATTAAGCGCCACTTCAGCTAAAGTTTGAAATGAGGAAACATTTCTCCAATTGAAGTGATTAGAGGTCGGAAACACTCTCTGGACGAGCCGTTTTCTTGACCCGCAAGCTATCGCTTCAGCAGGAGGATATCCCGCTGCGTGCCCCAGTGGTTGGCATGACACCGGGCTCTTGGGAGCGACACGATCCAAAGCCTCAGTTACTCTTCAACGCGCTGTCAGCTCCTGGTTAGTAAGATCCATGGAGCACCTATGGTGTCCAGGTCTGAGATGATGCTCAGATACTCTCATGGGAATCCTTTTTTTTTTGTTATTAATTTAGTTACATGTACTCCGTGAATAAAGTAAAAAATGTCTGCGCATTTGCACCAAGTGGTCAGAGGTGTGAACTAATCTGTCAAAATGACAAACAGCCTTCAGGTTTTATTTTCACTGTTCTAAAAATCTGGTCATATGCAGAAAATATTTGGTTAACGTGACCCCTGCTCCAAATGAGTGCTGTTTTGAACAACTCTGGATCATTTAGGAACAAAATAAACGTATGTTACCTAGGACATTCAGCTGCACAATTACAAGGACAAATTTTGCATTTGAACCATTTTCAAAATAATATATTTAGCAGATTTTTGGATGGTAAATTAAATTTTAAATGATCAATTTTAAAGATCCATTTGGTAATTTATGCTTGATGACAAACAGTACAGATTTGGAATCCTAACATACAGCAATGCAGTGTAAACCTAGATGTTGTGGATTTGATTAGAAAATGTTTATTTCAGTCATTGAAGACATGACTTGGACTTGGAAAAATGACTTGTGAACTGTTTGACACTCTAACAACCACCTGATCAGAATCTATCCAGGGTCCAAAATTGATGGTGTCTGATGGCCCAATATACATGTTATTGTTACCACTACTTTGCAAACCAAATCATTTATATACCCATTTGTATATTGTGTACAAAATGATATTCATATACAAGCATTCTTTCTGGGTGCTTAACTTGATGCTTCAAAGCACTCATGTCATACATGTTCATACCAACCTTAAAGCCTGTTTTAAAGATGACTTTTTGCTCCTTTTCTGTCACACTGGTGGTGGTGAAGATGACAGACTGATCTTTTCCGTTGAGTGTCACCGCAGCCTGGATTTCCCTACTCTTTGACAAAACCCTCCAAAGGTCAAAGATCAACTGGCTAGAAGTCCCCTTCAGACGTAGAGTGGCTACAAACACGTACGATGGAGGAAGACCTTCTGGAAAAATCTCTCTAACGAAAAATAGGTCAAAATAACCAAACTGTCACATGACAATTCTTGTATGGATTTTAATAAGAAGGTCATTTGGACGTTGATACCTGGTGTTCTCAGTAATATCTGTGGAGGTAGTAAGAGTGTAGGCTGTCTCTGAAACAAGCGAGCCAACAGTCTTCTTTGCCTTCTTGTGAATGTTCATGCCCAACATCAGCTCGAAGCCCTTCTCATCACGAGACGCCACAGGGATCCTTGTGGGGCAAACAGATTCTGAAGAGACAGGTCATTCATTCATAAAGCATTCCATTAATTCAACATTGCCGAAACAACAAGAAAGAATATGATGCAGTAGTACACTATCATGCTATTTCTAGGACTAGGACTAGCTAGCAGAGTTGGGTAGAGTACCCAAAAATTTTACTCAAGTAAGAGTAAAAAGTAGCCATCCAACAAATTACTCGAGTAAGAGTAAAAACGTATTTGGTATATAGGCTGCTTGAGTACTGAGTAACTTTTGATTTAATATCTTTACATTTATGTAAACAGACAAAAATATAGAGTTATGGGCCAATTCTGGTATTTTAAAGACTGCAATGAAAAGAAAATTATACAAAGTAATAACAATTACATAATTACACATTTTAAGCAGAACAAATACTTTTCTAAGTCATTTTTTCAATTTAATTCATTACCTAGGTCTACTTAAGGTAGGTAAAGAATAAACATATCTTAGGTTTTAAAAAAGTACTTCCAGTGACGATTTATGGTGTTTACTGTATATTCACTTGACCTCAAAATGCAACAACAAGCTCAACCGACAGAAGATTACATTAGAAAACCAAAGCTTGTGTAGAAACAGGTGGTCTCCTTGAATAAACTGTAGGTGCATCTGTGTCTGGTGAATGTTTGGTTAAAGTATGTTTGCTCTTCATTCAGTGAATTTACTGACAGCGGGTAGAGTATCCAGAAATTTTACTCAAGTAAGAGTAGCGATACTTCATAATAATATTACTCAAGTAAAAAGTACGGCATAGCAAAACTACTCTTAAAAGTACATTTTCTCCAAAAAGTTACTCAAGTAAATGTAACTGAGTAAATGTAACTAGTTACTAACCACCTCTGCCAGCTAGTATCTGCTAACTAGTTCGCATGACTAGACTAGAGTTCTCAATCATTCCACAATCCTAACTTAGTTTTTGCCCTTAAATTGTAACTGAAAATAAGATAAAAATCACAAAATGTTATAAAAACATGCAACGGGATATTGTTAAATTTGCTAGTTTAACATCGTGGTCCTGAAGGGTTGGGTTGTTCACCACAGTTTAATAGTTTTGTTTTGGTTTAGCCTAGAGCTAAATAGACTGAGAAGAACATTGAATCATTAACAACAACTTTTTCAGTTATTTTACATTAAACAGCAGGAAAGTATGACATCTTTAAAAATTCTTATTCTTTTCATTTCTTTTTTTTTCCTTTTTTAAAATAAATTTACATAGTTTCTTCAACCCTTTGCCACCTACTGCCCTGGAATTGGTATTGCATTGTCTATTATTATTATTATTATTCTGAATTGTCATTTGGACAGAAGATTGTTACTTTTAAACAGAGGGAAATTATAAAAGAAATTGATACACAGGGTACATATATGTTTACACTGATGGTGATGCAGCTTAAAACAATGCCTTAAACTCTTACAGATATGGATATCAGAAAACTGATCAAATACCTTGAGAAAACACACTTGAAATAACTCTTTTCTAACCTTCACAAAGTTTCTGCTCCATGGAGTCTCTGATCCGGTCGATGTTGGTGTAATCTTGGGCATACAGGACATATGTAGATGAGGGCTTATTGGCAATAGATATGAGTTCCGAGGTGGTGATCTCACTGCCAACTCCCACTGCAAATACTGTGATGCCCTGAGCTCGTGCCTCCATGCTCGCATCCACCTGAGGAACAGATGTAACTTGTGGTAAAAATGATGTTCACTCATGCTGTAGTGTTCCTGCTATAGGCAGGCCACATACGGGGTTCCTAGGATCATTTTCCGCGCAATTTAATGCATCTAATGTAATTTGGGCCCACCCACATGAACATGACTGACCGTCACTAAAGAACGCAAAATAAGGTGGGACTGCATTTACCACATCATCCTGAGACTTGCCATCTGTGACAACCACTGCAATACGGTTCTTGACCTGGCTGACCCGCTGGGAGGCAGAGAACACATGGTCCACAGCAAACTTGATGGCCCTGCCAGTCTGCACAAAAGATCAGAAAATACTGTTCAGGCGACCTAGTCTACAACAAAAACGCAGAAAGTGATATGAATCGTGTTTATGATACAGTTCATTCAGCTGCAGCCATAGAGAGCAAATCACAGTTCCTTGCAAAAGTATTCATACCACATGAAATGCTCCCATCTCGAAACATTAAAGACAGCATTACATCATAACCAATGTATTTTATGAAAATTTTATGTAATAGAGTAAGACAAACTTAGTGCATAACATTGAAGGGGAAATAAAAGGTTTTTGTTTGTTTTTAAAAAAATTTTAATCTGATACCCACAAATAAAACATGGCAAAATGTTCCTTCAAAAGTCCCCTCATTAGTTATCAGGGTCCATCCGTGTGTAATTTAATCCCTGTGAAGACCTCAGAGGTTTGCTAAAGATCATTAAAGAACAAACAAAATCATGATGACCAACGAACCCCGGAGAAGTTTAAAGGAATTAGGTTATAAACAAAACCTTAACATCTCATGGAGCGCTGTTCAATCTATCATCTGAAAGTGGACAGGGTATGGTACAATTGTACCAAGATATGGCCATCAACATAAACTGACAGGATTGGAAAAGGATAATTAATCAAAGGAGCACCCGTGGAGCTCTGGAGGAGCTGCAGAGATCCACAGCTTGGGTGGGGAAATCTGTTGATAGGACACCGATCTGGCCCTTATGGAAGAGTGGCAAGAAAAAAAGCCATTACTGAAACAAAATCCATTGGAGGTCCTGTTTCTGTTTTGCCACAGGCCATGTAAGAGACACAGCAAACATGTGGGAGAAGGTGCTCTGGCAAGATGACCAAATTTTTACTTTTTGGCCATTGTGCAAAATTCCATGTGTGAGAGACAGCCCCCATCTAGTTTGACTAAGTGATTTTGCAGATTGAAATAGCCTAAAAATGTGCTGGTACCGACATGCCTGTACGGTGTGTGTATATACACATTGGAGCCTGACCGATTTATCGGCAGGCCGATATTATTGGCCAATATTAGGCATTTTCCAAACTATCGGTATCCGCATTTATAGTGGCCGATAATATATTTCAAATATAAAATAAAAACGGACGAAACACCCTTCAACCATGTCATGAGTGTTGGCGTTGTATAGTTTTTCCGCCAGAGGGCACTCTGCACCCTCCCTGTTGGCAACATCCTGTAACCTGCTGATCCAGCCAGAGTCGGGCAGAGAGAACCAGAGAGTGAGATCATCGGTGAAGTGTGTTCATGGGGAGTTGGTCACGAGACATACATTGCTTGAGTAACAATTAAAAGAACACCCCCATCAGTTCTCTTAACTCAAATAAGCATGACAAAATTTGTGAGTATCATGTCCAGTTTTGCTGCTGTTAAATAAGCCGAGAGTGAAGCGGAATTAGCTAGTAATTAATTATGTTACGTTGTTACAGTGTAGTTGACTGACTGTCTTTTTAACTTTTGACAATGTGACTGAAGTATTTCTTTAATAGCGTGACAGTTATGGCAATGAGACATATCATCTCTCCTTGGCCTGTTATATTGAAATTTTATGTTTTGCAATTTGCAGTATGACGTCATCCATTGCTAAATTATGGCTCATCATAGACTAGATAAACCTAGATAATGCCACTATCAGTGGAAGACTGCATTAACATTAATGAGCTTGGAAACCACAACGAACTTATTCTGCCTAAATATAGTGATTACTGTATTTATAACTAGCATATCTCTAGTTACAGTTACTGGATAAAATGTAAGTTAGACTTGCAAGGAGTGAACATTTAGACAGAGAGAAAAAGTATCAAACATAGTTTGTGCACAAAAGTTAGCTTTTCTTTTACGCGTGTGTGAAATCCAACGACAAAACTTAAGTAGGGTTGGCGTTGTTTATTTGAATGGCAAAGTGGAACAGAGCAGTGACATCGAGACTTCGATTCAGCCATTGTTAAACTGCACCGGAAGTGGAAATGTGCAAAGTTGACAAGTTTAGGAAAACGGAACCCGGAAGCGTGATAATCCCCCATTGTGCATTGCAGACTGTCGTTCAGCAGCAGCATTAACGAGTCACATAATGGATTTAGATCGCTAAATAGTAGGTTTTAGAAGGCAGGCAGCAACTGATGATTGAATGGTTTGATGTAGCTTGATGGAAAGAATTTAAAAAGTGCAGGTAAAGGGATAAGCAAGCTGACATTGGAATTTTAAGGTAGCCTATAAGGCAATGTAGGGACTAATTATTACACATGCACACAAAACATTTAAGAGTGACCTTTATCTTGTTTAATGATAATATAAATGATGACGATAGTGATAATGTCATCATTATTTTTTGTAATTATTACTGTCAATAATAAAGGACTTTAAAGTTTCATATCTAAAGTTTCTATTCTTATACATTTTATTTATCAGAACTTTAATATATTTTGATGTTCCTCTGTTCTGTTGTGACAATAAAAGAAACAAGTTTCTTTTTAAAATGCATTATCATATTATTATTTAGTCAAAACTCATAAATAACTACAAATAACTAATGTTAGGGAAATCTGTTAATGTTTTGTTGCGCGTTTCTGAAATAAAAAAAATAATTAATAAATATCGGCCGATATATCAGAATATCGGATTTTAAAACCAAAAAGGATTTAAATCGGTGTCAGCCTTCAAAATCCTTTATCGCCGGCAAAAAAGTGTTAAGTCAGCTACCAATTGTGCAAGTCCTCCCACTTAAAAAGATGAGAGGCCTGTAATCTTCATCATAGGTATGTCTCAACTATGAGAGACAAAATGAAAAAGAAATCCAAAAAATCACATAGTCTGATTTATAAAGAATGTATTTGCTAATTATGGTGGAAAATAAGTATTTGGTCAATAACAGAAGTTTATCTCAATACTTTGATATATACCCTTTGTTGGCAATGACAGAGGTCAAACGTTTTCTGTAAGTCTGTAAAGTTTTCACACACTGTTGCTGGTATTTTGACCCATTCCTCCATGCAGATCTCCTCTAGAGCAGTGATGTTTTGGGGCTGTTGCTGGGCAACACGTACTTTTAACTCCCTCCAAAGATTTTCTAAGAAGTTGTGAGCTGAAGATTGGCTGGGCCACTCCAGGACCTTGAAATGCTTCTTACAAAGCCACTCCTTGATTACCCAGGCGGTGTGTTTGGGATCATTGTCATGCTGAAAGACCCAGCCACGGTTCATCTTCAAGTGCCTTGTTGATGGAAGGAGGTTTTCACTCAAAATCTCATGATACAAGTCCCCATTTTTCTTTCCTTTACACGGATCAGTCGTCCTGGTCCCTTTGCAGAAAGACAGGCCCAAAGCATGATGCTTCCACCCCCATGCTTCATAGTAGGTATGGTATTCTTTGGATGCAACTCTGCATTTATTCTCCTCTAAACATGACAAGTAGAGTTTTTACCAAAAGTTCTATTTTGGTTTAATCTGACCATATGACATTCTCCCAATCCTCTTCTGGATCATCCAAATGCTCTCTAGCAAACTTCAGACGGGCCTGGACATGTACTGGCTTAAGCAGGGGGACACGTCTGGCACTGCAGGATTTGAGTCCCTGGCGACGTAGTGTGTTACTGATAGCAGCCTTTGTTACTTTGGTCCCAGCTCTCTGCAGGTCCTTCACCAGGTCCACCGTGTGGTTCTGGGATTTTTGCTCACCGTTCTTGTGATCATTTTGACCCCACGGGATGATATCATGCATGGAGCTCCAGATCGAGGGAGATTATGTGTGTGTGTGTGTATGTATGTATGTGTGTGTATGTGTGTGTATGTGTGTGTATGTATGTGTGTGTATGTATGTGTGTGTATGTATGTGTGTGTGTGTGTATGTTTGTGTATGTATGTACATGTATAGCTATACTTGTGTGGACCAACCTTTGACAGGCCACCAGCATTGTGTGGACATTTGTTGTTGTGAGGACATTTTGCCGGGTCCCCACAATGTTTAACAAGCTATTAAACTCTACTAGTTAGGTTTAGGGGTATGGTGTGAATTAGGTTTAGGTTAAGCTTAGGGTTAGGCATGTATCACTAATGGTTAGGTTTAGGGAAAGTTTCTGGGTTAGGCATAGTAAAATCAATGGAAGTCAATACTAGGTCAACACAAGTATAGCAAGACGTGCGTGTGTGTGTGTGTATGTGTGTGTATGTATGTGTGTGTGTGTGTGTGTGTGTGTGTGTATGTATGTATGTGTGTGTGTGTGTGTGTGTGTGTGTGTGTGTGTGTGTGTGTGTGTGTGTGTGTGTGTGTGTGTGTGTGTGTGTGTGTGTGTGTGTGTGTGTATGTATGTATGTGTGTGTGTGTGTGTGTGTGTGTGTGTGTGTGTGTGTGTGTGTGTGTGTGTGTGTGTGTGTGTGTGTGTGTGTGTATTTGCAAGGTTTTGTAACTCAGACATAGATTTTCAGTTTCATTATTATATATATTATATAAACTTATTGCGCTCATAATACTGTGTGTGCATTCACAGGATGTTTATAAATGTTACAAACCTACTCTTCTTAACTTTTTTTTTTTTAAGTTATTTAGGCACACTGCTGCATAAACTTCTGCCTAAATTGAATATTTGTTTCCACAACCATCCCAAGTCCTTAACTTTAGGTTTAAAACTTAAAGTAGTGAAGATGAAGAGGAAAAAAAAGATTGTATAAAGTTGTTCTAGTTGAAAATCCAAAGCTGTCCTGGGTGTACCTTGCCTCTCATCCCACAACCCCTGCATGTATAAGCACTTATAAACAATGCATCAATGTTCAGGTAAAAAAGCATATAACACGCTTCATCATATGATTCCATCCATTGAAGTCAAGATAAAATGTGTGCACAGTCTTCAAATCTCTGAAACCTTGGTGGGCTCATTTGCTGTAAGGTTCTTCATGTGTTTCTTCTTCCTTCATTTCATTTCAAGTAAATGATTTGAGCTTCAAAAACCCTTTGATTTCATCTTCCACCTGATGTCTTGACATGGTTTTCTTGATGTTTTATTTAGTATAATCCTAAATTGGCTATTTCAGTGGAAAATTAGTGTTTGATGTCTGTCACGGAGCAAAGAGCCTGGGTTCATCACATTGTGATTTTTTTTTTTCCCCCAACAAGAAACAGATAAAATATACAAGCAGCATTTTCTGGGATTATATATATTTTCCTTTTTCTTCACTCTAAAGAGTTTTAGTTTAACAAGCTTTAAGCTTTTGTTCCATTCCACATTTACAAATAACTGATGTTTTAAAGTCACACATGCTACACTATTTGGCTCCTCTGTTGTTAATAATGAGCCAGTTTTGTGCTGTTGCAGCACACAGAAAGGAATCAGGACACTGGGATCTCTCTAGCTCATCCAGTCTCCTGCAGCTCCTCTCCTGTCTCGTCTCTTCATCTCACCCCGCAGGCTTTCTGTAGGATTTGTATGAAGGTAGATATGTGCCAAAACGCATGCAGTTGTAGCTTCTGATGTGAACCCTTGTAGAATACCATTTGAGAACTTGAGCAATAGAAATCTGAAGTTATATGTCAAACATCTATCTGAACACTTCTGGAATTGCAGTTGAGAACTTGAGCAACAAAAATCTGAAGTTCTACGTGAACCATCACAGCAGTGGGAAAAAATCACACACACAAACTGAATTTCAAATTGCACTAAAACCCCAAACATGGAAGACCCTGTGTGAAACAAATGCACTAGTGTCAGATTTTCCCCTGCAGAAAACTTTCACATTAACCTGTTCTGAATGTAAAGTCACATAAAAATATTCACGTCTGCATTCATTTTTATACAAGCATAATTACAGCTCTCTGCTTATCATTAATCGTTTCCTACTATAAATATGTTTTTTAATGTGTTCATTTTTGGTTACAACTTCAACGTATTGATTTCAACCACTCGAATCTGCTGCTTAGTGCGCACACATCAGCTACGACGAATCACAGCGTGGCGGGCGGAGGGAGTGATGACTCGTCAATAGATCAACCAATCAGAGCGAGAGGTCGTGTGGACCTGCCATATTTTTTTCTCCATTTTCATACCGTCATGACCCTAGATGGAAGGCCAGGAGGGCCAAAAATGCACGAAATTACGCGTGTCTTTCACACGTAAACAACACGTAAACAACACGTAAACAACACGTTAACAACACGTAAACAACACGTAAACAACACGTTAACGCGCAAACAACGTGCAAACAACGCATACTTTACATGTAGGATTATGGTGCTGCTGATTGGCTTCCAGATAATGTTATTTTTGTCATCTGCTAGAATCTCCTGAAGGTGATATTAAGAAGATACTCCATCCCGATCATTTTCAATATTTTTTATATTATTTTAACGCAAATAATACTTTCGAATAATGGATTTACTTTTACTAAATAGTTATTTGTAAATCAAACGATACCTGAACACAAGTAGCCATGTGAGACCAGAGTCCACTGAGGCCAACACTGATACCGGAACACACAATCATAGATGTCCCCAGACTCAGTAAACTGGAGCGCAGCAAGAGTAAATCATCAAGCAGCGCAAGAGAAGGTGATGAAACAGGGACAGAACACATTAATATGAGGCTGATCTGCAGAGTTAGATAAGGCAGTTTGACTAACATCCAAGCTCCAGCGAGCGGTCAGCTGATATGTGCAAATTCACATGCAGCGTCCACATAGAAGATGCATATCAGCTGTGGATGCACTTCTGATAAGACTAGTATATGATGAAAAGTAACGGAGGTTTTGACAAATAACAGGATAACGCAATCTCCCTTTAATACCCGTTGTATTTCCCTCATTATTTCAAGCAATAAATCTAACATTGTTCTGCTGCTTCATTTACCACCTCGTCCTCTCTCGCCCCGCAGGAGAGGCAGACTCAGTAGGTCCGTTCTGGGCTCAGAGTTCGGACTTATTGTCCTGCTGTAAACATTACAATATGTTGCAAAGAACCATTTAATTTAACACTTAACTACTCTGAACAAATTAAACATTAAATCGGTTACTTTTCTTCTGATTAAAAAATGATTACATTTTATTGGATCACACAGGTGCGCCTCCTCATCCGTCTCCCTGTTCCGCATCTTGCAGCAGCAGTCCTGGGTCCTTTCACCACCCTGAGGAACCGGACTAAGCTTGTTCATAGGAGGTCCGACAGTATTGAGAAAGAGCAGGATAATATGTATAGAAGCTTGGTTTGTGGAGCTCAGCAGATCACAGCAGGCTGCAGATAACGCTATTTTGGTGGAGAAGATACTTCGTCCTGATCATTTTCAATATATTTTTAATTATTGCAACAAAAATAATACATTCAAATAATGAATAATATACTGTGACATTTTTTACTAAATAGATATTTCTTCCTGCCACTCCCTCTTACCACTCAGATAGTAAATTACTTTTCTAAATTACTTTTTCATAAATGTTTTACTTCATGTTGACAAAAAATGACATAAACATGCCCTTTGCATTAAACAGCAATATTTCAATATTGAAAACATAAGTTATGTGCAGCAAATAGTTGATGCTTCTGTCATATATCATACCAGCATGTCCAAAAGTCTTTTGACAGGACTCTAGTTATTTTGGAGTACAGCAGAGGTTGTAATTACAGGGTTGAAAAGGTACCAAAAAAAAGAAATTTGTATTAACAGGTTTATTAGGTGGAACAAAAACATATAAATATCAATTGTGGAATGTGTATGCCGCGTCATAACAACATGTAACAAACAGATATATGAACAAGATCTAGAACTAGAAAATTAAAATACAACCCCCCCCCCCTCAGGAAAAAAAACACACACAAAAAAAACAAAAAACGATGTCATGATAAATTCAAGACATAGAAAACCTAGAACAAAATTTTGGATGTTTACAGTATTTGCAGGTGTTTTAGAAAGTTCAGGTTACTACATGTAACCTTTGGTTTTTATATACAGTGGCTTGCAAAAGTATTCGGCCCCCTTGAACTTTTCCACATTTTGTCACATTACAGCTACAAACATGAATCAATTTTATTGGAATTCCAGGTGAAAGACCAATACAAAGTGGTGTACACGTGAGAAGTGGAACGGAAATCATACATGATTCCAAACATTTTTTACAAATAAATAACTGAAAAGTGGGGTGTGCGTAATTATTCAGCCCCCTGAGTCAATACTTTGTAGAACCACCGTCTGCTGCAATTCCAGCTGCCAGTCTTTTAGGGTATGTCTCTACCAGCTTTGCACATATACAGACTGAAATTCTTGCCCATTCTTCTTTACAAAACAGCTCCAGCTCAGTCAGATTAGATGGACAGCGTTTGTGAACAGCAGTTTTCAGATCTTGCCACAGATTCTCGATTGGATTTCGATCTGGACTTTGACTGGGCCATTCTAACACATGGATATGTTTTGTTTTAAACCATTCCATTGTTGCCCTGGCTTTATGTTTAGGGTCGTTGTCCTGCTGGAAGGTGAACCTCCGCCCCAGTCTCAAGTCTTTTGCAGACTCCAAGAGGTTTTCATAGCGTTTTGCATGTTGGTCTCATCTGACCAGAGCACCTTCTTCCACATGTTTGCTGTGTCCCCCACATGGCTTGTGGCAAACTGCAAACAGGACTTCTTATGGTTTTCTTTTAACAATGGCTTTCTTCTTGCCACTCTTCCATAAAGGCCAACTTTGTGCAGTGCACCACTAATAGTTGTCCTATGGACAGATTCCCCCACCTGAGCTGTAGATCTCTGCAGCTCGTCCAGAGTCACCATGGGCCTCTTGGCTGCATTTCTGATCAGCGCTCTCCTTGTTCGGCCTGTGAGTTTAGGTGGACGGCCTTGTCTTGGTAGGTTTACAGTTGTGCCATACTCCTTCCATTTCTGAATGATCGCTTGAACAGTGCTCCGTGGGATGTTCAAGGCTTGGGAAATCTTTTTGTAGCCTAAGCCTGCTTTAAATTTCTCAATAACTTTATCCCTGACCTGTCTGGTGTGTTCTTTGGACTTCATGGTGTTGTTGCTCCCAACATTCTCTTAGACAACCTCTGAGGCCGTCACAGGGCAGCTGTATTTGTACTGACATTAGATTACACACAGGTGCACTCTATTTAGTCATTAGCACTCATCAGGCAATGTCTATGGGCAACTGACTGCACTCAGACCAAAGGGGGCGGAATAATTACGCACACCCCACTTTTCAGTTATTTATTTGTAAAAAATGTTTGGAATCATGTATGATTTTCGTTCCACTTCTCACGTGTACACCACTTTGTATTGGTCTTTCACCTGGAATTCCAATAAAATTGATTCATGTTTGTGGCTGTAATGTGACAAAATGTGGAAAAGTTCAAGGGCACCAAATACTTTTGCAAGCCACTGTATATACAGCCCGACATGTATTCTAATGTCATTACATTGTTTTCATTTCAAATGACAGAATTTAAAAGTAAAAGTGTGTTTGGTTTATAGTTATTGAACACAATACATATTGTAATTCGCTGTATTCCAGGTGGGTTGCAGCTGTTGAATGTAACAGAAAAAGACAACTGCTTCCTGGTGACTTAACCCTTGATTGTCAAATCGTTGGCAGTTTGTTTTTTCACTCAATATGTTAGTTGCCACCTTGATGACATTTGATGGTTCTGTGATCACACCCCACTAATTTAAAGAGCGCTGCCATCTCTGAGGGACTTTTTAATCCGTGTTTTGATTGCTATTGTCTAAAAACTTGAAGCTGCCCAACAAGTATGAACAGCTTAATATAGGGTGTAGAGCTCATTGGGCAACACCTTCCCTCATTACAGACAATAGACACTTTTATGAAGAATAACCCCTTAAGATGCACCATCATATGCTCAAGTTCATACAGTTTAGAGTAAGACGATGGGTGTTCAAGTAATGACCGTAAAACGTTGTTAAAAAATAATTAGGTAAGGGTTGGGTAATTTAATTTATTTAATTTCAAGATAAAACTTAGATAAGATAGGAGATACTTTAAGAGATTAAGAGAAGTAGTAAGGTTGTCATTCAATTCAATTCAATTCAGTTTATTTATATAGCGCCAATTCACAACAGATGTCATCTCAAGGCACTTAACAAGAAGTCATTTCAATACAATTATACAAACATTCCAATCAGTTAAAAAGTTTCCTATTTAAGGAATCCCAGCAGATTGCGTCAGTCATTGGCGTGAGGTTGGGCAGATTTCCAACCACAGCAATCCTTCAGCAATCCCTCATACTGAGCAAGCATGTAGCGACAGTGGAGAGGAAAAACTCCCCTTTAACAGGAAGAAACCTCCAACAGAACCAGGCTCAGTAGGGGCGGCCATCTGCCACGACCGTCTGGGGGTTTGAGAAGACAGAGCAGAACATAGAAGGAACAGAAGATCCGATATAAGAGAACTTTCTATGTTACAGAAAGTAAAAAGTTGATAACAGGACACAGTGGATCTTCAGTTACTGAGAGGATCATCCCAGTCGATGACCCCCGTCCAACAGGGCATTGCAGCCAAGCAGGATACCAGACCAGGTGTATCTTCGATGGGGAGAAAAACACTGAGAGAAAACAAAGTTAACAGTCGAAATAACAGAATGTACTGTAATACAACTGGAGAGTCGTAGGAGAAAAGGAAGTAGCAGAGTGAAGAAAATTGGTAAGTCTGTCCTCCAGCAGTCTAAGCCTATAGCAGCATAACTACAGAGATAGCTCAGGATGACCTAAGCCACTCTAACTATAAGCTTTATCAAAAAGGAAAGTTTTAAGCCTGGCCTTAAAAGTAAACAGAGTGTCTGCCTCACGGACTAAAGCTGGGAGCTGGTTCCACAGGAGAGGAGCCTGATAACTAAAAGATCTGCCTCCCATTCTACTTTTAGAGATCCTAGGAACTACAAGTAAACCTGCAGTCTGAGAGCGAAGTGCTCTTTTAGGAACATATGGAACAATTAGATCTCTGATGTATGATGGAGCTTGATTATTAAGGGCTTTGTATGTAAGAAGAAGGATCTTAAATTCTATTCTGGATTTAACAGGGAGCCAATGAAGGGAAGCTAAAACAGGAGAAATGTGATCTCTCTTTTTAATATTCATCAGAACTCTTGCTGCCGCATTTTGGATCAACTGAAGGCTTTTAATGGCATTTTGTGGACTTCCTGATAGTAAAGAATTACAGTAGTCCAGCCTTGAGGTAACAAATGCATGGACTAGTTTCTCAGCATCACTCCTGGACAGGATGTTTCTAATTTTAGCAATATTCCTGAGGTGAAAGAAGGAAATCCTAGAAACCTGTTTAATATGGGATTTAAATGTCAAGTCTTGGTCAAAAATAACGCCGAGGTTCTTTACGTTATTACTGGGGGACAATTTAATGCCATCCAGATGAAGTGATTGACTAATCAGTTTCTGTTTAAGAACTTCTGGTCCAAAGACAGCAACTTCTGTCTTGTCAGAATTTAAAAGCAAAAAGTTTAGGGTCATCCATGCTTTTATGTCTTCCAGACATGCCTGTAATCTACCTAACTGACTGGGTTCATCAGGATTTATGGATAAATATAGTTGTGTATCATCGGCATAGCTGTGGAAATTTATCCCATGCTGTCTAATGATTCTACCAATTGGAAGCATATATATGGTGAAAAGAATTGGTCCAAGGACAGAACCCTGTGGAACTCCACAAGTAACCCTTGAGAGTGAAGATGACTTATCATTTAGATGAACAAACTGGAATCTATCAGACAAATATGATTTAAACCAGCCTAGTGCTGTTCCTTTGATCCCTGCAACATGTTCAAGCCTTTCTAAGAGAATATTATGATCGACTGTGTCAAAAGCAGCACTGAGATCTAACAAAACCAGAACAGACACCAGTCCATTATCTGAGGCCATGAGAATATCATTAGTAACCTTCACCAGTGCTGTTTCAGTGCTATGATGAGCTCTAAAACCTGACTGAAACTCTTCAAACAGCTCGTTACTGTTTAGATGTTCACAGACTTGATTAGCAACTATTTTCTCAAGGACTTTGGATAAGAAAGGAAGGTTAGATATAGGTCTGTAATTCACTAAGTCATCTTGATCAAGGGAAGGTTTCTTGAGTAAAGGTTTAATTACAGCTATTTTAAATTCCTGTGGTACGTATCCGTTTACTAAGGATAGATTCATCATATCCAAAATGGGGCCAGGAACCAAATGGAATACTTCTTTAAATAATTTGGTTGAGATTGGGTCCAAAATACAAGTTGAAGATTTAGATGAGGCTAATATTTTTGATAATTCTGAAAGCTCGACTGAATCAAAACAGCCTAAGCAATACTGAGGTTCTACAGTTCTTTCCGATACTGACTCATTTACTGAGGAAGAAGTAATCATGTTTGGGAGGGTGCCAATGATTTTATTTTTAATAAAATTTATTTTATTTATGAAGAATCTCATAAAATCATCACTGCTAAGAGCCGGGGGAATAGTTTGCTCAACAGAGCTATGACTCTGTGTAAGTTTGGCAACTGTACTAAAAAGAAACCTAGGATTGTTTTTATTCGCCTCTATTAATGATGAAAAATATGCTGTTCTAGCTTGTCAAAGGGTCTTTTTATACAGCAGTAGACTGTTATTCCAGGTTAAATAGGAATCCTCTAGATGTGTAAAGCGCCATTTTCTCTCCAACTTCCTAGTATTCTGCTTTAAAGTACGCAACTCTGCGTTAAACCAAGGAGTCAGCCTCCTATGGCTAGCCACTTTCTTTTTTAATGGGGCTACACTATCTAATGCCAAACGCAATGAGGACGTAACGCTGTGAACCAGACCATCAATTTCTGAAGGGTTAGAGATAGAATTGCTGCCATCCACTGTGTTACTCTGAGACACTGAGGAAAGTAAGAATGGTACAGATTCTTTAAAAATTGTTACAGCATTGTCTGATAAAGTTCTACTATAATGAAATTTTCTTTCAGATTTAAGATGGTCAGTTAAAGTAAATTCAAAAGTTATCAAGAAGTGGTCAGACAGGACCGGGTTATGTGGGTGGACTGTTATTTCCTCACACTCAATACCGTATGTCAGTACAAGGTCCAAAGTGTGTTTACCTGAGTGGGTCGATCCCTGTACTTTTTGAGTAAAGCCAATTGAGTCTAAAATAGCATTAAAGGCTGCATTTAGGCTATCACTTTCAGTATCTACATGAATATTGAAGTCCCCCACTATAATAACCCTATCAGTATTTAATACTATATCAGATAAAAAATGTGAGATCTGATCCAAGAATTGAGAGTAAGGGCCTGGTGGACGATACAAAACCACAAACAAAAATGGTCTTAATGTTTTGCAACTTGGATGAGGAAAATTAAGGGTTAGATGCTCAAAAGAACTGTAGCTATCAATTGGTCTGGGACTAATTAGTAAATCAGAACGGAAAATGGCTGCAACTCCTCCTCCTCGCCCAGTATTTCTAGGAATGTGAAAATTTAAATGACTGGAAGGAGTTGACTCATTTATACTGACATAATCCTCCTGCTGCAACCAGGTTTCTGTGAGACAAAGGAAATCAATGTGATTATCACAAATCAAGTCATTTACTAACAAAGTCTTTGAGGAGAGAGATCTTATGTTTAATAAACCACATTTAATAGATTTATTTTCAGTCAAAGTTGTATTTATTTTTATGAGATTTCCATAATTTGCTTTTGTTGGCTTAACTTTTAATCCATTTAATTTTGGCCGTGGGCAAGACACTGTTTCTATAGGGTAATGGGTGGGTAACAGTACAGAAGCAGCAGAGAGGTGGGTTAAACTACGACTCTGCTTCCTGGTCTGGACCCTGGGTTGTCAGTGTTTTGGAGGATTAATAAATTCGGCCATATTCCTAGAAAGAAGAGCTGCTCCATCCAAAGTGGGATGGATGCCGTCTCTCCGGATCAGACCAGGTTTTCCCCAAAATGTTCTCCAGTTATCAATGTAGCCCACATTGTTTGCAGGACACCACCTAGACAACCATTGATGGAATGACAGCATGCGGCTAAACATGTCGTCACTGGTCCGATCAGGCAGGGGACCAGAAAAGATTACCGAGTCTGACATTGTTTTGGCAAACTTACACACCGAAGCAACACTAATTTTAGTGACCTCCGATTGGCGTAACCGGGTGTCATTACCGCCAGCGTGAATAACAATCTTACTGTATTTACGCTTATCTTTAGCCAGCAGTTTCAGGTTGGATTTGATGTCGCCCGTTCTGGCCCCTGGCAAGCATTTGACTATGGTCAATGGTGTCTCTAATGCCACGTTTCTGACTATGGAGCTGCCAATTACCAGGGCCGGCTTCTCAGCGGGTGTGTCGCTGAGCGGGGAAAATCTGTTAGAAACGCGGACCGGTTGGTGGTGGCCCAGGAGCTGGGTCCTAGAACTATGCTTCCTACGTACAGTCACCCAGCCGCCTAGAGGTCCGGGCTGCGCGGGCTCTACCGGAGGACAGCTAGGGGGTTCTATCCTTGTTGGCTCCACGCTGGCTAATGGGCTTCGGCTATCTGCTGGTTTTTCAACAGCGCGGAGCCGTGCTTCATTATTAAATATGCTTGCTAAGAACCTTCTACCTTCTGCATTCTGGTCCTGCTACAACACGAATCATCACAGTTTTATAAAATATGGTGGTGTGTGTGAGTACATAAAAGTTGGGAAGCGGTAATGGTATTACTGAGAGGCATATGTTTTTATTAGTTAGTTTACTATTAGAGAATGGGGGCCTAATATTTATTTCTGCAGCAGTGGATTTGAAAAAGTTACACAGAATTTACAGTGGCGCAAAAAAGTATTTTGACAGCTACCAATTGTGCAAGCTGTCCCACTTAAAAAGCTGAGAAAGGCCTTTAATTTTCATTACCTGAGAGACAAAATGATTTTTTTTAAATACACAAAAAAAACACATGGTCACATTTTTAAAGAATTAATTTTCAAATTATGGTGGAAAATACGTATTTGGTCAACAACAACCAAGCCAGATTTCTGGCTCTCACAGAAGAGGCTCTGTAAGACTGAATCTGCAATAGGTAAGCAGCTTGATGTGAAGAAATCAACTGTGGGAGCAATTATTAGAAAATGGAAGACATACAAGACCACTGATAATCTCCCTTGATCTGGAGCTCCACGCAAGATCTCACCCCGTGGGGTCAAAATGATCATAAGAACGGTGAGCAAAAATCCCAGAATCACATGGGGGGACCTAGTGAATGACCTCCAGAGAGCTGGGACCAAAGAAGTAACAATTGCTAGAGAGCATTTGGATGATCCAGAAGAGGATTGGGAAAATGTCATATGGTCAGATGAAACTACAATAGAACATTTTGGTAAAAACTCTACTTGTCATGTTTGGAGGAGAAAGAATGCAGAGCTGCATCCAAAGAACACCATACCACCCATCAACTATTTGCTTCACATAACTTATGTTTTCAATATTGAAATATTGCTGTTTAATGCAAAGGTCATGTTTATGTCATTTTTTGTCAACATGAAGTAAAACAACATTTATGAAAAAGTAATTTAGAAAAGTGATTTACTATCTGAGTGGTAAGAGGGAGTGGCAGGAAGAAATATCTATTTAGTAAAAAATGTCACAGTATATTATTCATTATTTGAATGTATTATTTTTGTTGCAATAATTAAAAATATATTGAAAATGATCAGGACGAAGTATCTTCTCCACCAAAATAGCGTTATCTGCAGCCTGCTGTGATCTGCTGAGCTCCACAAACCAAGCTTCTATACATATTATCCTGCTCTTTCTCAATACTGTCGGACCTCCTATGAACAAGCTTAGTCCGGTTCCTCAGGGTGGTGAAAGGACCCAGGACTGCTGCTGCAAGATGCGGAACAGGGAGACGGATGAGGAGGCGCACCTGTGTGATCCAATAAAATGTAATCATTTTTCAATCAGAAGAAAAGTAACCGATTTAATGTTTAATTTGTTCAGAGTAGTTAAGTGTTAAATTAAATGGTTCTTTGCAACATATTGTAATGTTTACAGCAGGACAATAAGTCCGAACTCTGAGCCCAGAACGGACCTACTGAGTCTGCCTCTCCTGCGGGGCGAGAGAGGACGAGGTGGTAAATGAAGCAGCAGAACAATGTTAGATTTATTGCTTGAAATAATGAGGGAAATACAACGGGTATTAAAGGGAGATTGCGTTATCCTGTTATTTGTCAAAACCTCCGTTACTTTTCATCATATACTAGTCTTATCAGAAGTGCATCCACAGCTGATATGCATCTTCTATGTGGACGCTGCATGTGAATTTGCACATATCAGCTGACCGCTCGCTGGAGCTTGGATGTTAGTCAAACTGCCTTATCTAACTCTGCAGATCAGCCTCATATTAATGTGTTCTGTCCGTGTTTCATCACCTTCTCTTGCGCTGCTTGATGATTTACTCTTGCTGCGCTCCAGTTTACTGAGTCTGGGGACATCTATGATTGTGTGCACCTTCAGGAGATTCCAGCAGATGACAAAAATAGCATTATCTGCAGCCTGCTGTAATCTGCTGAGCTCCCCCCTTTTCTGATTGTTGTAGTGGTTCATCCCACGGTCTTGGAAGCCAATCAGCAGCGACATAACCTTACACGTAAAGTACGTGTTGTTTGCGTGTCCTTATCACGTTGTTTACATGTTGTTTTCCCGTTGATTATCTTCACACGCGAAGTATGCGTTGTTTACGTGTTGTTAACGTGTTATTAATGTGTCGTTTACGTGTGAAAGACACACGAAATTTTGCGTGTTTTTGGCCCTCTTGGCTTTCGATACACCAAGCTGGGGTGAGTCACTTCGCCAAACATCGTAAGACATGTCCGTTATGTGTTTTAAAGAGGAAAAAGACCCATGTCAACTTAATATTCCACTCCGTGAAGTCCATTAATTTCTGTTAATGGACACCTCGTCAGGCATTATCCCTCACTTATACCATGGTCTGGATGAATACTCGATTCTGATTGGCTGGAGGGTGTAGGTTAAAAAGTGATAATGTACACCTAGGAAAGGCGTCCAGTCAAATTGCCTGATGACAGTTCTAAATCATTGCGCTGGCTCAAGCTAGACGGTTACCATGGCAACAGAGACAACGTTATTTCACAGTTGACTCAACGCAACAGCAAGACAGACAAAACATGAGTGATTTTATCATTTCTTTTAACTTATTTGGTGAGTTTGACAACTTTGAACACTGGGATGGTAACGTAACGTAAGGTAAAGACAATCTCACTTCCCATCACTGATCAACTGCTGCGGTTGGCTCGCTGTGGCCACGTTGCTTGGCAACGCCTGTATACAGGAGATATAAAATAGTGCGCTCGACTTAAAATAAAAACAATAACGATAAAAATAAAAACCCTCACAATTTTAACTCTAAAACACATTACTGTGTCGGACGGTTCACGCCTCCGCGTTGTCCATTAATTTCTGTTAATGGAGACCTCGTCGGGCATTGTCCCTCACTTATACCATAGTTTGGGTGAATACTCGATTCTGATTGGCTGGAGGGTGTAGGTTAAAAAGTAATAATGTACACCTAGGAAAGGCATCCTGTCAAATCGCCTGATGACAGTTCTAAATTTTTGCGCTGGCTCAAACGCTAGATGGTTACCATGGCAACGGAGACTCAATGCTATTTTACAGTTGACACATCGCAAAAGCAAGACAGACAAAACATGAGTGATTTTATCATTTCTTTTAACTTATTTGGTGAGTTTGATAACATTAACATATTAATACTTTGTATCACGTAACGTAAGGTAAAGCCACAATCTAACTTCCCCACACTGATCAACTGCTGCGGTCAGGTCGCTGTGGCCACGTTGCTTGGCAACGCCAGTATATGGGAGATATTAAATAGTGCGCTCGACTTTTAAAAATAAAACCCTCACGATTTTAACTCTAAAACACATTAAAGTATAATGAATTGATTAAATACTTGTTTCTTTCGTAAGTGACCATGGTATATCTGCCCTTTGAGGTGTCCATTAAGTAAAGGATAATGCCCAACGAGGTGTCCATTATCAGAAATTAATGGACGACGCGGTTGCTTCCACGAAGTCCATTAATTTCCATTAATTAATGGACACCTCAAAGGGCATTATCCCGCTTATACCATGGTCACTTACGAAAGAAAGAAGTATTTAATCAATGAATTATACTTTAATGTGTTTTAGAGTTAAAATCGTGAGGGTTTTTATTTTTATAAGTCGAGCGCACTATTTAATATCTCCTGTATACAGGCGTTGCCAAGCAACGTGGCAACAGCGAGCTGACCGCAGCAGTTGATCAGTGATGATTTAGCGCAATGATTTAGAACTGTCATCAGGCAATTTGACGGGATGCCTTTCCTAGGTGTACATTATCACTTTTTAATCTACACCCTCCAGCCAATCAGAATCGAGAATTCCCCCACACCATGGTATAACAGAAATTAATGGACTTTGCGGAGTGTAATATTAAGTTGACATGGGTCTATTTCCTCTTCAAAACACATAAGGGACATGTCTTACGATGTTTGGCGAAGTAATTCACCCCAGCTTGCTGCGTCATGACCATTGAGTATGGAAAGGGAGAAAAAAATATGGCACATCCACATATCCCGACCTCTCACTCTGATTGGTTGATCTATTGACGACGCCATCACTCTCTCAGCCCCCCCGCCCTTATCAAGTACAAGTTAGTTTTGGCACAAACATTTCGCAGATAGTGTGCCAAAATTCAGTGCAATATTTTCGCTGTGCTGTGATTCGTCGTAGCTGATGTGTGCGCACTAAGCAGCAGATTCGTATGGGGTCAGATCAGTCTCATTAAGAATAAACTCATGCAGGGTTTTTCACAAATTCACATGCTCATTCACAAATGCACACGCTCTGGTTCACAAATATAATTTCGAAGAAACACTTTTAATATAACTTCACAAATGCACACGATCCGTTTCACAAATGCACACGATCCGTTTCACAAATGGACAGAATCCGTTTCACAAATGCACACGATCCGTTTCACAAATGGACAGAATCCGTTTCACAAATGCACACGATCCGTTTCACAAATGGACAGAATCCGTTTCACAAATGCACACGATCCGTTTCACAAATGCACACGATCCGTTTCACAAATGCACACAATCCGTTTCACAAATGGACACAATCCGTTTCACAAATGCACACAATCCGTTTCACAAATGCACACAATCTGTTTCACAAATGCACACAATCTGTTTCACAAATGCACACAATCTGTTTCACAAATATAATTTTGAGGGAAGCTTCAAATATAAACTCACAGATCAATCGCTTAATGTGCATTTACGAACCACTTCTCATTCGCGAATCTCTCTGTATTTGTGAGAGAATTTTGTGTGGTGAATTTTGAGATTGTTGTAATGTTGCAGGTCAACAAACGTCACCATTGGCTAATGAATCTGTCAATCAAATTTATGATTCTGATTGACAGATTCGTCAGCTAACCAATTTCGTCGTTTTCAGCCAATCGTATGGCTGCTTACAAGAGAGTTCTGACACTCCCATAGACTTCTATGGAAAGAATGGAATGCGGAAGTCACGTGGGTCTGCCGCTTGCAGATAGATCTATACAGCGCAGCAGCATCGACCGCAGTTCATCCTCGGCATTTTGGAACTATTGTTCCGGTAAGTTAATGGAATCACAACATTTTTTTAGCATTGGAAAGCGTTAGCTGACTGCTCTGTACCAAAAATAAGTCAAGGGTCATATTTAATGTAGCCAGTTTTGGTTAATTAACTGTGTTAATGAGCTAGTTGTAGTTTAACTGCAGCTAGCTAATTGTCTGGAAAAGCTTGACGACCTATTGACGGGTTTATTTCAGTATGTCAAATTCAGCTTTTTTTAAATATTCATCACAGTTTGAAATAGGATATACACTTTTATATCTCATTAATTTTAATGGTGATTCTTTTTGTCTAAAATATATCTAATGAGTTGCTGGTCGCTGTATCAACAGTCTTTAACTGACTTTGATGCATCAGAGATGGAAGCATAAATGGAGATATCAGTAAAGAAAAATGTGATTGTGAAGATGAGAAATTATTTCCTTATTTTTCAGTTAAACCACATAAGAACGGACTGCAATAAACTGCTGAAGCATATGGCACACAGGATCACCAAAGTAACAAGATATGTTGTTTTCTTGTTTTGTGTCCTCCAAAATAATAAGAGCTGAATCAAGACATTTAAAGAACAGTACTTGAACACTATAACCTTTATAAAGTTGATATTTACTGCAGAACTGTTCATTTGCACTTGTTTTATGAAAATATTGTTTGTAATCATTTGATTGAGTAGAGATTACAATCTTTTTTTAACACACAAGAATTGAAGAATTATTTAGAATGTCAGCCTAAATAAACAACTGTTAAAGAGTAACTAAAAAAGTCTTATTAAACTATTACAGGTAACACTGCGTTGCATTCATGTCCATCTTCCTGTTTTCAGATGAGTTGCTGAACGGAGAGCTGATCAGTGATCAGGTTTGGTGGAACTTCCCAGTTCTGTCAGTGATGGAGTGATACATAAGTTGGTAAGTGGAGTGCTGGAGGTGGCTGGGTGGTGATGGGGAGGCTGTCGAAATAAAATCAAAATGATCCGAAATGACTTCATTTCATACCAAGGCTAATGCAAGCATTGCAATCTTTTTTTATTATTCCCTGAACATGCCAAGACTATGTATGATTAAAATAACACATGTAGAATCGTTGAAATTAAAGTACAAGGGACAAAAAAAATCCCACCAAAACATACTATATATATATATATATATATATATATATATATATATATATATATATATATATATATATATATATATATATATATATATATGTTGAAGCTGATGTGGGTGGGGTTTTTTTTTGCAAAAAAGAGACCAAGTTCCTTCATGACAACAATCAAGGTGTTTGGTGGGGGCTTGCTTGTTGTGCTATCAGATGCTGTTTTTTGTTTGTCTTGTACTTCCAAGATGCCCAGTATTGGACAGCACATTTTTTCTTTCTTATGGAAGATCTGTTTTGCTGCCATTTGTAGTCTCAGCCTGATGAATCTGCTGGTTTTTGGGGTTTTGTTGCACATCATGACATACAGGGAGCACGCTTTCTAACAGACTTGCTTTTCTCTCTAAAGTGGCCATAGTATTTGGGAGCTCCATGAGAGATGCACCAGACCTTGTTAGGAAAAGCTCCTCCACTTGTTGGACCAGACCGAAGGCGTCATGTGATGGTCGACACAGCACTCCTGGTTTGAATTCCTTCAGTGTCAATAGGGTACGGTGCTCTCCTTCCAGACTGTCATCATTTTTGCTTTATTGAACTAGAGCATCCATCACAGATGTTGGAATATTTGATGATTTTGTTTGTTTCCTGTAAGATGGTACAGAACATGTCCGTGGTCAAGCATGTCTTTTGGATTGATAAAATTGTAGATGTTGCCATCACAATTCCCTTTTGCACTGGTTTGCAGCTACCTGTTTGACCAATCTTAAGTCCACAGAAGAGTGTTATCATGTCTTGGAGGAATGTGATGGCTTTGTTGTACTCTTCCATCTTATGCCTAAGTGCCATCACAGGGTGGCGTGTAAAGCCCTGATTGAAAATATTTGACAGTGCAGATTAAACTTATTGTACACAGCTTTCTGTTATTATGACCTCTGGTGATGGTGAGGTTTTTCCTGCTGACTTGAGCCAACCATTTCCTTCTTCTTTCTGCGTCTTTAGGGAAGCCGTACGTTGTGATCCCTTTCTTGGACCGATTGCTGCATCCAAATGCAGCACAGCCAGTCATGGTAAAGCAATAAACCTATAAAGGTATTATTTAAATATACATTTTATACATATGAAATGTTGTACAAAACCAAATATAATTATATGTATAATTACACTTTAAACTTTTCTCTTGTTCCACCCTAAACATCCTGATTTGTAATTTGAATTTTTCACCCACTAAGTCTTTCAAAGCAAAACATCATGTCATGTGCCTGCCTGCTTCAAGACCTCCACCATAGTCCCTGTCCCCAAGAAGCCAAGGATTACTGGACTTAATGACTACAGACCTGTGGCTCTGACATCTGTGGTCATGAAGTCATTTGAGCACCTGGTTCTGTCCTATCTCAAGACCCTCATGGCCCCCATCCTGGACCCTCTGCAGTTTGCCTACAGAGCCAACAGGTCTGTAGATGATGCCATCAACATAGCTCTTCACTTCATCCTGCAGCATCTGGACTTCCCGGGAACCTACGCCAGGATCCTGTTTGTGGACTTCAGCTCTGCCTTCAACATCATCCTCCCAGACCTTCTCCAAGGCAAGCTATCCCAGATGAACGTGCCTGATCCCATCTGCAGGTGGATCACTGACTTCCTGACGGACAGGAAGCAGCATGTGAGGCTGGGGAAGAATGTCTCGGACTATCGGACCATCAGCACCGGCTCCCCTCAGGGCTGTGTTCTTTCTCCTCTGCTCTTCTCCCTGTACACCAACTGCTGCACCTCCAACCACCAGTCTGTCAAACTAATTAAGTTTGCAGATGACACCACCGTTATTGGACTAATGTCGGACGGGGATGAGTCTGCCTACAGGATGGAGGCTGAACGTCTGGTGTCCTGGTGCAGCCGCATCAACCTGGTGCTGAACGCCCAGAAGACAGTGGAGATTATTGTGGACTTTAGGAAGCACACAGCCCCCCCATCGTCCTGACTGACACCCCCATCACCACTGTGGACTCATTCTGCTTCCTGGGTACCACCATCACCCAGGACCTCAGGGGGGAGCCCACCATCACCTCGGTCATAAAGAAGGCCCAGCACAGGATGTACTTCCTGAGGCAGCTGAAGAAATTCAACCTGCCGACACGGATGATGATGCAGTTCTACACTGCAATCATTGAGTCCATCCTCACCTCCTCCATCACCGTGTGGTATGCTGGAGCCACCATCAGGGACTAACAGAGACTGCAGCGTGTTGTGCGCTCTGCTGAGAAGGTGATTGGCTGCAGACTACCATCTCTGCAGGACCTGTACACCTCCAGGACACTTGGGCGTGCAGGTCAGATCACAGCCGACCCTTCTCACCCTGGACACAGACTGTTTGACCTGCTCCCCTCAGGCAGGAAGCTCTGGTCCATTCGGACCAGAACCTCTCGCCATAAGAACAGTTTCTTCTCCTCTGCTGTTGGACTCATGAACAATAACCCTAAGACTGTTCCCCCCACCCGCTCAGTTACATGACCCATATTGTGGTTTTTTGCACATGTCTGATTTGCACCGATCGTTACCTGCACTCAATCTGTTTAGCATATTTTATTTTTATTTAAGTGTTTGTTTGTTCTTGTATGTTTGCACAAAGTACCGCAGCAATTTCCTAATGTTGTAAACCTACCCAACATTTGGCAATAAAACCCTTTCTGATTCAGATTCTGATTTAGGAGTAAATCCTGGGAACAGTAATATCCCATGCTATGTTGAAAGATGGAGATCTAAAGGTAAGCTGGAGCAGAGGTCTTAACCACTGGCATGTTTTAAATGTATAGGAGGACAAAGTATGGCATTACCATGCTAGCATTCAGAAAACAGGCTATTAATTGGGTATTATTACTCCAATTTAGGGTTTCTTGTGGCACATAAAGTTATTAAACATGCTTATATTGAGCAGTGTAGTGCATTAATTTATCTATAAATATGATCGGTGATCTACATGTATTCTACAATGTGTTAGCACTCTCGTTTCCCTCTAAAATGTAGAACAGTGACGAATGTCTGTTCCTCTAGAAAATGCTTTGATAAAATAAAAATGCATAGGCTATTCAGTAAAAAGTAATCAGTACAAATTATTAGTCAATAATGATCAGAAATCGCCAGGAGAAATGAGAAATATTCGATTTTGCGTTCTGTCCCACCAGAAGTCACTCAGACTGACTGACAGCGCTGGGATGTTTGGAACTATTGAGGACTCCATGAACCACATGACCGCGTGTCGGCTAGTTCAAAGTCTGTTGTTATATACAGTCTATGGTCGTAACTCTATCTCTATGACGCTGCACTGGCAGAGCTGTTGTGTGCATGTGCAGTGAAGTTTAACCGTGACACATGGCGATAAGTAGCGACATGCATCAGTCTCAAACGGTAAGTACCATAGACATTATATACATATATAATGTCTATGGTAAGTACCACATTTCGCCATGTGTCGCGGTTGGACTTCACGGCGCATGCGCACATAACAGCTCTGCTAGTGAGGAGAAAATGTAAGCAGCCATACGATTGGCTGAAAACGAAGACATTGGTTAACTGACGAATCTGTCAATCAGAATCATAAATTTGATTGACAGATTCATTAGCCAATGGTGACGTTTGTTGAACTGCAACATTACAACAGTCTCAAAATTCACCACACAAAATTCTCTCACAAATACAGAGAGATTCGCGAATGAGAAGTGGTTCGTAAATGCACATTTACCGATTCGTATGATCTGTGAGTTTATATTTGAAGCTTCCCTCAAAATTATATTTGTGAAACAGATTGTGTGCATTTGTGAAACGGATCGTGTGCATTTGTGAAACGGATCGTGTGCATTTGTGAACCAGAGCATGTGAATTTGTGAAAAACCCTGCATGAGTTTATTCTTAATGAGACTGATCTGACCCCATAGATTCGAGTGGTTGAAATCAATACCTTGAAGTTGTAACTAAAAATGAACACATTAAAAAAAATATTTATAGTAGGAAACGATTAATGATAAGCAGAGAGCTGTAATTATGCTTGTATAAAAATGAATGCAGACATGTGAATATTTTTATGTGACTTTACATTCAGAACAGGTTAATGTGAAAGTTTTCTCCAGGTGAAAATCTGACACTAGTGCATTTTTTTCACACAGGGTCTTACATGTTTGGGGTTTTAGTGCAATTTGAAATTCAGTTTGTGTGTGTGATTTTTTTTCCCTGCTGTGATGGTTCACATAGAACTTCAGATTTTTGTTGCTCAAGTTCTCAAATGGTATTCTACACGTGTTCACATCACAAGCTACAACTACATGCGTTTTGGCACATATCTACCTTCATAGATTTGGGTCATGATTTGCAAGGAAGGGGGGCCCAAATGTGGAGAACTTGTGGTTGAAAAAAATAAAATGTTTTTTAATGGAAGAAATATACAATGGAAACTTGCACTAGAATGTAAGGAACACATGGAGAAGAAAAACAGACAGAAGATCCGGAAAGGTCTGACTGAGAGGTGAACTGCCTAAGTAGTGAGGAAGGAGTGAGAAATGACAGAGAGAACCAGAGGAAGCAATCAGAGGTAACACAAAGAGGTAAGAAGGAAGATTACACAAGAAATACATTGAAATGGCAAAACAGCCACCTTGAACTTGAACAATAAGGAACTAACCAAACACAAACCAAAGCCACCCTGAACTGTGACAGGGGTGAAATATCCAAAGAAGGTGGATGTTTTTGTCTACAGAAGCATTTTAGAAAAGTGTTTCTTCTGCTTAAAATCGCTTATTTTGTAAATAGGTTATGTATTTGTATTATTACTTTTTTTATTTTGGTCTTTAAAGAGTAACTGAACCCCAAAACAACTTTTTTGCTTTTAAACTGTATAAATGGGTATTTACCAATGTAATCTTTCAGTTTCTGGGGATTTTTTTACATTTTGGTGTAAACTTGTTTAATTCTACACTTTATGGTCTATAACCGTCTTAGTGCTGCCCCCTTAGGGTTGAACGGTGGCTACTGCATTTGAATTTTGTGATTGGTGGAGAGCGGTACATCTCTACGTCACAGGCATTGACTGTGTCACAGCAGTCATGGTCTCACAGACACGCCCCGTGGGTTTGGGTATAAAACGATCAGACATACCGGCCCCCCGTGGCGAGTTTGGAGTTGGATTGCATTTTTCAGGTTACCATTAGTATCGCATTAGCAGTTAGTTAGCATAGCTGACATACTGTTTTGAACATTAGCCTATGTTAGCATTACCACTCAGAGACCGGACCCATCCTGTCTCTCTCTCCCTCAGCAGCAGCGCCGGCCTCGGGCAGCGCTGACTCAGCGCCCCGAGCCAGCGGCTCCAATTGATGCGGCTCGCGGCCGCTGGGCTCCATAAAGCCTCCCTCTACCTCCGGTGACGGCGGAGGGGATCAGCTGCCTCAGCGCGCCGAGCTGGCGCAGGCCTTGGTGAGGCAGAGGGAGACAGGAGGAGTCCAGTCTCTGAGTGGTAATGCTAACATAGGCTAACGTTCAAAACAGATGGATGTTGATCAGATCGATCAGTCGCAAAACTGCCAACGTCGGTTTTGTCACTGTCCATGTTTCAGTGTCAGATTAAGCGAGGTGTCACTGTACTCCTGAACACACCCCCACGTTCCCCCCTCCGCTTTTCCTCCACACTTGGCCACACCCTCCGTTCTTCCCACTTTGTAGAATTTTTCAAATGTTGTCTGGGGGCGGGGTTATGATTTTTCATGCGGTTCAGTTACACTTTAAAATACCAGAATTTGCCCATAACGTTTTATTTTTGTCTGTCTGATGACATGACATTTTAAAAATATTAAATCAGATGTTACTCAGTACTCAAGTTATCTTTTGGACAGCTACTTTTTTACTTTTACTTGAATAAAAATATGTTCAAGCAGTACTACTCTTACTGAATACAAGTTTTGGATGCTCTACCCACCTCTGGTTGTTATGGAGACTTGATGACCCCGGGAGGCCACACTCCTAAACATTAGTCCTCAGACAGCCGTATTTGTTGCAGTTCCAGTTGCTTTTAACTTTAGACTCCAGATTTAGGTGAGTAGCTGTTTCTGTAGCCATTTCCTGACGTATGGAGATTATGGCACAACTGCCTTACTTGAAGGCCATGTTCTCTTGATTTTCCCAAACCGAATGAATAATCTCGTACTAAAGGTTCAATTTAAAAAAAATCTCAGTGTGAGATTAATCTACTTCAATAAAAGATTGATTTATGTTAAAGCTGTGTATACATCTCCACCAGGGGTGCCACAGGTTCGGAGGATGCAGTAAGCCAGGACAGACTTTGCTGCTGTTTTACCTGTGTATTCCCTCCCAGATAGTCGATGCTCCGTATGGCCTGGATGAGCTCTGCTCCACTATGGTGACTCCCCAGGGGTATCTCCAGTCGAGGCGTGTCACTGTACTGGACCACGGCCACCTACAGCAGAAACGCGTCCAATTGATTCCTTCTCAAAACAGGTTTTGCACTTCAGTTTCGAAGAAGCATTGGCAAACTAGTCGAATTATACGATCTCCTCCTTTTAATGCTGAATAAATGATAGGATTTTAACATTTTAGGCTTAATACGGGGGTGCCTAATTTCACCTGTGTATACTGAAGGCTGATGTCAAACTGGCTGCTGATGTTGATTAGCCATTGCTTGGCTGTGTCAAAGTCTTCCATGCCGACGCTCCAAGAACCATCAACAATATACACCAGGTCATTTACAGCTGTGCTGCACCCTGTGCACATAAACAAAGACATGCAGAAAAAAACTTCTAAATTAATTCAAAGCTTTCTTTATTACACTTAATTCATTTCATTCTAGTTTTCACTTCACTTCACTTTTTCTTTTCTTTTGTTTTTATCCAGTGTCTCTAGTAGCGAGTAACAACTTCATCCCTACCGGCTCGGGCATTTTCATCCTCCACTGCCTCCACTGTGGTCAGGAGAAACATCACGCTCCATACTGACCACTGCAACATGTTTCTGTAAAGAAGTCTTCGTCTTCTGCTCAATCCAACCTGTTTTAAACACAGATAAAATATAGCTTTTAGCAAACACTCTGGTAAGAGCGCATGTCGATATGCTTCAAAACTCATCAGTTGTAAATTATGCTTAACGGCAACTGGATTATGGACAACCCTGAGCATCCTCTTCATGAGACAGTCATACAACAACAGAGCGTCTTCAGTCGGAGGCTTCTTCAGTTTCGCTGCAACACAGACCGCTACAGGAAATCCTTCCTGCCCACAGCCATCATCATCTACAACAACTCCTTGAATAATTAATTAAATGAGCTATACCAACACTAATTTTTCCTCTGGGATAAATAAAGTATTTTTGAATTGAATTGATACCTCTCCTTATTGGAATGTGTCGCCTCTCATCCAAAAGGCTTCTTTAGTTCTAAACATGGTTGGAAGTAACAGCCTCATAAATCGTGGTCAGAACAATCACACTAGTTGTGCTGTCATGGTCACTAAAAGGGAAATTAGGACATTCTAGTCACTGGTCCTGCCATCTATTCAGCTTAGTGTTTGGGTTGTTGTTGCTTGATGATCCAAGCATGTCCCTAACAATACCAATGTTAGTAACTTAGGTCACATGTCTGAAGGTGTGAATTGCTGAAAAACCACCAGGGGAGATGAGTCAAGGCTGCAGAGTAGGTGTTAGAAAGATGAAATCTGAGGCCATCTCCACTGTTTATTGTTCATGTTTAACAAATGGCCTTGTTCCACCAAACTGGCTCCAGCACCGGGCGGTGCCAGAGCCTGACTTGGCACTAGTTCTTTGGGTTACCACTGCCAAAACACCCGTTTCTTGGTTCCAAACAGGTGCTTAACCAAGCACATACTCCTTGCTGGGCCAGAGCTGGTCGGAAGCAACCGGAGTCAAAAAAGGTCTCTAGGAGCGCCCCCTCCCTGGACTCCAAAAGATCTCAGCCTCCTCAGCAGGTAGAGATTGCTCTGACCGTTCCTAAAAAAGAGCATCAGTGTTGTGGCTCCAGTCCAGTTTATTGTTCAGGTTGACACCCAGGTACTTCTAAGAGTCCACTATCTCAATGTCCACTCCACTCCATTCTGTCAATTCTGGATGTTTATCAGTGTTTCAAATAAACCATTACAGAAAAGTCACATGGGTTGAACATGTTCTTCACATGGGATCACATGTTATCCAATGTGGTTCCTGGTAAACCACATGTGTAGCACACATGGACTTCACATGTATGGTTTTACATGGGTTTCACATATGTTTTTACATGTAATCACAAAGGCTTCACATGGGTTTCATAAATGTTTTTCACATGTAGGTTTAATGTGGAAAATGACATGTTTCACATGATTTACACATGTACAGATTTACATTTTATCCCATGGGCTTCAGATGAATATGTCCATCGGTTTTACAGTTTATTACCATGAAAATGTTCCAAATTCACCTGTGCAAAACAGAGGTGGTCACATGTTTTTATAACATCTCATATTTTTTTAAACATTAAATCATTTTTATCGGCTCTGCTTTTGACTTGTGCTATTTTAAAATGCATGAAGTGAAAAAGAGACAAGGCTTTTAGTGACATCAAGAATGTAAAATTACTTTCACCCCTGGTTACAAACAATGTGTGGTTTCTATGCTGCCTGCAAAGGGATAGCTCACCAAATATTAGTGGGGGTGTATGTATATATTTGAGCCTTTATGTATAATTTTGTTTTTGTATTGATTAAAAAAAGATTCACATTAAATTCAGATTTGTTCATTCAATCGTTTTTTTTCTTAATATCCGTCACCTTCCCTGTATAATCCTTCCACCCTGACCCCCTTATTTACTTCTCTTGTCAGACTTCCAATCTGAATTTAGAGCCCATATTGATAGAACTTTTTATAATGTATGATTTCTTCACAAATTCACCCTATCCACACATTTCTTGACCTAGCTGACAGAATAAGTGATTGAGAGCCAATGAGAGAGAAACACACAGACACACAAGAGAAAGTGCAGCAGCATAATGAAACTGAAATAAATACGCATAAATCAGTGGCCCTTTCTTTTTTTCTCTCTCTGAAGTCAGTTCGGTTATTGTTCGCAGTGGTGTAACAGTACATGTATTCGTACTTTTCTACTATTTTAGTTGTTTTTGTTTATCGAATCGAATCTCTAGTCGGTTCTGTACTTTCAACTTTTTTAACTTACAAATTATAATACGGTAAAATCAAATATATTTCAGGAATTGAATGGAAGGAATTCAGGAAAAAAGGTTCTTTGTTTAATGCTGATCAAAGTTTTAAAAAAATATCCTCATCTGCATATTTGTTTTTACTTTTCTTGATTAAAGTGTACAGAAAACGAACCAAATCATGATATTTGTGTAACTTACACCCCTAGTGGGTGAAAATAGCGAGGACACAGATCAGTGCTCTCATCACCAAACTACTGTAATCATGAAGTAGCACATACACTATGGGATATATGGCTATATGGCTTGAGCATCCAGACTGCCAAATGAAATGGTCCCAGTCTTTTCTGCCATGTGGTACATAATAGCGCAGTAGTGCATTTTCTGCAGAGCTCGTTCCATGTTCAGTTATTTTTCAGAGCGCAGATGGTTCCACCGACCGCAGGGCCAGGCCACAGAAAATAACCGTACTGGATGGGAAGGCACAAACACAAACAAGGCAGTGTGTGCTGGGAGAGAACCAAACGTCAATGAACTGAAGAGAGTAGGACCTCTTTCCCGTAATCCTTGATCTCTGTCTGTGTGTGATGTGCTGTTAAGGAAAAAAAAACACACACACACACACGTCACATAAAGATGCGTCTGGGATTTTTTTCAGCAAAAATAAATAAAAATCTAAATAAAAGTTAGACACTGTTATTATGTCCTTTTATGATGGGCATTGGATATACAAGAGTGTATTCCTCTGTAAAATGAGGAAAAATTGAGGACGCTTGATTTTTAAGGGTTTTTTTTCATGCTCTTGTACAATTCAACTTGAACTGAACAAACTTGGTTCATAACAGTGTAGACCCCAACCATAGACTGTCAATATAAGATTGACAGAACCTCTGTGATGTCACCCGTGGATTTCTGAACCGCTGAATTGAAGCCCAGTGGGCGGTTCTCACCGCCGCCATCTTGGCCGCGTCACCCGTCTCGTTATGCCCAGAAAATACAAAAAATGGGCAAAAAGGTGGAGCTTAGAGTGGTGCTGTGAGGGTGGGGGCAGATGATTGAAACCCATCAAACTCTGAGCCGATGTAGCTATGAGCTAACTGAGCTAACCTGGAGCTAGTGGGCAGTTGTAGCCATAAAACCACAGTTGAGTGACTCTGCTTCCTCCTAACCCCCTATCCACGTCTCCTCCTTATCAACTCATCAAGGATTTGTGGCTTCAGTTGAGGTATTATTTCAGCTTTTGCGATGTTAATCAGCTGCTCCCGGCTGTAAACCAAATTGCTGCCATGGTTACGCATCATAACAAATTGTCAAAAAGGGAAAAATTTACAGCAAAAATCCTTTCAGCTTCACAGCACCAAAAACTAGAAAGTATACAGGTCAAAAAAATGCAATCTTCTTTAAGATAAAAGAGGAACCAATGTACAAAAAACCAAAACTTAATATGTAGCCAACAGAGCCACTCCAACATGCAGCCACCCAGAGCAGCGCAATTCTAGAATAAATAAATATTCAATAATTTTGTCAAATAAAAGTCTTGTTGGTCCATAACTTTCACTAGAACTATGTGAATTTTAAATAAAATGAGTTTTAATTATCAATAAAGTAAAGGAAAAATGTCATAATTTCAAGCCATTTCAAAATGGGTGGGGGGCAAACCATAGTCACCAGCGCTAGCGCTGACGGCTCATCTGGGACCTGTCAATCAAAAGGACACGCCCCTTATTATTCATAATCTCAAGCTTAAATGACATCTAAATGGATGAGTCATAAAAAAAAATTCGCCTCCCTCAGAGTTGTCATGACGATAAACATTACCTATTAAACCTAGAAAGGTTTTTTGAACCAGGCCGTAAACATGTTTACTTCTGTTGTGAGGTTGGCATTTTAAACATGGGAGTCAATGGGAACTTTTCCACAGCCAGCACCTTGTGGATGAGGGAGGAACTGTATTTTTTGTCAGTTCTGTATTTGGTTCACATTTGGCCAAGTTTGCCCCTTGACCCTAACACAAATATGTTGTTGAAGCACCTTTTGATTCAATTCTATAGTGCACAGTCTTAAAGAAGTCCATCCATCCATCCAGCCGTCCATCCTAGATACTTTATCATGTCTTGGCAGTTTTTGGTCACTCTACTTTCCAAAACACATTTTTTTGTCCTCTTCCTCTCATAAAGTCATTCTTTTGAAGACTTTGTGTATGCTTATCGTAAACCTATGAAAAATAAAAAGGTTTAGGGTCAAATCTGACGGGTATTTGAAACTATTGCTATTTACAATCCTCTCAACAAAAAACAAATTTCCATCAGAACAAAAGGAACCCCAGAGCATGATGCTGCCACCACCCTGTTTTACTGTAGCAATCGTGTTATTCTAAGTTATCCTCAGTGCCGTTCTGGTGCCAATTAAACCTTTCAGAAATATAGGCCCAAAGTTCCGCCTTGGTTTCATCAGACTATAACACATTGGCCCACAAAGATTTGGGATGCCTGGATGTTTTCTTTGGAATAAAAGGCTTTTTTTCCTTTGGTGTCACTCTTTAGTGCAGACATATAATTACACACAGTACAGTATAGGAAAATGTTGTTCTATGTAGAAATCAACCAGTACATGTTAGAAATGGTGGCATCAGGGAGGCCTGTTTGGAGCCTCCCTGAACAGTTTCTGTCTCATCCATTTAACGATTTTAGTGAAATGTGGTGTTTTTGTCACTGTATTTAATTTATGTAACCCTAACCTATTTGCTGTTAACCACATGTGTAAAGAGAAAGAAAAAAGGTACAGGAAGGAGTTCATGCATTTGTCTGTTGCTTTCTTTTTGTTGTTGGTGTTTTTGATCATTTCAAGTAATGTAAAAAATATTCATTTAAAATACAGAACTTTTTCAAAAACTATTTTTCAGTACTTTTACCTTTTTCTGTATTTATGGTTTCTGAAATTCTAATGCATTGATACATTTTTACAGTTTTAAGTTCTAAAATTGACTAAGATTTTTCTATATTATTATTACGGAGGCCAAATGCAGCAGGAAGCAGGCAATGAACAAAGTATTTACTGAAGTCAAAAATTCAAACTTTTGTTTTAGTTGTAAAACCTTAGGAATGTTCTCCCTTTGCCTAAAATCTGGTTTGGTAATCTTCTGTTAAACTATTAATTGGTTTAGTCTAATACACTGCAGGTCATTGCATATTCGTTATTTTTAGAACCTGTCCTACAGTTGCAGTATCTAGAATGAACAAACTGTTTCAATTCCATGGTTTTTTTGTTTGTTTTTTTACATATAGGGAGATAATGAAAAATCACCTGGTCCCCAAAAAAACCCAACATGATTTCTAATCATGTTTTTATATAATTAACAAAGACGACGCCCAAAGGTGACATCTGATTACTCTTGTAGAACCTCCTGGAGCAGTAATGTGAAGGTGGTTTACATAATCATTTTCTGGATGACTTTGTCTGTGTCACACATTATTGCAGAGGAGTTTTGGCCCATGAATCTTTACAACATTGCTTAGGTTCACTTTGGTTTGTTGGTGTTCATGTGTAGCTAATATGCTGTGTTTAGTTTTCTCTAAACACGATCCTGTACATTATGGTCCAACATGTTTCCAAAGGACATTGTTCCAAAGGGTTTATAATTCATCAGATACAGGATTATACTTAAATGTAAAGAATAAACACCGTGAGTACACTTCAAGGTTTATATGTGGAGCAACTTACCTTCCTTTTATCCAACATTATGACTTCTAAAATGTCTGGGCCTCATTTGTTTTTTTGCCTCACTTGTGGAAGTAAATGAAAAATGCTAATGACTATATCTCTGTGCTTTTACAGTCCTTGTAACCCTTATCAGTTCAATTTTCCAAACACAAACGGACATTTGGAAAAACAGAAAAATGGATTGAAATATCCAATTTTTCAGTTTTTTCCACCTTGACAAGTTAAAAAATTTGATTTGTAAACTGTTTTTCCAATTTTCTGTTTTCATTCAGATGATCAGAAATTTAGAAAATTGCAAAATTGTGTAAAAATTGCGTCTGGGCTCCAATTATTCAATACTGCAAGGATATTCTCTCCCTCGTTCCACGTAGTTCTATGACGTTGCTCCGGTTGTGAGAATGGACATAGACGTATATAAACATATATAAACATTCATACTAACCCGCAGGCTAACAAGCTGCAACCTAAGCTATAGACTGAATATGAAAACGCGATACAGCTTTATGTATCTATTCTTCATATAGCCTTCAGTCTGTAGATAGAACCAGGCTGTATCTTCTACAGAATAATAGATACTAATAAAAAAATTATAATAATAATAGAATAATAATTAATTGGAGCTCAGATGCAATTTTGCAATTTTCTAAATTTCTGATCCTCTGAATTGAAACAGAAAATTGGAAAAACTGTTTAAAAATCAAATTTTTTATTTTGTCAAGGCGTAAAAAAAATTTGAATCCATTTTTCTGTTTTTCCAAATGTCCGTTTGTGTTTAGAAAATTGAACTGATAAGCGTTACACGGACCCTTTTTCCCCTTCAAAAATGTTTTTGCCAAGCAGAACAACAACTAGCTGAAACCTGTTACTTCTCCAGAGTGTCAGCCAATCCCCAGCCATTCAGCTGCCGGTCTGAGTCCCAGTGGTTACTACTTTAAATAAGGCCCTCTTGGTAAATGTTTGTGCTTGTGTGTTTAGCACCAGAATGCACAAGGACACATTTGATTGATGTGTCTTAAATTTTTTGCTCTGCTTTAGAGTTCTTTTTGACATGAGGTTTAATCAAAAATACTAACCCTAGGATCTGTTTTGTCTTTTTTAAATGTTCAATCTCTGTCTGCCATGGAAAATGTTAGATTTGGAGATGCTGCCAATCTCTTTTAAATTGCTGAGTTAAGGTCATTCTCTAGGAGATACACATCAACACTGTTATTTCAATGGTTTTGTGCTAACCATGCTAACTGATCATTTAAAATAGCCAGTTTAAAATGTCATCTCTCTAAAGATTTTAGCATTATTTAAGTAAAATCCTTTTTTACAGAAATTGCTCTCTCACACATGATGTCCCTTCTTCTCCAGTGGTGTCGTAAGGAAACGGAAAAAAAAACTAGAAAAACATTCAGCTATTTATAACATACTGATTTCTATTTGCAGCATCAAAAACTCCACATGCCCCTCACTCGAATATCCACCTTTACGACTCCACCATGCTGCCTCAGACCCTCAACATTCATCAGGGGTACAAATGTGTGGCTAGGTGGCTTCTGAAACGGGATTCCTCCAAAGCCCAACCCCTAAATCTGGAAAACCATGGAGTGCGGCGCACTGACCACATCAGCTGCCTCTGCCGGCTCTGCAGGATCACACATCATTCCTTGTGCACAGATGCTGCTGGGATTGCTGTCCACCGTTATTTTTATTTTTTTAAAGGGAACTAAGATTAAAAATAGCAGTTCTGAAAATGCTGTGTAAATGTTCTGCCTTGTTTGACCGTGTTGAGGTTTTTAGGGCTAAAATGAAGGTGTCCTTGTTGGCCCATCCAGGGTCCGCCTTCGCACAGAAGGTAACGCAGAGACAAAAAGGATAAACAACCACACACACATATACACTCACGCCTCATGGAGATTCACCCAACATGCATGTTTTAGCACTACAGGAGGAGTCCGGAATACCTGGAGAAAACTCCCTTTTGCACAGGGAGAACAGGAGATCTCCACACTGCAAGGCCCCAACTGGGATTCAAACCAAGCAACTTCTTGTTGCAAGGCAACAGTCATTTATGATTTCCAAAAAAATAAAAAATAAATAAAGTGAATCAGAAAATCACTGAAAACATTTCCTTTCCCCATTTCCTTACTCCTACTCTCATACCCCTAAATAAAATCTAACCCAACCATCTGCCCCAAGAAGTCACCTAAGGGGGACATTTCTTCCAATCTGGGGTATATCTCGCAATCTAACAATAATTCCAGTGGTTCCTTGAAGGTCTCAGAGGTTTGTTAGAGAACTTTAGTGAATGACCAACTTCATGAAGACCAAGGAAGGCAGCAGAGGGCGAGGCGAAACATCACGTTTGCCAAGTTGCCTCGACCCATGTAGGGGACGCAGCAAACATGCTATCTCCAGTTTAGGTTAAAACGGAACTTTTTGGCCTACGTGCTAAACGTTACGTGTGGATGAAAACTGCAGCATGGTGTAGGGGTGCTACTTTAGCAGAAACAAGGAAACGGGTTTGAGTAGATGCAAAGATAGTTTTAGGAGCAAAATACAGGGCAATCCTGAAAGAAATTCTGTTATAGGATGCTAAACAGTTGGAGTGGAGCAACCCTAAACATTCAGCCAGAGCTACGATGGAATGGTTTAGATCAGAGGTGTCCAAAGTGGGGCCTGGGGGCCATTTGCGGCCCCCCTGGACAGATTTTGTGTGACGCACAACTGCAGTTCAAGAACGACAAAATTTTGGCCCGCCATCACTGTTGGTTGATGCAAATGGAGACTTTTTTATTTTCCATTAGAGCACATTTTTTGCCACAAACTAAAATCTTCTTACAGTGAAAAATAGTTGGTACAAGACAAAGTATGTGTCTTTATAAACCTCGCATTTTGTAAATTGTTCAATTCGAAAATACTTTATTGATCCCAGAGGGAAATTAAGTGTTGGTATAGCTCATATAATTAATTCTTTAAGGAGTTGTTGTAGATGATGATGGCTGTGGGCAGGAAGGATTTCCTGTAGCGGTCTGTATTGCAGCGAAACTGAAGAAGCCTCCGACTGAAGATGCTCTGTTGTTGTATGACTGTCTCATGAAGAGGATGCTCAGGGTTGTCCATAATTTTTTTGCTTTTATGAAGAATCCTTCTTTGCATCATCATCTCCAGATGTTCCACAGTCGTCCCCAGAACAGAACCAGCCTTCTTTATCAGGTTGTTTAGCCTTTTTAAATCCTTTACTCTGATGCTGCTACCCCAACACATGATGGCTGAAGAGATTACACTCTCCACAACAGACTTATAGAAGATCTCCAGCATCTTGCTGCAAACCTTGAAGGACCTAAACTTCCTCAAGAGTCTGTCCCTTCATGTAGACAGTTTCACTGTTGCGCCTCCAGTCCAGTCTGTTGTCAAGGTGAACTCCGAGGTATTTATACTCCTCAACCACCTCCACTTCTTCACCCATGATGGAAACAGTGTCTGACTTATCCCTGTTTCTTCTGAAATTTACAATCATCTCCTTTGTTTTGTTCACATTCAAGGTGAGACGATTGTTTCCACACCATGTCACAAAGCGGTCCACCAGCTCTCTGTATTCAGCTTCTTGTCCATCTCTGATACACCCGACAATTGCAGAGTCATCTGAGTATTTCTGCAGATGACATGTCTCTGATTTGTACTGGAAGTCTGAGGTGTGCAGAGTGAAAAGGAATGGTGAGAGTACGGTCCCCTGTGGTGCTCCTGTGCTGCTGACCACCTGGTTTGACACACAATTCTTCAGTCTCACAAATTGTGGTCTGTTGGTCAGGTAGTCATTGATCCAGGCGATTGTTGAGGGTTCCACCTGTGTCTTCAGGAGTTTCTGACAGCAAATTAGGCTGAATTGTGTTAAATGCACTGGAGAAATCAAAGACCATGATCCTCACAGTGCTGCCTGCTTTGTCCAGATGACAGTGGGTTGGTTGAAGTAGGTGGATGATGGCATCTTCAACTCCAACTCCACAGCGATAAGCAAACTGCAGTGGGTCCTGATACGTTCTTGTTTGCTTACTCAGCGGTGCCAACAGGAGTCTCTCCAGGACCTCCATGATGTGGGATGTCAGGGCAACAGGTCTATAGTCATTAAAGACTGATGGGTGAGTTCTCTTTGGTACTGGAACAAGGCAGGATGTCTTCCACAACACTGGTTTAATTTCATAGTAAAACATATCTCCAGTGACTTTTAATTAAGAGTAAACTGGTCAGTTTATATCTGCTTTTTATTAATTGATTAAATATGGTCCAAGTCCTGTTACTATTGGTGACAATACACTTCATTTGGGTCTGTTTTTTTTCAGTTGAGCCAAAAATAACTTGCTAACTGGATGCTGTTCTTTTACTAAGGCAAATATGCAAAACCCTTTAAAAGAATTTGCTCTACAATAACTTACACATCCCTTTATGGCAATATTAATTGGACTACTTTTGACTTGATGACTTTGGCTCATGTCACAAAATGTTTGAACACCCCTGGTTTAAATTAAAGTATGTTCATGTGTTAGAATGGCCCAGTCAAAGTCCAATCCAACAAAGAAGATTTCCGTCAATTTCGGCTGAGCTTGAACTGTTTTACAAGGAATAATGGGGAAACAATTAAATCTGTCTAAAGCTGGAATTGAGAATAGAAATGTATGCTACACAAAATTCTGGAAATCATGTTTGATTTCCCTGCCAATTCACTATAGAGCACACTGTTGGTCTATCACATAAAATAATAAAGTACATTAAGGGTTGTGGTTAATATGTAAAGTTAAAAACAAAGGGTAGGGTGTACAGTGAGTACAGAAAGTATTCAGACGCCTTTAAATTTGTCACTCTGTTTCACTGCAGCCATTTGCTAAAATCAAAAAAGTTCAACTCAGCACTGCATCTTGACAGAAGAAAAACTAGAAATGTAGACACTTTTTTGCAAATTTATTAAAAAAGGAAAAACTGAAATATCACATGATCACAAGTATTCAGACCATTTGCTCAGTATTGAGTAGAAGCACCCTTTTGAGCTAGTACAGCCATGAATCTTCTTGGGGATGATCCAACAAGTTTTTCACACCTGGATTTGGGGATCCTCTGCCATTCTTCCTTGCAGATCCTCTCCAGTTATGTCAGGTTGGATGGTGAATGTTAGTGGACAGCCATTTTCCGGTCTCTCCAGAGATGCTCAATTGGGTTTAGGTTAGGGCTCTGGCTGGGCCAGTCAAGAACGGTCACAGAGTTTTTCCGAAGCCACTCCTTTGTTATTTTAGCTGTGTGCTCAGGGTTATTGTCCTGTTGAAAGGTGAACCTTCGATACATGGTCTGTGGTCCTGAGCACTCTGGAAGAGGTTTTCTTCCTTCAATTGCAACCAGTCGTCCTGTCCCTGCAGCTGAAAAACACCCCCACAACATGATGTTCCCACCACCATGTTTCACTGTAGGGATTGTATTGGGCAGGTGAAGAGCAGTGCCTGGTTTTCTCCACACACCGCTTAGAATTAATGCCAAAAAGTTCAATCTTGGTCTCATCAGACCAAAAAATCTTGTTTTTCCTAGTCTGGGAGTCCATGTGTTTTATGGCAAACTCTATGCAGGTTTTCATATGTCTTGCATTGAGGAAAGGCTGCCACTCTGCCATAAAGCCCCGACTGATGGAGGGCTGCAGTGTTAGTTGACTTTGTGGGACTTTCGCCCATCTCCCTACTGCATCACTGGAGGTCAGCCTCAGTGATCTCTGGGTTCTTCTTGACCTCTCTCACCAAGGCTCTTCTCCCACGATTGCTCAGTTTGGCTGTACGGCCAGGTCTAGGAAAAGTTCTGGTCGTCAATTCTGTCTCTGAGCTCCTTGGGCAGTTCCTTCGACCCCATGATTCTCATTTGCTCTGACATACACTGTTAGCTGTAAGGTCTTATACAGACAGGTGTGTGCCTTTCCTAATAAAGAACCATCTCAAGGAGGATCAGAAGAAATGGGCAGCATGTGAGTAAAATATGAGTATCACTGCAAAGGGTCTAAATACTAAATACAGGTCCTTCTCAAAAAATTAGCATATCGTGATAAAGTTCATTCTTTTCCATAATGTAATGATAAAAATTAAACTTTCATATATTTTAGATTCATTGCACACCAACTGAAATATTTCAGGTCTTTTATTGTTTTAAAACTGATGATTTTGGCATACAGTTCATGAAAACCCCAAATTCCTATCTCAAAAAATTTGCATATTTCATGCGACCAATAAAAGAAAAGTGTTTTTAATACAAAAAAAGTCAACCTTCAAATAATTATGTTCAGTTATGCACTCAATACTTGGTCGGGAATCCTTTTGCAGAAATTACTGCTTCAATGCGGCGTGGCATGGAGGCAATCAGCCTGTGGCACTGCTGAGGTGTTATGGAGGCCCAGGACGCTTCGATAGCGGCCTTAAGCTCATCCAGAGTGTTGGGTCTTGCGTCTCTCAACTTCCTCTTCACAATATCCCACAGATTCTCTATGGGGTTCAGGTCAGGAGAGTTGGCAGGCCAATTGAGCACAGTAATACCATGGTCAGTAAACCATTTACCAGTGGTTTTGGCACTGTGAGCAGGTGCCAGGTCGTGCTGAAAAATGAAATCTTCATCTCCATAAAACTTTTCAGCAGATGGAAGCATGAAGTGCTCCAAAATCTCCTGATAGCTAGCTGCATTGACCCTGCCCTTGATAAAACACAGTGGACCAACACCAGCAGCTGACATGGCGCCCCAGACCATCACTGACTGTGGGTACTTGACACTGGACTTCAGGCATTTTGGCATTTCCTTCTCCCCAGTCTTCCTCCAGACTCTGGCACCTTGATTTCCGAATGAAATGCAAAAAGCACTTTGGACCACTGAGTAACAGTCCAGTGTTGCTTCTCTGTAGCCCAGGTCAGGCGCTTCTGCCGCAGTTTCTGGTTCAAAAGTGGCTTGTAGCCCATTTCCTGCACACGCCTGTGCACGGTGGATCTGGATGTTTCTAATCCAGACTCAGTCCACTGCTTCTGCAGGTCCCCCAAGGTCTGGAATCGGTCCTTCTCCACAATCTTCCTCAGGGTCCGGTCACCTCTTCTCGTTGTGCAGCGTTTTCTGCCACACTTTTTCCTTCCCACAGACTTCCCACTGAGGTGCCTTGATACAGCACTCTGGGAACAGCCTATTCGTTCAGAAATTTCTTTCTGTGTCTTACCCTCTTGCTTGAGGGTGTCAATGATGGCCTTCTGGGCAGCAGTCAGGCCGGCAGTCTTACCCATGATTGCGGTTTTGAGTAATGAACCAGGCTGGGAATTTTTAAAAGCCTCAGGAATCTTTTGCAGGTGTTTAGAGTTAATTAGTTGATTCAGATGTTAGGTTAATAGCTCGTTTAGAGAACCTTTTCATGATATGCTAATTTTTTGAGATAGGAATTTTGGGTTTTCATGAGCTGTATGCCTAAATCATCAGTTTTAAAACAATAAAAGACCTGAAATATTTCAGTTGGTGTGCAATGAATCTAAAATATATGAAAGTTTAATTTTTATCATTACATTATGGAAAAAAATGAACTTTATCACAATATGCTAATTTTTTAGAAGGACCTGTATGTGATATTTCAGTTTTTCTTTTTTAATAAATTTTTCTACATTTCTGGGGTTTTTTTTGTCAAGATGGGGTGCTGAGTGTGCATTAATGAGAAATAAAATGAACTTTTTGATTTTAGCAAATGGCTGCAATGAGACAAAGAGTGACAAATTCAAAGGGGTCTGAATACTTTCCGTACCTAATGTAAATACTTTTGCAATGCACTGTATGCTGACATATCACAGATGTCCACTGCCTGCCAACTTAACCAACATTCAGCCCAGTGTTTCTACAGTCTTGCCCAGTTTGCCACAGTTTACACAGGTATCATTACAAAGGCACAGTGGATGGCTCAAAGATCCCCAAAACCACTGAATGATTAATAACTGCTGCATTCATCTAAGGATGGGAGAAGAAATGAGCTGAATATGAAGAGATGAGACCCTCCCTCATGCATTAACCATGTTAAAAAGCATTTCTGATGACTTCTCCGTTGTTTCCGCAAATGTTCAAACTGTAATTAGAAGCTATTTCAGGAAACAGACTCAACTAACAGGATAGCTTTTGAATGCCAAAAGACACAGACAGGAACTGGTGCCTTTTCTCCAAAGTCAAAGACCTCTCTGACCCATAATCACAGTGCTTCATGCACGCCGTTACACTGTATATTTAGCTTGTTCTCCTGTTGTCCATGGTTGCTGTCCTCCTATGGCCTGAACCTAACCCCGATCACAGAAACGTCACATTCGAAAACAACAAAAAATGACACAAGTGAGGAGTTCACAAAAGCAACAACACCATACAAGAACATATTTCTAAAAGCTGAAATCTTGTAGGTGCTATGATTGGAAAGACTCCACAGTTTACCACACTAAAGTAATCACAGGGCCTTACCTTCTCTTCTCCAGCTGCTGGAAGCCAGTGATGAATGCCACTGTGGAAGCAGAAGGTGAAAAGAGAGGAGTCCTGACTCGCCAGTGGCAGCCCTCTCTCTGGTTGGCAGAGGGATTGGTGGGAGTGTCAGGGCCGCTTTTGTAAACTGTGGCCAACAACACCACAGAAAGGGACACAACATAGACCAGTGCGGATCTGATGTGGAAACCTGCATGCGCTCACGTGTGACATGTGGAGAAATCTCAGTGTGAAAAAGGTTGAATCGGAGTAAATCTTCAGCAGGGATTCTTTTCATATAAACTGTGGAGTAAAGATGGAAGAGTATGTTAAGATTTTCCATCTTTAGGTGGATAAGAAATGATCAGCAGATAGTCAGACTGAGCTCTTTTATTGAGATAACAGGATTGTGTGTGAAGAGTCAAGTGATTTAGTGGTGTCTATGGGATAACCTGTGTCAGTCCTGTGGTTTAACACAGCTCCTCAGGGGTTGAGTTCAATTACAGGACTCAGAAAATCCATGGCAAGACATGAAAAAGCATCTGCACCGCATGTTGGATTGCAGTGAATGTCATGCTTACTGATTAAAAAGATGGAACCTGTTGCAGAAGCATGTTGCACTAGCTCATCCTGTAGTACATCCCTTGTATTGAAGCAATGGGAAGTCTAACTCTAGATTGTCCCTAATTGCAATAAGTAAAACCTGTTTTCTTTTCACGATTCTTGGTTTCTTTTGGAAGGTCTCCTTTTATGGTCTAAGGGTCTGCCTGGCTGTTGACTTTTGTTTTTGTACCACGTCTTGGAACACCATACCAGGTCTTTACTCTCGCAAAATTGCTGGGGGGAGTTATGGGATTCTGATTGTCTTCTCCGTATTTTTTGTGGACTTGAAGAAGGCTTGCAATCGTGTCCTCTAAGACATTATATGGGGTGTCAGGGTTGCTTTTAGAGCTCATCTGGTAGCACCAAAGCAAAAGTTCTGCCTGATTTGTGTTGAACTAAATTCTTTTGCCAAATGGACTCTCCTGGGGCTAACTCGTACTTATCCTGTGTTTGGTGTTCATGGACAGAATTTCAACGTTAATTAAGGAAACGTTAGGAACTTCTGGGCTAAAAACAAACATAACTTGGATTATTTTTGTTTACTCAGACAAAAGTCATATATGGACCAATTCAGACAACAGTGCTGAGTGATGGGTTTTACCCAGCATACTGTGTTAGATTTTCACTAACCAATGTGTTTAAGTGACTAATGTCTAACGTTAAGGCTACCAATGGATGGGTTAAGTCCTAATACTTGAATTTATTTACAGTCATTAAAAAAAAGATTATTGGTGATTTTGCTGTTAAGAAGATTGTAAATTAAGTAGAGATTGTTCATTTAAATATAGCACAAATGCATTTTGGTATTTGGTGTGCAATTTAGAGAACTCAGGCACAATTGGGCAAAACTCTGAATCCGAGATGGTGGCAAGATACTTTCATTAGGATCCTTGGTATGTATAAAATATGCATCAATTGGGATTAATGTAGACCAGACACGATTTGAGTCGAATATGTGAGATCAGTTTGCAAGGGGTTAAAAAGAGTAGGCCTAACCCATGACCTGGATTATTAAAGAAGTCATATTAAAGTCTTTGTCATTTTTGATTTGTCTATTTCTATACCTATCCTATCCTATCCTATCCTATCCTATCCTATCCTATCCTATCCTATCCTATCCTATCCTATCCTATCCTATCCTATCCTATCAGGGTCAGTCGATAGCCTGGACAGATTAGTAGTCCATTACAGAACAAATACATGCATGCACACACTTCAGGCCCTCAGAACCTTCTAGCTGCAAGGCAGCAGTGCTAACAACGGCATCATTCTACAAACCTGAATGTTTTTTTTTCTCTCCAAACAGTTAAGTACAGACAACACAATTTATACTCAATACACCGCTCTGTATCAAATATTGAAAACATGACATGGAATGTTTAAAGTGTGAATATTGATCATTACTAGCACTAGCTTAATGTTTTCTGAAGTGAACAAACTGGTTCTCTGGGTGAACCAAAGGGATGCACACAACCCACTGGTATTACAGTAACATGGTGATACAGGATTATTTTACCATCTTATCACTTCTTGTTTTATTCTATGGAAAAGGTTCAGGGAAGTCTCATCATTAGAGAGAGAAAAATGGCAGTCATTGGAGAAAGGCAAGGCTCCTCCTGGTTTTCTTCTCTAAGTTAACAAGCTGGATCACAGTTTTTGAACCAATGTTTGGGGCTAAAACTTTCCAACTTATTTCCCAACAGAATAAACCCAGCAGTTTTTTGTGTGGTTTGTGAAACCTCAGGGTTTCCTCTTTGCTTTTTTGCAGATGATATAATGCCATTGGTGTCTTCAAACCAAGAACTCCAACGCCCAGTGGAGCCAATTGTAAAGCAGCCCAGATACTCTACAATACAACAATCACTTATTCAAATGATCATGACAGAAAGAACAAGATTTCTGATACAAGCAGCTAAAATGAGCTTTCTTAGCAATATGGCCTGGCTCATCGTCAGAGACACTCCATTATTCGTGTGGAGCTTGGAGAAGAGCCCCTGCAGAGAGCTGATGGATAGAAATGTCTGTGTTTCCCTCTTGGATCTGTTTAATCCTGCAACCAGACCTCGTATGAGCAGAAGTTGCAGTGGAGCCCTGGTATTCGCAGGGTTTAGGGACCACAGCCACCCGCGAATCGCTCAAATATATATATATTTTTGTTTTTAATCATCAAACTGACATCGTCAAGCTCAACTTTTGAAAACTGTTACATGACATAAAAGATATTTATGTTTTTTTTGTTTTGAAAAAGCTAATGATTGTCTTTGAAAAATATATTAATTTCTTGTTTTTCTCGTGCTCTATGCTGGTCCATACACTAACTAATGTGGACTCATGGCTACTTTTAGCTAAAATCTTCACTTCACCACTTAACATTCAACCCGGTAACAAAGAAACTCCTTTAAAGCATCCAAAACAACAAAAATATTGTTAATAATGTTTGAGATTTTACGCCTAAGGTGAATAAATATAGTTTCTCAGAGGCACAAATAGTCCATCATCAGATGCAATGTTCAGAAACAATTTCATGTTGGTAGATTTTTCAGTAGCTAACCAGAGATCCCAAAGTGCACAGGATTCAGAGAATGACTCGCCTATTTTAATTCTTCAGAAAACTAATATGCAGTAGCATTGGGTTTTGCCTTTTTAGCTTTTTATGGTGCATTTTTTTCTGAATATCTTATATCTGCTTTATGTGAAAAATCTGCGAATAGATGAATCCATGAATACTGAACCGCGAACAGGCTGGGGGCTACTTCAAAGACATGTTCTTTTAATAATTCCCAGTCTATGTTACACATATTTGATATCATAAAGAAACCTGATAATTCTTAATGCTTTATATTATTTTCTTCTGATAATGAATCAGTCTCTTTCTGATATGGTGTTGTATTTGAATGAACTGTTTTCCTAAGCCTGTGCGCAGTAGTTATGTTGGCCTTTACTCTTCATTGTTACATCATTATATTAGGTTTAATGAGAGGCGAAAAAAAAGAATCTACAGTAAAGATGCTTTTGGCAGGCTGGAGATGTAAGAGTCGCACTCTGTTAAACATTTTCTGAACAAATGAAAAGCGTTGAAACAGACCAGTTTCAGCTCCTCAGCAATCAAACCATGCACTGTGGAAGCCTGGTGTGTTACTGCCCCCTATTGGGACATGGTGGTAAAATTATTATCTCACTTTAATGTTGGAGATGGGACAAAATGGACAAGACAGACAACAGTTCTCTCAATCTCCGGGTTTCCGTTAAGAAGAGAGCAAGGAGTGTCCAAAGCACATTTTAGATAGTTTTACAGAATAATAAATATCTGAATACACATTGTATACAGCCTACCAAACAGCTGCATATTCATTTTGGTTTTGATTGAAGTTTCCTTTAGAGGGCAGCATTATCTACAACAAATGACATCCATGAGTCTCAGTTATGTCCCTCTGTGTCTCCATGAGCAAGGACTCTGCTTCAGGGATGTTCCTCCTGTAGACATTTTACTTACTTACAATCTGACTCCATCTTATCTATGATAGAACAACAATCGCTTCATACAGTGCCTTATTAAAGTATTCACACCCCTTAAACCTTCTCACGTCTTGCTATTGCAATGAACTTCAATGTAATTTATTTTTTTTAGGATCTTATGTAACAGACCAACAGAAAACAAAGCAAAGATGGTCAATTCTTTCACAACTGTAACACGTAAGAGAAATTATTTATGGTCTTTGAGATCTTTACAAATAAACATCTGAAAAGTTTTCAGAAAATACTTCATAGAATCATGTTTTGGTGTAATTACAGCTTGGGGTATGCCTATAGAGACTGAAATGTGTGTCCATTTCCAGCCAGTTTACCCTAAACATGTATCCTCTGCATAATAGCTCAGACAATAATGGAATAGACATCCATCCATTCATCCATGTCCCTAAGAAAATGCATCCCCCAAGCATAATGCTGCCACAGCCATGTTTAACAGCAAGAATGGTATATTCATTGTGTTGTGCATCTGTGCTAAACTCTTTCTATTCTCAGGTGATGGGTTGAACAGCGGTCTCTGAGATGGTCAAACTTTAGGATTTTTTTTTTTTTTTACAACTTCATCCTCGACATGTCTGCTGTGTTCCTCCCCGGACTTCCTCTCAACATTTTGCATTAGAGACTTTCTTCACCAGAGCTTGTATGTCCATCGCAACTTGCTGTACCGACTATTTTCTTTCAGTATCTTTCTCTCAACGGCATACTTGGTGGAGAACAATAAAGCATGTTCCATTGTATCTTCCTAAAGACCATGGTACCATTTCCCTGTACCATGTTTCTGCAAATTAAATAGTGTACTGTTTAATCCTGTATGGCCAAAGTGTAATCTCTATATGGTTGTTTTGTTCCCTCTATTTTATTTATTGCTTCATGTCTGTTTTTACCAATGACATTTTTTTACCCCTCTTCCAGATTGCACCATCAGCACCAGATAAAGAGAACTTCATTACAGTCTTTAAAATTTCAAACACATGATTTATAATACCAGAAAAAGAACAGTGGACTTAATATACTTCCCTGAGGTACACCATTCTCAATGACAATATTTTATATTCTTATTTGCATTGATCATTCTTGTAAAAAATAATTATCAACCACACTTTTCCTATTAACTTGTGGCTTTCTAATTTCATGTTCCCAGCATAACACTAAATCCATAATAGTCCTGCCTTTTCTAAAGCCAGTTTGAAGTTCTGATATATATACTTTTTACTCTACAAAGTAAGTTAATCATATTGTTATCATTCTCGCTATTTTTTCACATATATGTAATGTTAAACTTTCCAAGGGCTCCACAGGATTGAGAATAATTTTGAGTTTAATGAGATGTAGTCTCGTTATGACGAGTTTTAGATCTTGTGAAAACGAGAACGTTTCTCGTTTCGCTATAACGAGACACTAGATTGATTTCCTAGCTCTGGCAGTTATACGCTCCTGTAAAAAAAAACAAATGTTCTACTGTCTCTAGTTTATTACTGTGATCACATGTGTACATATTTTGAGGACATGTTGCTCTTTAAAAAAAAACAAAAAACTTTTATGAACATGCTCTAATTTGTTCTAAACTTTTGTTCCAATTACAATGAACGTCACATATGTTGACTCTTTAATATTTGGTGACCTCTGAAGATAATTGCTTGCAGTTTCTTTAAAAGGGACTGAATGGAAATGCATACCACGCTTTTCAGTTTTTATTTGTAAGACAAAAAATCCACGTTTTCGACATTTCTGGTTGTAATGTGACAAAACGTGTAAAAGTTAAATAGTATACAGGTCATTCTCAAAAAATTAGCATATTGTGATAAAGTTCATTCTTTTCCATAATGTAATGATAAAAATTAAACTTTCATATATTTTAGATTCATTGCACACCAACTGAAATATTTCAGGTCTTTTATTGTTTTAAAACTGATGATTTTGGCATACAGCTCATGAAAACCCAAAATTCCTATCTAAAAAAATTAGCATATTTCATCCGACCAACAAAAGAAAAGTGTTTTTAATATAAAAAAAGTCAACCTTCAAATAATTATGTTCAGTAATGCATACAATACTTGGTCGGGAATCCTTTTGCAGAAATGACTGCTTCAATGCGGCGTGGCATGGAGGCAATCAGCCTGTGGCACTGCTGAGGTGTTATGGAGGCCAAGGACGCTTCGATAGCGGCCTTAAGCTCATCCAGAGTGTTGGGTCTTGCGTCTCTCAACTTCCTCTTCACAATATCCCACAGATTCTCTATGGGGTTCAGGTCAGGAGAGTTGGCAGGCCAATTGAGCACAGTAATACCATGGTCAGTAAACCATTTACCAGTGGTTTTGGCACTGTGAGCAGGTGCCAGGTCGTGCTGAAAAATGAAATCTTCATCTCCATAAAGCTTTTCAGCAGATGGAAGCATGAAGTGCTCCAAAATCTCCTGATAGCTAGCTGCATTGACCCTGCCCTTGATAAAACACAGTGGACCAACACCAGCAGCTGACATGGCACCCCAGACCATCTGTGGGTCCTTGACACTGGACTTCAGGCATTTTGGCATTTCCTTCTCCCCAGTCTTCCTCCAGACTCTGGCACCTTGATTTCCGAATGACATGCAAAATTTGCAACAGTCCAGTGCTGCTTCTCTGTAGCCCAGGTCAGGCGCTTCTGCCGCTGTTTCTGGTTCAAAAGTGGCCTGTAGCCCATTTCCTGCACACGCCTGTGCACGGCGGCTCTGGATGTTTCTACTCCAGACTCAGTCCACTGCTTCCGCAGGTCCCCCAAGGTCTGGAATCGGTCCTTCTCCACAATCTTCCTCAGGGTCCGGTCACCTCTTCTCGTGGTGCAGCGTTTTCTGCCACACTTTTTCCTTCCCACAGACTTCCCACTGAGGTGCCTTGATACAGTTTTAAAACAATAAAAGACCTGAAATATTTCAGTTGGTGTGCAATGAATCTAAAATATATGAAAGTTTAATTTTTATCATTACATTATGGAAAAGAATGAACTTTATCACAATATGCTAATTTTTTTATTAGGACCTGTATACCACTACTTTTACAAGGCACTCACAAAAAGACAATCTTCGTGCAGTATTTTCAGTCACCGCTGACTGGAGTAAGTCCAACAGGTGGCAGCAGTCTACCGACTAGACAGAAAACACACTGGCGGAAATCATGAGTCGAAGAAGAAAGCAACTTAGGGAAAAAAAAGGACTCACTGCTGTGGCCGCGTCAGATGATTAGCTAATAGAAAAAACAAAGTCATTTTATTGTTACTAAACGGTGTTATTTTTGTCTAGAATGCACATGGTTGTTTTGTTTACACCCTGAAGTCTCTCGTTTATCGCTGATAATGATAAAAATGAAGCTACCGATGAAAACTGGCGAGAAAGGAGGCGACGAGACGCCGGAGGACGAGTCGCTGGATCCATCCGAGAGGCAGCATATCCCCAGGGCGGCATCTTCCCCTTCGGTGTACGAGAGGCTGCAGGAGCCGCCGAGACCCAGCGTTCACGCGTCGCAGCTAGACAGGGAGAGCGTGTTCGAGTGGTTCGGTCACCACCTGAACCCGGCCAAGCGGATCGAGTTCATGTGCGGGCTGCTGCATATGTGCCAACCCCTGGAGCTCCGCTTCCTGGGCTCATACTTGGAGGACCTCGCCAGAAAAGATTACCACGTTTTACGGGACTTCGAGTGCAGGGCGACTAATCCGAGCGAATTGGGAGTTTTAACGGACGTGGTCGACCCGGTGATTCGGTCCAAACTCATCGTCTGCCTGTCCCTGCTCGGCTCTGACAGGAGGGAATGTGCTGGAATACTCTCTCGGATACTAAGCAGCGTGGACTTAGCCTTGTCCTACAGAAACTATGACTACTCCCTGTCTTCTTTCAGGGACCCTCAGCATCCCCTCTACCCGTTCTATTCACCGTCCCAGGACGGTTCTGTGTGTGAGCAGAACCGGGGCGAACCAGCGGCCGGGGCTCTGGAGCAGTTGGCGCTGCTCTATACCATGGCCTCGCTACACCCAGCTTTCCATTTCCACCAACGGGAAATTATCCGAGGACAACTGGACAAAATAGAGCTTTCCCTGGAGGAGGAGAAGCGACAGAGGCAGCTCAGGATAAACGCCCAGTCGACGGTGAGAAGCGGTTTACTGATATTTGGGCCTTTTCTTATTGCCTCCCCTACTGTTATTTGGTGGGAGCCGAGTAAGAACAAATTTGGTAATGAAAATTGTAAACACAAAACCTGCACATATAAGTCGTAAAAAAAAACGAGGCAAAGGCTAGCGTCGACGTCTGTATTCACCAAGCAAACTAATGGCTCTTTAAACGTCGTAGTTTAGCATTAGCTGTTTACACTGGTGCAGCTAAAGATGCTAACCGAGTTAGCAAACACGTTAGCCAGAAGCTCAAGTCGAAGGCAGCTAAAAGCAGCTCAAGCTGGACAGGTGATGCTAAGCTAAGGACGGCCAGAAGTCCCACAGTATGAGTTTATATATATATATATATATATATATATATATATATATATATATACAGATTTCTTCAGTTTTTTTTTACTAAACCTAAAACACATGTAAATATATATATTTACATGTCCAGAAAACAGAAGAAATCTGTTCGAGGCAGACATTCTTTTTCCACGACAGCATACTCAGGGGATCATTTGTTTCTTTTATCCTGTGAATGACGCTTATTGTTAATTTGGTAATGGCCGGTCTGAGAGGAGGGTCAAACCTTACTAAAATCAGGCTTTTGGCAAATGTAGCTATGTCCCTTTTTGCTTTATTTATTTATTTATTTATTTATTTATTTATTTATTTATTCATTTATTGATCCCAGTAAGCACATATCTACATGACGAAATTGAAATATGTTTCATATGTAGTCATCGGATAAAAACAGTACAGTTATAGGTATCATATCAAGAACCAATAAAAGCAATAGAATATAGGGGAATTATTTTAGTGTTCTGAGGTGGACGCTCCTTCAGGTGAAGTTTTAAATCTTGTTTTTTCTTCTTTCTTTTTTTTTACATCTGTACTTTAAGCCCATCTATCCCAAGGACATTGTTTCAGATGTGCCTGATCAATGATGGCCATTTTAAATGTAAACTGTAGAAATGACTTGATCATTTTTGCCCAGATTTATTGGCAGCAACAACTGCTAGTCCAGTCCAGAATAATTTCTGATGTTTTTTTGTTGTTGTCGTTGTTATGCACACTCTAGAACCGTAAATTGCCAAAACTCCTGCTTTATAGGTGGTCACAGTGACAGATGATTGATTAATTATTACATTTTACTAGCAACTCCTATTTCTTTACCTCATTATCATATTAAGCAGTAATAACACAAACTCATGTTTCCAAATGTCGTTCAGTCCAACTGATTCCCCTCTGTAGCAATATGTTCCTGTTCATATAGTTTCTTTTCGTTCTTCATTTAAAACACGTTACTGAAATTAGCAACGGCTAACTGAGTGTTCTTCACTCAAAAACGTCCCCACCAAAAAGTGTTGTCAGCAAAACCTGAAAAGCTTAGGTTTGGTGCGTTTACCGACTGGTAAAGAGTTTGGATTTGTAGCTTTTGACCCCTGCAATCACCAATCAGGACCAGTCAGTCAGAAATTTCAATCCCCAGCCAATTTCCTGTTGCAGCTTTACTTGGTAACGGAAGTATTCTACAAACTAGGAAAGAGTTTTGCGTCTGTGCTGCTTTTCTTTGTGATCAGTTGCATGGAAATGCAGCTGAAGGCCTTTAGCTCTTACTGGAATTTAGCTCTGCATCTCAAGTTGATGTGATCCAATGACTAACCTGGTGTTAATGTTGTCCTTCAGGAGCTGATGGCTCAGCAGGTGGACTACCTGGCCTCCTCAGTGCAGGATTTTGGAGAGCGCACAGCCTCCCATCCTTCTTGCCAGAGCCGCCGCTCCAGTCGCTGGGCAGCACAAAGAGAAGGTAAAAGAAACGGAGAAGATGTAGAAAATGTGATCCACACCGGAACTTTTTTAGTTGCCATTTCATTTAGACTTTCTAAATATGTCTAAGAGAAGAAATAACATTGCTGTGTACTTCTGCAGCTGTTCATATCGAGGGGATCGTGCTCAGGGGGATCTCTAGGACAGGAACGGAGAAGGAATACAGCTTTGAGGTAATCTCCATAAAGCACGCTTTGATTGGTCACTGTGCAGTAGGCGCGTTTCTGCTTTTGGAACTTCAGGGTAGTTTAACCAGATCTTTTTCTGACAGGTTAATCTGTCGGCCCACTCCTCTCAGCCGTCGTGTCTCCATACACAAGCGGCCTTTTAAGGAATCAGATAAAGACATCCTCATATCACGACTGTTTCAGCGTCACTGATCAGCGCCAAAAGGCACCCAGAGCGTCAGAAATAACAAGAGATCGACGTGAAGATGACAGGATGGTTGCTGTGCTTCTGTTAGCAGTTATAAACTGCTTCGCCAGCAACTCTTCTTATTTGTACAAAGCCGGTTGTTTCGCGACATCTGTTCATTTCTCTCTGAATTACAACCAATCAGCACGACTTAACCACAGCTCCAACTGAGCGACGCGATTGGGCCATTCCGAGTACATAACCCTATACAGGTACTCCGTTGGTTACTGAAGTGGCCCCATAAACGGTCATGTCGGCGCGGCCCGATGAAGTGGAGACACACACTGATATCGGGAAGGTCCGCTCAAATCACCCAGAAGTTTCTATAGTGGAACTCTGGTCTCATCCAAGTCCTGGCAGGAAATTTAGTTCAGTTTTCACACATTAACTGGGAAATTCTCATGATTCTCCACAACTGTTGTTCACATGTGGATTTCATAGCGGGATGTGATTGGCTGCACAGCTGAAAATACAACTGCATTGTTGAGGCCTTACTGCTAGTGGAAAAACAGTGGTCTGATTGTACGCCCAATGTCTGTGTAGATATAGGTTAGTGGATTTTTTTTTTTTTTTTTTTATAGAAACGATTCAAATCAATTTTTAAAATGAGTCTGGATCCTTATCTTACACTTGACCGATCAGATAGTTGACTGATATTTTTTGACAAGTCAGAAGCAAATGTGGCAGATCGTCCCAGCATAATTTCCCAACATCAGTGAATGTGTGAAAGGAGTATATTACTTTGTAAACAACTCATCTTAGATAAATATTCTGTTGTCTTATTCTCCTATATGATGGTTTATGGCAGTTCTGCTTGGTTTCTTAGCTCTATAACTCAAATTAGCCTTAATTTGTTCCTCCACTTAGTTTTGGATCATCAAAGCCTGTACTCCCCTCCTTGTTAGAACGGGACGCTGCTGTTTTCAATCGGAATGTTTTGTTTTTTTAATGCGGCAGATAATGACTGAGCAATCTAGATGTTCTGATCTTAAAATCTATTGCTGCTGGGGGTGTAACAGTACACAAATCACAGTTCGGTACATTTTCACTACACTTTAATCAAGAAGAATAAATACAAATGTGTATATTACCAGTGTTAAACAAAGTACCATTTTCCCTGAATTCTTTCCTTTTAATTCCTGAAATTAACTAACTTTTCTTGTGTTTTATAAGTTAATAAAGTTGAAAGTCTAGAACTGAGGCCTGGTTCACACGGCAGGATTTTAAAGCCGATTTCAGGCCCTATTCTCCTCTTCCAACAATCACAAGGACGTCCCGATTATCGGGATGGCCATTAGCATAACCCTAACAGACATTTCTGCCGTGTGTGGTTGGTTGCGAGGACAAATGAGCATGCAGCCTGTTGAATGTGAGATTTAGCCAATCAGAAAGCAGGGTGATGCCTTGGGAGCGTCTATTAATATTTTTTTTAATATTTTTTCCAAGAGTTGGCTCACTTGACCCCAGTCCACCAATGGATAGAAACAGAGATCAATCAGAGTAAAGTGTGTAATGACGTTTCTGAGTGGGCTAAAAAAAATCCAGCGAACTCACCTCTATATCTTTGTGTAGCAAGTAGAGCCCCTGCTCCTGGTTGTCTCCTCTCCTTTATGTAACGTCTTCTTTTTGTGTCACTCTTTCTTCGTTAAAGCCATACTCCGCAACTTTCATGATATTTGCTCTCTGTCGCCCTCTTCAGGCTTGCCACGCAACATCACTGTCGTAAAATCAAATCTCTGTCGCTCATAAGAGGCATGTTTCAGTGGCTGCTTTCCAAATCGCTTGCCCAAACAAGAAACAAGCGCCGTTTCAGTTCGCAATTCAACTGTAACAATCGGGATAATTTCGAGTAAAGATCTCCCAGCTAGGTATTCAGTTTGTGGGGGAGGTCGGGGTAATTGGAAAAACAGTGGGATTAGATACAGAGAACGTCTAAGCGCTACGTAGCAAACACCTCCCGACACTAGAATCAGCCTACATCTTTAGGTGTTTTTAGGAAAAAATCAAACAACAAAAGTATAAATCACTAGCTTGACAAAACCAAAAGAAAAAAGTTTGACTTATATACTGAAATACAGCGACTACGCCGGAGTTTGCAGCTTTATCTACAGAACCGAGTCTTACACGTTAGCATCACATTAGCCTCTAGATGGCTAACGGAGATCGACTCGGTTGTGTAATTCACATTACTACTGTAAGGCATACCGTGCAAACTATGTTCATCCACCTCCACACATTGAATAGATAGCTTTCTCAGGACTGTATAACAACATCATGCCAGACCAAACACTATAACCCCGGTGAAATCATTGATTACTTACATATCCATTAGCAGCACGGCTAACTCGGCGTCCTTAGTACATGACGTTCGTTCTAAAAGAACTCTCCAACGAGGAAAAGCCGGCCCTATATTTACTCTGGTCTTTGCTCTCTCTCTATCACGTTCTCTTTTTCTTGTTCTAGCTTCTTCTGATATGGGATTTCTCGGTCTCTTTGGTTGATCAGCATCTCTAAAGTCTCTAAACAGCGAGGCTGTGTGACTCTGCCGTAAAGCAGAACTCAGTCAGTACTTCCAGCAGCGGGTCGCCGCTCAAAAGTTCTATAGTGCAGAAAAAAGCCATGGACCCCTGTAAGGTGGGGATAACTCTAAAAATGAACATAATAGATGATAAAATTCCACCATAACTTTTGAAAAAAACATTATATTAAGGTGTAAAAGTTGCGGAGTATGCATTTAAAACAAACTATTGCCAATGCCTCCTCTTCGGCAGCCTTGTTTAATTACACCAAAGTCACGTTTTATCCCGTTAGGTCTTGTGAGATTTCCTGTTTGAGTGAAATCTGTTCGTGTGTGGCGTCTCGTCATTGCCTTGTGGCGGCACACCACACTCTGTAGAACAGTAATATCCACGATCTTTATCGCCATGCATGTGGTCTCTCAAGGTTTGGAAATCGTAGAACCATTTTAAAATCCTGCCGTGTGAACCAGGCCTGATTTTTATATATATATATATATATATATATATATACACTTGAAAACGGTCAGTGTTAATGTTTAGAAATGTTTAAATAATACTTTGCCCATATTTGAGACAGCCTAGTCTCCCAGCTGTACTTGAATGCAGCATGGGCAGCTGTTGGGAAAATCCATCAACGGGGATTTTGCTGACTTGCGTTTAATACAAAATAAGGAGTTTGGGCCGATTGGATGCTACTGGTAGCCATGTTGATGTCAGCTGGTTTTTCTCTAGTATCAGTGATGTTTACATTCAGCTTGACATTGTTTCAGGTGAGACATTCAGTTCAGAGCAGAGCGTGTTATGGACCTTATTGCTGTTGAAAGATGTGTTTGCTGACAAAGTTCTGGTTCGGTCCATCTTTCTTTCTCTACTGTATCTGGATGAGAAACCATTAATGTTCCCAAATTGCAGAGTTAAGTGATAGCTGGGAGTCCTTTCTGTTTTAGTTTGGTGTCACTTTTTAAAGTTGCGCTGTGGAACGTTGCACTACGCTCTGAGTTCTGCACATAAACATTCTGCATGTGTTCAGGTAGAAAACAGCTGTACCGAACAATACGAATACATGTGGCGTTACACCCCTAGTTGGTTAATAAGCCAGTTTGAAGGTATTCCAAGGTTTTCCAAACTCATGGTTTCTTAATTACAAAACTGTTCTGGATTTTTCTCTCGACAACTGCAGGTCAGTCCATGAGGATAAAAGCGAGGTTTCTGAGACCTTGATAGTCTTCCTCTAATACTATTGGCTCTTTTAAACCATCATTAAGAATGTGAGAAAACATGTCTGTTTTTGTACAGCTAACATAAAGTGTCATTAACACCTGGGAACAATGACCGTATTCAAAGATGAATCCCACCTCCAACAAAACTTAGTTAAATTTAGTCAGCTGATGAAAAGGAGGACATCTATCCAGTAGCTACTGATATAGTATGATGGGCTGAATGGCAGGTGATGTTTTGTCTTTCTGTTTGTAGGAAGCAGAGGTTTGATGATGAAGTCATAATTCAGGATAAGACGTCTTGCCACGGAGCAAAGAGCATAAACTCTCCCTTTATCGCCACAGGAGGGTTAATAACTCATCTGATTCCTTTATGACCTTCGTGCAGTTAGTTATGGCTGTTTTTCCACTGTTTACATTGAAACCGCAGCATAGATGTTTAACACGAGCTGCTCTTCTTCTGCGGGACGTTTAGTGTTTTGTTTGGGGCGGTCTGGTGGAAAGCGGGTCATTTCACAGTTGCTGTCAGTCTTGTTGATGGTGCGCTCTCTGCTGCTTTCAGGTGAAGTGGTCAGACTCTTCTTCCAGCAGTGTGACCAAAACCCATCACGAACTGGAGAACTTCCTCCTGAAGGTAGGAATGTGCTCTTCCAGTTAAACAGAATCCATTGTGAGTTTGTGTTCGAGCGGAGCTTTACCAGATCAAGCCCATTCAAGGATGATAACAGTGTGCTGATGTTTCTGTCCAGCTTCCAAAGGATCAGTGCACAGAGTCTTTTGAGAAAAGCATCCTGAGACTTCTGAGCCAGGGGGACCAGTATGAGAGCAGGGAGGTGGAGAAGAACCTCAGGTAATTTCTGACCAACCCTTCCACCCACACAGAGCTCACACACAGCAAGAGCAAAGGAGTGGAAATGTTGTTCACAGCATTTAGCATGATTAAACATTCCTAGTTTGGTTATTATTAAAAAAAAAGGACTTTTGCTTTAAGTCAGACGGACAACTTAGAATAGTCTAGGTCTGATGGGGGGGGGGGGGGGGGGGGGGTTGAAACGAACGCTGGAGGGCAAAACTATTTATACCCCTCAGAATATTTTTGTACAGTAAAACTACTAATTTCATTGGCTTTTATGCCACAGATGTAATGTATAATTTTGAAGTGGGGAAAAAACCAATGCGGGGATTTCAAGTGAAAATCCTCAAAGTTGTCTGAATTGTAGTTTGTTGAACCACTTTAAAGCTTTTGGGGACATCTAGAGGCTGAACGTTTGGCCCATTCTTTGCAAAATAGCTCCAGCTCAGTCAGGTTGAATTGAGAACATAACTCTGGACTTTGATTGGGCCATTCTAGCAGATGGGCAACCTTTAGCTCCATCTATCTTAAGAGAAGTATGCACACAGCATGATGCTGCCACCACCAATGCTTGCCTTCAGGGTGAAGTGCAGTTTTGTGCACCACATTGTGTTTTGGATTTAATGTGACAAAAAGTTAAGGATTGATGAGAATGGGTGTTGTTTTCATCATCTGATTAGTCCTCCATGTGTAATCTGAGAGAAAACAAATACTAGATTTTAGGGTAACAGGTTCTATAGATACACAGCTCCTCCCGTTAGAACGCAGAGAAAGGAGTAGAAACCTTTGTGCATCACAAATTGTAAAAATGATGTGACGGATGACTTAAAAAAAGTCCAATCAGTAAAGACTTGTTAAAGGGGGGGTATTATGCTTCTTCCATGCACATATTACCCTTCTATAGCACACTCCAATAAAATTGTCACCTTAAGTCTTTTATAAGTCCGTCATATATCCAAATCCACCTTAAAGAAATGAATGCTAATTTTCTCTGTGACTTAGAAGGGACCGGCCTTTTCTGACTCTCGTTTTTGCCCTCTGTTTCCTTTCTGTGGCTGATGCAGGCAATGAGGGTTGGTGAAAATGTTCACATGCAGCATACCTAAGCAACTCAGAGTGTTGAAGAAGAACAGGAATTACATGAATTCTCAGAGAACAACACCTTTAATATGAGTTACCGACTTCCAGTACCTGTTTGTGATGATAAATGCTGTGGTCTGCCAGGAATGCTTGGTAAAACGTTTAGCTAACAGCTAACAGTCCTACAGACTATTAAAACCAGAAGTGATGTTAACGTATGGATGCAGCCGGGGCTTCAGGAGAACCCTGACTCAGCCCAAGTATGCTGACTCAGCTGTTATGCCTGGGATCCTGTAGTGTGGACGTCAGAGCTTTGCCTTCCTGATTCCCAACTCCAGCTCCCTCCTGTCCAAAACTTTCATTTACAGTGAAGTGAAACTTTGGAAAGTGAAACCTAACTGGCTCACCTCCTCCTTCCCCCCAGCTCTCACTGTTTCTACCTCAGCCGTTCCCTCCCCTGTTTCCTCCCTAAAGGCGGCTACAAAAGCTTATTGCTGTCAGACATGGGTTTGTGTGAGATTCTCACAGTAGGATAAAAATATCATGCTTTCATAGGATTATGACACTTGCACCGATTGTTTTTTTGATTTTTTTTTTACAAAAATGTTCATCTAGTTGGGGTTTAAAGAAACCAGAAGAGCAACAATTCAACAATTAAAATCCTATTTAATGGTCACAGTTGTAGTTTTATTTACAGTTTATAAGATTTCTTTCTATTTCTTCTGCTGTGTGGACATTACAGCTGCTGAGTTTTAGGGAAACATCAGTGATTTTATTGTTGAACATTGCAATGATCATGGTTAACATACATTTCTTCAGCATCCTCCACCGGCCTTCACCGTGCTTCAACATAATGAGACATAATAGTTGTGTTTCTATCCACCTGTAGGGAAAGGTTTCTGTCTGCTCCGCCTCTTTTCAGACAGACCAGGAAGGTCTGCAGCTTCTTCAACTGTGAGCCCGCCCACTCCTCCAGACCTGCTTGCAGTCGATGTGAGTTGGAAGCTTTAAGAACGTTTTTTCCCTCTTTTTTTAGTTTTTTTTTGTTGGATGATTGAAAATGTTCTTCCATTGAACGTTCTTGTTGTTATTTCTGTAATCTAATAAGGTCAATCGTAATGTTTCTGTTTAGGTCACATTTAAGCCTTTAAATGTTTTTAGTTTGTAACTTTACAGCTTCTAAACATTTAAGCAGAGATGACCTGCTGTCTGCGTTCAGCTTAAGCTTCGGTCACAAACGTACTTACCAACGATGGGTTCGGACGAAACCTGGAGTTCGTAGACATTCGATAGGGCGGGGCTTAGTCTTCTACAGCCTTTGGTACGACTATCTTTTTCTGCTGTACGGCGGCCGTAGAGTTCTTATGTTCTTCGTAAAGGGTGCCTTGGAACCTTCCCACGGTATTCGAACGGCCATCTTAGGAAAATCATTGTTTTAAAGTGATCATACAGCGCCCGTATGAGCAACTCACAGAAATCTCGAGTCGTCTGTAGGAAGATCCTACGGCTTTCTGAGCGATTTGTGGAATTGTGCAACAATGCGGAGAAGACTCCAGCTGCTCCTTCCCCAGGTCCAGTTACAGGACAAAGAAAAGAAAGATCTGGGCCTTTTAGGCCACCGTAGTAATATGGCGTTCTGGAACAGTCTTCTGAATCTAAATAATCCATGAACATCGTGCGTTGATCCTGGGTTGTTTCTAAGGCGTTCGTGCCGAGGCCCTACGAAGAAGGGTTTTCTTGACCCATATACAGGAGATCTTGGACCTGACCGAGAACATACGATACAGCTACGAATGCTGGTTATCAGGCTGCCTTAAGGAAGCTGTAGAAAAAGGTCCAGAAATCTTTTGGACGGGCCATTGTGACCGTAGCTTCAAACTCACTGCGATTTAAATGCCCACTGTATGGAAAAACTGCTTAAGCTTAAACTGCTGCTGCCGCCGTCAACCCAATTCTCCAATCGGTCACACACATCATTAATTGTGTTTTGATCTTGATCTATTTTTCATAGGCAACTTCCAGCCTGGAAAGGCCTACCAACAGGACTGCTCTGATGCCTCCAGTCAGGATGAAGGTGGGTGGAGTCTAAACTCGTTCCTCTCAGTGATTAGCTTCTGTTTGTGACAAGCGAGCAGAGCAGGGACAGTGGGAGTTCCCAGAATCTGCAGGATGGTTCAGAGGCTTCTTTGGTCCAGTCAAATCAAAGGAGGCCAGCCACAGCCTGAGATTCATAGGGAGCACAGCGAAGGGATTATTTTGGGTTGGCTCTTTCTGTCTGTTTCCATTCCTCATATTTCAAGGCTATATTTGCCCCTGTTGGTGCTGGTCTCCAGTCGGCTCAGCCAACAGTAACTACAGCTCTAACTCTGCGTTCCACTCATTTCTGCTGCTGTCGATTAGTCGAGGTAATCACAAGTCCAACTTATTCAACTTTAACTCTGATTTTTATCTTTCACTTTAAAGAAAAAAACGTTCTGTCACCGTGAAAGAGAGAGGATGATATTTTCTGTCTGCAGTTTTCAACCCTTTAACTTTTTCACGTTTTAACCACAAATTTCAGTCCATTTTATTAGGACTTATTGGAACCAACACAGAGTAATGCGTAAATGTGAAGTGGAAGAAAACAGACATTGTTTTTCGTTCTTTTTCTTTTTTTACAAATAAAAAAAAAAAGTTGGTAGGCAACTTTCCAGTCTTCCTATATATTCTGGACTTTGACTGGGCCATTCTAACCCTGCAATGTGCTTTAATCTAGATCGATGGACTGCATCTTGGTAGGTTTCTGGTTGCTTGACTGCTGGCCCGTGTGGCCTACCCTGTCAGAAAAAAATACTGATAGTTGATTTTTATACCGCCGTCTGTCAGGGTATGCTGTTCTGACATGTCTTTGCTTCATAGAAAATACAGTTTATAAAGAGCTATGCTGTTTTCTTGAGGCGTTTCTGGCCAGTCTGAACCCAGGACAAGTCGTTCTGATCCAGAAAATGAACCATGAACACAGAAATGATGCAGATGTCCATCTTGTAAATGTAACCCTTAAATCTGAAATAACTGGCATTTTCTGTCGGATTTAACGGATTTGAAATCTCACCGTTTTGTTTCAAAAGTTTTCTGACTTTACAATGTCAGAAAATATCTAAGTTCAAATATCAAAAATGTCTGAGTTTTCTTTCACAAATGTATGACTTTTTCACATCAGGGAATTCTTGAGTTTTTGTCTTCAAAATATGTGAAATTAAGTCTTTTATGTTTTTTTTTATCTAGAACAGCCCTAATACACCAGATTTACCACAACATTGCACGATTTTTACTACTTCTCTTGTTAAATAGAATATATAGAAAGCTTCAAGCAGCTCCTGTTCTTCGCCCACAGAGTCGTATGTTCAGGGACACAAGAAGAAACATGCAGCCAAGAGTCCATGTCAGCTGTGAGTACACCGCCTTCACACTCAGTCAGCTCCCTTTAAAAACAAAATCTGTTTCACAGCAAACAAATCTTCTTGTTCTCTGGCAGATTGTCACGTGCCAAAAGCCCCCAGGGGGACACTTGGAGGGGGGCCCACGGAGCCAAGCTCAACGGCCCCACAGACAGGAGGAAGAAGTGCAGCAGCAGCAGCAGCACACCGAGGAGCAGCCAGGATGGCCAACAGGTAGGAAGACATTCCTCTAGCCGTAGTCTCCTGTGTGTGTGTGTGTGTGTGTGTGTGTGTGTGAGTGTGTGTGTGTGTGTGGTTGCCACGTGAATGGGATGTGCTGACGGAGCACAGCCTCTCCTGTCACTGCCACCAAAGAGCTGCTGGAAGCTGCTCCACTCATTCGTTGTCATGGCTTCCTTCCCATCTATCCAGTCCGCTTCAGCAACCTGGACCAGAGTCGTGTTCCTTCTTTACCTTTATCCAGTCCTCTTTAACCCGCCCTCTCATTTCATCCTCATTGTTCTGATATAAAAGCTCCGTCATTCTGACTTCTGATCTTCCTTCCAGCTCCTGGATCCCGACAGGAGGAGCCATCCAACGTCTAAAAGCAAGAGCCGATTTTTACCCGCAGACAGGTAGGTTCTCCGGAAAAGAAAAGAAAAAAAGCTTCTAGAGACACAACACACACCTGGCACCTTGTAGTTCTTACAGTATCTATAAAAAGTATTCACCCTCTTGGAGGTTCTCCCCTTTTTATTGCTTCAACAAATCCATAACGATCAATAACTTCTTTGACAAAAATAATAATGAGAATTAAATATTAAAGATTTATTTAACATAAAATGAGTGACTGCACAAGTATTCCCCCCCCTTCAAGTCAGTATTTAGTAGATGCACCTTTGGCTACAATCCCAGCAGGGAGTCTATGTGGACAGGTCTCAGTCAAGCTGAACATCTGGATGCTGCAGGTTTCCTCCATCCTTCCTGCTGAACTGTTCCAGCTCTGTCAGGTTGGTGGGGATCGGCTGTGAACAGACCTGACACAAACTCTTCATGGAATTAGCATCCAACTTGTCTTCAAAACATTTCTGTGCAGCTTTATCTAGAAGCTTCGGCTCGCCGTCTTGTTAACCTGAGATGCTAACGTTTTATGGTACATATACGCTGTGATCCTGCCTCTGCTCTTACTAGAAACCATTATTCACAGCTGGAAGGCTGGAGAAGTATTCCAAATGCCGTTCTTATATAGAAGTTCGTAAAGAGACAGTAGCTGCAGCTAAAACTGATCGGTTGGAAATCTGCAACAAAACTCGACTTTAATCTTCAAAAATTCTTTTTCACACCAATCATTTCGTCCTAAATGTAGAACCTCTCTATCAGCAGTGTTGTAGTCAAGTCACCATCTCTCAAGTCCAAGTCCCAAAAAGAATCTTCCAGTCCAAGTCAAGTCATTATCGCCTGAGAGCCAAACCAAACTAATAGAGCAGCAGAGACTTTGGGCAGCCATACATGGTTAACTTTATTTAAAGATAAATCATACTCAATGCCCCCACACTATCACCAAGCTAACGCAGCAGCATGTGCAAAATAATAAAACATGCTTAAAATAATTTAGAAAACACTAAATAATCAACATATCACCCGTACACTTACAAAGGCTTTGGGAAGTTATTAAATGTGTCCAGTAATCTGACCTAATATAACAAGCTAACATTAGCTTCAGCTACATGCTAATTCCAACAATAGTCATTTCACATGTCTGAGTTTAAGTCGTAACGTTGCAAGACATCGGCGTGCTGCTCAGGTCTGGTCACAAGTCCTCCATCGCTCCATGTCACATCCTACCGTGTCGACTGGTTTCTGGGTCCCGGTTAATGTTGTCCCTCATTCCTGTCTGCAGGGACAAGGCGACTGTAAAGGGGAAAGGAGCTGCCTTCCTGACCAACGGTAGTGTGTTACCAGCTCCGTCACCACAGAGGAAAGGTAAGAGGAAACATCTCCTGCTCCACACGTCTGCTCTGTAGAAGGAGGAGGTGAAACCATCGCGGCTTTCTCGCTGCTGATGTAATCATGTTTGAGTCCCTCCAATCCTAAATATGGAGAATTCTCTTTAGAACTCGAAAGGAATCCGTGTTATGTAAAGCCTGACGCACACGAGAGCTGTCTGCTAAGCAAAAAGTCATTCGAGGCCGTTTGCTCAGCAGATAGCTCGCTGTGTGCGGCTAATTTTCGGTGAGTTTTCTGCCTCACGAGGCGTTGAGGGGAAAATCAGACAGGTTTGATATTTTTCGCCTACATGAGCTGAGTGCTGAGGGCAAATATTCAAGTGAGCAATGAAAACGCATCCTCCGCACACATGATTCCAAGATGGCAGCCCCCTGTTTTCAGTCAAAACAATGAATGAAACGGAGACAGAGATGGATTTGGAGGAAATGCTGCTTCTCATTTTGTTTATGAGGCGCCGCCACCGTTTGAAGGTTAGGAAAATATGGGTTATGGTCGAGTACCCACAAGATTAAAGTGCCCCTGGCATGAAATTCCCCACGACGTTTGGGCTCTTTTTAGTCCCACTCTAAAAACCTTAATACTGTATCAAAGGATCGTTTGCCGTAGATCAGCCTTGTTGTAGAATTGCAGCCCCTACTAGGTGGCCCTTCTGTTAGCATTAGCACAGAATGACCGAGTTTTGGTGGGCGGGGCCCAAGCCATGCGCCTCTATTGTCAATTGAGTCTCTAACGTCCGCATCTGATGAAACATTGACAGACATGCATTTGCACACCACAAATTGCCCAAATTCCAAAATTATGTATGAAATGTAATTAGGTTTAGGCCTAATTATATTGTGTGTTGAGCAATAATCTGTTTACAAATTACAGGCCTAATAAAATATTTGATCATCCATCCACACATCCATCCGTCTCTAGCTTCACCACGACAGTAATGGCTCAGTTATCAGCTACTGTAATGGCGACTGTAATGGCGTTCCAATTTGATCCGGAATCTGATCCGGACAGCGAGGCACCTGAGGAGGAACCAGAAAGGTAGAGGACGTCTGTCTTCCACAGGTGATCCAGACAGACGTGCTGCACGGAGGGGAGGGGCTGTGTGGGTGTGTGTGTGTGTGTGTGTGTGTACATGTATAGCTATACTTGTGTGGACCAACCTTTGACAGGCCACCAGCATTGTGAGGACATTTGTAGTTGTGAGGACATTTTGCCTGGTTTCCACAATGTTTAACTAGCTATTAAACTCTACTAGTTAGGTTTAGAGGTATGGTGTGAATTAGGTTAAGGTTAGGGTTAGGCATGTATCAGTAATGGTTAGGTTTAGGGAAAGTGTCTGGGTTAGGCATAGTAAAATCAATGGAAGTCAATACAATGTCAACACAAGGATCGCAAGACGTGTGTGTGTGTGTGTGTAAAAAAGAAAAAAGAAACGCAACATGTGACGGTTGGTGTTGATTTTTTTTTTTTTTTAGGCCGGTGTTGAATCTGTGGCGGTCGGAGTTTAATCTGTGGAGCACCGCCACAGATTCGTCATGTTTGGGAAACACTGGTATATAACAGCTGAAGGACATTATTGCGGAAATATAGTCTACTTTATTGTATAGGGATATTTGGTGGTTCATGGAGGGTTGGTATTGATCCTGGTAAAAGTTTAAGACGATCTGCGAATCCACTGCTGTGTTGTCCCAAGTTAATAAAACATTCGTCGGAGAAATGTTTGCCACAAACGACCACACGCTTCGGGAGTCGATCGAGTACATTCCCTACATAAATAAAGTCAATCCACAAGCTTGTCAGTGGGGAGGAAGTGGGGAGGACAAAAAGATTTGTGTTGTCTTTTGTACACCCAGGTACAGAGCAGTGTCGATGCGGTCTGGACTCCATGCTGTCGGTTTGTTGTTTGCCTTTTACCGTAGCTCTGGTTGTTTAGGTTGTAATACGCACTGCGGGGGGAGGGACTTGGAGAGTGTAGTTCAGAGAAGGGGGTAATTGGCTGGAACTCAGTGACGCCATATGCCAAAACGTGAGGTCATATGCCGAACTGCAAAACAGCCCGTTTCTGAGTGCTAATTTCACTATGTAGGCAGACATACCTGGGGACAAAGGAAACACTAATCAGTCGATTTAACCACTTAGGGGACATAGCCAGGCTGGGGAAACTAACAAATATGACCAAAAAAATGCAAATTTCATGCCAGGGGCACTTTAACTTCTAAAATGTAATCTTCTCTGTGGGCTGCCATCTTGGAATCATGTGAGCGGAGGATGCGTTTTGATTGGTCACTTGAATATTTGCCCTCAGCACTCAGCTCATGTAGAGCGCACACAGTGAGTTTTTGCCTCGCGAGGCAAAAAATATCAAACCTGTCTGATTTTCCCCTCAACGCCTCGTGAGGCAGAAAACTCAACGAAAATTTACCGCACACGGCGGGCTATCTGCTGAGCAAACAGCCACGAATGACTTTTTGCTCAGCAGATAGCGCTCGTGTGCGGCGGGCTTAAGACAGCAAACTGTGATGAATGAGGCGCCTACTGGTGGTTCGACCCCAGATGTGAGCAGAGCAGCAGAGTGACACGGTCGTGTTGTTTCAGGTGGATCTGTACATCCTGACATGTTTGGTGAAACGTCGTCTGAAAGCTGCAGCTCTCCCTCCAGCCCTCAGTACAGAAGATGTGAAAGTTTGGAAAGTGACGACAACAACAAAGGTGAAACACACACTCACACACAGACTGACATCCATGTAAACCGGAGGGGGGGGTCAGTAAAGTGAACAATAACCAGTAATTAACTTGGTTACTGCTGTGTGGTGGCTCTTGTCTCCAGCTGTTTTTCTGCCATATGTTTTTTTTTCTTCCACTCAACTTTCCACTCTTGTGCTATTGGTATAGCTCTCTTTGAGCCACCAGCTTCTTTTGTAGTGCCCTTTTGTGACTTGCCCTCCCTGTAGGGTGGTTGTGTAAGCCTCAACATATGTATGGAGTTGACAAATAATTTTATTAGTTTGATATAATGTGTCGTATTATCCAAGGGAAAAAATGTTAGGGTTTCATCATGTGACTGTGTGAATTGTGATGGTTTGGCACTGTTTGTCCGTCTCTCTCAGACTCAGACAGCCACTCTGATGACGGTGGTAAGGGCGTGGCCCCCGACACGTTCTTCCCCCGGCAGACCGACCTCCCCTCGGTCCATCCTCTGTCTTCCAGCCAGAACCCTGGGATGGAGCCCCCCCTTCAGGAAGCCGGCCCAGAGTTCCCCTCGCTCCCCTACATGCACTCTCTGGCCTGCATGCTCCCGAACGGGGCCGTCGCCGCCGACCCCCCGGGGCTCCCTCTGGTTTCCGCTCCCACCCAGGGCGTCATTCCTGACGGGAAGCCCCCCCCTGCAGCGGGGGCGCTGATGATGCCGATGTCGGTAGTGCCTCCGGTCCTCCAGGGCCCGGGGATTGTGGGGGATCTGGAGAAGAGGGACATGCTCACCACCTTTGGGATTCAGCCTCTCGCTCTTCACTCCCCCATGAACGCCGGTGTGCAGCCTCTGGTTCAGAGGTTCAAAACGGGTCTGCCCCACAGCCAGGCTGGTGCTGACGGACCCCCAGGGAGCGATTCTGCTGCTGCGGCTCCACCGGCCCCCCACCCCCACCAGGCCCCTCTGAGAGCTCTGGGGTCCATGTCCCCTGGGTCGTCTCCGTACTCCTCTCCTCCTCTGCCCTGCCAGGACCTGGGCCTGCCCCCCTCTCTGCCTCACATCGAGACCCCTCATGCCAAGCTCCACGGTCTGGCCCTACCGTCTGGGATGCCGTCTCCCTACACCCTGGCCTCTGGCCCCGCCTCTGTGATGCCCGCTCCATCTGTCCCAGCTGCCGTCCCCTCGAACTCACCCGGACCCGCCCCCAGCCTCAGCGCAGCGCAGACCGACTCTACATCATACAGCAACACCAGTGGTAGTGCCCCTGTTGCCCCTGGCAACCCCATAACTGTTCAGCACACCCCACAGCAGCAGCAAACACCCCCCCTCCAGCAGCAGCAGGCTGTGGGATGTGGGACCTGCGGTTGTCATAACAACTGTGGCAACCGAGGCAGCAGCTCCTCTGGCTGTCAGCCCCCCTTTTACTTCCCCCACCAGGTGGCAGCAGTAGCACGCCAGATGTTCGGCGTTCCTCAGTCTCTCCTCTACCTCGCCCAGGCCCCTCCCCCTCACCAGGCCAACGGTCCGCCCGCCCTGCCCCCATTCTTCCCCACGGCTCCGCCCCCCGTGCACCCATCGCCCTACCTGCACCCTCACAGCCAGGCGGAGGTGTCGTCTCATATGATGGGCAGTCAGGCGGCGGCGGTGGCCGCTGCAAACTACAGCCTCCAACAGCAGATGGCGTCGTTCTCCCAGCGCCTCTACCAGCACGCGTACCCTAGTTATCTGGGGATGCTGCCCACCGTCGTCCTGGGGGGAGGCGGGATCAATAAGAAGAACGGCACCGTGTGCTGTTACAACTGTGGTGTGAACGGCCATTTTGCTCAGGACTGCAACCAGGCCAGCATGGACTCCACGCAGCAAGGTGACCACGACAACACTTCACCGTGTTTTAACGGACCAACTCAAGAGTAGTGGAAAATATTATTTGTTTTGTGGGTTATTAATATGTCAATACTTTTGCATTGCTCTTTACATGATGTCATGTGTCGTCCAGTAACACCTGTATAACTGATCTTATGGGGTGTGTGTGTGTGTGTGTGTGTGTGTGTGTGTGTGTGTGTGTGTGTGCGCGCGCGCTGCAGGAGGCTTCAGGTTAAAGTATGCAGCATCCAAGATTTCAGAAGCACTTGACAACGCTGACTGAAGGAGGAGGAGGATGAGTTCCTCTTATGGTTGGCATGGCGACAGGCCTCTGTGGTTCCCAGGTAGCGTTCTCAGACGGAGGGCGAGCCGCCGGTGGCTCAGCAGACACATCCTCCGCACACATGCCTGATCAACCTCTCGTTCCCACGGCGACGACTCACCGCCTCAGACATAGCGACGGCCCCTTCCCTTTCGGTTTCTATTGGACATGTTTTTGCACTGAGGGTTGGACAATATTAAATTATTACTTCATAGGAAGATTTTGAGGATTTTCTTTTTCTTTTTACTCAAAAATGAAGACTTGAGGCTCTGCTTAAATGTTTTATTCCACTTATAAGTCTATTTATGCTTTGTGTTTGTCCTGGATTTTATTGTTGGGAAGAATTGTACAGCAGTTTTCTATCTTTGGGTTCTCTGCACAGTTTTGAATGTACACCTTCAGACTAAGGAATCTGTATATTTAAGGAGTTTCATGTTAAGGTGTTGTGGTTTTCGTACAGAACGTCGGGCCAGAAGGTAACTGCTGCTTCTGTCGTTCTAAATCGGGTTTATGTTCGACACAAGCGCACTGTACAAGCTCTTCTTTTGGCCTTAAATCTACATGAGATGATCAGTTCTACTTTATTAGAGCGTACAAATGTATTCTTTTTCTTTTTTTATTTTATAGTTGATATTTTAGGTAGATGTCTGTTTTAAATTGTACTAAATGACACCTCCACCCTGACATTATGCTTCTTTTTTTTTTACGTTTGGTATGGAAACAGAAGCTGGAGGTGTCAGCCAGCGCTAACAATGATCTTGGAAACCCAGCAGATGTTTTATCTGCGAGAGAAGTGGACAGTTTATTCAAGACTTTTACCTCTGGACGAGATTTCTCCCTCGCAGTACGACGTACTTCACTGGAAGACGAGAACCACGCTGTCGGGAGTTCTGAAAAACTGCGCGATCCAAGGTGCTGAATGTATTTACTGTGTGTGAAAAACAGAGACCTCTAGCAGACCACCTCCTCTCGTCTCCACAAGTAGGTTGTTTTTTTCTACTTTAAGATGAAGAGGAGGACGCTGCCTTGTGATCAAACTAGTACGCTGAGAAGGAACAGCAGACTTTTTAGTCCCAGGATGAAATCTAATCATCTTTCCTTCTACTGTTTTTTATTTGTATACCAGACTTGTTAACTGACACTTGATTTACATATTTGTTGATAAACTTGAAAATTGTTCAAAGCCCACTTTGATTTGACGCAATGGCATCTTTAATTTTTTATCTGTTGAGGTATTAGAGACGCTTGCAACATGATTTAGGAAGGTAGTGTTAGAACATGGAGTGTTCAGTGATATTAAATGGTAAGCAGATTAAATGAGTATTAGCATTATTAGAAATGCACCGAGAAATTGACCCATGTGGGGGGATAAAAAGAAAAAAAAAATCTGACTTTTTGTTATGACACAACAAAGTTTTGTCGTAATGGAGTTGTATCATTAAAACGAAACACTCGTTATGTCGGTTATAACAAGAAACGCTTCTTTTAACTAAAAACACGTCTCATTTTAAATAAAAGTTTCAGCTCCTTATAAGGACTTTTTATCGTTTCAACATTCAATTACCTAGTTTAAAACGAGAACGTTCACAAAATGTAGTTTTCTAGTTAGATTTTCATTACAACTCAACTAAAATTAAGACGCATTGTATGTCTAATTTTAAAATCAAACCTTTTTCTAAAGTTTATCGTTATGATATGAAACCCAGTGTCCCGTTTAAAAGGAAAGGTTCTTGTTACGATCTAAAACTCATCTCATTCAAAATGAGTTTTTTTCTTAAACTAAAGTTTCCTGATAGCCTATATGTAAAACTTATCAGATTTTTAAATGAAACATTCTTTAGTTTTAAAACACGTTTTAGATTCGTTGAAATAAAACCCATAGTGTCGTTTAAAATGAGTTTCTCCTCATAATGAAGTTTTAGCTCGTTCCAACATAAACCAGAGTTTCTCATAATGGAGTTTTACCTCGTTATGATATAAAACTTCTCATTTAAAATAGTTTTCTTGATACGACAAAGCTTGTATCATGTAAAAGACGAATTTTTCTCGTTAAAGCTTGGCTCTCATAAAACAAAAACGATTCTCATAATCTTGTGCTCCTGTATTTATTCCCCAGCCCTGGCAGGTAAAAGCTGCAGTAGGTTGGTACGTTTAACCCCCCCCACCATTTTAAAAGAAGCTAGTTTTTGTGGTGTGTGTGTGTCTGATAGTGAAGTAGGTGCTGCTGCTACGAGAAGTTTCTGAATGAGCATCACTTCAAATATGACTCCAGGCTTTCTAGATCGCTTGTTTTCTTTATTCAACCTAATGGTTCTAATACGGAACGTGTGAGAACGTGTTCAGTCTTATAGCGAGCCAGCAGCCTTTCTGTGGGGCTGGTTTCGTTTCTCCAAGGCTTCCTCAGGCTGCTCTGCTCAGTTTGGTTTTATTCCATGTGTTTGTGAGAGCCTACCGTCACTGCAACTGATCTATGCATTCACGCCCGTTATTCCTCAGTGTGACTGTGGGGGATGGGAAACTCTCCTCTAAAACAAACCACCCTTACCCCTCCCCCACCTGCTGCTGATCTGTCTCTGCCCCCCCCCCCCCCCCCCCCCCCGCGATCTGTCGCTGCCCCCCCCCCCCCCCCCCCAAACACGAGTTCAGAATAAAAGTTCTTCTTCCCACTTGAAGACTGTAGCAGTGAACCGAGGAGGAGCACTCAGACTGCTGGTGCGGATCAAGAAGGAAGTCCAGTGTACATACCCCAACAACCCAAGGATTGTTGTGTTGACCCGACTGAGCAACGCTGTACTGTACATCCACAAGGGTCCCTCTGCTGCCACCCTCAGCAGTACTTTGATATGTATGTACTGGAAAGGTCAATTATATTTCTAGAGTGGAATTTGGATTTTATGGAAATTGTTGATCTTTTAATTATAAGCAATAAATGCAACAAAAGCAAGAAGTGGTCTTGAATTATTGTGGGTTTATTTTTGAAACAGCCAACATGTGTTTAGATATAGATATAAACCAGACAGAAGCTGCTGTCTACAGTTCTAGTCAAGATTTACCAGAAATCATCAACTTATAAATAAAAAAAACGTTAGAAAATATTCTCTCAATCTTCATATAGCCCAATACGGTACATAAGTGAAGCTGCTGATCTGACTCTGTAAAACAATCAGAAGCGACGTTAACTATTTAAAACTACAGAAAGCTAACGTCTTAAATGGATCTCTAACTCTCACTGAAGATGAGAAAATGCTTTTGTTCACCATAACTGACTGGAGGTGATCTCAGTTCCTGTTCAGTGACTCTATGAGGAGCTTGTTGTAGTCTGCCACCTGCTGGTAGACGACCGTAGCAACCGATTCGTAGTTGCTCTCCAGAGTCTTTGATGCGATGACTGATGGTGAAACGTTAAAGGAAGACCAGGAAAGTGACTCCAACCCAAAACACATCCCTACATACCAGAAGAGATGGCCACAATTCTAGCTCCTACTGCTGACAGAGACAGATTAGGGATATTTTAACCTGACGTGTTTGCTCCGCTTTCTGAAGGATACACTCTTTCATCACAAAGTTGTTCTGTTCCAAGTGCTGCCATTTCCTCTCCAGGTTAGTCAGCTGACGTACCAAAGAGGAAAAAAAACAAAACAAGTGAGTGACTTCTTCTTTGAATTAAACGTGATCAAATGCGAGCAAAGCGTTCAGCTGCATCTGTGAGCGGACTGCTGTTGTAACCTGAGCGTGCGTCTCGTTCTCCTGCAGCTTGGTCTTAAGAACTTCGTGTTTCCGGTTTGTTTCCTCCAGCAGCTGTCCGAACGAATCTCGACGCCGAGTCAGACACACCCGCTCCTCCAGGAGCCTCTGCAACAGCAGCAGAAGAAACGAGGCAGTCAGTGTTTGATGGATCAAGAACCCAAGCATGATGACGATTGAGCTCCGGTGGGTGCTACCTTCCTCTTGTCCTCGGCCGTCTGCCTCAGGGTGTCCAGGTCTCTGTAGGTGTGCAGCTCAGACTCCATGGTGCTGACCTGTTCCCTCAGGGTGCCGAGCTCCCCGCTGATCTTCCCCTGCAGCTGCTGCACCTTCTCCAGGTCCTGCTGCAGGCGCCGGGACTCTGGAGGAGGAAACATTTTCACTGAATCAGGCCTCTTTGGCTGCTCCTCAACAACACTTGAAAATATTTATAATTTTAAAAAGGACTGAGAAGCAAGTCTCTCATATCAGACCCATTCTATTTTTACAAGGGGTGTAACGGTACACAACAATCACGGTTCAGTATGCATTTGCTACACTTTAATAAAGAAAAAAGAAATACAAACATGCATATGACTTATTTTTTATTTTGACCAGCATTAAACAACCTGTTTTCCTGAATTCCTTCATTTCATTTCCTGAAATTATTTTGATTTTATTATGTTCTATAACTTAAAAATGTATAGAACTGATTAGAGATCTGATTGGATTTTTAAAAATAAAATAGTACAAGCAGACATAGCCAGAGTAGAAAACAATATAACTACTTACAAAGTCAGTATTTAATACTTTGCACATATATGAGAATAAAACATGCCTAAATCACTTTGGAGTGGTTTTGACAGCCTGGTTTCCCAGCTGTACTTGAATGCAGCATGGGCAGCTGTTGAGAAAATCCCTTCCCATCAACAGGGATTCAACTGACTTGTATATACAAATAAGGAGTTTGGGCTGATTGGATGCTACTGGTAGCCATGCTGACGTCAGCTGGTTTTTCTCTAGTATCAGTGATGTTTACATTCAGCTTGACATTGTTTCAGGTGAGTCATTCAGTTCAGTCCAGAGCGTGTTGTGGACCTGATTGCTGTTAAAAGATGCGTCAGCTGACAAAGTTCTGGTTCGGTCCATCTTTCTTTTTCTACTGTAGCTGCATGAGAAACTGTTAATGTTCCCAAACAGCAGAGTTTAGTGATAGCTGGACACGGTAAGTACCAAACCGACAGGGCCGTACCATTACACCCCTAATATGGGTGTGTTTGTGTTAATGACCTGTTGTCAGTCCTCTGGCGGTGCTCTCTGATTGGACCACCTCCGTCTCTTTACTGACCAACACCTCCTGCATGTTCTTGAGCTCGCTGGTAGTCACCGTGTCCACATGGCGTAGCCTCAGCATGTTCTGGACGGAGGAGAACGCACGCTTCAAATCCTAAATGCTCTCCTACTCACCATCACTCTCTCTCTCCTGCTGTTGCTCACCCTGCTGCAGTGTTCCAGGAGTGAGACGATGTTCTCCTGGCTCTGGGTGAGCTTCTCCTGCTCCTCTGCTTTGGACTCCTCAAACGACTCCAGGAAGCCTGAAAGAAGGGAGGACGACTCCAGAAGAGTTGAAACATGACAGACAAACATCTCCCATATGTTCACCAGAGGAGCAGATCCAGGGATTAGAATCTAAAGCTCCCACATTTTTCACCAAGTCTGGTTGAAACTCACGGTCTATTTCCTCCTCCTTCCTCTTCAGCTCCTTGTACTTCTGTTGGCACTCCCCTTTATGAGGGGAAAAAAAACAGACTTTAGTTAGTCATTGATTATGTGATTGTATTTACATGTCAAGACAGAAAGTGAGAGCGTTACCCTGAGCTGCTTCTGAGTCCTGCTCCAGGTTACGGACGTCCTCTGTGATCTGTCTGGTCCTGTCCCTGATCTCAGTGAGCCTGAGAGGACACACACAGACACACACACACACATTATTATAGTATAGCAGCTGGCTCCGTTTTAAAGCAACAAGCTGCTTGTTAACCCATGTGAATTACACACTGTCTCTCCATGCTGGCTATTTCCTGGTTGTCCTCCTTCACCTAGGGAGAAAAAACAAAAACATCCCACTAAGTTGGATTCATTTTATTCCACAAAACCACTCAACCTTCACATTATTCAAATGATATATCTATAAAATATCTATCTATCTATCTATCTATCTATAAAATATCTGAGTGAACAGCTTGGAGCTTGGAGCCGAAGCTGTGTGAGGTATCCATCACCTGCTTCAGCAGCTTCTCCCTCTCCTCCTGAGGGGAGCCCAGGCTCTTGTGCTCGGCCTCCATGGCGGCGCGCTTCCCCTCCAGCGCCGACAGCGTCTCGTGAAGCCGAACCATCTCCTGTTTTATCTGGGAGTGGGACAGCTCCTGCAGGGAGAGGGAAGAGGCGGGGTGAACATCGCTTCCCGGCTGTCTCTCTTAAACTCCAAACTCCCTTCCTTTCAACCCGACTCACTGCTTCGTAGTCTTCCCTCCTGGTCACCAGAAGGTCCAGCTCTTCCTGCAGGACTGCAAGCTCCTGCAAAACAAAACGGAACACAGAGGCAAGGAGATGGTTATCGTTGATGGTTTATTTTTTAACACATTATGGTAGAAGGTAGACGTACCTGCAGCAGTTCTTCATTGGCTGTTGTCATGGAGAAATATTTCTCCCGCTTTGCTGCAGGCATTGCCTGGACGACTTCATCAGCCACCTGCCTTTCCCTCCTGATCTCCTCCTCGATCGCCCGGTTAACCTCTTCTCTTCTGCAGAGCAAACACGCAGGACACAAAGGGCCTGGAGTTGAGCTTTCATACGGATTGGTGCTTCGTTTCACTTGTGGAAAACACGAACCAAAGAAGATCCGGTCCACAGGCCCCATACATGGGACCGATCAGATAAGCAGTGGGAACAGATAAAGAGATCCTGGGTTCTTAAGTTAGAAACCTAAAACTAAATGTGTCCAAGGATGTTCCCGGAATTATTCATCTAAAAAGCTAAAAATAAATGAATCCCACATTAAAAGGGGACATATTCTGCCTCTTTTTAAACAAGTTATAACAGATCTATGGTCTGTACAAAACATATTAATGCACAAAATAACTCTCACATAAAGTTCTTGACCATTTCAGTCCCTTTCAGAATGAACTGTTTTAGGGCTCTGTTACTGTTCAGTAAATCAGCGGTTGTAGGCCACGCCCACCTATCTTGTTACTAGGCTGCGGGTTTGCCACACATGAGAATGGTACGGAATTGGAATTGGCCAAGGTGTGACTTGTGTGGGACGGTTATTTGCAAATAAAGTCACACCCACCTTCTTCCGGTCCATGGGTCCCCTACTGTCAAATGGTGTCAATGGAGTGATACAAGTTGTTTTTGGATCCCGTTTGAAATGTTCGATAGATTTAAGACACAATGTGATGTCCGTGAATTTTAAAGACACATTTTGATGCAGAGAAAGCGCTAATTTTCGACAGGCAGCCAAAGTTACTGTAGGTTTAGTGTGAAAACTCATAGAAGACGAAGGGTGGCAGTGAGTTTAGCGAGCTTTGCATCGTTCTTCCAGGACGAAGGAAAGGAACATTAAACATGGAAAACCACTCTAAATCTGGCCATGTAGAAAGTGGCAGCTATGCTAGGGGAGAAATAGTCGGTGGAGTGAGAGCCAGCAATAACAAACAGGTGTGTGTTAACATCATCCCAAGAGGGAAAGACATCAGCAACAAGCTGCCAATCAGTCTGGGAAGGGGTAGAGAATTCAGTTCAGATTAGGCAAAAGTTCCAGATGGTAGTCCATGAAGGACAGCTCCATGTTTGGACAAAACCAACTCCAGGCCATCAGCCCAGACTCTGTGAAGCATGGTGTTGGAGGGGTGATGATCTGGGCTTGTTTCTTGATCTTGCAGTCACTCATACGACAATAAACTCCCCCGTGTTCCACAGTATTCCTAGCGTTAAATGTGAGTCCACCTGTCAGACAGCTGAAGCTTGGTCCAAACTGTCATCAACAGGACAATCATCCCAAAACAAAGAAGCACATCCACCACTGATATATTCCCAGTCAAGGTTCTGGGCTAAATTCACATCAAATTCAAAAATACTTTATTAATCCCAAAGGGACATTAAATGTTGTTGGTACTCATTATCCAAGTTTCTTCAAAGATTTGTTGCAGATGCTGATGGCCATGGGGAGAGATGATCTCCTGGAGCGCTCCGCAGAACAGAATAAGCTTCTGACTGAAGACATTCTGTAGTTGTATGTCAGTCTGATGAAGAGGATGCTCAGGGTTGTCCACAATTATCTTTATTTTATGAAGAATCCTTTTTTGCACACTAATGTCCAGAGGGTCCTCAACATCCAACCTGTTTAACAACGATCTCCCATTGCCCATAATGATTGATAGAGGAGATGGTTTGAACTTCCTCCTTTTCTCTCTCCTCTTTGCTCCTGCTCTTGATCCACAGCGTCTCCTTTTCAACTCATCTGGGATTGGTGGCTGTAGTTAAGGTGTTATTTGAGCTTATCAGCTAACCACCTTGTTGCCATGGTTATGCATCGTAACAAATGCCAGAAAAACCCATCCAGCTGCACAGCAGTCAAAACTAGAGATAATAGTTGTCCAAAAAATAGATTGTTTCTGCCGGAAACGGAGGAATTACAAGTCTTTAAAAGATGAAAATCAGAACAAAAGCAACAGAGCTACTCCAACATGCTGCAACCTTGAGGGGTGCAATTCTGAAAAAAAAGAAGACCCTGAATGAAATGTGTGGGACTATAAAGATGAGCTGGCCAAGATTTCTCCATACCAATATGAGGCTGATAATAATAATTAATCATATTAATAAGTGCAGTTTAATTAATGTGGGCCAAAACGGTCAAGTTAAAACTAGCCCTGGGCTACAGAATGACTTTTTATTTATTAACAATGCTAAAACTATTTTACTGTAACATTTTTAATCGCTTTTTATTTGAAAAAATAAAGATGGGGGGGGGGGAGCACTGTAGATTGGAAACATACATAAAAGTTTATTCATAAAGTGAAGTATTATTTAGCCAGGTTTATTAGATGGGTGTGCCCAAGTCTGCTTTTGAGTAAAAAAACAAACAAAAAAAACAAAGAAGATTTCACAAACCAATTTGTTTTCTCTGTCTCAATCCTAAATGACATCCTCCTATGTATGTCCAACAGGATTCTTAATTTTGGTATTCCTAGCTCACATTTTAAACAAATATATACTGCTCATTATGAATCCTTGAGGATTTCTAACGTAACTACAGTCTATTCAGCACATGTGCAGCCTCAACTAAGGAAGTATAATAATGAGGAAGTTAAGTAAGGAGGACGGACTTCATTGATCATGAATGGTCCGCCAGCAGGAACAATCTAAGTTATACAGGGCGCAAGGGTCACTTTGCTTTGACTGCTTATAGACAACAGGTGAAGAAGTTCAGATGTGTGCGTGTGGAAACACAGGTAAGTGTTTCTAAGTACCTACTAGTACAGCTAAGGACTCTCAGAGTGCTCGTATAAGGAGTTATATAGACTGCGCTTATATCAGAACAGAAGCAGCTGCATTGATTCTTCTCAGATTTTCAGTCTCCACTTGTTTGCTTTCTCTTTAGTTGTCGGAGAGAAAAACATAAAAGCACTTCTGGTCCTGTGTGTCAGCTGATCTGCTTTATGAGCCCGTCATGTTCTCAGCACCCAGACTATTAGTTACAAGTTCTGACAGAAGCACAGACTTTTTTTTTGGGGGGGGGAGATTCAGCATTTTTTTTACATTTTGTTTCTATGCTACACCGAAAACAAAATTCTTAGCATACATCAAATGTATGAGAAGGGATGTGGCAGCAGATCTGTGGAGGGGCTGTAAGACACCGGTGAGAAGCAGACAACTGGAAATGCAAGAAATACTGTAGAAAATGAGAAGTTGCCTCATAAGGTGAGGATGATGATGATGACGATGAGAATTATGAGATCAGCCCACATCTACACTGAAGGAACTGAGTGATCTCTAGGCAGTTTGGACCACAGTCACCACAAACAAATGTAATTAGGGATGTCCGATATTACCGGCTGATATTGGTATTTAAAATGTAATATCGGAAATTATCGGTATCGGTTTCTACTTTTATAATGACAACCATTATACCTTACTTTCATACCATGCACATATTATACATCAAACTCCTCAGCTAATAGTCCTCTCACTCAAAAGGTCAAAACATGACAGATCTGAGGTGTAGTTTTTGAGATGTTGTCGTTTGTTTGGCAGAACTCGCCTTCAGCGTTTAGGTAGACGTCCATATGCAGTATCGGAGATTAGGGTCTCCTTGGATAAACTGTAGGTGTGTGTCTGGTTTATTTTGGTTAAAACATGTTTGTTCTTCATTCTGTGAAGTTATTCGCAGTAGGTAGAGAATCCAGAAATTGTACTCAAAGAGCAGCGATACTTAACAAAAATATTACTCAAGTAAAAGTAAAAAGTAGTGTAGTAAAACTACTCTTAAAAGTATTTTTTCTTCTTCAAAAAGTTACCCAAGTAAATGTAACTGAGTAAATGGGTACCTGAGTAAATGGGTGGGTGTGGTCTACAACTGCTAATTTGCATAAAAGTGACAGAGCCCTCTTAAAAGCTCATTTCTGAAAGGACTAAATAATTGAGCTGTGAGATCCCTTTATGTGAGTGATTTGGTGCAAAGAACTTCATTAAAATGTTTTTTATAGACCACTTATAACTCATTTAAAAAGAAAGGCATAATATGTTCCCTTTAAAGAAGGGAAACATCTGTTGATGAAGCTGATGCTTTAAGCTGATAAAAAATGAGTTTCTATACTCAAAATGGGAACAAAGATTTTTCCTGGGAAAAAAATATAGTTTATCTTTTTTTGGGGGGTGAATATTTGTCTTTGTTTATTAAAATGACTAAATAACTTTTTCCTATTTCAGCAAAGCCTGAATTGAATTTTTGTTTTGATTCTTTCCAAAGTAAAACGATGGACCGACGCTGGCGTCTTCTCCTCCTGCTGAGCCTTTCTGCAGTGGCTGACTTTGGAGTGCCAGTGAAAGTTGTGAAAAAACGTGCACTGGTATGAAGTTTTAGGAACTGTCCACATTGGAAGGGTTTTTTTCCTAAAAACAGGTTGTCGGTTTTAAACACAGCTGCATCACGGGACCATTTCCAGAAATGTTTTCATCAGAGAATGGCCCAAAACTCTATTTTAAAAGGTGAAACTAATATATGATAGACTCATTACATGCAAAGCAAGATATTTTAAGCCTTTATGCGTTATAATTTGGATGATTATGGCTTACAGATCATGAAACCTTTTGCATCAATGACTGCCTCAATGCAGTTTGTTGGCCAATCAAGCACAGTAGTTAATCCCACGGTCATTGAAGCAGGTTTTGCTACTTTCGGCAGTGCAGGTAGGTACCAAGTCCTGCTGAAGAATGAAGTCAGCATCTCCATAAAGCTCGTCTGCAGAAGGAAGTGCTCCAAAATGTCCTGGTAGATGGCTGCATTAACTCTGAACTTAATAAAGCTCAGTGGACCAACACCAGCAGATGACATGGCTCCCCAAATCAACAGACTGTGGAAACTTCCACTGGACTTCAAGCATCTTGGATTGTGGGCCTCTCCATTCTTCCTCCAGACTCTGGGACCTTGGTTTCTAAATGAAAAGCAACATTTGCAGTTATTTTTTCTTTAGCCCAGGTAACATCCTTCTGACGTTTGTTGCTCAGGAGCGGCTTGACAAGAGGAATACGACATTTGAAGCCCATGTCCAGGATCAGTCTGTGTGTGGTGGCTCTTGATGCACTAACTCCAGCCTCAGTCCTCTCCTTGTGAAGGTCCCCAACACTTTTCAATGTCCTTTTGCTGACAATCCCCTCCATGATGCTCTCATCTCTGCTGCTTCTTCCACACTTTTCCCTTCCACATAACTTTCTATTGATGTGCTTTGATACAGCACTTTGGGAACATCCAACTTGTTTTGCAATGACCTTTTGAGACTTTCCCCCCTTATGGAGGGGGTCAATTATGGTTTTCTGTACAACTGTCAGGTCAGCAGTCTTCCCCATAATTGTGATTCCTACTGAACCAGACTGAGAGACCATTAAAAGGCTCAGGAACACTTTGGAGGTGTTTTGGATTAATTGATTAGAGTCAGAGTGTGACACTTTGAGCCTAAAATATTGAACATTCACAATATTCTAAATTTCTGAGATTTTGAATTTAAGGTTTTCATAAGCTGTAAACCATAATCATCAAAATTGTAACAAATAAATGCTTGAGATATCTCGCTTTGCATGTAATGAGTATACCTTATATTATTAGCTTCACCTTTTAAGTTGAATTATTGAAAAATGAGCTTTTGCACGATATTCTAATTTTTCGAGTTTCACCTGTATGAAGGGCAAAATTTTCACTCTTGAACCAGTTTAAAAAACAACTAAAGCTGTTCTCGTGTAGACACCAGAGGAAAACGAAAATACTGTCCAGTTTTAGAAAAAGATTTTCCTGTGTGGACGGGTCCCCTAACTCGTTGATCTACCTTTTTCATGTCCTCCTGTTTATGGTTCTCCAACTATTGTCCATTCTTTAGCTGGTCACAAACCTGACAGACAAGTTTCTTCAAGTCATCCCTCCTAACGACAACTATTCAAATGTATCCACGCTCGTGATCGAAGGCAACCAGATTACTCTGAATGACACAGACCAACAAGCCCTGTCTAGTTATCCCACACTGGTTGAACTCCATCTAGGTAGGAACCTGGTCACTACTGTACAGGCCAAGTACTTCTCTGGGCTATCACACTTAAGAGTTCTATCCCTAGCCAGAAACAAGATCAGCAGGTAACTACGCAAGCTACATACAGCGGCTCTTGTGTTCAGTTCTACAATATATTCTGTCCAATTGATGGTTCTTGCTTTTGTTTATGGTTCTTGTTCTAGTCTGGACCCTGAAGCTTTCACTGGTTTGAATGTTCTAGAAGAGCTGGACCTGTCCAGTAACAACTTAACAGATCTCCCTGGCAAGCTATTGACTGAGCTAAAAAGTCTAAAGGTAAACTGTGCAAAGAAGGTCCAGATTTGTTAAAAATACTGAAGAATCCTGAAAGAGTGGCCTGATGCTTTTGGGATCTACTGCACATGCAGACAAGTGTTTGTAATAAATATAATTTTTGGCAACAGATAGTTCCAACATGAGTGAAGGTCAAATTATAAAGGAGGATGCTTTGTATTAGACTAGAGTTTGACATTAGGCACGTTTTCACCAGACGAGTTCCAGGACATTTCTGGGTGGGAAAAGCTGATGGGGTAAATCATCTAGCCCAGTCTTCTCAGCTGTTGAGTCTCCATACAAAATTGGCCAACATATCGTCACCAGTTCAGAAATGAGTGGCATCACTAATCGGGAACAAAAGGTTCCCACAGCAGCAGAGAATAAGAGATCGACAATGGAAGAAGCAGGGATGGCTGCCACATTGCTGTGTGCTATGTTGGTATGCACCCCTTCGCCAGCAACTATTCCAATTTTAAAAATGCCGTTTATTTGGGGATGCCTGCTGATACCATTTCCAATGGAGTTCCATCCAATCAGCATGAGTTAACCACAAGTCTCGCCCAACAGCTCTACAGGTCCAGTTGGTTTCTGAAATGAACTGGGACGGTGTAGTAGCACACACCCTGAAGTTCCAGAAAGATTTACCCTGAAATTCCGATAGTGGTAACGCGCCTATGAAGAGCATTCAGGCAGCTAACGTTCCCCATATTTGGTAGGAATAGCCAGTTTCCTTGCATTTACCAACCTTGCCTTTGGTGTTCTCGTCAGACCCTGCACCTTAGAGAAAACCCCTGGAGCTGTTCCTGTCCTCTGCTCAACACTATTGGAATGATGAACGAAGCAAATGTCACCATTGGTACAAAGATTCCTTCATCAAAAACACACACAGAGTCGCAGCAGTTGTTGCTAAGCAATCTAACTACAACATGCATGACTACTTTACATGTCTTGTTCTTTAGGGGACCCAAACATCACCTGTGCATCTCCGGCAGAGCAGAAAGGAAGACGTATTCTGGATTCTATAAATCTTTGTTCCACATCATCACCAGTCACTGTGTACACAGACCATAAATCCCCAACAACACCAGTCACCTCTCAACAATCTACAAAACTCAGCGGTATGCCGATGGACACTTTAACAACTCAGAATTGTACCGTCAGCAAAGGTAAGACGTACTCTACAATGCCTAAGCCATTCTTTCCCTTACACTCAGCACCCAAAAGTTCTGAAACTTATATTTCTACACAAACTAGTTCTACCCCTAACCCTACCCTACCTTAGTTGGGTTACATTTCCTAAACTTCTAAAAAAACAACAGTACACTTAACAGACTCTTATCATTCTCCACTCTGAAACCAGACCAGAAACCTGTGCTTGGCAACACATGGAAGTTCATGGCCTGCGTTGCCGCCTTGGCACTGACCACCTGCACCCTCATCCTCACCGCCATCAAGGGACCTTCCTGGTACAAACGCTTCCACAACTACAGACATCGGAGACTGGATGAAGATGGCGGGGAAGAGGGGCAGGAAACCATGTCAACTAAGACAGGAAGGTACGAGAGCCAGAATACGTTCCTGTTTGAGGAACTGAGTCATCGGATACAGGAGCAAGAGGAGGAGGATGGATACTTTGAGGATCCATACGTCAATGAGGCGGAGGATACAGAGGAAGAGATTCCAGGAGGATCAGAAGCTCACTTAGGGGCTGATAGCAAATTAAACTCTATAAATTCTAGATCTGGAAATGATACCCCACATTAAGTGGTAAATCGGATAAATATGTAAAGTAAGCTAGTTGTTTAGCTTCTATGTACTGTGAAGAATTATTGTTTCAGGTTTACTGAGTCTTCTCTATGTCACTGTGTGTCTGATTGTATGATTGGGGCATATCTAGCATATGTATAGCATAGCATCTTCAACAACTCCTTGAAGAATTAAATAGTATGAGCTACAACACCACCTAATTTCCCTCTGGGATCAATACAGTATTTTTAAATTTGAATATTGAGCCACACACATTTATAAAGTGCTATTTTAACATAAATCTTTCCTCAATTCTAATTTACAACAGTGTGGAAGTTTTTTTTTTCTTGTGATAGAGATCTGCTTGGATAATGAGATATAAAGTCTTATGAAATGATTGGCAAGCACGTCACTAGACTATGGTCTCATTCTGACTGGGTGAGCGGACTGTGATTGGGCAGTTTTCAAAAGACGGTTACCTCCAGGTCACCTCCAAAGGTGGTATGGGCCAAATTGACCAAAAATCAGTTCGCATTGTCTTCACGGTCCTTTTGGTGCCACCATGAACTACCAACTAACCTGCTTTTCCAAACATTAGCTCTCAGGAACTCAGGAATTAAGGCTGGGTACAATGAAAGGATTTGGGGAATAAGTCCATTTGGGAATTTCCTCAGGACCAAAACATTCCAAAGTCAACAGTTCATGGTAGCAGTTGGGAACGGCAGAAAATCAGCCCCAGAGTTGTAGGTCACTCTGGTGTTAATGAAAAGAGTGTGGAGAGCCCATGCTAAGGCACACACTGTACACAGGTCACCGGCTACAGACCTCCAAACTTCATGTGGCCTCCAGATTAGCTCAAGAAGTGCAGAGAGAGCTTCATGGGCTGGCATTGTATGGCAGAGCAGAGCATCCAAGCAGAACTCCAAGTGCAATGCAAAAGTGTTGGAGGCCACCTTTGGACTTTGGAGATGGGTTTAGTTTTCTGACTGCAGCATGCCAAGAGCAAAGTTTGGTCAAAGTTGGGTTACTGTATGGGGTTGCTTTTCATGAATTAAATATATCATATTGTCTCCCCTGTATCGCGATACATATCGTATCGCCAGATTTTTGCCAATACACATCCCTAATATGGAAAGTACAGCTTTAAACAATGTTTATAAGAGGTACTACCAACAACGACTACCTGGGCGCCGCCATATTGGAACCCTGACCGCTCCGATCACGTTAACTGGAACGCTGTTTACTCGGAAGTCAAACCCAGCTCCAACTTCCGAGGTAAATGGGACGCACCATGACGAACATGAGAACCTGTGAGGTTACTGTAATATTTTGTAGCCAAAATGGGTTCGAGGGACCTCGGCTAGTCCCCTATGTCATCATACATCACACGGGTAGAAGACAGTCAAATGAAGTGAATGATTCCTACTCTCTCCTCTCTGTGAAGATGCTGTCGATGCTTCGCGCCTCGATGTCATTCTGCGCTTTCAGCTGGGAACAACACAGCCAAACAGAAAGCAGTGAGGGAATGATAGCGAATGTGTCCCCCTCTTCCATTACATCCAGCTCATGTTTACCATGTTGTAGTCGTTTATCATCTCCTCCATCTCCGTGTTGGTGTTGAGCTTGTCCACCAGCTGAAAATATATTTGACACAAACGAGAATTAAAAAGCATCCCAGATTATCACCAAGGTGTGTGAAATCCACCGATTCGTCCAATAAGACACCATGTAGCTACAGAAGAGGACAGATCTCTCCTTGGTAAAGGTGACAGCAGAGGACGTTCCTGTTTACCATGTTGTAGTCAGCAAGCTGGCCCTGCAGGTCCTTAATCTCTGCAGCCAGGCCCTCCGCTCTGCAGCACACACAACACAGCTTGATGGGGTTCGATTTACAACTCACTGATTGCATCCTAATAACAATGTTTGGTTGGGTTTTGTTTGTTTTTTTTTATCATAAAAGATATGACTGAATCAATGTAACATTCACCTTTTCTCATAGGAGACGTAGACAGAGTTCTCCTGGTTGTAGTTTTCAATCTCTTTGTGCAGCTTGCTGGTCTCCGTGGTCAGCTCGTTGATTTTACTCCTAGCGGTGAAAACAACCAAAACATTCACTTTATCGTCACGCTGTAGACTAAAACGGAAATACGGGAGAGCTAATGGAATATTCTGCAGTGCTTCCCCAACCCTGCTCCTCAAATACGGGGAAACTCTGAAAGAAAACCTGTTAGAGCTTGTAAAAGAGCTGAGGAAGACAGCACACATGCAGCCGGAGCCTCTACGTTTAGGGTTGTCCAGTATGAGGGCACACTAAAATGTCCCGATTTTGATTTGTCAAATATTTACTAAAATAATGCAGCAGTTTCTTTTCCGCCTCACATATATGGTCTCGGCCAAAATTATTCCCATCTCTGGGAGATTTAAATGTAAAATGATTTTTATTCAACCAGGAAGCTTGTTTTTGAAGGAAATGAGACAAACTCCTCTGAAATGACAAAAGAACGCAAGAGCGTTGTTACACTGCGTTCTTTTCTGGAAACACCAGTCAGGAGAATATTACTAAGTTCAAAGACTTAATTACAAAAGCAACAATTCACCAAGTATTTGGGGAATTATTGCTTTTATATAGATTTTTTTTCATATAGATTTTTTCACCAACTTTGGAACATTTTAAAGCAGTCGTCTCCAGAAGGGAGCGCTAACTCAGCCTTACACAAAGTTCTATGGAAAATGTGCTAAAATTGTTGTTGCACTCTCTGACCCAGCTGTCTAACTATCTGACTGAACATTTCTAAAGAAGTGAATCATCAAAGAATCAAAAGTGCATGACTCTGAGCTCCACTAACCAGCTGTCTGTATTATATTGTTAAGCTGCATGCAGGAATTCCAACTGTTAAAATTATAATAATGCATTAAGCCTTGTAACAAGAAAAAGTAAAACTTTAACAGTTATAGGTGAGGAGCAGACCGGTTGCTAAGTTAAATTTAGACCCAACAGCATCGATATTGAAAAAAGAAAACTGATCTTATTATCATCAATAATCAATGTAAAAACCTTTTTTGGCATTACAGCTATCAATCAAACTTGTATAATTGATTTGCCTTTTTTGCGCGTTTCCACCAGCACCTGAACGATTTATTTTTGAAGCTGGAAGGCCTCCATACAGTCACCCTAATCTTTAGCTCCGTCAACAGAATGATTATCTAATTCAACTAGCTGCCGCTGCTCCAAAAAGTTAACTTTACTTCGGTCCAAACAAATGTCAGTGAAATAAAAAGATTAATTTAAAGGACACATATTATTGGGTCTCTCCTGCCTCTATAAAACACTCAAAACATGAATAAAAACCATCCATCCATTTCTTTTTTGTGCACATTTTTTGCTGTCAGAAATCTTCTGCTTCTACAAGCTGTTTGAAAAAAGTGACGTCACAATAAGCGGAACTTGCATATACCCTCACCCGTCAAACCCCGCCCACCAATTCCATGCCATTCTCATGTGTGGCGAACCCGCAAGCCTAGTAACAAGAGTGGGTGTGGTCTGCAACAGCTAATTTGCATAAAAGTGACAGAGGCCTTATACAGCTCATTCTGAAAGGGCCTGAAGTGGTCAATACTTGAGCGGATTTTGCGCAAAGATCCTCATTATGTTTCATACAGACCATAGACCTGTTATAACTGGTTTATAAAGAGCCATAACGTGTCCCCTTTAAAACTAAATCTGAGGAGGGTGAGAATAATTCTAAACATTTCTTTGTTTTGGTCTTACAGCATGGAATAAAAAGAAAATACAATGCAATGTGACAGAATGGTAAAGGGTTGTTATGGTGGTTTATGTCAACTATAATCCTCTATTCTCTTAACTGTAGTGTTCCCTATATCGACTAAAGTAGAATACTGTATATAATTACAGAAGCTAAAACAGCTCGTTGGAAAGATGGATCACGGCATAAGTCGGATTATTGTGTTACCTGAGAAGACCCAGGTAGTAGGATTTATCCAGAATCTGTCTCTGAGGCCCTTCGAGAGAGAGAGAGAGAGAGAGAGAGAGAGAGAGAGAGAGAGAGAGAGAGAGAGAGAGAAACATGTAACGTCTTAGTGACTGCCATCCACAAACAGCTTTTTATTCAGGTACAAAGACAAGCTTGGCGCCGCTTTAAGAATACCTCTCATGCCAGTCTTCATCCCACTGAGCCCCTGCTGGGTGACGGGCCTGTCCGTCACTTTAATGGGCGCCGACAGGACCCCGGGAGAGGGGATGGCCCCCCTCATACCGGGGTGCCCACCCGTACCTGGAACCATCTGGAAAACATGGATCTAAGAATGACTCTTTACATCCTCTATGCTCCACTGATGGATTAACAACAGACGCTGGTTTGGAACAAGTGAGGAAAAGGCATTAAAAGTTATTAATGTTGTTAATTCCCGACCTTGAGACCCTTCTCGCTCTGTCCATTTCCAAGGAACACTTGTGGCCTCAAATAATAATACAATTTCCTCCAAGTAAAACAAAATGTGTTACTTGGAGGAAATTGCGCCATTCAATTTCTATTGTGGTTTTACTCTTCATATTAGCTGCTCTGGAAACACCAGAGCAAATTCAAAAGCCAATTCTTGACAAACTGACAACCTATGTTTCCCCTTGATGTTTTTATTCTCCTCTGAACACGTCTTAAATCTACATTTTATTACAAAACGTTGACCCCCCCCCCCCCCGGCGCAGGATAGCCCTGTGGTCAGTGGAATTACATCTGACATGCAGAGAGCCCAGGCGAGTTTTACGCATAGATTTCTGCTTTATGTTTCCAAACAGCAAAACTAAAACAGAAACCATTTCAACACACACAAACATAGTTCTACAAATGTAAAAACCTAAATTACAAACACAATTTAAAACAAATGTTTTTGGGGGGATGCGTAGCTGAGTTTTTCAGGCATCTCTTTGCACAAGACTACAGGGTTTCATTTACAACAACAAAGACTTTGTTTTGAATTTGTACCCATGGTTGTCCCCCATAAAAAACACTGAATTGAATTGAATGAAGGTTTCTCAAGAGGAAGGTGAAAGACCACCAAGCTATAATAACCATTAAAATGACTAAAATGAGAAAGGCTTGAAATATTTCACTATGTGTAATGAATCAATATGAGAGTTTCTGAAACAAGTGACAAAAATATGGTACTTTTTCACGACATTCTAAGTTGTTTTTTGTTTTACCTGTACTAGTAGAGGTGGTTCCACATCTAAAACATCAGTTAATTAAGTGCATTTGATTGGCAGCATCTGGGACTTGATGCTTCAAGGTTAATATCATTTGATTGTTATTTTGTCCTGATATGTAAAGGCCTAGAATATGAAAGTATTATCATTATAAGTATGATCGTTTGTTAAAAATAAATATATAAAAAACTGCATATTTACGCAGTTATGGATATGATAAAGTTGCATACCAGTTCCAGCTAAAGTAGGACAGATGAACATCTTTACCTGCTATTATAATGCGCAGGTGGATGTTGACATTTTGAACTCAATCATAGCCAGAAACTACAATCTGATTAAATACATGTTGAGAGAGAGAGAGAGAAAAAAAGAGAAATGACTTTTTTGTGGCTAATGATTCAATCATCTCCCTCGGTGGTTCGAACTTAGGACTTTGCAGAGTCAAAGTGCGAAGGTTTAGTTGCCACACACTGCTTGCTGTTAGGCAGAGAGAGCTGCTGTAGAGTCCGGGGTAGCAGCGCGGCTTGCCTACCCCGGTTGGTACACGTATCGCGGTGGGAGGAGGTCGCACAGCTGTCGGGGGTCTTCCAGCGCCAGGTACCGCAGATCCACTCCGGCTCATCGGCCTACCAATGCTGGAAGGTGGCCTCTGGCTCGCCATGATGCCTGAAACCAAGCGGACATCAACACCAATGTTTAGCTGTTACATTTAAACGTGACGGGGGGAGGTTCTCCTTCAAGTGTTGTGTCTAAATACGATCCAGTTCGGCTAATGTTAAAGTGAAAACGACACAGAAAGACGTCAGCCTGAAACTACTGCTCAACATTACCAGCTCAGCTTTAGCCTCGAACCACGTAGCTCAGTTCCGAACCTGAAATTAGTTTCTTTGAGACGTGTTTCGTTGGTTCTTTAAGCTGCTCTAGCCTCCAGCTGCTGCGGTGTGCTGCGAAATAATGCAGAGGCCGTCAAGTGAAGACAGAAAAGCTAGCAAATAACAACCAGCAGCGTTTCCCTGGTAACCATCTTCTTCTTCCTTTTTATATGGATAAAAATATGCTTGCCCCCTAGCGTTAAATAGAAGAATTGCAAAGACAGACCGAGGAATTAGTGTTGGGAATTCCTGCTCCTTAAGAGTCTGTTCTTACGGCTCGGCTCACTAAAAAGAACCGGCTCTTTTGCCTCCCAAGTGGTTCTTCACACTTTTTGTTTTTGAAATTATGTGTAAAATGAATCCAAATCTACAAACATTAATTATATAAAAAATTGTATCATAGCCTGGTCAATATATTTTAACTTTGCATACGCTAAACTCCCTGGGTTCGAATCCCGCCCTGGGGTCTTTCTGCATGTTCTTCCTGTGCATCATGGGTTCCCTCCAGGTACTCCGGCTTCCTCCCACAGTCCAAAAGAACATGCCCTTTAACTGGTCTCTCTAATTTGCCCTTAGGTATGAGTGTGTGCAAGGGAGTAGGTATGATTTTGAGATTGGTGGGGACACAAAAGTGCTCCAAGGCAGCACTCTTTAAAGTTGAAGTTTTTTGCATTAGCAATCACAATTTCACATTATGCAGATGTGCTGCTCTCTCCAGGTGGATCAGATTCCTTATGAATCAACCACAATATAAATTTGACAACTGTATAGCAACTACTGTAAACACACACACACACACAGTAATACATGATGAGGCCTCTTAGATATAAGGCTCTGGTTTTAAAGCCACATGGGTGAATCATTGTTATTCAGATCATCATCATACTAACATTTTTTAACCGCTATGTTATATTATGTGTGTCAAGGCTTGTTTTATTCTAATGTTTAAACTGTTTTTATCATGTAAAGCACTTTGTGTTGCTGTTTGCATGAAAAGCACTTTATAAATACATTTGATTTGATCTGTCACAGTGCTGAATCTCATGACGAACACATCCAGCATTATTTAACCTCACCTGGGAATTTCCAGCCTCAGTTTCAGCTTCTCCTTTTCCTCTACCTCCTCCAGCCTCTATCATTTCATCTACTCCAGGCTCTCCTTCTCTACCTCCTCTGGTCTCTCTGGTGAGGCGCATATGTTGATGCATGACGAACAAATTAGGGATAGAATGATCAAAGTTTGATGGTAAAGTTATTGCCTGAGCAAAAAAGGCCTTTACTTTCACACTATTATGTGTAATTTATTCCCCCAAAAATATGGATACATAAAATCACATGATCCTCTAGATAGAATGAGGTTTTATTGTATTTACACCATAAATTTTATTTACGTGTTTTTAAACAGTTGCTCTTTTCTACACGAATACATGAAAATAAGAATAAGAATAGAAAGTAACTTTTAAAAAGTGTATCTCTTTGGCATATTCTATTTTAATATTTTCATTTAATTCTAATTTTAAGTAACATACACTTTGACTCCTAAAGAAGGCTCTTATATCTAGTTTTCTTTTCTTTGACATCCTTCAAATCCTACAGCATACACGCAAACAGACACAAAATGTAAATGACACCAGTAAGACACATCTAGCCGACGTGACACGGGCAGAACAAATGCCAAAAGCGTTGACAACTTACACTCGCAGATGCCTCTCACCCGGCCCAACTAGCAGTTGTAGCTTGAGACGTTAAGAGTCAGAGATGTATACAGGTCCTTCTCAAAAAATTAGCATATTGTGATAAAGTTCATTCTTTTCCATAATGTAATGATAAAAATTTAACTTTCATATATTTTAGATTCATTGAACACCAACTAAAATATTTCAGGTCTTTTATTGTTTTAAAACTGATGATTTTGGCAAACAGCTCATGAAAACCCAAAACTCCTATCTAAAAACATTAGCATATCATGAAAAGGTTTTCTAAACGAGCTATTAACCTAACATCTGAATCAACTAATTAACTCTAAACACCTGCAAAAGATTCCTGAGGCTTTTAAAAACACCCAGCCTGGTTCATTACTCAAAACCACAATCACGGTATATTGGGTAGGGACGTGTCCCTATTAAGGGGCAAACTCCGCCGCTCAGAATTGAAGCCATCCCGGAAGTAACAAAAATTGCAGTTCACCCCTCATCCGCTGGGGGCTGGCTCCAGAAAGGAGCAATTTCCCATTGACTCCCATGTTAGAAAGGCCAACTTCACAGCAGAAATAAACCTGTTTACAGCCTGGTTCAAAAAACATTTTAGGTTTAATAGGTCAGGTTTATCGTCATGACAACTCTGAGGAGGGTGAATTTTTTTCTAACTCATCCATTTAGACATAATTTAATCTTGAAATTATGAATAATTAGGGGCGTGTCCTTTTGATTGACAGGTCTCGGATGAGCCGTCAGCGCTAGAGCTGGTGGCTAACGGTGGCTAACGGTGGCTAGCAGCTTGCCGCCATAGACTGCTTACCCCCCCCTGCTTGCTCCGGGGAAGGCCTTCAGCCTGGGACTCACGTTAAGACTTTGGCCATTTCCTTTCTCTGAACTTGAGCATCAGTTGTATGCTGATGTAGCTGTATTTTATCTCTGTGACACCTGCTTATGTAACACACATACTCACTCCCTTAGGAAAGTAAATCTGGTTTTGTTTTTGTTTTGTTTCTGCCAGAAGACCCTTAGAACTCCCTTGACCCTGTCCCTGACATCTTTACACATCCTCACATTAGACATGACAGTCATTTTGAACAATTGATGTTAAAGCAAAAAGTATAACTATAGCCCTGATTGTTATGTCTAATGTGTTGTTGGTGTAGTTTTTTTTATTTCAACAATTACATCTGTTGCCATAACACTGTTGACAACTCTGCCCCCCCCCCCCAACCGCATTTTACTGTACATAAGTCTCTTTTGCTTTCTGGCACCACTTGTTTTTTTATCTGTGTCCCTTTCTTTTATAGAATCTTGTGTTTAAAAAAATAAATGTTTTATTCTCTATAATGACTGAAAATTCTTTCAACAGTATATAACAAGGGAAAAAATAAAACAAAGTAATTAATCAGCCAACTGCATTTTTGAATTTGATAAATTCCTTCAACATCTCAATATTAAAATAAACCTTGGTGTCTGCAATATTACAAAGCCAAATCATACTTCTTATGCGGCTACAAAACTATGATTTTTTTTCCTGAAATGGAAACAATATCTGTGTGAAAGAAAAACAAACTTCATTCATTTGTTGTTTATTTAATCAAAAACAGAAAACGGACAGCACCTAACGATATGAAAGAAGTGACATTAAAGATGATGCACATATAATGTTAAGTACTTCTCCTTATGATCTTCCTCTAGTTTTAGGCGATTGATATGATCTATAAGAAAAAAAAACAATATATATTAAAATCTTAAAATTTCAACATTGCCCGTCTTAGTTGGAAACCAACTCACCACAACAAGACAAACGTGCTGTAAATTCAATTCAGTTTATTTATATAGCGCCAATTCACAACAGATGTCATCTCAAGGCACTTAACAAGAAGTCATTTCAATACATTTATACAAACATTCCAATCAGTTAAAGAGTTTCTTATTTAAGGAATCCCAGCAGATTGTGTCAGTCATTGGCGTGAGGTTGGGCAGATATCCAACCACAGCAATCCTTCAGCAATCCCTCATACTGAGCAAGCATGTAGCGACAGTGGAGAGGAAAAACTCCCCTTTAACAGGAAGAAACCTCCAACAGAACCAGGCTCAGTAGGAGCGGCCATCTGCCACGACCGTCTGGGGGTTTGAGAAGACAGAGCAGAGACACAGAAGGAACAGAAGATCTGATATAAGAGAACTTTCTATGTTACAGAAAGTAAAAAGTTGATAACAGGACACAGTGGATGTTCAGTTACTGAGAGGATCATCCCAGTCGATGCCCCCCGTCCAACAGGGCATTGCAGCCAAGCAGGATACCAGACCAGGTATATCTTCTATGGAGAGAAAAACACTGAGAGAAAACAAAGTTAACAGTCGAAATAACAGAATGTACTGTAATACAACTGGAGAGTCGTAGGAGAAAAGGAAGTAGCAGAGTGAAGAAAATTGGTAAGTCTGTCCTCCAGCAGTCTAAGCCTATAGCAGCATAACTACAGAGCTAGCTCAGGATGACCTAAGCCACTCTAACTATAAGCTTTATCAAAAAGGAAAGTTTTAAGCCTGGCCTTAAAAGTAAACAGAGTGTCTGCCTCACGGACTAAAGCTGGGAGCTGGTTCCACAGGAGAGGAGCCTGATAACTAAAAGATCTGCCTCCCATTCTACTTTTAGAAATCCTAGGAACTACAAGTAAACCTGCAGTCTGAGAGCGAAGTGCTCTTTTAGGAACATATGGAACAATTAGATCTCTGATGTATGATGGAGCTTGATTATTAAGGGCTTTGTATGTAAGAAGAAGGATCTTAAATTCTATTCTGGATTTAACAGGGAGCCAATGAAGGGAAGCTAAAACAGGGGAAAATGTGATCTCTCTTTTTCAATTCAATTCAATTCAGTTTATTTATATAGCGCCAATTCACAACAGATGTCATCTCAAGGCACTTAACAAGAAGTCATTTCAATACAATTATACAAACATTCCAATCAGTTAAAAAGTTTCCTATTTAAGGAATCCCAGCAGATTGCGTCAGTCATTGGCGTGAGGTTGGGCAGATTTCCAACCACAGCAATCCTTCAGCAATCCCTCATACTGAGCAAGCATGTAGCGACAGTGGAGAGGAAAAACTCCCCTTTTTTAATATTCATCAGAACTCTTGCTGCTGCATTTTGGATCAACTGAAGGCTTTTAATGGCATTTTGTGGACTTCCTGATAGTAAAGAATTACAGTAGTCCAGCCTTGAGGTAACAAATGCATGGACTAGTTTCTCAGCATCACTCCTGGACAGGATGTTTCTAATTTTAGCAATATTCCGGAGGTGAAAGAAAGAAATCCTAGAAACCTGTTTAATATGGGATTTAAATGTCAAGTCTTGGTCAAAAATAACGCCGAGGTTCTTTACGTTATTACTGGGGGCCAATTTAATGCCATCCAGATGAAGTGATTGACTAATCAGTTTCTGTTTAAGAACTTCTGGTCCAAAGACAGCAACTTCTGTCTTGTCAGAATTTAAAAGCAAAAAGTTTAGGGTCATCCATGCTTTTATGTCTTCCAGACATGCCTGTAATCTACCTAACTGACTGGGTTCATCAGGATTTATGGATAAATATAGTTGTGTATCATCGGCATAGCTGTGGAAATTTATCCCATGCTGTCTAATGATTCTACCAATTGGAAGCATATATATGGTGAAAAGAATTGGTCCAAGGACAGAACCCTGTGGAACTCCACAAGTAACCCTTGAGAGTGAAGATGATTTATCATTTACAAGACAAACGTGCTGTAAACAAATGAGCACACAGACATGTAACACTTATGGGTGTATGTATAAAAGTGCAACAATGAAGGTGAATCCCATATGACAGCATATCAAAAATGGTTATTGCCTTAACTGACAACTCTTATTAATTTTTAAAGAGTAAAAAATCTCTGACAACAAAATATGAAATATATCTGGAGTTAGTTGGGAAAAAATGATTTTTTTGTAAACAAATGGGCCTCTAAGATAAGGCTGCTTGGTCGACGGGTTGAAATGATCACATTTCTTATCTACTTTACATGTTAAAACCGTCAAAATAACGTGCTGGTACACACACACACATATATATATATATATATATATATATATATATATAGGCCTATATATGTGTGTGTGTGTCTTGACCGCGAAGCAATCAATTCATTATTTTGAAGGTGAAATGAGCACAACTCAATAATTTTGTCAAATATAATCAGGAAGCCCCATTTGTCCATAGCTTTTACTAAAACTATGTGAAGTTTGAATAAATCAACATGTAAAGTAAATAAGAAATGTGATCATTTCAACCCATGTTCGACCAAGCAGCCTTATCTTAGAGGCACAACATCTTAACCTGTTCAGTTTGTAGTTTCCCAGCGTGGTTAACTAGGTACTTTGCTAATTAAGGAGCTCAGGTGCAGGAGCTTCATCTACAAAATAATGTACAGAAATATTATTTTACTTACCGAAAAAAATGGAGCAGAGACTTCTTAGACGGTCTGTTAGTGCAATCAGTACCACAGCAAGGCATCTTTGTCCAATAAGTCCATCCATCCATCCATTTTCTTCCGCTTATCCGGGGTCGGGTCGCGGGGGCAGCAGCCTAAGCAAAGAGACCCAGACTTCCCTCTCCCCAGCCACTTGTTCCAGCTCCTCGGGAGGAACCCCAAGGCGCTCCCAGGCCAGCTGAGAAACATAGTCCCTCTAGCGTGTCCTGGGCCTTCCCCTGGGCCTCCTCCCGGTGAGACGTGCCTGAAACACCTCACCAGGGAGGCGTCCAGGAGGCATCCTGACCAGATGCCCAAGCCACCTCAACTGACTCCTCTCGATGTGGAAAAGCAGCGGCTCTACTCTGAGCCCCCTCCGGATGACTGAGCTTCTCACCCTATCTCTAAGGGAGAGCCCAGACACTCTGCGGAGGAAACTCATTTCACCCGCTTGTATAAGTGATCTCGTTCTTTCGGTCACCACCCAGAGTTCGTGACCATAGATGAGGGTAGGAACGTGGATCGACCGGTAAATCGAGAGCTTCGCCTTTCGGCTCAGCTCTCTCTTCACCACGACAGACCGGTAAAGCGCCCGCATAACTGCAGATGCCCCACCAATCCGTCTATCGATCTCCCGCTCCATTTTTCCCTCATTCGTGAACAAAACCCCCAGATACTTAAACTCCTCCACTTGGGGAAGGACCCCATCCCCGACCCTGAGGAGGCACCCCACCCTTTTCCGGCTCAAGACCATGGCCTCGGATTTGGAGGTGCTGATTCTCATCTCAGCCGCTTCACACTCGGCTGCGAACCTCTCCAGCGAAAGGTGTAGATCACGTTCCGATGAAGCCAACAGGACCACGTCATCTGCAAAAAGCAGAGACCCGATCCTGAGGCCACCAAAACGGATCCCCTCAACACCTTGGCTGCGCCTAGAGATCCTGTCCATAAAAGTTAGGAACAGGATCGGTGACAAAGGGCAACCTTGGCGGAGTCCAACTTTCACTGGAAACAAGCCCGACTTCCTGCCGGCAATGTGAACCAAACTCTGGCACCGGTCGTACAGGGACCTAACAGCCCGTATCAAGGGGCCCGGTACCCCATACTCCCGGAGCACCCCCCACAGGGCCCCCCGAGGGACACGGTCGAACGCCTTCTCCAAGTCCACAAAACACATGTAGACCGGTTGGGCGAACTCCCACGCACCCTCCAGGACCCTGCTGAGGGTCTAGAGCTGGTCCAGTGTTCCACGGCCAGGACGAAAACTGGATTGTTCCTCCTGGATCCGAGGTTCGACTATCCGTCGGACCCTCCTCTCCAGAACCCCTGAATAGACCTTACCAGGGAGGCTCAGAAGTGTGATCCCCCTGTAGTTGAAACACACCCTGTGTTCCCCCTTTTTAAACAGGGGGACCACCACCCCGGTCTGCCAATCCAAGGGAACTGCCCCCGATGTCCACGCAATATTGCAGAGCCGCGTTAACCAACACAGCCCCACAACATCCAGAGCCTTGAGGAACTCCGGTCGAATCTCATCCAGCCCCGGAGCCCTGCCACCGAGGAGCTTTTTGACGACCTCGGTGACCTCAGCACCAGAGATTGGAGAGACCGACCCCAAGTCCCCAAACCCTGCTTCCAGATTGGAAGGCGTGCTGGTGGGATTGAAGAAGTCTTCGAAGTATTCCATCCACCGACCCAAAACGTCCCGCGTCGAGGTCAGCAGCACACCATCCCCACTGTAAACAGTGTTGGTGGCAGACCACTTTCCCCCCCTGAGATGCCGGATGGTGGACCAGAATTGCTTCGAAGCCGTACGGAAGTCATTTTCCATGGCCTCTCCAAACTCCTCCCACGCTCGAGTTTTTGCCTCAGCAACCATCCGAGCTGCATCCCGCTTGGCCTGTCGGTACCTATCAGCTGCTTCAGGGGTCCCACAAGCCAAAAAGACCCGGTAGGACTCCTTCAGCCTGACAGCATCCCTTACCGCCGGTGTCCACCAGCGGGTTCGGCGGTTGCCGCCGCGACAGGCACCGACCACCTTGCGGCCACAGCTTCGGTCAGCCGCCTCGGCAATAAGTGCACGATTTATATCTAAACACTAATAAAGTTTGCGGATACAACTGATGCTCAAGTTCAGAGAAAGTAAATGGCCAAAGTCTTAACGTGAGTCCCAGGCTGAAGGCCTTACCCAGAGCAAACAGGGGGGAAAGCAGTCTATGGCGGCAAGCTGCAAGCCACCATTAGCCACCAGCCTTAGCGCTGACATGTCAATCAAAAGGACACGCCCCTAATTATTCATAATTTCAAGAATAAATTATGTCTAAACAGATGAGTTAGAAAAAATTCACCCCCTCAGAGTTGTCATGACGATAAACCTGACCTAATAAACGTAAAATGTTTTTTTGAACCAGGCTGTAAACAGGTTTATTTCTGCTGTGAAGTTGGCCTTTTTAACATGGGAGTCAATGGGAAATTGCTCCTTTCTGGAGCCAGCCCCCAGCGGATGAGGGGTGAACTGCAATTTTTGTTACTTCCGGGATGGCTTCAATTCTGAGCGGCGCAGTTTGCCCCTTGGTCCCTACCCAATTCTACGCCCTAGAGTGTGTGTGTCTATGTTGCCCTGCGATGGAGTGGTGATCTGTCCAGGGAGTAGCCTACCAGCCTCTCAGACAAAAAGTCAACTTAAGTATAACTGGGGAGCTCTGAAAAAGCAACTAACATGAATCAGACTTGGAACTTTTGTTTTTTGTTTGATCAAAATGTTTGGGTCGTGTGCATGCTGCATATCCGCTTAAGGAGCATTCCTACAGTCTTTGGTGAATGTTCTGATTGCATCAAACCATGAAAAATAGATTTTTTTTGTTTCAGCATTTTTAAAGGCTTTATTAGGAAACCTTTAATTTATGTGAAAAATTCTGATCTTTATTCATAACTTCCATAATTCACTGTGAACCAACTTTTGCTTAGTGTCTTCAGTCGGGAGGCTTGTTTCGTTGCAACACAGACTGCAACAGGAGATCCTTCCTGCCCACAGCTAGCATGATCTACAACAACTCCTTAAAGAAATAATAGTATGAACTAAAACAACACTTAATTTCTCTCTGGGATCAGTAAAGTATTTTTGAATTTGAATATGATGATGGTCCATCAATTTTTTTGGCACCTGTTCTTTGAGAACCAACCACAGATTCTCAATGGGATTCAGATCGAAGAAGTTTCCTGACCTGTGAGACACTTTATAACATACACTCACCTGCAACCGATGTTGTGCAAGCTCTGCACTGGTGGTCTGCAGTCAGGAGAAGATGCTACCAGTGCTTGCTGAAACGCTTCACCTTTTAAGCAGAAGTTTCCTAACATGTGAGGCACATTTGATGTGAAGTCCTGATAGCTGCACATTTTTCAGTAATGTTTTTATGCACTTATTTTTTTTCTATAGGAAACATTTCAGTCGGACAACTCCTCAATATGGGCAAAAAATAGTGAAAAGAGCTTTTTGTCATAAACTCTTTTAAACTATAGTAATAAAGTTTTTTTTGTAGTCCTTAATATAATCAACTTTGAGCTCCAACTGTAAATGTAAAAACCACTGCAAAGAATAAGACTCAACGCAAATATGAGATTTAGTCCAATTTATTTTGTTTGATAATCACATCACTAATTAACAAGTAATCACAGTAAACACTTCTTTTTTCCAAACCAAAAAATAAAATTCAAAATATTGAAAAAAACAAACATAATTCCACGCAAAAAAGAAAAACAATGAGGAAGTTCTGTAAATGAGATCAAGTTTACCTAACACAAGCCATTGTTGGTTTTCAGCATGCTCTTCAGGTATAGCAGGTGTTTGTTAGCTAGTGTTACATGTTAGATGAAGCTTGGCGACGCTCCTTGGAAAGGTTTCAGAGGAGCATTTAATATGCAGGCCCAACCTGACCGCTACACGGAGATGTCTACCTCTCTAACTGTGTTAGGCTCTCTCTCTCCGGCAGGCAGCTGCTCTTTAAGTGCCATTATTAGCCAGTATTGTCTCTCTTAACACCAGTTGACCTCATGTGGATTAGTTCTTTCAGCTTAACTTTACCCTTAACCCAGCAGAGGTCGCTGCATTCTTACTTTTCGAGCTAATCACTATGATTTTCATCTTTTAAGACTGGGCTTACTGTGGCAGACGTAGGCAAGTACAAGAAAGTCTCTTATAAACGTCTTAATTAATTAGGCTCCATGATACCACTTCAGTATTTATGCAAAACGCTTTTACAGCACCTCAAAAACAAAAGAAAATATAGATTTGTGTTGACAGGTAACTTCCCCCGATGCTAATTGTAAAGCTAGCCGCCGCATAAATCACACCTCAAGCCCCCACGAGAGCGAAACCGCCACGAGGCTACAGGAACACAACGATAAATACATGTACAAAAGTGTTGCGTCTTTAGCACAATTTACCTCAAAAGACATTCTTTCACTTCAGTGGCCCCCCTTTCGAAAGAAGAAGAAAAAAAAAAAAAAAAGGCCGACGCTTTCCCTTTTGTCACGACAAGCATTCAGAATAACAGCCATAACCAGTCATGATAAAAACACTTTCCTCCCATAAAAACCAGCAAAGCTACGTGGGAATAAAAGCAACCTCCCCCCTTCCCCCCGCCCACAAACTAATAATGGCAGCTGTACGGCATTTGATCGTAGAATTCAGGGCGATAAACAGTGCATCTTTTCACATCCAAGAACAATCTCAGAAGTAGAAGCGAATAGAAACTTGTGGTTAGAAGCGAAGCTAGATTTCTGTTTTGGACAGGCACGTGGAAGAGGTCAGCTAGCAAACAGCGGTACAGAGTATCACGCTTTAGCAACATGCCATCATTTGCATATGTAATTACAAGCTATTGCCAATATGTGTCAGAATGTGTGCAATTTACTACTGGGCTTAAAAGAACTCTAAAGGGAAGGATCTGGAAAAAAAATCTGTTAAAACCGACACGAACAGGTTCACGTTACCAAGCGAAAGCTCATTCATGTTCGAGTTACTATTCATAAAAAGTGGAATTACCACTCCGTCACAGTTAATCCTCTTTGATATATTGTTAAAAGCATTAAGGTGCAGTTAAGTTTCATCAAAGCAACATATCAACTTGATAGAAAAACACCCTTTAAAAGATTCAGAAAAGCGATTTTGAATTTTGAGATGATCTCTTGTGACCGATTAAAAAAAGCTTTGCGACAACTGTATAATGTTGCTTTGAGCCAATCCAATATGAGCATGTGAAGTCGGCATCGAGTAATAAATACATGCACCTTTTAAACTGTGAATTTAGAGATAAGAAATATTCAAAGTAGTTGTGTTAATTTTATCTACAAACTGTTAAAACATTGAATCCAACTTTAGCCTACAACTATGTGAAAAAGAAGGGGAGCCACTTATCTGAAATAATTTGACGTGTTTTGTTTTTTAAGTGGGATCCTCTTGTGCAACCAACATCCTACCTGCAGGAAATAACTTGCTTAATATTTTGTGCAAATACAGATTAGCTTTTGTGGATGTGATTAGCAAGAGGTTCAAGGGATTGAAGGAAAAAAAAAAGCACCTCTGCCATTTTCAGACTTTCCATAAATTGCAATAACATTTCTGAGGCCAAAACTGTCTCACAATTGGTCAATTTGCATTGACATAAATGGCTAGTTAGTTTTGGGCTCGTGAAAAAGATTGAGACACTATAAGGGTTATCGACATATTGATTCATTATAACCCCTCAACAACCTCTTGCTTCAAAAAGATCTGAACTTTAAATTTCGGTCTAGTACATAGACAATTTACATTCTAAATTTAATTTAAAAAACAACAACAATCCTTTATATAGTTTTATTATGTTCGAAAACTTCTACAGGAAAAAGATTCACTAACTGTCGGGCTAATTTTACGAACTGAACAGAATGTTTTCAACTTGCCTCTACATTTTTCGGAAATCAAATTTAAAACCAAATTAAGTTGAAAACGAGGACATTTCTGGGGGAGTAAATCAAAAATATGGCGACTCATGCTCAAATTAGATTAGCCAAGTGACGCTGCTGTTAGCTAGCAGGTGACTATGGTGAAGCCGCTAAAAGCTGGAAATATCAATCGTTTCTAAGAAGATGAATAGTGTCTAAGAAGCTGGAGATAAGAGAAATCGGTAAACTTGAAATTATTTTCTAGACGTGTTTAAGATGAAACAATGGGTAATGTAGCGCTGTTTGCTAACAGACTCCATGTAATAACTACATATTGTGATATGTATGTATTAGCTAAAGAGAATAGGATGTATTTCCTATAATATCTTGAATATATCAAAGTAAAATATTGAAAGTATTGATAAACATATTTTACAAATCCAATAACCACTGATGACCTACCAGAATATCATTCGGATTAAAGAATTTCAACAATGTTTAAGTTGCGTAATCAGTATGTACAATGTTGGATCAGCATGATTAAATCTCAACACCAAATCATCACAAGTTTTTGTAAATTTTCTTTTTTCTAAATCATGCAAGCAATACTTGGGAGTAAAAAAAAGCAATAAGCTTTGGGGACGAGCTTCCATTTTTCTAACCATGCATTAGAAAGGCATCAGGAGGCAGCAGGTTGCTACAAGAGAAGAGAATAAAAGTGAGACCGTGTCCCGCCGGCAAAGCGGCAACAACAAGAGGTGTGCGGAACGCAGTAATACGATGATTTATAAATTTCATTGAATCTTTAGCTAACTCCCAAAAACATGCTACCCTGACCCACACACAAACATCTGAAATGGAACAAAGTCAGCTTGATGCACCAAACCTTCCTCTCCAACACCAGTACCATGCAGAACACCTCCTTATCTCCTACCATATTATCCCTCTCTCTCCAAGCTGTTTTAGGCGTGACACTGCATCACTCTAATCTACTGGGATTCTTTTTTGTCAAGGTAAGACAAACAGGAGGCACATATGAGACACCCAACTCCTTTTGTTTCAGAAGCAATCTAAACTGCATCTTCCTCATCTCCCTCTGGACTTAGTGAAAGCTTCAGCAAACGTCCTATCTTGCGTTTCTTTTTAAACTTCTTAAGTCGCAACACACCCGATAGTTAACCCCTGCTGTGAAATTCTTCTATTTTTATTTCATCAATCAACCTTTTACCTCAGCTTTCTACAACATTCTTTATCTCCATCTTCACCGTGTGTCTTAGTTTGCAAGAACATGTGCGTGTTTCGAAGATTTTCTGAGCACTACTTGATAAAAAGGAAATAAAACACTTGTATTGCTTTTCTATGAATAGTATTGATATAACAAATACAACCCTAGTTCTACTGTCAAGGGACAAAATGGAGAGGAGGAAATAAAGAGGATCATACAGTACACAGATGCTCGTATCTACATAAAATCTTTTCAATCAAACACCTCATCACAAACACAGAGAATAAAGAGTTAATCTGGCTAAAATGATTCAAACAGCCTTCTTTTTTTTGTTAAGTCAGCTTGCATATGGTGCATGATGATGAAGAGAGAAGAAGCCATAATGAGACGGACACTGAATTACTATGAATCTCCCAAAGTCACAAGGAAAAAAGAAGAGACGGAAACCAGAGGGAATCCACCATGGGATCCGAATTGCTGCAGTGACTATTAAAGAGACGGCTGCTGCCATTTTTTTTGGGGGGGGAATGCAGGGGAGATTATTGCGGTTTTTCTAGAAGGTCCACCACCCGGGTGACTCCAAGATGCCAGACTCAAAGAAATTACTGCCGACCTGGATTTTTCCTTCACATAGATTACCAATCAGGACCGAGCAGAGTCGAAACAGTTACTTCAGGTAAATACATGAAAGTGTTGATGATGAAGGCAATGACGCATGATGATGTGAGAGAAGGACTACTGTACGATTCTAATCTTGCAATAACAGATTTGAGATCAAACAGGGTTGAACAAGTCAGGATCCCTTCACAGAGCTGCCGCTCCGACTGCCGCCGCCGCCGCCCCCCACGGACCTCCACCTGTAGGTGCAGCAAGGAGGGGGATGAGAGGGAGCTGACACAGTGGGGGTGGGGAGGAACCAAGGGACTCGATGATGGAAAACACTGCAAAAAATCTGGGTGGTGGCCATGGTGATCGTGCGGGGAGAACGAGGAACCACGTGGAACCGTTGCCGTTGTCCTGGAGTAAGGGAGGGGGTGATGTCAGCGCCATGGTCCGTGCGAGAGCGAGCATTCTCGCGGAAGTTGAGCTCGACAGACTCAATCTGCAGCAGAGGGGTTAGAGGGAGGGGGACAGGGGGCGGGGAGTAAAAGTGAGGCAGGGGGAGGGAAAAAAACAAAACATTTACAGTGAGGAAAAAAGGGGAGGGGCAGGGGCAGGTGGTGGTGTTAAAAGGGGGTATTTGAAATGAGGAGGGCAGAGGGATGGCAGAATTAGATGCCTGTAAGATAAAAAAGTCAAAACAGAATCAGATGGACTGGAGACGTGAAAAACAGAGACACATTCAGACACAATGCAATGATGCTGTATGATGACTAACACAGTGGCTCTCAAAGTTTTAAGCTTCCAAACCCCAAAATGATGTTGGAGGAGATCTGTGACCATCTACGACCTACATTTAGTTTTTATATGTCTTTTATTTATCTGCGAGCACTTGATATTTAGAGGTAAATATCCAGAAAAAATATGCTCTACCTATTAGCAGGCTTCATTCTGGTCAGAGCATTTACCGTATTGACCCGAGTATAGAACAACCTTGATTATAAGACGACCCCCCTCTTTCTAGGACTAATCTTTGGAAAATGACATAATGTACCTTTAGAAGGAACTACAGTTCATTGAATTTTTGAGGTCAATATCATAGTATCAAATGCTCATTTATTTAATCATATATTAAATAATATTCCTTACTACATCGATTATGACGTAATTACTTTAACATGTCAGCCACTCTTTGACAAAAGACGCAGACGTTTTAATGTTAACACGGTTTTATTCTTCCAACAGGGAGAAAGTAAAGGGATCACATATACACTCTGGTCCGCGACTCTCCATTTTTCTTCTCCCGTTGATGACCCTGGCTGGTCACTGACTTTACAGAAAGCTGGCGCCCTCTGCTGTTGCGGTCGTGTAACGACGCCAGAAAACTATCAGTATGTGTCAATCGTTAGAACCCGATTATAAGACGACCCCACATTTTTACATTACTTTCAATGATAAAAAACCTCGTCCTATATTCGGGCCAATACGGTACTCGTCGAGAAAAACGTTATAATTGATGCTTGGTTTTATTTGAACTGTTCTTGGCCAACAATTATCGCTCTCAAGCCACATTTCAGTCTTACAAACAAGAATTAACACTGGGTGAAAATTATACAGAAGTGTTTAGAGTGCCTGAATTTTAAGCCTAGTGTATGAGTTTATGTATGAGAACCGTTTTCCATTTGAACCCAAACTGTCCGACTAAAACAGGATACTGCAGGAATAATAGTGTGACTATCTACTAAGAAGTCTGTGTAATGTCATTGTGGAGTGAGAGTGCCCACACAGAGACCAAACAAAAGTTTTTTTGGTCAGATGGGACAAAGATTAAGCTGTATGGCCACAATGACAAGAATGATTTTTAAAGAAGTTAACATATAAAGGCCCGTTCCCACTAGACGAGTCCCACAACATTTCTGGGAAGAGGGAAGGTGACAAGGATAATCCGCTGGCTCGGTCATCTCAGCCATCGTGTCTCCATGCTAAATTTGCTCTTTAAAGAATTTGCTAAGACGACAGCATATAGTGATCGTTTCAGCAGAGAGTGATGCAACTGATAAAAAGATCAACAATGGAGGAAGCAGGGGTGGTTGCCGTGCTTTTCTGTTTGCTACAGTATGTTGTTATGAACTGCCCTGCCAGGAACTCCTCCAATGTGACAAATGCCGATCTTTTGACGACGTCTGCTGATATAATTTCCCATAAAGTTACAACCAATCAGCATGAGTTAACCTCAAGTCCCGCCCAGAGACTCTACCAGGCCAATTCCGAGTACATACCCCAAGGCTGTTACTCGTTTAGTTCCTGAAATGCCCTGGAAAGTGGTCCTTTAAGGTCGGCTCCATGAAATAGAGACATGAACATACCGTGAAGGTCCGGATATATTACCTGGAAGTTCCGGTAGTGAAAACAGGCCTATGGCTTTCTAACCTAGGAACACTTTCAACTGTGTTGGAATACAGCCATGATTACTGGACCAAAACACAGACCTCCAGCCAGTAGGAATGCTAAATCACACAATGCACTCTTAGTTTCAACAGGAAAAGGAAGAGTTATGAACACCCAAACGCAAAATAAACTAGCTGCTGCCTGGAACTCAAGCCTCTTTGTCCGTGAGCAAACATAAAGGAGAGGCGCGCACTTTTAACTTCCTTCGCTGGCGAGGGAGGAAGAGAGTTTGGGGATCCAAACTCATTGGTTCCCACAGAAACAACAGCCTGCTGATTGCTGATCAGGTAACTGTATCCAGCTGATAGAAAAAGTCCTGAGACTGACTTGTTCGACACTTTACAGAAGGAATCCTTTGAATTACAGATTCCACCAAAGGAGAGAGAGCCTCTCTTTGCTGCCGCCAACCTGGAGCTGCTCACCTGACGCAGCTGAGCTGAAGGCTGCCCGTAAAAGGTACCGGTCCGTTAGAGAAGGTTGCTGAGCCAAGCTGGACGAACTGAAGGACCCGAGTTCTGGCCAACGGTGGCCAGCTGAATTGTGAATTGGTTGTTTGAACACAAACCAAAAGGTGCTAATTAGTTTAAGACTAACTTAGTTTCACTCCCAAAACCATTCAATACAAGCCTTGGTCTTTAAGCATACATATTAATACTGAACTGTGACATCATTATCGATTTATTGGTCATTGTTTCTACGTCTTTGCATATTTGTCCATGCTACTGTTTTACTTTTGGTAGTTAGTTTTATTATTCCTTCTTCTTTTACTTGGTAGTTAAATTTTGTGTTACTAGCTTAGGGAGTTTGCTGATTAAAGCATTTTGACAGGAAAGTTGAATTATTTTTGTTAATTGACTCTTGTATTTGGAAAGTCGTCATTTGTTATTGTTCCACATACATGTGTAGTAACTTGCTGTTCAAAGAACGCCAAGAACTTATTCCTCCATTTATTGTTTATTACCTCAGCCTTATCAGGCATGTAATCATAAACATTAACTGAGACTAAACTATTTGGCTATTATTATTTTTCCTGCATTCCAGGATGGTGCCCCAAACTTGGTAATTTTGACATAAAATTATGAATCTTATTAATAAATGCCCTAAGCAATTATTCATAATTATTCATTGCCAAAACATACCTATCTGTCTCACAACAACTGTAAAGGACAGTGGGGTTGGCATCATGGTGTGGGTCTGTTTCTACGCTTCGGTATTGGTGGAAAAATAAAAATGGAGGACAAATCATCAGTTAGACGTTTACAGAATGGCAACAGTGACGTGTTCCAACAGGATTATAGTGATCCTGAACACACATCCAAACTACTTTTGGAAGGAAGAAAGATGGCTAACATTTAACGCCCTGGAATGTCCTCAATCTCAATGATGTTTAAATGTTATGGAAAAGTACAGTAGCAAAGTAAAAATGAGTTAAAGTCTTTCAACGGTCAAACATCTAGCCAGAATTATTGTTGAGATTTGTTAAAGGGGTAATTTAAACTGTGCACCTAATTCATATTCTTAACAAAACCAGCTCACCCTGAAATAAAAACAGTTCAAATGAAAAATAATAACATTTTTATTCATATTGAGAGAATATAGACATCTGAACCGAACCAAACTGTCCTGTAAGACTGGGGTCTTACAGTACAGTTTAGTTAGTGATTTGCTACTCCCAGTGGGGTCCTGACCCTCATCTTTGAGAACCCCTGGTCTTGTTGATGGTTCCTGGCAAAAAAACATTTGTGAGCATCTTTGACTTCTCCTGTCAGGCTCCTCTACCTGTGAGTCCAATGTGGGGATTAAACCTGAAGAGGCCACTCGGAGCTCATGACTTTGTGCACACACAAACTTACTTGTCTCTGGCATTGTGGAGTCCAGACCCTGGGGGTCTTGGAGGCCCTCACCATCACTGGGAGCCCCGTCCTTCAGCCCATTCTCCTGGGCATTAAGGGTCCCTGCCGGACCTGATTCTGGGCCTAAGGCTGAAGCCAGGCTGCTAGTCGTCGGTGTACCACTCCCCTCTGTCTGCTGCGGCCCTTCAGCCTAGAAACAGACAGCAGAGTGTGTCAGTAGGTGGGGATGGAACAACCTGGCCTCAGATCTGTCTGACTGTCATGAAAACTTTACAGTTGCTCAAAATCATTTCGGTTTTGTTGTAGTGCAGCCTTTAACCTAAATTATACTGGTCAGTTTGGAGAAGGCATGTACCGGTAACTGGTGCCAAGGTCTACAAAGCTTTAAAAACCCAACCTGTTGCTGAACACTGCTCGTCAGCTGACTCAGTAAAAGACGGCAAACTCTTCCTTTGCTTACAAGAAAGAAAAATTTGGCTGTTGAGAATATTACTGATCCTGAAAACTTCCAGCAGTCAATGGTGTGGAAATGAAAGCAGCGCAACCTATCACTGTTAATAAGGTAACACTGTTTTATAACTACAGCTGGCACACTACATGTTCAGTAGCGGATGACATGCCCAGTACCCGAGCAGGTTGCTTAGGTCTATCGAATCAGAATAACAGTAAATACATGAATAGATAATGTAAATACAATTAAAATATAACAGTAGTAGCAATTTATTATTATTTTAGCAGCCATCATTGGTTTTTTTATATAAAAAAAGAGTTGGATCCAATATCTGTGTAAAATATTTGTTGCTAAAGCCATGAAATCTTGTTTTTTTTTTACTCATTATTCACTGAGAATTTGATCCTAGTCTAAAAATGAACTGGGTATGATAAAGGGGTGCAAAGGAGGAGAACAGTTTCTGTGAATGTCCAACCTAGAGACCCTATAAGCTGGTCAAACCTATAAATCTAAACTAGAAGGTGTCGTTATATTAATTCACCAAAGGGAAGCCTGCCTTAAAAAGCATAGTATAGTTGCTGTCAGGATGTGACTTTGAAAACACTGTGTGTATCTATGTTATAGACTCTTATTTTGAAGTAGGGAAGGAAGTAGTTTTTGAGCTTGTTTAGAGATTTCTTGTCCGGTTGGCCGACAACAATCGGCCACAAAAGCATCGAGGAGACCTTGAGTTTCATGGAGCAGCATGTTGGTGCTTGATAGAGATAAGATGATTTAGAAGCACTGTGACAATACTGAGTGGCTAGCCGTCGACTACAGCTGAAACCAGAGAGTCTTAGACAGATTTCAGCTGTGTTCAATGAACGGCAGTGTAAAAATAGCAGTTTCTGGCCTCACCTTGATGTTCCCTCCTTCAGGTGAATGGCTCTCTTTGTCCAGTGACCCCAATTTGAGCTGAGCATTTTCCGTAAAGTTCACTTTGTGGGACTCGACCTTCATGACGCCTCCGCCTGCAGAGCACAACGAAAATCAGTCTAATGATAACACATGTAAGCTTGTGCACTCAGGAGAACATTCAAAGCAAAAGATTTCATCAGGGTCACCAAGAATGTATACCTGATCTTTAAGCAGCTGCATGTAAAAATGCATTTGTTTTCTGGCTAATATATGCCACTATTACATAATCTAGAAAAAATTAATACAACATGAACTTGAGAAAAAGGAGATTAGGCAGAATGTAAAAAAATCATCCTTAACCACTATTCTCCACCACATTGCTTTAGTTCTTTGATCTTCAGATATCTCCTGAGATCCCACAACACCATTTCACTTGAGGTGTGAACTTTAACTAGGCCATTGCATCAATCTTCTTGGTATCAGTGTCCTGTTGATGATCTAACTCCAGCAAAGCTGGTGCTGTCAGACAGATCAGATTTGATTCTAGAGTAGTTTGGTTTACAGATGAGTTAAAAGCTGCCAAAATGACTGCAAAGGACTATGGTTCTGTGGCTGCAAAACAAGTACTATGTACCACTATGCCTGGCAGTTGATGTGAGCTATTAGTGTTAATATGCTGTGTTTGGTTTAGTCTAAACATACTAGTGTCCTTTGCTCCTGCCAAATAACTCTACTTTCAGGGTTTCTGCAGACTTTAAGGGTATTAAAAAGTCTTAAAACCATATGATCCCAATGTTAGCTCATAAAAAGTCTTAAAAGCCCAGATTTTCGATACAAGGTCTTAACTTTCCTTCAGTTATGTTTTCAAACAATACATTTCTTCTATTACTTCTAACATTCAATGGCCAATTAAAACTGTTTTAGGGAAATATTACCAATGGTTTTTGCTAAGAATTTAAAACCAGGTTATTCATAATGAAAAAGTGTATATTTAACAGAATTTGCCTCGCTCTGGGATTTCAGTAAATGACTAAAACCAATCAAAAATATTTGGTATAAGGCTTACTGTATACTCTGTTTGAAGGTGTTAAAATTAGATAACCCAAAAAAACAAAGAACAGTTGCTGTGTATAACTCACATAGGTCTAAAATGTAATCAAAGATGGTATTAAAAGGCTTAAATTCACTTGCAGAAACCCCTTAATTTAGTCATATCAGCCCTAAGGACCTTGCTACAGAAATCTTAGGGTTCATTCACGTAATGTTTAACAAATCTAAGTTGTGCTGCCACAAGTATTTTTTTGATGGCAACACATCCCAACAGACCATACTTGTTCAACTGTTGTAACTGCAGTGTAATAAATGTTAACGTTCGACATAACTAGTCTGTAGAGTCTGAGATGACCTCTTGATTTTTTTTACATCTTCTCTTCTGAGCATTGAATGGTCTTACCCTTGGTATTTACTGGGACATCTCAGTTCTGGTAATTTGGCAAATGTCTTAACCGTTTTCCAGATTGATTTTCCTCTGGACTTTGAATTGTGTGGAAATGGTCTTAGAACCCTTCCCAGATTGATTGGGACCAAAAGTTGCTTCTTGGAGGTCTTTGCTGCGGTCTTATCATCTTGGGTTTGTTTTAAAACATCTGTCTGGTCTGATGTGGAATCTGAATTTTTCTAAACTTCAAGTTATGATGATATAACCATAGATCCATTTAAAGGCCACATGGTTTTTATAATGTTCGGACAAGTAAACCTTTTACACTAAAAGACAGTATATTTTCCTTTTCAGTAATAGAGTTGATGGAAAAAAACGTATTTTTGTAATAATATCATTGTGTTGGTAAGAACAAACGTGCAGGATTTCTATTAAATGTTTGTTATCCTAAATGTATTCAGAAGTATTTGTTCTAAAGAGGGAAAGGTGTTTAACTAACACAGCAGGATCAGAACATGTCAGGGCTCACCAGGCTTGTGCTTGATGTTGTCCTTGGATCCGCACTTTGAAGTCACCTTACTTACATCCACCTTCTTGTTGAGTATCTGCACCTGTTGAAGGTCACAAAAGGTTTTTTTTTGTTTAGTTTTTATTCTGGAAGCACAGACTAATGTAAGGGTCCTTTGGCCGTTCCACTTTTACTTGGGAAGGAAAACAAAAGAGAATATTTATTTTTAAGCCTGAGAAAATGTGATTAAAGTTAGAGCCTCTGGCATGGGCCAGACCATGGTGTCAAAGTTTAAAAAAGCTACAGTTTTAAGACCAATACAATTTTCCAACATACCGTTCCTATGGTTAAAAGTTCCTTAAATGAGAAGCCAGAGAAAGTGTCTGAAGGAAGGGTTCTCTCCCATTGTGAGTAACATAGGTACAAAAGGGTAAGGCAACACTGCCCCTCCCCCAGTTGTTTCTGCAAACTGATGATCAGCTGGCTGAATCGTTCTCTTGCTTTAAGAAAGAGGAATTTGCAAATAGCGCTATTATCAGAAAAAAACCCAGTCTCAATGTGAAAACTAAAGGAGAGCCACCAAAGCTCTAACGTGGTATATTATTTTGCACTATTTTATGTTTACTTGAGAACCAAAACTAAATTAGATGCCTTTTATTTTTTTTATTTTTTTAAACAACTGTACAAATATGCAAGATTATGCGAGTAGTTAACTCAATAAATTTAAGAATCCTCAATAAACTGATGGATCTTAGATTAGCTCCATCGAGGGGGGCATGTTGTAGGAAAAGCGTTGTACAACAGTTCCAGGAAGCCAGCTCCAGTGCATGTGTTTTAGCTTAGCGTGAGCTAGCGAGCGGAGAACAAGTTCTAGTAAATGCTTTTAATGTGTCAAACTCCGATAAGATCTACAGAACACACCTGCCCCTTGTCATTAAAATCTATTTAAAAAAAAGAGTGGCAGGGAGACAGAGAGGAGAAGAAGATCGGGATCGTTTAAGAACGTCTGTCATTGTGAACAGACCAGTGATGTATGTAATCAACAAACGGACCAGCTGAGGCTGCATTACCGAATCCAGATGTCAGTGTTTTTTTTTTACTTCTGTGTCCTAGATGTATTTTTGAGACGAACAACAGAGTATGAACAACTGCTGCTAATTTGTTTTAAAGAAAAAAATTAGAACATTCATCTTGCCATGTTTTATGGCATATAAAAACTATCTAAATGTAAGGAAATTAAGTATGTTTTGTGAAACGTCAAGCGTTGTCATGTCTTTAAAATGTCCCTTTTAGTGGCACCCATTTTGTACAGTGCTCATACAAGTGGTGTGATGAACGTTACCCAAAGTTGAATATCACTAAAACAAAGGACATGGTCAGAGACAGAAAACTCCCCACCCTGCTGTACCAACAATAATCAAGGGAGCTCTTGTGGAGACTGTGGGTAGTTCCAGGTATCTGGGAATAGTCATGGAAAGTTCTCCCCACTTCGACCAACACACTACAGTAATTTGCAAGAGGGCTTCAAAGACTATAGACCAAGACGATTGAATCTATTTAGCATCAATAAAACACTGCTGATTTCCTTTTATATATATTTTACCGAGTCTGTTTTAATATTTGGCTTTATTGCTTGGCATGGCAACTTGTCCATGAAAAATATTCAGTAGGACTTTTTAAAACGACCAGCAAAATAATTGGCATTCAACAGCGCCCCTGTCTGTTACCTGGAACAGACAGATTGGGGAAAAAGACCAAAACCATCTTAGCAAGCGGAGACCACCCCATTTTAGAGGAGTTTGTTCTCATTCCCTTGGGTCGGAGGCAGAGGTTGCCATCTGTAAGGTGCAATCCGTATAAATATTTGTTTGTCCCAAGCGCAATTAAAGCAATTTATCACTTTGGACCGAACTTGACACACTTGAGAATGTTTAACAGTTTTATTCCTTGTTGATATGTTCGAATTTCATTAAGTATTGAAAAAGTGTTGGCAGGTGTCGTTCTACCTATCAACACAATTGCTGATCTTGTGTTGATCTGTTTTTATTAGCGGTGGGACGTGATAAAACATTTGTAGTCTTCTGGGCTGTTGTGGGCTGTCAGAGCTAACGTCTCTGTGTTTGCAGCGACATGTTTTACATTGAGGTACTGCTGTAGGTTTGAAGTCCGGGGATTCTCGATATGTTCTCGTCATCTTCTTTGCAACTGACAAACAAACTTAAGGTGCATTACTGCCACCTACCAGCATGTGCATTAACAGCACAGTGTCCCAGAAATTACAGCTGAGCATGGTGTTATTAAATGAAACGATTTTTTACGATGTAATTTTTTTCTGTGATTAATTAATCAAATTAACATCTTAAAGTTGCAACAATAGACTCTGTTTATGGAACTGCCCATTGAGGGATTCAAATTAATTGTTTTATGAGTGCCCCCAAGTGGTGAAATAAAAATTTGCAGAATTAATCAGAGAGTAGGTCAGTAGGTCTGAAGTGTTATGTACTTAAAGCTGCACATCTTTTGCCATTGACACACAAGGCAGATACACAATATGTAAGGAGGATATTAGGGTATCATACAATCAGAACCTTGATGAAGCTCTTCATCTGATTTCAAATGATTTCTCTGTCGACAAATATAATTTTAATTGTGGGGAAATATATGCATTTGAAACAAGACCAAAAAAAAGAATCCTGTGATAGGACAGTACATCCACTGCTCCTAAAAACACCTGTGTATGGGCGACAGAGCCACACAAACAAGCAGCAGTCACAGCCAGAAAACTGGGTTTGCTTAGCGAGTTAGTGGCAGAACAGGGCAACAGATCGGAAGTTTAAGGAAGCACTGGGAAGGAGAAGCAGGTTCTGTGGCAGGGGGAGCTGATGCCAAAGGGCGTATAGTTCTGCTCTGAGCCTCAGTAACGTCACCCACTGGTTTTCTGAATAGTTTTAAGACTCTTGTGTTCTGTGTTTTGTCCTCATACTTTTAGCTTTTTTGAGAACAGAAGAGATCCTTTCTGGGAATAGAACTCAAACACAAAAAGAGAATTCCTTAGGAACCCGGATCTCTTTAAATGATTTTTCAAGGAACCACCAACTGATTGATAAAAGTGAGTGAAGACACTTCATTAAATGTCGTTGGGAGATCAAAATCTAATTTCTCAGCTTTGTTCTGGTGGGCCTTATTGTCTAGTTGTTGACTCCCAGACTGGGGTCATCTGAGCCGGGCTTGTGGCCCAGACAGTACTTACATTCCCTCCACCAGGAACATGCTTCATATTGTCCTTGGAGCCCAAGCGTGAGGTGACGTGGCTGAAGTCCAGCTTTTTGGAGACTATCTGAACCTATAAGGACACAGCATAGCGGCAAGAAGGGAGAGGGGAGAGAAGGGCCAAGGAGGGGAAGGGGATCACATGGGAGGAAGTTAAACGGGAGAGGTGAAGCAGAGGGTAAAGAAGACAGGAGGATAGGAAAAGTAACATCCACAGCTGAGGTTAGAAAGGACAAGACAGCAGGAAAGAGCAAGGCTCACCGGAACATAAAGTCTGCAAATCCGGTTTTGGTTGTTAATTCACATTAGACTATTCAATTCAGATTCAAAAATACTTTATCTAACCCAAAGGGAAAGTAAATGTAAATCCAAGTATCTTCAGGATAATTGTGGACTGGAGGGATCTCCAGTAGCAGTCAGTCCCATGACTGTCATACAGTGTTGTAGTCAAGTAAAATTTGTAATCTTTTTTAAATAAAGTAAACCATGTAAAGTAAACCAAGTACAAATCAGAGACATGTCATCTGCAGAAATACTCAGATGACTCTGAAATTGTCGGGTGTATCAGAGATGGACAAGAAGCTGAATACAGAGAGCTGGTGGAGCGCTTTGTGACATGGTGTGGAAACAATCGTCTTACTTTGAATGTGAACAAAACGAAGGAGATGATTGTAGATTTCAGAAGAAACAGGGATAAGTCAGACACTGTTTCCATCCTGGGAGAAGAAGTGGAGGTGGTTGAGGAGTATAAATACCTCGGAGTTCACCTTGACAACAGACTGGACTGTTGGCGCAACAGTGAAACCGTCTACAAGAAGGGACAGAGCAGGCTGTACTTCTTGAGCAAGCTTAGGTCCTTCAAGGTTTGCAGCAAGATGCTGGAGATCTTCTACAAGTCTGTTGTGAAGAGTGTAATCTCTTCAGCCGTCATCTGTTGGGGTAGCAGCATCAGAGCCAGGGATTTAAAAAGGCTCAACAACCTGATAAAGAAGGCTGGTTCTGTTCTGGGGACAAATGTGGAACATCTGGAGATGATGATGCAAAGAAGGATTCTTCATAAAATCAAAAAAATTATGGACAACCCTGAGCATCCTCTTCATGAGACAGTCATACAACAACAGAGCGTCTTCAGTCGGAGGCTTCTTCAGTTTCGTTGCAATACAGACCGCTACAGGAAATCCTTCCTGCCCACAGCTATCATCATCTACAACAACTCCTTAAAGAATTAATTATATGAGCTATACCAACACTTCATTTCCCTCTGGGATCAATAAAGTATTTTTGAATTGAATTTGAATTGAATTAAACATCTCTCAAGTCCAAGTCATACTAGAGTCCTTAGAGTTGGAGTCCAAGTGCAAGTCACACATGATTCGAACGAGTCAAATCGATAGGTCCTACAGGTCAAGTCCAAGTCTCAAAAATAATCTTCCAGTCCAAATCAAGTCATTATCACCTGAGAGCAAGTCAAAAATAAGAGTGTAGATTTTAAGACTAGGATAATGGCAGCCATGCATGGTTTACTTTATTTAAAAAAGATTTGTACTCAGTGCTCCCATGGTATCACCAAGCTATCACAGTAGCATGTGCAAAATAATAAAACATGCTTAAAATAGATTTCAAAACAATAAATAATCGACAGGTCAACTGTACACTTGCAAAGGTTTTGAGAATTTGTTTTTAAACTTGTCCAGTAAGTTGACCTAATTATAACAAATGGTAAATGGACTGAACTTATATAACGCTTTTCTAGTCATACTGAAAACTCAAAGCGCTTTACACTGGAGCCACATTCACCCATTTACACTCACAAACGCGCGCACATTTATATAAGTTTATTTGAACAGGGACCACGTACAATATTAAACAAATGTTGCCATTTGATGCATTGTATTAGATTTAGCTGTAAGCTCATTTGCATCAACAGTCCCTTAGCAAGACACATCACAGCATAAAAAAACATTAATAATATATGAAAGTTAACAAAATTGAAAGCACACGCACACCAAATTGAACACACACACGCATACACATACTCAAACATGAAAAAACAAAAAACAAAACCTCAGTGCTTACAATTTTGGGAAATTTTAAGCAGAGGGTTTAGTTGACTCTTGAAGCTGCCAATGGAGTTACAGGTCTTAATTGCATCAGGTAGAATATTCCACTGACCAGCAGCATTCACAGAAAAAGCAGATTGTCCAGATGCAGTATGACAGAAAGGTATGCAACAGTCTGATGGAGATGAAAACCTTGTGGATTTTATAGATTCCTCAGAGCAAAAGTTGATAAACTGGTGCATTGAGGAAGGAGCCAAGCCATTCAGTCTTAAAAACAACACAGAGGTTGGAAAACGTTAAAATTTTCAAAGCTTATACGCAGATCATTAGGCAACTTGGGGTTAAGTCCGTTGGAACATTGAAATGGGAAAGGCGGGAAGCTGGAATCAAACCTATAACCCTCTGATTACAAGCTGATCACTCTACCCACCGAGTCACAGTCGCCCACGCTAACATTAGCATCAGCTACATGCTAATTCCAACAATAGCAATTTATTATGTCGGAGGCCAAGTCCAAGTTCGAGTCCTAATGTTGTAAATCAGAGTGCAAGTCATTGCCGTGCTGCTGAAGTCCAATTAGAAGTCCCTTAAACATGACTTGAATCAGGACTTGTGTCCGAGTCCATGACTCCAGTTCTCCATCTTTGCTGTCATGACATGCCAACAGCTCAACTTCTGGGCAGCAGAGATGATATTCCACACCATCACATCCTGGCTGATACCATCTGTTGTTCGAAACCACTGCTAATCCTCCTCATTGGCTTTTGCCACTCCTACTTGAATCTCTGTCTGGCCGTATGGTTAGAAAGCTGGGCAGAGAGACGATGGAGTCTGGGATCTAAAATCTGCCCATGACAAAAATGACACACTAGTATGTTTTTTGCTTGTCGCAAGCAGTGACGTTTCTCAGTCCTGCATTCAATGAACTGTTGTGTGATGTCAGCAGCTCCGCCCTAACCGCACTGTATCACTGTAACATAGACCAACAACTCAAGGGGGTCAGGAACGGTGCGGTACAGGTCGGTTGCATGGGCCACTTTTACAACGGAAACAAAATAGCGTACAGAACTGCACCGACACGTGCCCTACCGCTCAGTGGAAACGAGGAATACAGGAACCTCTGTCCAGATTTTTGTGACAGTACCGATTATGACAATACAACTCCCACTTAACAGGTGGCGCAAACACAAAGCAGATAAACAAAATCGAGAGTGAGACCACGGGCAGAAGAAGAAAAACAAGAACTTTGACTGTTTTTAGGAAATACAGCAGGAAGATCTACTGTTTATTTGGATCATTTTTTCTCTTCATGAACCACAAGGACACAAAACTATATTATTATTCTGGACAACATGTTTTAAAACTGTATCCATTCTCTTCAGTTCTTTTCTTCTTTTCTCTGTAAGCCGTGTACAAACCACAGCGTCGTCGCCCCTTATGAGACTGCAGAGGAAGCTGTATACATCTGAGGAGTCTGATGTGTTTTAACTGCCTCAGAAACATTATATGAGTCAATGAGATCTGACTTACATGGCTTACAGTCATAGACAGAGAGGTATAGATCCAGTTAGCAAATCCCAATATTTTTCCGACTTCCAACTAGAAAGCAAACAAATCGGGTGTGAGGTCATTACCAGATCCCAGTTTCAGGAAAAAATAATATTTATACCATTAACATAAATGACTCAATATACTGTTGGCTTTTTTGTTTCAACTTTTAAAGCAACAGGAGTGAAAACACATGACCAAGGACAATGGCATGATCAGAAACACAACCCCACCCCTACCCATCTTAGATTAAATGAAATGCTATGAAGATAAATCATATAAAAGAATAAAACATTGAAGCATCCACTGTACTGAATGAATATAGCCTCAGGTCCAAGGTCATTGCCCTCTTGAGTCTTTGTGGATCTACAATCGCTCTCTAGAGCCAGGACTGAGCTCTATGTGGAGAACTGAAGCAAAAGCTTTAACTACAAATGAGTAACTAGATTTGAGAGACTGACTGATTGCTCAAGCTAATGCCTCTGCCACGTAGATCTGTGCCAAAAAATAGCTGATGGATGGAAAGGATGAATGAATGAAGGAATGAATGAATGAATGAACCAAAGATGAGAAAGTGTGTGTTGGGGAGAATGGAGTGGGGACTCACTTTAACCTGGCTGCTTTCTTTGGAGGTGACGACCCTTTTCTGAGAAGTGGAGGACACCTGGGGAGAGAAGCCCACCCCTGATCACTGAAACTTGTAAAAACAAACTTACAGAGGAGGCGGCCAACGTGCACAGAGAAATTTCTGGATGAAGAAAGACGGAAATCTCCAAAAGTCCAAACGTGGAGTGAAGAATTAGTAGCTGATCCAGATAGGGGAAAGGAAGTGAAGAAGTACAATGTCTGGCTTGGTTTATTCCAAATGTGTTACAGAATGGCAATATTGAAGTGGAACATCACCTAAAATGGTTGGATTTTGCGTTACGTTCTACAACCAAAGTGTATTGAAAAACCTACAGCTGATGCTCACCTATTTGCGGATTCATCTTTGCGTTGATTTTTCTATGTAACATGACTCCAAATTATTCAAGAAAAATCTGCCTATTTGTGGATTTCTAAAATATCCAAAAGAAAAAGTTTGGGATGCTAAAATAACTAGGTGCAACGGTACTTTATATGCTATTGGCTGGAACTTGCCAATCCAGGAGCACCATTTATTTTCCTTGGCGCTGATTAGCTGTACCCCCAAGAGGCGAGCTATGGAAGACTGTTGGCTTCTGCAGTAGTGGTAAGGCTGTTTTCACTGAGTGTTTAAAGGTATATTTGGTGTTTGAATGACTAAAATAGACATGTATAGGTGTTCTTAGAAGGGGCCTGAAATATTTACAGATTTTAGCTAACTGGTGGGGAACTATGGTCCCTAACCCATGTGCATACTTGGGGAGCCACTGTTCTCAAAAAGACGTGAAGAACCAAAATACAAGATTAACTCAATTGTCTAACATTTGGAATTTTGTTCCTGAAGCAGACCAAATATTTTAAGGCTAACCTAAATTCAGGTTTTGGTGTAGGATCATGTGTGCCATGGTATGACTAGTCAAAGCCTTGATATGGGGTGTCTATGGTAGGTAACATGCAGAGAGGACAGGATGAGAGGTGAGTAGATGATGAAGAACACGACTGAAATCAAGAAAAGTGAGATAGTGACATGCTGTACTTCTATTGGGTGCTGGTCATTTCGGCCCTTCACCATTTATGCTCTTGTAGTTTTGGTTGTTTCACACCCAATGTTTTGGAGGATTTGTACAATCCCGGCATCGGTTTGTACCAGCCAGGGAGGTAATTTATCCCCACATAAATAACCGACGATTTAAATTAGTTTTATGAATCCTACTCGTAGTCTACTGTAAGGAAATTTGGTTTCTATCATTATTCATTATTATCGGGAGATCCCTGAGATGTCGTGGTTTGTTCAGAGGTCAGAGTTGGCTACTAGTATCAAGATTTAAGAATTAAATCTACAAAAAAATGCCATCAAACCATTCAGATTATATAGAAACCCTGGCAGATTAGACTCATTTTCCTGTTTAAGAACAGCCAACAGGAGGGGGATTGCCACTGGCATAGGGTTGATTTTGTTTATTTCACTGTTACCAAGGTTACATGCTAACTCTCATAAGTGTGTTAACATATCTCCACCATTGTATTCTCTTCTCATTTTCTCATTTACAGTTACCTTTTAAATCAACTTTATAACTTGCCATTAAACTATATAAACTTTTTGGAGCTCATTTGCTCCAAAAGGGGGTAACGTTGTGGGATAACAAAATGAACATATTCCTCATTAGTTCCAGTAGGCATTTACTGTGCCTGGTCAGTGCATTTCTGGCAGGTCATCGTGACCTGGCGAACTGGAAAGAGTTCCAACAAATGTTTTTAAAACTTCCAATTCAGATATGACCAGAGAGGAAACATTTGATTGTTATAATGAAAGTTGGAAGAAAACAATTGTTATGTGCATCATTAAAGTGTATAAAAGAACGTGGCAAGCAGACTAGGGGAGAAAAAATTGAGATTTAGTCTGTATTCTTTAACTGTCCAGCAAAAGGTGTTGTAAGTAAACAATAAACAGACCGACTGAAGGCTGCATTATCGGATCCAGATGTCAGACTATTTTTTAACTTAATGTACATTTTAATATACTTTTCAGAGAATCAAAATAAGATTAAAATCTTTTATTGAAACCCTTTTTAAATTAGAGAAAGTGCCAGAGTGACTGGAGTTTTCTCCAGAGGTATAGTGCTGTCCCTCCCCCACCTGCTGCTTGTTCACTGCTGGTCAGCTGCCTGAAATAAGGCTGTAATGAATGTTTTTCTCATGCTTACAGAAAGGACTTATTTAACTATTTGGAAGTTTTCAAGACACAAAAAACTGTTGAAGAAACTAAAGGAGGGTCTCATATCACTCTTATTAAGGTAAAGGATGCTCTAGTCTAGATTAACAGTCTCCAACTTGTTTTGTTTTTAAAACAAGGGGGTCCCTAGGGATAGCAGTGGGTCCACACAATTTTGTGTTGTGAGATTACCAAAGTTATTTTTGTAAACATTACATTTATAAAATCCAAAAGACAACAAGAAAATTGTCTACAGTGTAAAGAAAGAAGAATAAGAACAAAAACCTACTATTGCTGTTTAATTTTTGCAAAACATTTTAGAGCGTGTATCACGCTGTAGGAGTCTGGGTTGGGGGGTGTTGGCTTCTTTTGGACACAGGCAAGGGGCTCCTCAAGGAAAAAAGGTTGAGAACCACTGCATTAGAGGAATGGAACATGCAAACCTTTGGACTGTTGGAGGAAGTTGGAATACCCAGAGAGGACTCATGCAGGCACTGGAGGAACATGAAAAACTCTCTGCTAGCAAAGCAACAGTCCTAACAATCACTCTACCATTCATCCCCATTAGATCCTGTACATTTTTGTTTTAAATCTTTCTGTCAATACAGTGACGCTGTGAAACTGTTGTGTTTTTAATCGTGATAGTCATTCAGTGAGAACCTCATGATGGTCCATGATTATATATTAGGTTATTATTTATCACCATAATTTATGAAAATACTCAACCACAAAGAAAAATAACTAGATGCAAAATGGTTTTATTGTATAAGTAAGAGATGGTTTGTTTGTTTATGGGTACGAAAAGGAAGCGGAAGGAACAAAATGTCAGCATGTAGGTAGGTATGAAATGGGTAACTAATTGAAGAAGGGCGGAATTGAACAGCAGCCAACATGTTCATAACCCGTGGCCCTTGAAGACATTTCCTCCAAGAATAAAGCATGAGAAGAAATAAAGGTGAAGAGATAACACAGGAATGTACGACTGTAATCAGAGACCAGTTGCAGTTTTAGAAAATGTCCAGTTAGTTTAGAGGCATTAGGAATCAGATAATGCATGCTGAGAGTCAGACAGTCGCACGTGAAGTCACAGCAGGACCTACCTTCCCGCCACCAGGCTGGTGCTTCATGTTGTCAGTAGAGCCGATTTTTGAGCGGACATTGCGGATGTCAGGGGCCGGCGCCGTGCCGGGTCGAGCCGTGGGCCTCGTGGCGGCACTTGCTGTGGTAGTTGGGGCTGATGCAGTGGGTCGTTGGGTGCGGGGCACCAAGGGCTTCTTTTCTGGCGCTGTGGCTGAGGTGGAGGACAGCGCAGCTGGTTTGGCTGCTGCTGTTCGAGTGCGAGGCGCAGCAGTGGTAGAAGTCGTGCTCCTTGCGGTGGTGGAAGTGGTCTTGGGCTTGGTAGAGTCAGCTGGAGGGCAAATATACAGCACTTTAAAAAAGTATCTCGCTAAATTCAATATTTATCCTTTCTCTATAGTTTCTGGTTAGGATGCTAAAGCCCTGATTTATCAAACGTTCGCGCTTTTTAAAACGTGTGCAAACTTCATACCGGGTGCAAAATTATGCAGCAGGTGGTTTACTAAGCAGGCGCAGAAGGCACAATATATTGGCAGGAGAGCATACAAATAAGTAGGCGTTCCACGCGCAGTTTGTTTTAGAGCCTATTTTTACCGCCTCTGAAAGGCATGTCTTAACTTTGCACCACCACAGTTCAACATACGGTTTTACTGACAAACGAAAAATATAATTCACACATTCTAACCTAATAGAAACGGCCATAATGGCCATAAACCAGACAGTTATGTCAATTTTTTCCCCTTTTTCTCCCACAGACGCATCATTAATCCACTGAGCCTATTCCTCTTCTCTCTGGCTGTGGCGCAGTGCATGGGGCAGAAAGGTTGGCACACACAGCAGCGGACGCAAAGTCCTCAATTGAATACCGCTCTTTGCGCCTGTTATGATTTTACCCTACTCAATTTTAGAAGTTCACCTGCAAATCGGGAACATGTCCCTGGCACAATTGTTTTGAGGCGCATGCAAACACCCTAAGAGACTAAAGAAACCTGAACAGCTCTTTTGTTGTGGCTCTGAATTTGTTTTTCAAAGGTTTAAAAGTAAATCTTGGAACAAGGATGTCCACACTGAAACTATTTGCTTTCATAAGCATGAAGATAATGATAGTGACTTTAATTTGAGTCAGCAAGTAAAAATTCCCAGCTTGAGAAATAAACTGGATTGCACTCAGGAGTTGGGCTTTCTGCCGAACTAGCCACTTGTCATAGCCTCAAAATCCAAAATGGCTGCTTTTTACCCAAAATGTGTTGATAGTTATATTATTTTAGTTTCACACATTGTACCATTGAACACGTTAGCAGTGAAACAGCTTAAAAGATAAAACCAACTTGTGCTGCTAACATTTGCTAGCCCAGTTAGCTAACACCACACAGACCAGATCCTCTGGTTTCTCTGACTTGGATCTAAAAACAAGTCAAATGTGTGGATCACCAAAACAAACCACCTAATACTGTATATCTTAGGCTTAAGCGAATTATCTTATACCTAAAAAAAAAAGAGGCCCTCCTAATTAGATTGATAAGGGATGTACTTTCTTCCAAACTTATTGGTGCAAGTCAAAATCTATTCATAAACCAAGACTGTATCCATTACCCACTGATTGGGAGTAATGAGCCATGTAACCTACAGCCTATCAGGAGCATTGCAACTTAAATGAAACGCACAATGAAATAAAATTTTTTTTTTAAATAATATCCTGTTGTTTTTCTGTTGTTGTTGATATTATCTATGTTGGTGTCCAACTCCTGGTTCAACACACCTGAATGGTTCATACCAGATCTCTGCAAGAACACATCTAAGACTCATTAGGTTTAGAGTTAGATTACAGCACGGGTCATTTTAAAAATGTACTTATATAAATATTGTTTATTTTAAAAATATGAGCATTCAACTGACATTTGATCACACACAGGTGGACTATGTTTAAGGAAGAATTTCTAGAGGCAAGTTGTAATAGGTTTTATTTAGGACCATCAGAATAAAAGCAATGCAAGTCACACTTATTTTTGTTTTTCGGTGAAACCTTTTACATCGTCCTTCTTTACAACTATCCCCTAGTTTGTGTTGGTCCTAAAATAAAATCCCAATAAAATACATTGAGGTTTTTGGTTATAATGACATTAGGTTTTATGGGTTTACAGCTTTTGTTAAATTCAGCTTTTTGTTTTTATGTTTAGTGAAGCTTTTTCTGGTGTTTACAGTGGCAAGACAAATTAAACTTTTAGATGAAAAATGTCCAGAAATCCTTATAGGACATACCTTCTGGCAGAATAGGCATTTAAGTCAATGAAAATAAGCACATTACTTAAACCTTCATTTAAATTTGACTTGAAAAGTCAAAGTAAAAATAAAAAAACTTTGACATTTTTTATACATTTATAGACAAACAAAGAAAAGGTACATGATTGCGAATAAAATCAACATTGATGTGAGTTTGAATGGGAACATTCTAAATGCACTCTAAGTCAACAATAGCTTTCCAAAGTCAGCATAATAGAAAAAAAACTACATTTAAAACACAAATCAACACTAATAAAAGAAGGATTTCTAAAAGAGCTTCAAAGACTCTCTTAAGATTTCCTGCTTAATCTGAAGGCGACCAGCTAACTGCAAAAATCTAAGCTGAACTGTCTAAGTTGTTTCAGAAGCATAGAAGAGAATAAAAATAGGAAGGACATTCTCTGTCTCTCAACCCAGACAGATCTAAGACAAAAGAGACAGAGGCTATGAAAGGAAAAAAAGGAGAAGGCAGTGAAACGTAACCAGAAAAGCAAACAGGACAGACGAAAAGAAGCAGAAGGATGTTGGCTTCACTATTATTAAAGAAAAATATTCACAGTTTGACTTTAAAGTCTTCTCCTGCGTGGGTAAAGCCGATTTAGCATAATATCTTTGACTTCAGCATCCACAGGCAAGATGCGCTCAGGCAGTACATTTGTGCCAAGCAAAATCTGTCATCCATATTTATTTGCATCCTCTTGTCAGCTATTTCTTCAGAGTGCTGAGCCATGCTGAATCAAATGTGGTGCCGTCAATCCTCCCCTGAAAGCCTCAGGAATATCTCTGACTCTTTTTAGGACATCTTTAATTGAGGAAATCCCCCTCCCCGTTGCTTTGATGGAGCTTAAGTGTAATTTGACTTTCTATATACGAACCCTGGCAGATTAGACAACTTGAGGCTGTATCAGCAAGAGCTGCAAACTCCTGTCAACAGCAAGCAGTTGGTAATCCACAGGCTGCTGTGCTGGAGGTTTTAAAGTCTACAGAGCTTTTCAGCAACAAAGTCTTCCTCTACTAGACCATAGTCATAGTCAGAGCTACTCTACTGCTGACTGTTCCTCTGCTGCTGGAACGTCAACTGATCTGTCAACAAAAGCAAGGAAGCTGTTAGGCAAGGCAACTTTATTTGATTTGTAAGAACATTCAATGTCTTACAGACAATATCCCAAATGTATTGTTTTAAAAACAAAAAGCTGTGGTCAATCGGTACATATCTTTTGTTGTAGTTAGGCAACTAACAAAGAAGAAAATGCACCGGTTTTTATGTGTCCCCTATGGACAGATATAATTTAACTCTGGCATGTTTTTAAGATGGCACTAAGGTGATTAAGTAATAGATTGGAAGATACAATTTAAGTCTGAGCCCAAACCCACACCTAGGTTTCTGGCATGCCCTGCAGATTTTAGCCTTACAAATTCTAATTAATTCATGTGGTGATAGCTAAGGACAGCATGTCGACACTGAATAAAGTGGGCCAAGAACACAGCCCTGAGGAACACCACATTGGATTTCTTCTTCACCAAGATTTATAAGCGGCAACTAAAATATCCGTCAGATGTAGGACATTAAAAATACAACTAAATAGGAAGACAACAAAAGGGGAGACAAAACCGAGGACAGGATTTAAGAAATTGAAAAAAAAATAAAAAATTATTAAATCAATTGCTGGAATAAAAATTTAAGAAAAATATACTGAACGGTGAACAAAACTGTCTTTCTTGAGATGATTCAAACCCAAGTGTATGACTCCTTTCACAAGTTACACAATATAATTTAAAGGGTCATCTTGAAAAGATTTTGAGAAAAAAATCGATTGGTATCATTTTGTTTTTTTTCAATCAAGATGTGTACGTACTTTGTTATAATAAACTGGTGCTGTTTTGTGATACCTGTTGAAGTCCTAACAGTTGTGGGCTTCTTCTCTTCTCCTGGCTTGCTGTCTGTTTTAGAGGCTGAAACAGACATTGTGAGAAAATATGTACATGGATCCATGAGAAACCATGCCAATGTGCAATAGCTGCATGGTTAAGGTTATCGGAACTGGACATACCCAGAGGCTTTTTGGCTGCAGCACTAGCAGTTGTGCGAGTGGACGCGGTTGTGCGCACTGATGAAGCGGTTTTGTTAGCTGCGGTGCTCGTTGTTCCGTTTTTGGCAGCAGGGCCAGAGGCAGGTTGACTCGTGGTGGCAATGCCGGCCTTCGGCACAAGGGGGCGCTTCTCTGTGGTGGACTGTGAAGGGAGAAAAGAGAGAAGAGAGAAGTGGTGATGGGAAAAGGGTGTTGAGTGATTTCTTTGAGAAATTCAGGTCGGTCTTTTCAACAGTTTTATGGTAGATTCTTAACAAAAACTCCACGATGCAGGTCTCATACAATCCTTAATAGTGAAAATGCATCCTTTTTCAAATCTATGATTTCACATCATCAGGAAAGAGGTTTTGATTCTGTTAAACAGGATTGCATCACCATGCTCCAAATACAGCCGAGCCCTTCCACAACAGGCTGTCTACCCCGAACTGAGTCACCCAGCCCCCTAGAGAGCTGAGGGGCTAAAAAAGGCTGGCGGTGCCTGGGTTATAGTGTCATACCCGCCTGCATTTAAGAAGGTCACCAAAAGATGGAGACAGAGAGGTAGATTTAAAGATGCATCTTCAACCCGATATAACTGAAACCTACAGTACGAAGAGATCACATGAATGTGTGTATGTTTTCAATTATTTTAGGAAATTTCAATTTTAATAGGAAAAATGGCTAAGAAAGGCAATGAAAAACATTAAATGAATCCCATTTAATATTATATAATGATCAACAGTATTGCACAACTGAAACTGATATATTTCCCTAGATTAAACTAAAGTAACTCTGGACAAACTGCAGAGATTCACAGCTCAGGTAGGAGAATCTGTTGATAGGACAACTATTAGTGAGAAATCTGGCCTTTATGGAAGTGTGGCGAGGACAAACGCCAATGTCAATGAAATTCACCTCGTGTGATACAGGAATCGTGTGGAAAAAAAGTTCTATTGACAGAGGAGACCAAAATGGAAAACAGTCTATCGTGAGGAAAACATTCCTAAAGTCAAACATGGGGGTGGCAGCATCATGATGTGGGGATTCTTCATTTCAGCACGAACAACTAAGCTGGTTGTGGTTGATGGGAAAATGGATGGAACTAAATGCAGAGTAACCCTGTTAGAGGCTGCAAAAGCAGAACGGAAGTAGGCCAGTAGGAAAACAACCTCAAGCTATATTAGCATGGGTTAGAATGGCCTAATCCAGGGGTTCCTGAAGTTTTCTGCTGCGCTGACTGAGAAAGCTCTTTGACCCCGCGATTTACAGTGAGCTATTGGGACCTCCAAGAGTAGTTGACTGGAAGACCTAAGCGTTCGGCAGGGTCTGTTTGGAGAAAGCAGATCAGACAAGTAGGAGGGTGCAAGGCAGTGTAATGATTTAAAAACGAAAAGGAGCAGCTTGTATTGAACGCTGAAACGGTAGCCAGTGGAGGAATATTGGACAGAGGAACAGCCCATAGTTTGCTGGCATCTGGTATGAATCATAGATGGAACTATGTCAATAGTAAAGGGAAGTATATAATCCTCCGCAGTTGTGTGCGGTTTTTCACCCTCTGCCACTATGTACAAAACTTTATGAGCTCAGTTGAGCATTTGTAGATGTTTAGTGTAACAAAACCAAAGGAAAGATATCGTTCGTCATGTTTTCTACTCTTTGGCTTGGAAGGAAGTTGGTTTAGATAGAAGCTTATTTGGCGACGTTTTATCTTCTGCTTTGCATTTATGTGGGAGCCTCGACAAAAACCTGTCAGTTAAGTTAGCATTTCATTTTGATCCATTCAAACCGTTCATTTGAGCAAACCACACACAATGTTTTAGGTTTATTCTGTGCGATTAGAACTTTGAGCTTGTTCCTGGAGTTCACAAGCACAATGTTGCTGTTTTTTTGAAACTTCGTCTTTGGACGCTTACCTTAGGTTTAACATCTCGAGTGCCTGTGGCGGTGCTGGAGGGTTGGGATGATGGGCGACTGAGAGAATTGGCAGGGGGGCGTTTAGGCCCGGCAGCGGTTGTGGAAGCCGTCTTGAGTGGGGCTGTTTTTCTGTCTGTGGTGCTGCTGGTGGAGGTGGCTGTGGGGCGTTTGGTGGCGGAACCGCCAGCAGGGGCGGTGTTTGGCCGCGTTTTGGCGGCGGCTACTGGTTTACTCGCCCCTGCAGCAGGCTGCTGCATCTGACCGGAGCCGGGTCAGTGATGGAAGGCAAAATAAAGAGGAGAAGCAAGCGGAAAGAAAAAATAAATAAAAGATCAAATCATAAAGAATAGCAGCAGGACTAAGATGGGCAAGCATCAATTCAAGATGATCAAAATAATATGCTATAAATATAATGTAAAATAAAATATTTTATAAAGGAAAACAGCTTAAAATAAGGAAAAACAACATTGCAGCTGAAGCATAAATGTATATGCTGTAAATGGGGGTTTGTTTAATGATGCACAGAGAAACTGGCTAACAACCAATGAGCTACAAACTAAATATCTGACCTTTTTCTGATCACTTAACCCTCCATGCTAACAATTTGTGCTAACAACACTCTTCACTGTGGAAGTTGTTACAGAATGAAGACGACTCTGGATCAGTGAGTTGGTCAGAGGAAGCACAAATGCTCTAGGAAAGTAATTCTTCTACAGAGTTCTGTTGACTGTTCATTCAAGCTGCTACTTAACTAAAACAGGCAGGGAGAAGTCAGCCAGCAGATTTCAGGAAGGATAAATGTAGCACAGCTAATTTGCTGTTAGCCTTTAGAAAAATCCAATTCCATCTTCTATGGAAGACCCTGAATTAGGAAATGTTGGCAGTCTTATTGAAATCTCACATTTAAGGTAAGAATCTCCATCCTAGATAGGGAATTAAGATAGAGAATGCTGTTTACAGCTAGCACAGCCAAGTATGTCAATGTGCTAAATGTGCTCTTCACTCATAAAAGACAAAGTCACTGTTTTATAACTACCAGTGAAACTACAGAGCGGTCCAGCTAGAGCTGAGCGATGTGGCCTCAAATCTAAATTGCAATATGATCTAAAGCATGTGCGGTAACAATATCTATTGCAATATATTCTTTTCTTTATATATGTCAAAATGAGTTTATGAAATTTCTCACTTTTTAAATACATTGCAGCAGAACAACAACTTCAAAAGAGTTTAGAATGCTATTTAAAATAACATGTATTGTGCAAAATGCATTTCAAAAATATTCAAATCTTTCAAACACAAAAATTCTCACAACATAAAAATGAATAAATTAAAAGCTAAATGTTATAAAAGAAACAAAGTTCAAAATTGTCCGGTTTCCTGGTTACTTATTTATAAATTTAATATTGCCCCCAAAAAAACCTGCACATATTTGAATTAAAAATGCTTAAAGTTCAACTGTTTTTTTTTCTTCCGTTAAGTGGAAAACAAATTTTAAACTTGCAATATGTAGTGTAAAGACTAACACTGATCATCAGTATTTATCCTCCTTGATGACATCATCAAAATGCGCTATTCGAGGTAGGCCGGTATAGTAAAAATCTCTACCTTTGGCCAAATTCATATCATTTCTACCTTATACCTTTTATATCGCCCAGCACCTACTGGTCTCTCTCACACAGTGTGACATCACCTCTACTCACTACATGAATAATTAAAAATTGTTAACAGGAAGGTGGCGAGATAATACAATAAGTAAATGAATTTTTTAATAGATAAATATATTTAACAATTAATTAGAACTTTTTAAATCTAGGATATTATATCACTATATTCCATCCATCTTGATGCCGGTATTATATCTGCCTTGCTGGATGGGCCTTCACTGTGCTCCATTCCCACACTTGGTGATGGCTGTGATGCCACAATTAATCCCTATTAATGTTCACAAGGTTTTACCTTTCTCAGCTATTTCTGCTAGTCTTCCTCAGAAGAGTCACGTGATGTTTTTTTTCCCCTAACGGCTTATAGAAGCACAAGATTTCGGACAGAAAAAAATTGGCAAACGAATGAATGGAGGGTTTTTATTCATGTTTGGGGGGTTTGTAGAGGCAGCACAAATGGCAACACAAAAGGATGAAAAAAGTGACATATGCATAATATGTCCTGTTTAAGTTGGGTTTTATTCACAAGTACCTCTGTACCGCGAACCAGAAGGATTCTACTGCAGATTTTTTGGGATGCAAGCCAGGTGCTGCTCTCTAGCTTTAAGCTGTTTTTGAGAAAGCAACTGTTTTAGTTTAAACATTTTAATTTTAAGACATAAAACTATCAATTTGTTCTGATTATCGAAACAGTATTTAGGTAATTATAGTTCTTAGAGAGAATTAGTAATCGGATAAAAACCAGTGTCAGCAGGTAGGGGGCGATGCAAAATCAGAGTGGAAATTGGTCACCAGACATTTGATCGGTGCTTCGGGATTTCCTGTTAAAACTAAGAGGTAACAACCTCTGAATGGTTAAGGAATTTCACATTCTTATTTGTGATGAATCCTTTCCTCTGTTTAGAACTGGACTGACAGATTGTATGTGTTCTGCGTAGCTCCATGACATAGCCCACTTCATTGAGTCTGCTTTCTTTTTGATTTTTGGTTTATGTGGTGCTAAAATTGGGTGTAGATCACCTTTACGTCGAATAAGTCCTACCTTGGTCTTCCTGTCTGCACCTGGGAGGTCCTTGCTTGCTGTTGAGCTGACTCCGTTGGTTGCAGCCTTCACAGGTTTTTTGGCCTTGTCTCCATCTACCTTGACACCCTTTTCCTTCTTGCTGTCCTTCTTCTCTACTGTCTTTTTATCGTGCTTCTCCTCCTTTTCTATTTTCTGCGTTTCTTTTTCGGCCGGCTTCTCCAGTGGCTTAGCTGCATCGGCCTCTTTCTCAGTCGTCTCGGCTTCGTCAGTGTCGGCCTTGTCCTTCTCTGCCGCCGCCTCGGTTTTTGCCTCCACGTTGGCCTTCGTCTCCATCTTGTCGTCAGTGAGGTCAAGCTTGGCGAGAGCCGGCTGCTGCTCTATAGTCGTCTCCACCTTGTGCTGCCCTTTGTCATCCTTTATCTCGGCTGTTTTTGCCATCTCACTTGCTTTGCTTTCTGCTTTTTCGTCCACTTTGGTATCCTGGTCTTCGTCCAGCTTTTCTACTTTCTCATTGGGTTTGCTTTCCACCTTCTTCTCTTCTGCTTTGGACTTTTCGTTTTCGTCCACCTTTTGGGCTTTCTCGTGGTGTTTGTTCTCCACTTTCTCTTCCTCTTTAAATTTCTCATTGTTGTTGATCTTCTCCACATTTTCATTGTGTTTCTCCACCTTCTCTGTCTTTTCCACTTTGACGGGTGATTCTTCCACCTTTGGTTTTTTGTCCTCCTTCTCTTCCTTCTGTTGAACAGTTTCCACCTTCTCTATCTCCTTCTCATTTACCTTCTCGGTTTCCTTTTGGTCATCTACCCTTTCTACCTGCTTCTCCATCTCTTTTGTTTTGTCTGCTTGTTTTTCTTCTTTGACCTTTTCTGCCTCCTGATCGCTTGCTTTCTCCTTGCCCTTTTCCACCTCATTCGCCACTTTCACCAAACTTTCATTAGCTGTGAATTCAACCTTCACACTCCCGTGCTCAGCTTTGTTCAAGACATCAAAAGGCTCCACCTTCTTCACACCATCTTCCTGTTTGTCCTTCTTCTCTGTCATCTCTGTCTTGTCAGATTTAACTGCAAATAAAGAGAGGGGGAAAAAAGATGTTTAAAGGGTAGAGCCGCATAACCTAAAAATCTTGAAAGTATAAAAAAGCAATTAAAAACAAAACAGACATGTTTTGTCCCACAATAAGGAACCAATTAAAATCTTTGCCTCAAGTAACAGAAAACCCATGACAACAGACATAGTAGCTCTAGCTAATTCAGTGAGCAGTTTACTGAGGCCAATTTGGTTGTTAGAGAGAATAAAGTTTTCAGGTACAAAATCATCTCAGTATGGCTTTAAAAGAAATCAATAATCAATGTCTCCACACGATCATTCTGCATAGTTTTACCAGCGATGACTAGTTGAGGCTGTGAGTTTTTTGAGCTAAATGAACAACAGATTATCCATTGATTAATAATAGCTGGAATGTCATAATAGTAATATGTGTTAATGTTCTTTATGTTTCTGATATCGTGTTTTCTGTTTTTATAGTTGTTTTATTGTCTTCCCTAATCACCCAAAGCACCTTGAATTACCTTGTTGCTGAAAGTGTGCAATACAAATAAATTTGCCTTGCCTTTAGATGTGCCACTGGTCCACAACACATGAATCAAATGAGGGAATTAGAAAAGTTCTCCAGAGTCCTGCTAATGACCTAATTATTGTATTCAGATGTGGTAAAGCAGTGAAACATCTAAAAATTGCTGGACACCCCTCCAATGTGAACATGAAGGAAAAGCCCCATGTGAACACCATGTCATACATGACAAAACCCACACGAGCTCGGCATGCGGAAAACTCGAACCAGAAGGAGAGTATAAACAATCAGAGGAGGGCCCTGGCAAAGAGAGGGCTGGTCTTTGATCCAAGTGGTTGTGAGTCAGAGAAGCAAATATTGATTATCGGATAGAAAAAGACGGGAGTGGAGAGGAGACGGTGCAACAGACGAAAAGGGAAACAAAGCGAGAAAAGAGAGGAGTGCCAGGAGCAGGACTTTTATGAATTAAACTGTTGCTGTTATTTCAGGTAAAGTAGAATGTTTAATGTAAATCCTGCCTGGAAGTGAATGGTTTTTTCTTTTATCTATCCTGTCACTCTCTACTCAACAGAACCGGTGTTTTCAAGCCCTGACCTGAACATAAAGTGGCGAAAACCTCAAACTGTGACACCTGACCCGTCCCAGAGAACCCAAACATATAGATCACCATGAGAAATAAAATACGCCGGCTGGATCAAAGCCTTCACTTTCTGTGCTTTAAACATGGAGGAACTCAGGAGATCAACCTGCTCTTTTAATTAGGGCAGAAACCCGATACGCATCACAGCTGTGAAAAGCCTGCAGAAAATGGCTTCATTAAAGCTACCAGCAGGAGGTGTTCCCCCAGGCTACGTTACTCCCTCTCACTTTTACCCCACCGAGCGTTTCATTCTCACAGACGCTGTCTCTACATTATATACGTTCATATAGAAGATCTGACCCTACATTCAGCAACATTTTAACCTTCTTTATTCGGCTTCTCAAAGCAATCCAGCTAAACAGGAATGTTTAGCTAAACTTGCTCTGTTATTGGCCAGTTTCAAGCTTTTCACAAAGCAGGAGAGGATAAAGAGGTATGAACTGTTGATAGTCTGGGGCAAGAAGCACCCACAATGGAGACAGGAGGTGTTCAGAAGCTGGTTGCATGGAAAAGGGATAACATTCCCAGCTCCTATAGCTATTGCTCTGAAGGTTCTCTAAGGGAGCAAATATGGAAAAGATCTAATAGTGCAGCATCTGAGTGCTCTACAGGACACGACTCATAATCCTCCATATTTGGCAAAGAGCAGCAGAGAACAATGAGCATCTGGGTGCAGCGAGCCAATTCATTTCAAGGTTTCATTAGCATAATGGGAACATTTAAAGCTCATTTAGGGCTGTTAAGAGTTTAAGACTCTCCTGTAGAGCACTGCTTCCACTCAGGTGTTTTTTTTGTTTTTGTTCTTGTCGTATCATGTTAAACTACGCTGACTCTGCCCTTCCTTTCTGCTTAAGGCTGTCTCTAATAAAAATCCAAACATATAAATTTATGCTGCTCTCTACTTCATTTCTGTATGAGGCTGTTCCATCATGATGCACTGCTTATTGTTTGACAAACAATTGAGGACTAGTTTCTGAAGCACTTTTTAGCACCCCCAAGAGGATTATGTAATCGGCCGGGGCAAGTCACTAATGAAGCCCTGTCACTGCTTGTCAAAAAACACCTAAAAAACCTAAGTTCTGGGTCTGAAAGAGACCGGATAAAAGCCTTCTGAGACATGATACAACTACACTGGGCAGACATATTAAGCAGCTGCTTAAATGTGGTAGAACTGAAACTGAGATTCACTGTGTTTTCTGAAGATTTTAGACATAAGAAATGCTTTAGTATCACTGGTAAATCATTGCAATCATAAGAGTTGGAGTTTAAAATGTTAAAACATTAAAATGATCTTATTTTCTGCTTTAAGTAACAGATGAGCCGTTTTAGATTGATTACTTGTACATAAAACACAAAGCCCCTCCCTAACGCATTTAAGCAAGGAACAGACCCCACAATATATAATGTATGTAAGAGCAGAGCAAATGTCTTGCATCCATCCATCCATCCATCCATTTTCTTCCGCTTATCCGGGGTCGGGTCGCGGGGGCAGCAGCCTAAGCAAAGAGACCCAGACTTCCCTCTCCCCAGCCACTTGTTCCAGCTCCTCGGGAGGAACCCCAAGGCGCTCCCAGGCCAGCTGAGAAACATAGTCCCTTCAGCGTGTCCTGGGCCTTCCCCTGGGCCTCCTCCCGGTGAGACGTGCCTGAAACACCTCACCAGGGAGGCGTCCAGGAGGCATCCTGACCAGATGCCCGAGCCACCTCAACTGACTCCTCTCGATGTGGAGAAGCAGCGGCTCTACTCTAAGCCCCCTCCGGATGACTGAGCTTCTCACCCTATCTCTAAGGGAGAGCCCAGACACTCTGCGGAGGAAACTCATTTCAGCCGCTTGTATCTGTGATCTCGTTCTTTCGGTCACCACCCAGAGTTCGTGACCATAGATGAGGGTAGATCGACCGGTAAATCGAGAGCTTCGCCTTTTGGCTCAGCTCTCTCTTCACCATGACAGACCGGTAGAGCGCCCGCATAACTGCAGATGCCCCACCAATCCGTCTATCGATCTCCCGCTCCATTTTTCCCTCATTCGTGAACAAGACCCCCAGATACTTAAACTCCTCCACTTGGGGAAGGACCCCATCCCCGTCCCTGAGGAGGCACCCCACCCTTTCCGGCTCAAGACCATGGCCTCGGATTTGGAGGTGCTGATTCTCATCCCAGCCGCTTCACACTCGGCTGCGAACCGCTCCAGCGAAAGCTGTAGATCACGCTCCGATGAAGCCAACAGGACCACGTCATCTGCAAAAAGCAGAGACCCGATCCTGAGGCCACCAAAACGGATCCCCTCAACGCCTTGGCTGCGCCTAGAGATCCTGTCCATAAAAGTTAGGAACAGGATCGGTGACAAAGGGCAACCTTGGCGGATTCCAACTCTCACTGGAAACAAGCCCGACTTACTGCCGGCAATGCGAACCAAACTCTGGCACCGGTCGTACAGGGACCTAACAGCCCGTATCAAGGGGCCCGGTACCCCATACTCCCGGAGCACCCCCCACAGGGCCCCCCGAGGGACACATCAAACGCCTTCTCCAAGTCCACAAAACACATGTAGACCGGTTGGGCGAACTCCCACGCACCCTCCGGGACCCTGCTGAGGGTGTAGAGCTGGTCCAGTGTTCCACGGCCAGGACGAAAACCGCATTGTTCCTCCTGGATCCGAGGTTCGACTATCCGTCGGACCCTCCTCTCCAGAACCCCTGAATAGACCTTACCAGGGAGGCTCAGACCACCACCCCGGTCTGCCAATCCAAGGGAACTGCCCCCGATGTCCACGCAATATTGCAATATTGGTTAACGCAATATTGCGTTAACCAACACAGCCCCACAACATCCAGAGCCTTGAGGAACTCCGGTCGAATCTCATCCACCCCAGGAGCCTTGCCACAGAGGAGCTTTTTAACGACCTCGGTGACCTCAGCACCAGAGATTGGAGAGCCCGACCCCAAGTCCCCAAACCCTGCTTCCAGATTGGAAGGCGTGCTGGTGGGATTGAGGAGGTCTTCGAAGTATTCCATCCACCGACCCAAAACGTCCCGCGTCGGGGTCAGCAGCACACCATCCCCACTGTAAACAGTGTTGGTGGCCGACCGCTTTCTCCCCCTGAGACGCCGGATGGTGGACCAGAATCGCTTCGAAGCCGTACGGAAGTCGTTTTCCATGGCCTCTCCAAACTCCTCCTACGCCCGAATTTTTTCCTCAGCAACCATCCGAGACGCATCCCGCTTGGCCTGTCGGTACCTATCAGCTGCTTCAGGGGTCCCACAAGCCAAAAAGACCCGGTAGGACTCCTTCTTCAGCCTGACAGCATCCCTTACCGCCGGTGTCCACCAGCGGGTTCAGGGGTTGCCGCCGCGACAGGCACCGACCACCTTGCGGCCACAGCTTTGGTCAGCCGCCTCGGCAATGGAGGCGCGGAACATGGTCCACTCGGACTCGATGTCCCCCGCCTCCCCCGGGACGTGTTCAAAGTTCTGCCGGAGGTGTGAGTTAAAGCTCCTTCTGACAGGAGACTCTGCCAGACGTTCCCAGCAGACCCTCACAACACGTTTGGGCCTTCCAGGTCTGTCCGGCGTCCTCCCCCACCATCGGAGCCAACTCACCACCAGGTAGTGGTCAGTGGACAGCTCAGCCCCTCTCTTCACCCGTGTGTCCAAAACATGCGGCCGCAGATCAGATGAGACGACAACCAAGTCGATCATTGAGCTGCGGCCTAAGATGTCCTGGTGCCAAGTGCACATATGGACACCTTTATGCTTGAACATGGTGTTTGTTATGGACAATCCATGACGAGCACAGAAGTCCAATAACAAGACACCACTCGGGTTTAGATCGGGGGGGCCATTCCGCCCAACCACACCCCTCCAGGTCTCACTGTCATTGCCCACGTGAGCGTATAAGTCCCCCAGCAGAACAAGGGAGTCCCCAGGAGGAGCACTCTCCAGCACCCCTTCCAAAGACTCCAAGAAGGGTGGGTAATCTAATCTGCTGTTTGGCGCGTAAGCACAAACAACAGTCAGGACCCGTCCCCCCACCCGAAGGCGGAGGGAGCATTATTCCTTATATAATAAGCAGTGCATCATGATATATATATATATATATATATATATATATATATATATATATATATATATATATATATATATATATATATATATATATATATATATATATATATATATAGGTATGACCCATATTGTGTTTTTTTTTTTTTTGCACCTGTGTGATTTGCACCGATCGTTACCTGCACTCAGGCAGGCCCGGCGCCATTTAGGTATTGGGCCTGCCCAACACAGATTACAGCGCTGTGTAATTTAGTTCGAACCATGCAATGCATTGACCCTGGTCCACACTCCATACAGTCGGTGGAGGTATTGCACCAATTGGTTGTTTGCAGGCTGTTTATAAGAGGCTTCAGCCACTGTTTAAAATCCTCAACTTCGAGGCCAAGAATCAGCAAATCTACATTTCCCCCATTTCCGGGGGTTTTGCTTTATTTCCCTATAAAGTAGTGGGATACATCACATCAAAACGGCTTTTGCGACTGTATGTAAAGGAGACTCAAGCAAATGGCTGGCATAGAAAAACTTTAAATACTTATATTTTATTAGTTAACGTGTCTCTGTTCTTAATAGACAACCTTATTTTTTAAAACATGTCAATACTAACCAAATTTAAGACTTTACAAAATCGATTTTAAAATATTTTTAAGGGTCTTAATTTTTCAGGAATCAATTTATTAACTTTTAATCCTTTTCAAGACCCTGCGGATACCCTGTTATACCGTAATTTAATGACTATAAGCCACTACTTCTTTCACATGCTTTGGACCCTGCGTCTTATAGAATGATAATTTATATTTATAGATTTATTACTGCCCAACTGTCTCCGGGGGGCACTATAGCACTATAGAAGGTGCAAAATTAAGACAGACATGGGGGGAGATAATGCACCGAAGAAGACACTACCAGGAGTTTTCATTCAAACACCATCATGGAAAACACACGAAGAAATGTACATGATCCAGCTTTTAAGTTAAAGGCAATCAAGCTGACTGCCAAAAAAGAAAATAGAGCTACTGCATGTAAACTTGACATCAGTGAATCAATGATGAGACGTTTGAGGCAGCAGGAACAACTTAGACAGTGTAAAAAGACGACAAAAGCTTTCAGAGGACATAAAGACAATAAGGAAGACGACTTCTGTGACTTTAGTGAGGAAGAGGATGAAGACATGACTTTTCTGGTAGGCTAAAGTATGTTTTGTTTTCTAACCAGACATGGTACAGTGGAGCAAATAAAAAAAATCTTCTGTGTACCATCTTTCTGCGTAAATATGTCATTTTACAATATGACAGCGTGCAGCTTATATTCAGGTGCCCTCAGAGCCCTCCAAACAGCTCATTCTGAAAGGGACTGAAAAGACCATAGACCTATCATAACTTGTTTAAAAAGAGACATAATATGTCCTCTTTAACACAACATTGCAGTAGCCAATTCAAATCCAAAAGAGCTGTCTTTACTCCCCCCAGACCTGTAAGCGGTGCTAAACATGGAGTATCGGATGTGTGCAGAAAGCCTCCACGCGAGGTTAGCCATAAACACAACAATAAAACAAGAATGGCAAACTACAAAGCAGGAGTGGGGTTTTTAGTACAACTTTTTGCATTATTAAAACCTTTAATGCGGTTCTGCAGAAGCTTCAGCACAACAACAAACATGTAATCTGCCATTTTGCTCACATGTCATTGGACTAACATGTCAGAAAACGCTAACATGTTAGCCCATCACCACTTTATACAATGGCTCGCTCCTCTCTGGTATTAACAACAGCCAACGGTTTGAAGGGTAAGATTGTCTGACAGTAGTACAGCTAGGTATTGATTCAAATTTCAAGAATCAGTTCGATTCTAAAAATTTAGAATCAGCTATGACTTACGTGTTAGAGATGACTTCTTCAGAAAGACACCAAAACGTAGCTTGGTTCTGTTCGGCCATATTCGCATAGCCTTGCAAATAAAGCCCATAATTGCCTTAGGTATTTTGAGAGAATGTCCAGTATTGGCTTGTAGTTGTTGTGCTTGCTTGAGTTTCACCTGTTGTAGTCCAGTGGACGGCTGGGACATGAGATCTTGGTGAAGTTGGAACACGTCGTTCCTGAAGTTGATCATAGTTTTGCAATACATCACCTCCATTCGGCAGGCCTTGCAAACCGATTTGCTTCAGACAAGCTCATCGTTGTGTTTGTCTGTCCTGAGCCCGAAATGGTGCCAGGCTGCTGCCTAGTGTGGGCGTTTTGAAAAATTGGTGCTAGGCTAACGATACCACTAGTGTCCAACAGTGGGTTGTTTACATTTCTTCACACCTAATGTGGATGCCTGAATTCAATAATGCAAGTGGGTGGGGTTAAAGTTCACCGGGGGAAACTGTATTAACCCTTTAACAGCTAAGCCTTAAATTGGCCCTCTGGACTTTTTTCCTACTTTGGCTGTAAAAAGGGAAAAGCAAAATCGATCTTTGGACGTACCAATTGATCTCTAGGAATTTGTATGAGATTTAGAATCGGAGAATCAAATTTTTCAACACAGCACTAGACAGTAGTTGTCCAGACATGGCAAGGCTTGTTCTGAAACAGATGGTGCACAATGCAAAAAAACGTCTCTTGGTGTGGTCTATCTTGAGGGACCAAGCTATAAGGTACTATTTTATTGATCTTACATACCCATCAGTTCTAACATAGCCTTGCTGTGAAACAAATTAGCCCATATGCAAATTCCCTTGAAGCCATCCTGTAGGTCGATTGACCTTCACTTACAGTTTGAGTTTCAGACATTCTTATACCTAATCAATATTACTAAAAATTTACTCCAGACAGCACTAGACTGCTGTAGACATAGAAGCTTAAAGTAAGGTATTTTTATTCTTGTGAAACTCATTTTTTTGTGCCTTATTTCTCTTATTTATTAAATCTGTAAAAACTATCGACCCAATTAATTTATGGCTTGTGCCATATTCCATCCGGTCATTATCAATACATTTATGACATCACTTCATTCATGTGTTCTGCTAATGCCTGTTAACACCGTCTAGAAACCCCACCCCTCCATTTTCTTTGTTTATTTTTCCTATGATCCATTCCGGAGACACATGACGAACATCAAGCCACCACTACAGATCCATGATCTAGCTTTTGCTGGATCACCGCTTAAGCAAACTAGACTGAAAATGGTTGAGCTTATAAATGACGCCACAACAGACTGACACACATCAGCAGTGACAGATATATCCCAATGACCTTGCTAGGAATGCAAGCAGATGAGTGCAACACAACCTCAGGCCAGATGACTCTGCCACGCTTCTGTTTAAACTTCATAGGAGTAGAAAAATAAAGATTGCTGCCCCTTCATTCCTTTTGTGGTCAGGCTGGCAGCCTCTGCCAGACTCAGCTTTGTGCTGTGAAAACTAACTCATGAAAACTACCTCAGCATGCCAACAGAAAAGAAGAAGGGAGACAGAGAGAAACAAAGTGATATGAGTGAAAATGGTTTGGGACAGCAACAACTAGAAATTGTTGTGAGCCACATTTCAAAGTCAGTAACACCCTTCTAAACTGGAAAGCCATCATTAGATGTGAGTGTGACCTGCTTTCACCTGTCCTGATCTGTCTCCATTCACCGGAAATCTGATGAGCTTCAAGATTAACAAGAACACAGAGGAAAGATCTAGAACAATATGGCAGTTTAGAGAAACGGTATTGGCAAGGACTCTTATTCACTCTATCATTATGAGCTGTGCTGACCCTGATGTGTATCCCCGAAGGGTCAGCTACTATACAACCGATCACTGCAAACTGCACTGAACAACTGAATGGAAGCAAGCAGGAACAGCCTGCTAGGCTTTTCAAAGTTAGAAAACAGACAGCAGATCTATTGCTTAACATTCACAATCTGGCAAGTGATTATTCTTGAGTTTGTGGAAAGCTGTGGCTAAAGTACCACGCATGAGCAAAGCACAACTGAAAAATGTCAATGGCCAGGCATTTCAGCAGGTGGCTGCTGTTGACTCCTAACTGCCCTTTATGCTATTTTCTGTCTCAGTAGTCATCTGAGATTTTTTTGTCTATGAATTGAAATATATTTCAATCAGCAGGTCATCCTGAGTTCAGACACTCAGGTCTGATCTAAAATTGCTTAGACAAAAAGACATGGATTTAAAACAAGATAAACACCACAATGAATCAATATTCCTTTTACACATAACAAGCCGTAAATTTAAGGCTCCCAATCCTTTGATAGCCCTGCTCTTATCTATATGATAAACTGTAAGGTTGTAAATTCAAATATATAATGCATTGTATGTTTGCATTATTTGTGAACAATTACAAAATAAACGGTCTCAGTTTACCTATATTACAAGCCTTACATGTAAGAAGGACCCCACAAACTGAAGATACAAAACACTATGGGCTCCACCTACCATCCATTGTGATGAAGGGGTTTGTGTTAGAGTTGAAATCCAGGCTAAAGCAGCCACTAGTTGCAAGGTCATTGGTGCTCCCTGTCACAATATCTGTGTTACCAGCATCAAAGGCTTTTCCTTCATTTATGCCGAGTTCCTGCTTAATTTCAATCCCATCACAGTCTACATCTTTAGGATCGTCATATTTGGTCTTCTCTTCATATAATGAGCCAACAGTTCGTGTAGGGAAGATTTCTTCACAACTGAACCCTTTGGGGCTGAGGGGCACTGGAAGCCCAATTTCTCCAAGTTCCCTCCCCTCCTTTAGACCCTCTACTATGGCCTCTAATGGTGAGATAGGAAAGCCAACACTTTGGTCCTTCAGAGGGGGTAATGCGGACAGGCAGAGCTCGGACTCCGGTGGGGCTTGGCGCAAATCAAGGTGCGTGGCACCAGCTGCTGAAAGGGTAGGGGGTGGTGTTGGTGGCTGATCTTCTGCAACAGTCAGTGAGCGCTTCATGGAGTGCTGAGAGCGGCGAGGGCCACCCATTGGTGATAGCAGTTGAGCAGATTCTGGCCCATCTCCAAGTGGGTATTTGTCAGGTAGCTCTAGACTTGAGGGTACAGACAAGTGGGAACACTCAGACATCGCTCGCCTCATTGCCTTCCTCTGTTGCTGAGCCCGCCCCATGAAACAGGGTTCCAACTCCTCATCTTCCTCGACCTCCTTTTCTTCACTGTTATTGTCCGACAAGTCCTTAATTACCTCTTGGTCTCCAAGATCATTATTTTCTTCCTTCTTTAGATGGTCATCATTCACTTCTCCAATGATGGAATGATTAGGGGCCACCTGAGGCATAGCAAACTTTGGGCTGGATTTAGAGAATGTTTCAGGCAGAGGATCGTTGCATACTGTAGTTCCTGTCAAAGAGACTTCAACTGAGTCTGGAGGTATTGCACTTGTGGATTGAGACAGCTTTATATTTGTGGTTGGAGATCCCAGAACAGGTGACAGGGAGATCCTGGTGCTGCCTAGAGCAGAGGGAAGTCGACCTGGGGATGCTGGGGAAGGAGATGGGGAAGAGGAGAGAGGGCTGTCCGGGCTTTCTCCTGCGCTGCCCAGTGAGGTGTTACCCATAGATGTGCTACTGGAGATGCCGCTAACTCTGCCAGGAACCTTCAGTGCTGTATCCGTGCTACCTGTGCCTGGTTGTTCAAAGAAGCACAGTTTGTCTTCATCTGTAATTACAGCTGACATAGGTCCACTACTCACCACCATGCCCTGTGAGGTGCCCATGTCCATGCCCGAAGGTTGCTGCCAATCCCAGCCCTGGACTGGCATGGTGGGTGGCACCTTACACAGCTCACTGTACTCTGAAAAGGGAGAGCCAGGCTGCTGATCGGAGAGAGAAGACATACTGTCTCTCCTTTCTTTTCAATTTGTACCTCTTCCTATGTTTCCAAGTCTGTCTCTTTCCAAGTCTTAGATGGCAAAAAGGAATCTTCACCACCTTTCTGGCTAAATCCTTTGTTTTCCTCCGTTGTTGTTTGATTGCGTTTGGTCACTCAGATGTGCTCCGTTTCCTGTGTCAATGTGTGTCTCTGCTCTGAACTCAATCACACACTGATATAAACTGAACCAGTCTGCTTCTTGTCTCTCTCTCTCTCTCTCTCTCTCTCTCTCTCTCTCTAGTCCTCATGGCTTATTGCAGTTATCATGTGACCTAGTTGTGGATTTCAATTGGCCAAAGTCAGTTTTTAGATCCCACCTACTGTGGTGGAGTGAGTGAGCCCCCTCCTTCTTCATCCCCCCACTCTGTTTTTCCTGCTCTCCCATCCAGCTCTTTCTTTCCGTTGCTCTGGCTCTAGGCAAAATGTAAATCGTACAAAAACCTTCGTTCTCCCCTTGGGGAACCTTGAGTGTTGGTGGATGAGTGGTACAGGGGTGAAAAACCAGATAAAAACTTCAGAGCCCTCTAAACCATACGCATTCTACAAATGTGCATTAGAATGTGTCAACACAGCTCTCACAACCGATTCAATTGTATTATGCAACCATTTGTCTACTCATACTTTCACTTCATACTTTTTGGGGATTCAAAGTTTCCAAAATTCTTCTACAATTTGCTAGCTCTCTTACTCTGAGCCAAAGATGAGGGAAATGTAAAATAAAAGTTCTTTTAAGTCTCTGTCTTACATCCCAAAGTTTAAGTCTGGTCTCCCGGGGAGTACTTTGTTAACCCTGCTTGTTACAAATTAGCACACAGCCCCTGTTGCTCAGCAGCAACATATAGAATTTTAATGTATATAGAATTTTTGGATAGTTCTTTAGTCTTGGCTTTATCAGCCTAAATGTAATGTATGTATGTAAAAAATACAAATTAAAGCTGCAAGCAGCCTCGAACGGCCCTCGCAGCAAAGCGCCGCTTCGGCCTATGTCGCGACCGCCTGACCCACGCACCGCCCCCTTAACGCCTACACAAAGCCTCCACTGAGCCTCCACTGAGCCTGCTTATCAAACCTGCATCTAGGGGGCGCTGAGGAGGGAATAGGCAACGCCCAACAATTATTTTAATAAATATCTGTTAGGGGTTGAACTAATATCCATGTTGCTGAATTTGGAGCAGATTGGATGATCTATGTTGAAATTAGAGGCAAACTTATTTCCATGGCGTGACGCCATGATTCGCCATGCTACCACAGCCACACCCTCTTTCAGACACCCTCAGTACTGGCCAACTAATGACCCCATCCTGTTTTCAGTCACTGATCACAGACAGATGTTGATTAGGTAAAAGAAGGCAAATTCTAATTTTTCTATGTAAAACATTGCACTTCCTGTTCTTAAGGGGCGGGGCTTAGGTCACATGAGCAAAAGAGCCTATGAATGTGTTAAGTGGTGGTATGTGATGAGAACCTCAACGTTTGGTACAGCTGTGATCTTGTATGTTGAAATTAATACACATTGTATGTATATGGCGATAAGCCATACTTTGGAGCTTAGACACGCCCACATGCTTTGATGCAGCAAAATTGTTTTGATAACTTTCGATCCCCTCTGTCTTAAGTCTATCCTCCCTTGTTTTGAGGTCTGTAAGTGAAAAGCACTAGGAGGAGTTCGTTGAAATACGACTTATAGGTATAGAACAATATGATAGGGCTGGATTCAAAATGGCCGACTTCCTGTGGGGTTTGGACCATGGGTCCAAGAGACTTTTTTGTAGGAACTAAGACACTCTATTGGTATCCCGGATTTCATAATCCTATGATGAAATATGGCTGGGGGCTGGCTGTTTTAGTGATTCTAGGGGGATCGCAAAACCTCAATTCGAGGCTAAGCCACGCCCACCCTCTTTCATGCAGCAAAATTCTTTTGATACCTTTTGATCCGCAATGCCTTACGTCTCTCGTCATGTGATTTGAAGTCTGTAAGTGAAAAGCTCTAGGAGGAGTTCGTTCAAATACGACATATACAAATGGGACAAAATGGTGGGTTGGATTCAACATGGCCGACTTCCTGTAGGGTTTGGACAATGGCTCCAAGATACTTTTTTGTAGGTCCTGAGACATTCAATTGGTATCCTGGATTTCATAATCCTGTGATAAAATATGGCTTGGGGCTGGCTGTTTTAGTGGTTCTAGGGGGCGCTGTGCAGAAATTAGACCATGCCCACCAAAAATTTGCCAAAAATCGCACGTTCAGACCAAGATGGCAGACTTCCTGTGCGTCTGGCATGGCGACGTTCTATTCATTTCCGGTAGGTCTTGGGAAGGTCTTCTTGGGTTCCGAAGGGCATCTCTCTACGATGAAATAAGTACATTGGGGAGCTCAATTTGAAATATTGCAGGTGGCGCCACTGAGCCATTTCTATTGGGACTTCTTTGATCCCTTTAAAATACGTAATTTTCACGCACACCTGACGCCACCGCCAAATATGGTGAGTTTTGGGGTATGATAAGGCCGCCAAAAAGCCCATCCATTTCGGAAGAGAAAAAAATTTAAAAAATTATAATAAACAGGAGGGTTACAATAGGCCTTCCTTAGCTGCTCAGGCCTAATGAATGTGGCTGCATAGAGGGATACATACGCTTATACAGTCTGAAAAACCTTCCTCCTCTGATTATATACAGTACATACTTGTCTGTTACTGACTCATCACTTTGACATGAAGCCTGGAGAACATTTATGAGAGACAGATATGCTTATGCATGCACAAAGACAGTCATGCACACTTTTTTAGCATGAATCAGACAAAAAAGGCACGTAGTAGCAGTGTTTGACAGGCTTTGCGCTTACTTCCAGCACACATTTACTCTAACGTCCCACTTGTGTCCATAATTATAGATCTGGACCTTTTTCAATTCTTTTGTAGTGATGCTTTTGAGTCAGATACTTGGGTGAAACAGTCACTTTAGCCAACAAAAATGAATGAAATAAACCAAAACACCATATGCTTGATTGTTATAGTTAATACTGATTTTAATTCAAAAGGAAAACACGTTCCAGGACTGAAATTACAAATCTGCAATAGTTTTAGTTATTCACTAACCCTACACCCAACTGAAAATGTGATCTGAACTAAAACAGGATGTTGGGTTATAGCGGGAACTTGTGGGATGTTTTTTTTTGTAAAGATATGTGTACATTGTATTGCAATAATAATGTATTGTTCAAGATGTGAAATAATGGACCAAATTTGGCAATGGTTCCCAGATGACAGAAAAAGGATTAAACCAGAGACTTGATATGTGTCCAGTAGGGTTGTCAGTATAATCGATATCTCAATATAATCGATACTAGAAAAATGAATTATTCAAAGATGCTCATTTTCCTCAAAATTGATGCAAACATTCAGATTTGCCCGAACTGTGCCATTTCTCCCCTGCTGAGGGGGATGCTGAGGGCCCTCTGGAGATTAGTGTGCAAAAAAGGATTCTTTATAAAATGAACATTATGGTCAACCCTGAGCATCCTCTACATCAGACTGTCAGTGTCTTCAGTCAGAGGCTTCTTTCAGATCTGCAGAGCGCTACAGGAGATCATCCCTACCCTATGATAGAGTATTTTCTTAGTACCGAGTTTAAAATGTAAGCATTGTGACAACCCCAGTGTCCAGTGTAAAACCAGAGTAGTAAATCGTGCAGTTTAGAAACTTCAATACGTTGAAAGGAGAGGTATAATTCAAAATAGTCTGCATAGCAGTGATGAAATGTATCTAAAGAATGACAGAATCTACCGAAAAAGGAGCAGATATGACAAAAACAGGAAGGGCCCCAAAACAGAGCTTTGGGAAACACCAAACGGGGATTTTCTACTATGAACCACCCAGAAAAAATGATCAGTCAGACAACTAGGATGTAGCCTGTACACCAAGTATACATCCTAATAAAGAGAAATATCTAACTCTTTATAGTTAAGTATATAGTATAGTATACATATAGTATACATAACTGTCCCATTAATCCAAACCCAGAATTTTAGAGTCAGAATAAATTTCAAAGTAAAGGTCAGTGTGGTAGAAACGTAAGGGCTATCTGAGGTTAGAGAGGGACAAGCTTCTGCTAGGCTGAGTTTAACATACACTGCCAGTCAAACCAACCAACCAGCAGTTCTGGGTGTTCCTGCGGCTGTTGGACTACACTGAGGGCTAAATGTCAGCACAAAACAACAGTTTATGAAAAGTCAGAAGGGCATATAAGGACACGGCATGACTGGGAATGAGGAGTGGGAGGCAGATAGATAAGGGCAGACAGATGGAGTCAAGAGGGGAACCCCTGGGGGTGGGGGTGGCAACAATGGATGACAGGGGAATGGGAGTGAATATTTTTGTTTAGGTTCACAAAATAAGATGGCAAGAAAGAACCAGAAGCGAGGCTAGGAAAAGTAAAGTACGCATTGGTACTCAGTCCCTCTGAGTCAATACTTTGTTGAACCACCTTTAGCTGTAATTACACCTACAGTTCTTTTGCGTCTCATCATCATGTTTGCGCAGCTGCAGCAGGCAATATTTGCTCATTCCTCTTTGCAAAATAACTCCATCTAAGTCAGACTGGGTGAAGAGCATCTGAAAATAAATTTTGTTTTAAGTCAGGCCACAGAGTCACATTGGTATTTAGGTCTGGGCTTTGGCTGGGTTGTTCGAACACATTAACGTGTGTGATCTAAACCCATGTTTCTCAATCTACAGAAGGTGTACGACCAATGGTACCTGGGCTACCTTTGGTGGTTCCCAGAAAAGAGTTTGGTATCCATATTCGAAGAAAACAGGTTCACAAATGGAATACGTACATCTAATTATGTGTTAAAGATTTAACGACACAAACGGCCACAAGTTCAAATAAACAGTTATTACTGCAACTATCACCACGTTTTAACCACAGGGCAGTCAGGTAGGACTTTTGGGTTTAGGCTGGTAAAGACTCTTGGTGTTCAGGCCTTCCTGTTTGTTTTTTTTTCCCGGAAAGAGAAGACATACTGTCTCTCCTTTCTGTTCAATTTGTACCTCTTCCTATGTTTCCAAGTCTTAGATGGCAAAAAGGAATCTTCACCATTTTTCTGCCTAAATCCTTTGTTTTCCTCTCTTGTTGGTTTATTGCGTTTTTTTTTCCTGGGTTGAAATTTTGTTCCGTCATCTTCATTTTGTTGCATAATTATAAAGACCCCCTTCTCTGTCTTATTTTGTGACCAAAAAAAACAGAAGATAAACTCCTGCTGTGGTGCCATACTAACATGTATAGTTATTCATCGAAAACTCAGTTTTTAGTAAGGTGGTAGTTGTCCTAAAATTTAAATAAAAATCAGCGAATCACTGATCTAAACCATTCCATTGTAGCTCTGGCTATATGCTTAGGGTCATCGTCATGCTGGAGGGTTTACATCTAAAACCAGCTTCAGATATGTGCCCCATTATATTAACACATTAACATGTATTCTGTTCATCATTTCTTTTATGTTTTAATCTTCTCTGTTTTTTGTTGTATTGTTTTTTTAAAGCACTGTGGTTTTTCACCTGTGAAGGGTGCTATATAAATAAAATGTACCTATTAGGGGTGTAACAGTACATGTTTAAGTATTTCTCGGTACGGCTCTGTCGGTTCAGGACGCCCGTGTACTGAATGAATCCAACTGATTTCTACCGAAACAAATGCAGAATGTTTTTGTGCACAACTCGGAGCGCAGAGCAATTTTCTGCAGCGCAACTTTAAAAAATGCCACCAAAACTAAAACAGAAAGGACTCCCAGCTATCACTAAACTCTGCTATTTGGGAACATTAATGGTTTCTCATGCAGCTACAGTAGAAAAAGAACGATGGACTGAACCAGAACTTTGTCAGCGAACGCATCTTTCAACAGCAATAAGGTCCATAACACGCTCTGCACGGAACTGAATGTCTCACATGAAACAATGTCAAGCTGAATGGAAACATCACTGATACTAGAGAAAAACCAGCTGACGTCCACATGGCTACCAGTAGCATCCAATCAGCCCAAACTCCTTATGTTGTATAAAACATAAGTTGGCGAAATTTCTATTGATGAGAAAGAATTTTCAATATTAAAAAACAACAACAAAAGAAACCAAAGTGATTTAGGCCCGTTTTATTCTCAAATATGTGTATAATCGAAACGTTAACACAGACTGTTTTCAAGTGGTTATGTTGTTTTCTACTCTGGCTATGTCTGCTTGTATTATTTTAGTTATTTAAAAAAATCCCATCAAATCACCAGTTAGTTCTATACTTTAAACTTTTTTTAAAGAACATTTAGAACATAATAAACTCAGATTAATTTCAGTAATTAAAAGGAAGGAATTCAGAAAAAAAGGTTCTTTGTTTAACGCTGATCAAAGTTTAAAAAAAGAAGTCACATGCACATTTGTATTGACTTTTCTTGATTAAAATGTACCAAAACGCGTACCGAACCATGACTTTAAAACCCCTAATACGTACAAAACCGGGGTTTCTGTGTACCGTTACACCCTTAATACTTACCTACATACATTAAACTTGCCATTACCTTTGAGGAGCTTACCTGCCCCTGCTGAAGCAATGCATCCCCACAGAATAATACTGCCACCCAAGTTTTTCCACAATAGGGATGATGTTCCATATAGTGAAATGCTCACTATCGTGTTTTGCATACAGGCCAAAAAGTTTCAATTGGTCTCATCTGACCAGACCTTGTTCCTTATATTTGCCGTGTACCCTACATAGCTTCAAATAAACTGCAAATTGAACTTATTTTGGGTTTTTTAAAGCAACATTAGTCGGGTTTCCACCATTGGAACTTCAGCTTAATTTAACCGGATCTTTTTCTGACAGTGTAATCTGTTGGACCGCTCATGTTAGCCGCCGTGTCTGCATACACAATCGGGCCTTTAAGGACTCAGCCAAAGACATCCGCATATCACAACTCTCTCTGCAGTGAGAAGCGTCACTGATCAGCGCAAAAAGGCACCCACAGCAGCAGAAATGACAACAGATCAACATGGAAGAAGCAGGACCTGTTGCTGTGTTTCTGTTTGTGTTGTTATAAACTGCTTCGCCAGCAACTCATCTTATTTTTACAAAGCCGGTTGTTTGGCGACATCTGCTCGTTTCCCTCTGAATCACAACCAATCAGCGTGAGCTCCCGCTGAACGACTTGATCGGGCCATTCCGACTACATAACTCCATACAGGTACCTATTGGTTCCTGAAATGGCCCCGTTGAAGTGGAGACACGTCCAAATCAGGAAGGTCTGGTCAAATTACCCAGAAGTTCAGATAGTGGAAACACATCTATAGATTAGGGCGAGAGATAGAAATTCAGATTCAATGTGAAATATGATAAAAAACTGCATGTGTGCAGTCGATCTTAAAGTTTTTCGTAAAAACTGTTGTTTCCAAAATTCTGGCTTGGCATGTACTAATGTTCATAGACAAAAACATGACAGCGCCATCCCTTCTCCACTGATGATATAATAGCACCCAGTGGATGGTGGCCCTACGCTTCAGGGAGGTGGCATTTCCCTGCACAGCACAAGCAGATTTGGTATTTTGGTGACCCACCATGAGTTTGACTTCAAGGAAGTGCAAGGAGATACGCGGCAGGGGTTGTGTCACTAGCAATCAGCCATCAGGGAGCACTGATGCAGCTTTCACATTTACAAGAGCACTGAGAAAATGTGGATATTAAAATATAAATTGGATGTCTGTTGGACATTCAGTTTGACCCGATTTGTTCTAATTCCCAGTGTATATGTCGGCTGGTTTTTAAGGGGCTAAATAGTTCTGATCTAAGTCTATTCTTCCTATCTTCAGTCCACTCATCAATCCGCTTCAAACAGGCTCCGACTGATGCCTACATGTTTGGACACCACTTAAAGGCAGCCTGTCACCACATTCGGAAGGCAAATAGCAACCGTCTCAACAGATGTACGCAAACTGCAACTAACCACATCTCGAAAGCCTGAGAGCCTATCAGGCATTATCAGTGTCTGTCGCCTTATACTGAAACATCCACGAGGCAGGCGGGGCAGGTAGTTCGGTCAATGTGCTGGCGCCCAAACCGACACCCATGAAGGCCCACATATACCCAGAGAAAATGTGATGGCTTCACCCAGTCTGACTGGCTGGGAGAGGCGCAGACACAATCAGCAGGCCCGGTTTCATATTGGCAGCAATTAGCCGCAGTTATCCATGAGCTGTTATTTTGAACGCAAACGGAAACATTCGCTTGGTGTGCGCAAAATACAGAAAAGCAGGAGTCTAAAGGAGAGCTGATCACAGGTGTAAAAGAAGAGGAAGAGGAGGAGGATAATCCTGGAATGGATGGAGCAGGGAGACAGACGTTCTTCAGCTGGATCTATTTATAGCCCAACCGCATCCTGTTCGCTGCCCGTCACAACACCCCCCACTCGCACTAAACATCTATTGTTTCCTTGGTAGCCCCCCTCGTTCACATTAGTCGCCAAAGCAACTGCCTCTCGTTTCTATGGCAACAGGCTCTTAATAAAGTGGGGTGGGTCCAGCCTTGTGGGGGCCTGTTTACGTGATGGTGCGGAGTCAGTCGAGGTGGGTTGGGAGATGGATAATGGCAACTAAAGCCACTTGTGTATATCAATATGTAACCGCATGACGACTGTAAATGTGTTTAAAACTGTATTCCACTGTACCTGTATTCTGCCTGTTGCATTAGGTGCCATAGGTGTGCTTTTGTACAAGTTAAAGCATCACTGCAAACCAAAGGGTAGACAAACGTATTCATACCCTCCGACTCTTTTGTCATGTTACAACCACAATGGGTTTTTAATGATATAGTAAAGCATAAAGCACTGCCTAACTCAGAAATGAAAGAGAAATGGAACATGCCTATCATGCTTGTTACAGGTGAAAAATCTGAATAATGGTGTGTATTTTTTTCAGTCCCCCTGAGACAAGAAGTGGTGGAACCATTATTTACTTTAACACCCCAGTGAAGTATTTTGAAGTTTGTGGTTGTAGCATGACAAAATGTGAATAGGCTCAAGATGAGAGAGGATTACTACAAGATTATGTCTATGAACAGGATTTTGGCGAGCATCAGTATCAAGAACACTGAAGAACTGCTTGGTCGACCACTAGTCTTGGTCATTTTTGGATCAACTGCTGACCTTGAATGGAGAGAAAGCCTTTAGAAATCCAAAAAAGTCATATCACAGGATGTTCAGATGTTTCTGAAAATGTTGGTGTGCATGACGAGGATTCAACTGTTACCCAGGCTTTCCACTGGAAACGGCATATAGCGTAATAGACGGGTTTTAACCCACGACCTCAGCGGTGGGGCACCTGAAAATGCATTCCACACACCTGCAATTGCATACCAGAATGGATAGTGTGCAGAAACTGTTTTCATTCTATTCTAATGAGTATCATCATGCAGACGTTACGCGCCGCTTACGCATCTAGTTGAAAGCCAGGGTTAGACATTCTCCAAGAAAGTTTATCTAACAGTTATCTTTCTGTGAGGAGCAGTGTGCCTGAGACATTCCTGTCAACAACTTGGAGTAGTCTATCTTAAGTAACTGGGATCAAAGGGATCCTGAACCTACCGATAGTCAATCTGTCCAAATGTTGAACGTTTAATTGGCAGATGGAAAGTCTTTTAAACAAAGCCAGATGGGTCACCAGTAAATATACAACAGATTATTTGGATTAAACTTGTACATTTAACCAAAACCTAATTTGTGCCATAAACACCACAACATCAGACTTCTCAGTCATCCTTTGTGTTTGTGGTTGACGTGAAAAGCATGCTCTGATATAAGGTCACACTAGTCACCATGGTGAAGAAGCTAGACCACTTCTTGGCATCTTAACCAGTTCTTACTGTCATTCACTCATCCATCCATCCATCCATCATGGCAGGTCTTGACTGTTTGGAAAAAGTCTACTTAATGCCATTTAGTGGAAAATTACACCAGTTGTTTTTACTCCTGTGCTTTATCGTCGTGTTGTCTGCCATTTAAAATCACTGTTTATATGACACCGCTACAGAAATACACCAGTGCCTGCAGATGTACATAATTAAGGTGTTAAAAGAGGATCGTTTGCTGTTTTTGACTAGCTGAGGTTTCTGTACTGTCTTACTTAAGAAAAAACAAACACCGATTCCTAGACAGTTTCCTAGCAGCTCCATCTCTTTCTACGATGCGTTTTGCTACCTCTGATTATGATCCTAACAAAGCGAGGTGCCAGTTAAAGAACATCGAGCCCGAAATCCACAAACAAAAAGCAAGAGTTGTGGTCTACGAAGGCTATGGTTGGTAGATGCAGTAGTTTGTCTTCTACATGTCACCATTGTGCCTATTTTGTCGTCTCCGATATCTATTGCTGCTCCTACAGATATGTTAGCTGATCCTTAGTCTCTATGGCAACCCTGCTCCTTGTTCTTCCCCCCCCCCCTCCATCTTGTCTTTTTATCCCCAAAGCCACATCATGTCTGAGCCCATCACCATCTGTAAAGAAAGTCTAGGCAGGAAAACTTGAAAACAACAACAACTTGGTGACCTTTAGTGACATTTGACATCCATTTCATCTTTTATACCATGATCTTTCAAACTCGCTCATGTAAATGCTTCACAGTGAGGAAACTAAGTAAAAAAGGGGACAAACTGTGATGCTGATCACGGTTTTCATACAACCTCGGGATATTCCTGAACAGTTTGCATATTAAAACCCTCCTACTGAAGCTTTCAGGGCAAGTTGTGCACAGTGCCACCTGCTCATCTGCCTTGTCGGATTATCATTAGAGTTTTACAACCTCTAAAGGAACAAATATAGTAGCTGTTTGACCTCATCCTGCCATAGACGAGCCAAACATTTTGAGCTGCAATAAATGAGAATGAGGATGTTCCCAACGTAAGCACCAAACAAAATGTTTACTCTAATCATAAGCTCGACGCAAGACCGAAAAAGCTAAAGGAGACGATTACTGCAATGGTTGATTCCTCCTAACAATACACTGCAAGTGCCTTGTCCTTATTGTCCAAAAAAATCGACGAATGTTGTGCTTTGGACTGATGAGACCATAGCAAAGATGTTTGGTGAAGGCCAGCTCTTAAGTATACACACTTGTGTCCAGTACAATGAATTAATGTGTAACATAGTTGCAGTTTGGGCCAAAAGGCCAAAATCTTAATCTGCACCATTAAGATAGTAATTTATATTGTGGAATTAAGCTGTTCATGGTGGCCGCAAGTTGGAGTAGCGTTGTTCTGATTTGTTCTTTTTGTCGACCTTTGTTTAAAAACTTTTAGGTTGAGGCATTAGAGAATTATTCCATCTGGTTTTCCATACTGTGCAGCTGGAATGACTTTTGCTCTAATCTACTTTTGGACAGCTGCTATGATGTCCAACACTGGCAAGAAAGCATTTTTTTTACAACTGAAAGCAGCTGAAATCAATTTGAATCTACTCCTCTTTCCTTGAAACCAGCATAGCAAATTCATTTAAATGACACCAGAACTTTCTCTGTAAAGCTTGGTTTATACTTCTGCGTCGCGTCAGTCGCGTAGGTTACGCCGTAACCACTGCTGTGTTTATTTCTTCTGCGTAGGGCTAAAAGCGTCCTGTTGCTGTTTCATTTCCAGACCTGCAGGTGGCAGTAGGCTGGTATCGGTCGGCAAACTCCACAGGGCGGAGTTTTTCTGATGGTTTGCTTATGTTTGCTTCAGTTCCGGCAAGTATTTCCTGTTTTAGAACAACGATGGCGGCTGACTTGGTGCAGTGTCTCAACGAGATTGTGGAAGCAGACGAACAAATCATCCTTCTTTTGAACACTTTGCAATGCAAAAATGGCGGCTTCCGCATACATTCAGCAACAAAACCCAAACATCCGGAAATACGTAATCTCACTGACCAATCACAAGGGAGTACTTCCTTCACTGCGTCGCGTCGCCCTACGTTACCCTACGCGAGGGACACGACGCAGAAGTATAAACCGGCCTTAACTCAGCTTTATTTCTGTATCGTTCCATTTCTACCTATCAGCCATCGCCTCAGTTCAGAATGCGGTTGACCAGAACTTGTGAGAACCTGAAAATCAGAAATGTTTTGGAAGCGGCTTTAGCCATTTACTCCCCATCATTTCATGTGGCCAAGATATATACATGTATGCAAATAACTATCAGACCTTTATGCTATGAAAGCTGTCTAATCTTATCAAATCAGAAGCCGTTTCTGCCTAAACCTTTCAGCCATCAGTTTGCCTGTCAACCATTGCTCTCTTCTCAGACCAATAGACAGTCCTCTGCCTCTTGTCTGTTTCCTGGCATTTTCTTTTCCCATTTCATTTCTTTTGACATATTCTTTTCAGCAGTCCCCTGATTTATCCTTCTTCTACTCAAGTAAACATTTGAAAGTTTCTTTATCTGCAAAACATGTTCTTTACAAACCAATGCAGACAAAATTTAGATGCCAGAACAGGTTCAGATGAAGTGTACAGCCAGCTGTCTGTAAAGTGAACCACACGAGGAACAAAATTTCACTCCCGCCAGACTGAAGCAGAGAAAGTCTAATAGAAAACTGTCCCAAGTCTGTAAACCTGAGGGAACTGCATGACAAGAATCTAACAGACATCACCATTACACCTCATCTGTGAAGACACCATAGATTAAGCTTGCAAGAGCAGTAAAAATCACACTATATGGACCTACTTTCTTAGCTCACGTTCCTGCCTAAGCAAAGCTCCGAACACAACGTGCCTGCACTGAAGTGGAAAACATGGCAAAGTTTTAGAAGAGTACAACAGAGGATCTTTACTTAGGTACAGTCTATGAGGATTAATGTTATCAGGCTCTAAAGAAGAAAATCCTTAAATGGACTTTTTATATGGCAAGCGATGTTCAGAGGCAAACCTTTTTAGAGGCAGTTCAGGTATTTTTATGAGGCATTTTGTGGTTAAATATGTGAGCAGTCAGTATATAATAACGCTATTATGTATCTAGCCATCATTTCTGTGGTATCTCATGAATAGACGGTGAAGCAGGCTGTCATGTAGTTTAAGGACATGCATAAAATGCTCCACAGCTTTCTGAAGCAGACAGGGACCCCCAACCTGTGGGATTATACTCTTCAAGACCAGTGTCACTTGCAGCATTGTTGTGTTTTGCAACAGAATAATTGATTTCTCGACGGACTCAGACGGATAATTCTTTCCCACTAGCTGGCAAATTCGGAATGTGCAAATATGACTTGAAACTTTAATTATACAGAGGAGTAAATTATTGTGATGATTTATATATTTGAGTGATTCTTCAATGTTTATTGGTCAACGACTTCAGAAGAATTTTCTCTGATTCTGTGTGACACATGTCTCCCATTTTAAAATGCATAGTGTTGGAATTTTAACCCACCACGACACATTCAGTATGTGTCGGCTCATGATTCGACGTGCTCTTGCTGGCGGGATGTGGATTTCTGTAAGAAACAGATTTTTTCATGCTGAAAAGTTAGAGATACGTCAGTGTTGTCAGAGCTACCAACTTCGACAAAAAATGTGCCGTCTTCCATATTGCCCGATCGGATGTACCCTATGATTGTTTGGAGAACTGACATTTGTATTTATCTGTCCTGTCTACTTTATTCATGCCATCTTAGATGGATAGAGATTTTTTTAGGCGTTTCTTTTTTCCATTTTTCCCTCCTCCAGTATATTCATGGTTATCTTTTTGTTAGGGCTTAATTCTCAGGAAAAAAAACTTACCGTACTAAAAAATAGATGAACTACTGGTCTTTAAGAATTTATAACAACTAATCAATTAAATGGGACAGGTAAACCATTCACATCAGATTAACATTTAGATGGTTTAATTTTTGGTGAAATATATGGGAGTGATTTAAATAGTAAGTTTAATGGTATGGTGAATTAAAATAGAGCTACACCATGTATATCGCACTGGTAAGTCACTGCTACAACATCGACACAACTATGACTCAAATATCACAGCAACGACCCAAAGATAACATTACTCACTCTCAAGCAACACTACACTTTCTGAACTACTAATGATTCACTCACCTTAGAATGCCAGATGCTTGAAACTTCAAGTGAAACTTATGGCTTTGACCTACTACTTTGAGCATTAATTATCTGGCCACCTAGGAGCACTCATCGAGCTCTGAAATGCTATTCCCAGAAGGTCGGTCCTTGAATACGAGGCAAGTAACCAAGATGCAGAAAAAGTAACATGTCGGTTGTACAGGCCACCTTTACAATAAAAATTGATAAAATAGCGTCCTAAACCGCACCGACTCATGCCGCTCAGCAGAAAAGAGCATTTTGCAAGTAACGCAAAAAAAACTAAGAAAAATCTAAAAAAGTTATATTATAAAGTTATATTATACTGTGATAAGCGGCACAGATTTAAGGAATAAAATTATTATACTAAAATAGCTCATATGCAAAAAGGGTATTGGAGTAAGGCACATTCTTACCCTTAATTTTCCTCATCCAAGTTGCAAAACATTAAGACCATTTTTGTTTGTGGTTTTGTATCGTCCACCAGGCCCTTACTCTCAATTCTTGGATCAGATCTCACATTTTTTTATCTGATTTAGTATTAAATACTGATAGGGTCATTATAGTGGGGGACTTCAATTTTAATGTGGATACTGAAAGTGATAGCCTAAATGCAGCCTTTAATGCTATTTTAGACTCAATTGGCTTTACTCAAAAAGTACAGGGATCGACCCACTCGGGTAAACCCACTTTGGACCTTGTACTGACATACGGTATTGAGTGTGAGGAAATAAAAGTCCACCCACATAACCCGGTCCTGTCTGACCACGTCTTGATAACTTTTGAATTTACTTTAACTGACCATCTTAAATCTGAAAGAAAATTTCATTATAGTAGAGCTTTATCAGACAATGCTGTAACAATTTTTAAAGAATCTGTCCAATTCTTACTTTCCTCAGTGTCTCAGGGTAATACAGTGGATGGCAGCAATTCTATCTCTAACCCTTCAGAAATTGATGGTCTGGCTCACAGCGTTACTTCCACATTGCGTTTAGCATTAGATAGTGTAGCCCCCTTTAAAAAAGAAAGTGGCTAGCCATAGGAGGCTGACTCCTTGGTTTAACTCAGTATAAAAAGACCCTTCGACAAGCTAGAACAGCAAATTTTTTATCATTAATAGAGGCGAATAAAAACAATCCTAGGTTTCTTTTTAGTACAGTTGCCAAACTTACACAGAGTCATAGCTCTGTTGAGCAAACTATTCCCCCAGCTCTTAGCAGTGATAATTTTATGGGATTCTTCATAAATATAATTAATTCTATTAAAAATAAAATCATTGGCATCCTCCCAAACATGATTACTTCTTCCTCAGTAAATGACGCAGCATCGGAAAGAACTGTAGAACCTCATTTGTGCTTAGGCTATTTTGATTCAGTTGAGCTTTCGGAATTATCAAAAATATTAGCCTCATCTAAACCTTCAACTTGTATGTTGGACCCAATCCCAACCAAATAATTTAAGGGAGTGTTCAATTTGGTTCCTGGCAGTGGCAGATCTAGAAAAATATTTATAGGGTGGCAAGAAAGGGGCAAGAATTTTTCAGGGGTGGCACCATATGCCAGAATTTTATATATATATGTAGGTTTTATAGATCAGTCAAACACATGCTTCACCTATTCACTCCCCAGTATTTACATATATGATAGATACATACATGTATTTGTTTTGCTTCAGGTTATTTAAGCACATTAAAGCTGCATTGTGCAACTTTTTTTATCTATAGTCAGTTTTTTCATCTCCTGACGATACAATTGAATCAAGTGCTGTTGTTTGATTCTACCGCGGTTGCATGTAGAGGCAGCAATTCCATTTATTTTGAGGTGGTTCAGGGTGCGCTTGTGGGCTTGTGAGAGCGCGCAGCGTGACGTAATGATGCACGTACATACCCATGGACGCGGTCTAAGCTAGCTTAGACAAGTGTAGCTAGTAAGTCAAAGAAGAAAATAATTTTATCCAGCATTACAAAAAGAGCAAAAATGGCCTCTGACCGTCGCAGAGCTCGGAATAATGAGCACACGCCTCAAAGTCATGGGAATGCGCATTTTGCTGATTGCAGTTTGTCTAACGGCCACATGGTGCACTCTATGCAGCACTTTCAGCAAACTAGCAGCTTTAAAGGTTCACCAAAGAGAATATAATGCAACGATTTTCATGAGCTTCAAGCTGCTAATGTCCAACTTTACCCTCTTAACATTCCTGCAATTTCCGCCCTACATTTTTTTAAAACGCATACCCAAAATTAACTTAAAGCTGTCCTTAAACCATTTTGAGTACAGACATGGTAGGGTCTCTTTGGAAAGCAAACACTACAATTTATCCCAGAACTGTTTTAATATCTCTGAGTGCTATTGTTACCAAGCAATAATAATTTTAATACACTGAAAAATATATTTTTTTATGTCTGGTTATTTATTTTATATAAATACATGCTTTAAAAATTGGTTGGGACCTAAAACACACTGTGGGTCTAAAGCCTGAAGTATTACCTTCATCCACACCAAATTTTACAGCAATAAACCAAAAAATGAGCATTCTGCACACATTTTTCTAACTACAGGTCAAAGGTGGTCAAAAGTGTGCCATACGCGCCATCTCCTGGGTAAATGACGTAGTCCTCACTGAATTAAAAATATCGTCAGAATCATAACTGCATCTTACCATATAAAGCTCCACGGCTTCCTTCAATGTTGTATTTTGATTATAAAGGGTGTTTGGACACGGTGCTGAAACAGTATGTTACTGGTACGCACTGTGCGTAATCTCTTCATGAATAGGACATTTTAAGCAGTTCATATTCTATGGCAGCGACTAAGTCCGCCCGGTCAAGTTATTTATCTGCGTTTAAAGCATTACATTGGCTATTCGATGCGTTAATCATCAGATTTCTGGACCGCGATTGGTTTGAGTTACTTACCATAACGTGACTTTCCATACATGCACCACTGGTTGGAGATCGTAAGGAATAAACCGGATGAATATTTTTTTCCTTCTGGGCATGCTCAGTGACCTTTGTAGATGGAAGTGGAAGCAAAGGAATCGGAAACAAAGCCAAAAAGACTACAAAAATGGCCATAGACATTTCGGAAGCGCATTTTCACAGTTTATTTTAATTTTTTTATCGGTTTTACTGTTGTCCTGGACTAATCACTTTATTGGAGAACTTTACTCGGACCCTTATTGATGTAGAAAGACAATTTTTGTTCGAAATGGATCGGTTTTGTCACATTTATTTGACTACAAAGTGGTGAGTTCCAAATTTTATACCTCCGTCAGGAGAACGTTTGTGTTGGAAAAAGCGCTCACTGTGTCTTCAGTTATGATTGTATCCTTGATTGCCATCCATAATTAGAATCACATGACTCTTAGCTTTCCAATGATATAAAATATGTATAGGTTCATAGAAGTAAGAAGTAAGAAAATCGGTGGATTTAAACTACAAAATGGGCTGGGCCCGCCCGCGGGCCCTCGGAACGTTAACGGGTTTGAATTTATAGCTGCTAGGGCGGCAGCAGGGGTGGCAAGGCTTTCTTTTAGGGTGGCAACTGCCACCCTATGCCACCACAGTAGATCCGCCCATGGTTCCTGGCCCCATTTTGGATATGATGAATCTATCCTTAGTAAACGGATACGTACCACAGGAATTTAAAATAGCTGTAATTAAACCTTTACTCAAGAAACCTTCCCTTGATCAAGATGACTTAGTGAATTACAGACCTATATCTAACCTTCCTTTCTTATCCAAAGTCCTTGAGAAAATTGTTGCTAATCAAGTCTGTGAGCATCAAAACAGTAACGAGCTGTTTGAAGAGTTTCAGTCAGGTTTTAGAGCTCATCATAGCACTGAAACAGCACTGGTGAAGGTTACTAATGATATTCTCATGGCCTCAGATAATGGACTGGTGTCTGTTCTGGTTTTGTTAGATCTCAGTGCTGCTTTTGACACAGTCGATCATAATATTCTCTTAGAAAGGCTTGAACATGTTGCAGGGATCAAAGGAACAGCACTAGGCTGCTTTAAATCATATTTGTCTGATAGATTCCAGTTTGTTCATCTAAATGATAAATCTTCTTCACTCTCAAGGGTTACTTGTGGAGTTCCACATGGTTCTGTGCTTGGACCAATTCTTTTCACCATACATATGCTCCCAATTGGTAGAATTATTAGACAGCATGGAAAAAATTTCAACAGCTATACACAACTATATTTATCCATAAATCCTGATGAACCCAGTCAGTTAGGTAGATTACAGGAATGTCTGGAAGACATAAAAACATGGATGACCCTAAACTTTTTCCTTTCAAATTCTGACAAGACAGAAGTTGCTGTCTTTGGACCAGAAGTTCTAAAACAGAAACTGATTAGTCAATCACTTCATCTGGATGGCATTAAATTGGCCCCCAGTAATAACGTAAAGAACCTCGGCGTTATTTTTGACCGAGACATGACATTTAAATCCCATATTAAACAGGTTTCTAGGATTTCTTTCTTTCACCTCCGGAATATTGCTCAAATTAGAAACATCCTGTCCAAGAGTGATGCTGAGAAACTAGTCCATGCATTTGTTACCTCAAGGCTGGACTACTGTAATTCTTTACTATCAGGTAGTCCACAAAATGCCATTAAAAGCCTTCAGTTGATCCAAAATGCGGCAGCAAGAGTTCTGATGAATATTAAAAAGAGAGATCACATTTCTCCTGTTTTAGCTTCCCTTCATTGGCTCCCTGTTAAATCCAGAATAGAATTTAAGATCCTTCTTCTTACATACAAAGCCCTTCATAATCAAGCTCCATCATACATCAAAGATCTAATTGTTCAATTTGTTCCCAACAGAGCACTTCGCTCTCAGACTGCAGGTTTACTTGTAGTTGCTAGGATTTCTAAAAGTAGAATGGGAGGCAGATCTTTTAGTTATCAGGCTCCTCTCCTGTGGAACCAGCTCCCGCTTTAGTCCGTGAGGCACACTTAAAACTTTCCTTTTTGATAAAGCTTATAGTTAGAGTGGCTTAGGTCATCCTGAGCTATCTCTGTAGTTATGTTGCTATAGGCTTAGACAATTTTCTTCACTCTGCTACTTCCTTTTCTCCTACGACTCTCCAGTTGTATTACAGTACATTCTGTTATTTCGACTGTTAACTTTGTTTTCTCTCAGTGTTTTTCTCTCCATAGAAGATATACCTGGTCTGGTATCCTGCTTGGCTGCAATGCCCTGTTGGACGGGGGGCATCGACTGGGATGATGCTCCCAGTAACTGAACATCCACTGTGTCCTGTTATCAACTTTTTACTTTCTGTACCATAGAAAGTTCTCTTATATCAGATCTTCTGTTCCTTCTGTGTCTCTGCTCTGTCTTCTCAAACCCCCAGACGTTCGTGGCAGATGGCCGCTCCTACTGAGCCTGGTTCTGTTGGAGGTTTCTTCCAGTTAAAGGGGAGATTTTCCTCTCCACCTTCGCTACATGCTTGCTCAGTATGAGGGATTGCTGAAGGATTGCTGTGGTTGGAAAGTCTGCCCAAGCTCACGCCAATGACTGACACAATCTGCTGGGATTCCTTAAATAGGAAACTTTTTAACTGATTGGAATGTTTGTATAAATGTATTGAAATGACTTCTTGTTAAGTGCCTTGAGATGACATCTGTTGTGAATTGGCGCTATATAAATAAACTGAATTGAATTGAATTCTGAGCTCCTATGAAGCATAAGCATTCAAAGTACCAAAAGATTTCCACTAACAGAGCTCATAAAACTTCCTTCTTTAAATGTCAGCTTTAAAATATATCAAATATAAAGTAGGGGCCGCCTAGCTGGCCTGGAGCCTTCTCAGGATGAATCTCTGTAACATGTTCTTCAGGAATCTTTAGAAAAACAGTCCCTGAATGACTCATGCTCTGCTCCTGGAGTTAGCTGTTGGCTCCTAAAATGGCGCAAACGAGCAAAAAAAAAAAAAAAAGAACCCATGACATTTCCCCCAAAGCCGTCAAAAGACATTAGTTCGCCACAGCTCTGGGTGGTGCCATACTGTACAAATGCCCCTTCCAGGCTACCATCTAACAGCCTGTTGTGAAGCATCAGAAAAGCCCACTATGTGGTAAAAATGGACCGCTGATACAGTATATTTATGCCTGCCTTTCTTTTGAGGATTTGGGCTTGTCCTCAAATAGCTTCGGTGACTCAGTTCTGTACTGTGTGTGTGTCTGCGATGGTGTCTGTGTTTGTGCAGGGAAACAGGGGGGACAAAATCGAACATTTGTAGTTCTTATAAGAGCTACACCTGTTTAAGAGAGAAAAAAAAATCTTCTTGACAAACCTGATCTTTCTAATCAAACCTGACGCATCTGTCATAGCAATACGATGGTTTAGGTTCCTTCCAGAGACAATGCAATGCTTCTCCTCCAAAGCGTAGGGACACATACTGAGAAGGCACAGCCACCACAGGACTTGCAACGGAAGCGTTTAATGGTTGGTTGGTGCTGATCCACCGACCTGACGGACCGTGAGGGAACATAGGGGGAAGCAAATCTGACAAATAAACCGGTACGAGGCAGTTGAGGGATAAAAAAAAAAAATAATAATCTTGAAATCAATTTGAAGGCGAACAGGGAGAGAATCTAGTTTTTCCAGAACACGGGTAATGTGCTCGCTACATTTAGTGCTGGTCAGAAATCTGGCTGCAGCATTCTGTACTAGTTGGAGACGTGCAAGAGTGGTGGAGTTTATTCCATAAAGTACGGAATTTGAAAAGTCGAGGTGAGAGGTAATAAAAGCATTCCCAACAGTTTCTAAGTGGCGCTTCTTTAAGATCGGCTTAAGTTTAGAAAGCCGCCGTAGTTGAATAAAGCACGATTGTACGGTTCGATTAATATGCAGAAAGTTTGTAGCCAGCCAGGATTTTATATCATTGAGGCAGGCTGTCAAAGAATGAAATGAATCTTCAGATTTCACGGAGGCATAGAGTTGGCAATCGTCGGCATATAAGTGATAACGTACAGTATGCTTTTTTAAAATGTCGCCTAACGGTAGGATGTATAAATTAAAAAGTAAAGGTCCCAGAATTGAGCCCTGTGGAACACCACAGGTTAGAGGAGCCGCAGGAGAGGAAGAACCATCCAGGATCACACTGAAAGACCGGTCGCTGAGGTAAGAAGAAAACCAATTAAGAGCTATCCCATGGATACAAACAAATTGATTTAGCCGATTTAGTAGGATGGTATGAATGGGGGCAGTTAAATCTAGTAAAACAAGAAGAGCATCAAGGCCAGAGTCCATGGAAAGTCAAATATCATTAAAAACACTGAGATAAGCAGATTCAGTACTGTGCAGAGTTCAGAAGCCAGACTGAAAGGGATCAAAGAGGCCAAGATCATCAAAAAAACAGGTAACTTGGGTAAAAACCACTCGCTCCAGGAGTTTTGATAAAAAGGGGAGTTTAGAAATAGGACGGAAATTGGCTAAAACAGAAAGATCAAGACCTGGTTTCTTCAGTACTGGCTGCAATGCAGCGTGTTTAAAACCACGTGGGAAAACACCAGTAGTAAGGCTGCAATTTATGATTCCCAGTAAGAAGGGACCGACAACTACAAATGCCTCTTTAATAAGTCGGGGGAACACTAAGTCAGTGGGGGAGCCAGAGGGTTTCAAAGCAAGGAGGAGATCTGTAAGGGAGGTCAGGTAGTTTTAGGGTAACAATGGCCTAAAACAGACATTCCCTAAAAGAAAAGTCTGTCAGAAGCTAAACACCTGATTGCACAGTCAACATGCTAATGAATTAGCAAGCATCAGCTCATCAGGATAGTAACAGTACAAAGAGCTGAAAGGTAGAAAACACAGTACCTTGGACAATTTGTCATTTCACTTCAGATTTAAAACTAAACTTATTTGCTCTTCATTTTAAATGTCTTTAGGTCTTCCAGAACCTTAAGCAGTGCCTCTGTGGTTCTTTGGTGGACAGTAGAACTTCTGGGTAATTGTACCAAACCTGAACAGCCTGCATGTGTTTCTATTTTACTGGGCTGGTAAGAAAAGACTCATGCAGATGGGTTGTAACTCAGTGTGAAATGATATTAGCAGGCGTTATCAATGTGGTTGACGCTACCAAAGGTGGTTGAGGAATGTAGACGACTTCATTGGCTTTAGTGAGGAACAGGAAAATAACGACCAATGAATTTTCTGGTGGGCTAAAGTATTTTTCATCTTCTAACCAGGCATGCCGTACTACTGATATTCAGGCAGAGTTGGAATTATTTCTTTTAAATTAAAACAAAAAAATATTTTGTGTCCTGTCATTCTATGTAAATATCTCGATGTTACAACATCATGAAAACGTGCAGCTTTCATGATGCAAATTTTAAAAGAAAATAAATGTTGTATATAGATACAACATTTATTTTCTTTTAAAATTTAGCCGGTGCGGCTTAAATTCAGGTGCGCTCAATAGACCAAAAATTACGGTAGTAATCTTCTCATTAAAACTAAAATAGCACCATTGATCTTCAGAATATTTATAGGGAAGTCTGATTAAAATGCAGTATACTCCGCTCGTGTTTGTTTTAGGGGAAAGTAAAGTAAAAAAAAAACAACACGCCATGATGCATCTCTTAAAAGTGATGTCTAGCTTAGCGCTGTTTGGTTGCTCTAGTCCAAGTTATTATTATTAGCTATTATTTTACAGCTTCACTGGTATTTGGAATAGAGTTGTGGTCAAAACTGACTGGGTTATTCTACACTGCTTAAGAGATTCTTTCGTGAAACCTTTGTTTGTGAAAACAAAATCTGGATTCTTGGCTTTCACAAAGATATTGTGCAAACATGCACACACAACCCTGTATGTAGGAACATTTGCGGAGACCAATAAACCTAACAATCATGCTTTTGGACTGTCGAAGGAAGCCATAGTACCCGGAGAGAACCCACACATGCATGGGGAGAACATGCAAACTCCGGTGTTAGAACCGGAGACTTTTTTGCTGTGTAGTGACATTGCTAACCACTGCTCCACTGTGCAGTCAAGGTTATCATACTAAACTAATTTAATACCATCCGTATTTGTGCTTTGCTAACTTAAAAAAAAAACAAAAAAACAACAACAAACAAATGCTGAGCTATATCCTCCTCTCCTTTTTCCATCTAAAAAGGAAGCTTCCTTTTCTTCACTCGATCTTATTCAGCACTTATTTTTCCTCGGATTTATCTGAAACCCTTCCTCTCCAGCCCTGCACAGTCTTTATTCCTGTTTCTTATCTTGCCCAGCACACCCTATCCTTTTTTAACAGGGCTTAAATACCACTTTTAGTCACACAGATGCACACTTAGACACTGACACAAGCTCTCATTAAAGAGAAAAGCTCAGGCAGCTGCACTGCTGCACACTTTCCCTTTTCTCAAGTGCACAAATATTTCATTGTCAGGCAGATTATAGAAATCAAATGCAAACAAATGGATACACCAAATATGTGATCAAGACAACAATGGTTTCAGCAGTAAGTATGGATTCAGTACTGCTTTCTAATAATCTCAGGGAAATAAATTGTTAAGCAAGGCTCTACTTTTAGGGAAAGAAGAGGAGGCATCTAAATAGCCAGGTTCAGCACGCTACTGTTCCGATGGCGAGGCTGGTTCAGACCTCAATGCAGCAACCGATGGGAGGCAGAGACAAGAAGTCTCGACAGGAAGGACGAGGAAATTAGTCCCCTGGAACCCTGCACCGCCATAAATCACAGTAGCACAAACATACAAAACACTTCATCTGCTGTCGGAAAGGACAAACTCACACAGGCACACATTAATGACACACACACAAACCCAGAAGTGCAGAAAAGCAAAAACTTCAGCTGATACCTCATGTCTTCATATGAACAATCATATAGAACTGAAAAACCATGTGTTGCACATCCAAATCTTGAAAATATATTCATATCCCTGGAACGTTATCATATTTTTTCACTTTACAACAACAAACCAGAATGGATTATGCTGGGATTTTATGTGATAGACCAAGGAAAAGTAGAAAAGGCTTCCCGGTATTTACGGGGGTTTGGGAACACACCTGCCCGGGAATACTTGAGAACCCCTCTAATAATGCCTATAACTGTCTATTTTCAAAGTACAAACACTAAATACATCATAATATGCCTCACCACACGTCAGATGGCATTGAACCAAGGTATTTAAGATTCCCAAGCAGCATTTTCTTCCAAATATCTCAGAGAAAATCTAGAAACAGCAAATGTTGTGTGTCTCAAGTGATCGTAGTCTAAACACACAAGGGCTGCAGCTGTACAGTACTTTAGTAATCGAGTAAGGACATGCTGTTGTGAAACGCTAATTCAGTCTTGCAATAAGTGAACTAAGTGATCCAGTTGTGTAACCGAAATAATCATCCAGACGGAACGTCACTGAAAGTGAGGGCATTGTGTAACTGAAATAACCATTCGGGCGGAAGCGCGGTATAGTATTATTAAAATTAACTCCAGGCAACTGATTTGCCTTTAATATATTGCCACATTAAATAATGTGCCATTCAGGATTGGACACGCCCAAGACAGATTACAATGCCCGTGTAAATTAGGTTGCAACTATGCAATGTATTGACCTGAGACCACAAGCAGATGGTGCTTTAGGCTATTAATCTGGGCTTTTGGAGGCAGTAAAGAAGATACTTTGATACGGTTGTATGCCAAAATGGACATTAGAGCTTGTCTTAATAAAATCAGGAGCAAAGCTAGCACAAGCAGAGATGATGCTAATATAGCTACAATCATAGAGAGGCAAGTGCAACCTTGAATGACATTTTCATCCACACCCCATACTAGACGTGACGGTAATGCACCAATTGTTATTTGCCAACCACCAACAAATATCACAAAGAAGGGCACTGCTATGTTATTTTTAGGCTAATATGAGCATGCTAATTGTAGTTTTGATGAAAACTTTGTGAGAAATACACACAAGGAAAAAATTTACCAAGGTTTTGAGCGGCAGGTCATGTTGGAATGTAGACGTAAGACTTGTTGTGGACTAGCTACTTAACTGGAGGACATTAACTCGACAGTTGTGGATTTGCGGCTTCAAACAGTGAGTTGCACATTATTGTTCTTGCTGAGTGGTTTGACAAAAGCATTTACTGTGTCTACAGTTATGGTTGTGTCCTTGATTGGCATACATCATTGGATACAAAAGGATCTCAGCTTTCCAATGATGTCTAATATGTATGTATAAACAGAAAGGTTGTCGCAAAAATAGGCAGATTTAGAGCGGAAGTATGTAACTTATGTAAAAGACCACATCTGGAAACAGAGATTTTTGGGAATATTTAGGGAGGAATAATATTAATACTGAAACTTAAGATCGATTTAAGCATATATTATACAAATATTCAAAAAATCTTTTTTTAAGACATCTGTGATTTAATGGGGATAGTGTTGACTAAAGACAGCATTCAAGAAGAAACAACATAAAAAGCCAATTAGTCACGAGAAGAACTCAAATAAGACTCACCTATGGTAGAGAGACAGCCAGGTCAAGAGTCACGACATGGAAAATAAAACAAACAAAAAAGGCAATTAGAATCTTTTATTTTATAATTGTATTTTACTAACAATTCCAATTCTGGTAAAGATGGATAGAAACAGATGGGTAGGCCTATAGCAGGCAGGAATAGAAGAATTAACAGAAGAGAGAAGATAGACAACATTTAACCTGGATGCAAAGTAAGGGGGAACACGATTATTGTGTTAGCACACACCTCTGAGTGAAGAAAAAAAAAAGAAGAGATTTGGAGTTGGTACTGATAGATACCAGTGGGTCTAAGGAGAGAGATTCCGTGATTTGTTAGAGACTGCACACCCATCAACAGGAAAAGTGTTAATTATGGGAGAATCCCATCAGTGCATTTTTGGAAATAAAGGTTAGCATCAAGGCAATCCAAAGTCTCATTTGGTCAACCGTTGAGTTAGTCCCCCACAAAGGTCCAGACCCAGACATGCTAATGAAGGTTTTTAGATGTGGTCATACAAGGTGCAATTCCTAGGATAATTCCCCATGATTAGTAAAAGACACACAAGCAATCAATACAGGCCAATGCTGGAACTACTCAAGCTGGTTGGAAGCGTCATGCATGGCAACCATTCGCCTCTATCTTTAAGTTGCCTTCAGTACTTCTATTGCAGTTAGGGCTAACTACAACCAACCTTCCACAACGGGGACAACTGGCGGGATGACAGCTGCATCTTCAGTTGGATCAGCAAAGCTGGGAAAGAAAGGCTTTGCTGCAGGATTGAGACCAGATCCTGGAACTCCAGCGGCGGTAACTGAGGGAGGAGATGAGGGTGAAGCAACAGGGGATGCCTGTGGGGAGGTGGGACTCCTAACAGATGAGGACAAAGATGAAGGAGGTGACTTTCTGGATTGCTTCTGGGTTGGTTTTCCATCTTTGTGCTTGGACTGGAATTCTTGCGCTGTGGTTTTGGGCGAGCGGAGAGGTGCTGGGCTTGGGGTGTTAAAGGACAGGCCAAGGGGTAAAGGATGGCCTGCAGCACTCGTGTCACTGAAGTCGAATAAATCGCTGTTGCTGCTCAGCTGGGAGTTGTTCAGCATCCATGAAGCATCCGAGGGTGAAAGTGGTGGGGCTGAAGCCAACACATCATCTTTGGGGGAAAGAGCCTGGCTTGTCTGTGACGCAGAGCTGAAAGCTGAGGTGTCTCCATCTGAAACAGCTTGCATGGATGATTCTTGAAAGGAACTTGAGCTGTCAAACATCCCGCTGTCTACCATGTCACCTTCAGCTCCTGTATTCTCTGAAGAGAAAGGAGGATAAAAGGTTTGATTGCTGCGGCCCAAACCGGCATTTTCAGTGTCCTTCAACATGTCAACTGGATCACCGGGGGAAGCAGCCTCAGGGAAGGAGCCGAGTGTTGTTTTGTTGGTAGAAGAGGGCATTGTGAATGGAGCTGCTGTAGCATTCAGCTCACTGTTCAGGACCAGAGGACTAATGGGCGCAGCCACTGGAGACACATCCTGGGACAAAGGAGAAGAGTCTTCCTCATTCTTCCAGGTGTTTTGGCTGACGTCCATGTCTCCAAAAAAGGTCTCCATTCTTTCATTTGTTGAGCCCCCAAGATCCATCATTGCTTCCGCTTTCTCTTCCGAGGCAGTCACTGAAGAGGGAACAAATGGCTCTGCTGTCACTGCCCACTCCTCTGGAAGTTTCTTCCTGCTTTTACTCTTCTTCCCGCGGCCTCCACTCTTCCCAAGTTGCTCTTCCCAACCACTCTCTCCTCTGTCTCTTCTAGGGCCAATCCTGTGATAAAACTCCTCAACCGGAGGAGTGTTTTCTCCCACTTCTTCCGTCTCCGGCTGACTCCTGCTTTCGGGGTGTTCATAGGATCCCTCGTCTTTCTGTCTCCTTTTCTTCTTTTTCTTCTGTTTTCTGTCAGATCTGTCTGTGTCCCTTTCATCACCTCCAGCGTAAGCGGTGCTCTCGCGGCTGGGCCAGCTTTCAGGCGTATCTTCTGGGCTGGCCACAAGCTGATCGGCTTGTTCAGAAAACTTCACAGAAATGCTGGGAGCGAATGGTGGGTCTGTTGATGGGAAGCCAGTCTGGTCTTGCCAAGAGTCGTCTAAGGAACCTTGTTGTGGACGAAGAGGGGAAAGTTTAGGGTTGGGGATATGGTAACAAATATCTACAACAGTACTGGATCCCTAGATCTAACTCAAAAAACATAACCAGAGGCATTTCAGAACATATCAAAACAAGACTGAAAGAGACGACAAAGGTGAGCAATGTCAGTGATAAATATTTACAGAAGCAAACTCTTCTTATGAAAGATGTACAACATTTATTTCTATTGGAAAAAGACTGTGGTTGGATTAGGGTGGTGAAACACTGAACCAAATAGCAAAGAACCTTTTAAAAATTCTTCTGGATTGTCAATTCCTGATGACAGAAAATCCAAAACAAATAGATTTGTTCAAAAGTCCATTAAAGAAAAAAAGATGGATTATTATTACCATAGCCCTAAGGATTGTATCATGCTTTTGGGTAAACTCATACTTAAGTCAAAATATAAAACACCTGTGGAAAACAAGAGGAAATTTTTATTTTGTTAAAGTTTAAAACTGGATCAATTATTTCCAGCTACAAGGGCTGAATTTCTTTGATCTGAGGTCTGATTTGGGAATTTGTGTTAGTGAAAATTAGTGAGGATTTTCAAAAGTCTGTGAAAACTGGAAAAAGAATGTGTCCAAGCTGTAAATAATAACTTGCTGAAATTCCAAGTTAAAGGTTGTCCTTGTGGTAAATTCCCCATTTGTATCCTGATATCGGATTTTATTTATTTATTTTTTAATCGACATGAATTTCTGACTTGGAACAATATTGGTTTTTATCTTAGGACATCTGTTGCACACACTACTGTACATCCTTATTTAAATTTTTACCAGATCCTCCTATAGCTATATGATTTGGCATTTCCAGGCATGGTGACATGATCCGGGCATTGAAATGTTCCAAGCTGATTCAAAATGTACAAAAATCCAACAGGTTATTCTTTATAAAATCCATGTTAAGCCGATAGTAAATTAAATTATTTATTAATTCGAAGAACCACCTTAAGAGAAAATAGTTTGAAGAAATAATCTTTCTGTATGAATTTATCATTCTTTCACATCTAAACCGCTGGATGTGAGCTCTATCGTTCAGTTTCGTTCCAACAAATGCAGACTTGGCAAACTTTGAGGTTTGAGAGAGCCTGTTTATGCACAGCTCTAAAGTTCCACCACATCATTTCAATTAGGTCGGGTTCCAGTTTTTGACCGGGTCCTAACAACACCTTGATTTCTTTTGTTTTTATTCCTTTTGTAAATTTGCGGCTGTGTTAAAGATCAAAGTTCTGTTGAAGATGTAGTTTGGGTCAAACGTCAGCTTTCTATAAAGATGGTGTTTTTTCTCACCATGACTGTATATGGACCCTGATAAAATTGTTTTAATAAAACTAGAAGAGCAGTAACATGGGAGGCAGATCTTTTAGTTATCAGGCTCCTCTCCTGTGGAACCAGCTCCCAGTTTTAGTCCGTGAGGCAGAGACTTTGTCTACTTTAAAGACCAGGCTTAAAACTTTCCTTTTTGATAAAGCTTATAGTTAGACTGGCTTAGGTGATCCTCAGCTATCTTTGTAGTTATCCTGGTATAGGCTTAGACTGCTGAAGGACAAACTGACCACTTTCCCTCTCTCTGCTACTTTCTCCTACTACTCTCCAATCTTGCATTATTTGTTGTTAGCTCAGCTTTTAACTTAATGTTCTCTATTTCCTTTCTCTACATAGAAGCTACAGCTGGTCTGGAATTCAGTTTTGCTGTGACTCCTTTCTGGAGAGGGCCAGCGGCTGAGCTACTGCCAACAGCAAGTTCATGCTCTCCTTCTATAGATGACACACTTGACCCTGTCTTTCATGTCATCTCTCTCGCAGAGATACAAACTGACAGTAACTGTACGTGCCCTCCTTCATACTATAGACTTGAAAACCGACTCAGAGGTAATCTGTTTAGCTGTGTTTCTTTCCTAGATGAAGCTACTAAAGGAGCTACTTGCCATCAACTTTTTGCTAGCCTTTAACATAGAAAGTACTCCTTGTGTATCCTCTCAAACCCCTACCCAGTCATAGCAAATAGCCACTCGTACTGACCTAGGTTCTGGATCTGCTGGAGGTTTCTTCCTGTTAAAGGGAAGGTTTTTTTTCCCCTCTCCACTCTCGCTACATGCTTGCTCAGTAGGGATCCTAGTGAGGGATTGCGGTAAGGTCAATGACACAATGCAAAAGACTGTCTCCGGTCGCTACATGCTCGTCCAGGAGGAGTAATAAATAAACTAAAAGGAGGAGAATAATAAATTAAACTTGATTCCATTGTTTGATTAAGTTGGAATATATGTAACTGACTTGAAATATGTCTGTAATATTGGATTAAACTGACTGGTTTTGAGACGACGTGTTGAATTGGTGATGTATAAATAATCTGAATTGGATTGAACAAACGGAATGGTCTAATTGCACCACAGTATGTAGGTCATTACAGGCTACACTGCTTTAACTAAAAAAGGCTCTTTAAGGTAGGAGCATAATTATGATGGATGGCAGTAAAATGATCTCTTTAGAAGTTAAAAGGTAAGGAAGGCAGCAGGAAATGCAAGGTAAATGAGCACGAAGACAACTCAAGTAGAAATTGCTCACTGAAGCGGATTTACTCTTCATACTTTGGCCCAGTTTCTCTCGAGTCTCTCTTTATAACCAAACACGGATGGAGAAGGAAAGATAAAGTAGAGCAGATGTCAAGGTCCATATCGTACAGTGGTTCTCTGGAGGGCCATATTTCATGTTAACAAGGCAATGACAGAACTGTGTTCTCTATAGTGTGTGTTCTAAACTTGGGAGAGGCAGAAAAAGCAAATCAGCGGAATGGAGCAGACTCAGTTTGGGATGTGTGGACCCCAGCCAGCCAGGATCTCAGGAATAAATCATTACTGTAAATGTACTGCCAAACCCAACTGACTGACTGACTGGGGTCTAAGCTACAGGCTAGGTTAGTTAGGCCTGCTGATATCTGCCAACTCCCATTGGAAGTGTTCAACGGCATGTGAGAATAGTCAGCAGCAGTCAAAGAAGAATGTTGATGTTCCCCCATTTCTAGAACTTGGGATGTTTTTCTTGTGTCTTGGAGGATAAATTCATCCTCTATTTCTGGTCGAGTAAACCTTGCACTTTCAATATTAATACCAACATTCAGTCACATTAAAACCACAAACCTCAGTGCATAAACCTCTTGTCTAACCGAAGCACCTTCCACATGTTTGCTGTGTCCCCTTTTGACTAACTGCAAAAATGATCTAAATTAGATTTTTTTTCACTCAACCAAAAAGATCAGATTGGTCGAGTGTACTACTAACAGCTGTCTTGTCCATGATTCTCCCACCTGAGCTGTGGATCTCTGCAGATCCTCCAGAGTTACCATAGGCCTGCTGGTTGCTTCTCTAATGCTCTCCTCGCCCGGCCAGTCAGTTCAGGTGATGGTAGTGTCTTGTTAAGATTGCAGCTGGGCCATACGGCTGTGATCACAGCCCCCTCTGCAGTTTGTGTACCAGGCAAACAAGTCAGCAGAAGATGCAGTCAATTTGGAACTACAATTGATCCTGCACCACCTTGACTACCCAGGGAGGTACGCCGGGATCCTCTTTGTAGACTTCATCAACCCTGACATCCTCTACTAGTAGCTCACCCACACAGTGCTGGTCTCCATCTGTTAGTGAATCGCCAACTTTCTGACTGACTGGCAGCTGTAGGTAAGGCTGGCGAACAGCTCCTTTACAAGAATAACCAGCACCGGTGTCCCCCAGAGGAGTGTTCTCTCCCCACTCATCGTTTCCCTGTACCAAAATGGTTACACTTCAGTGGACCCATCTCGGAAACTCCTTAGGTTTGCAGATGACACCACTGTCTTTGGTCTGAACCTGGAGGATGGAAGCTCTGGAGGACCAGCGTTGGAGACCCCTGCTCTATCCAATAAAATTGATTTCCCATCCCAAAGGTCCTGGGTGACCCTAAAACTACTGTTGTTTTATTCAGCCTTTCTTGTGGTATAAAATAGCCTGCCTAAGACTCAGTTCAGCACCTGTTTTCTGACGGAGGTTTAGGAATGATTGGTTTAGGTAAAACAGTATTAAAAGTCCCCAGATCCCCAAAATACACAATACAGTGGACCCCCAGTATTTGTGGTGGTTAGGGACCACAGGCGCCCCCGAATACTTGAGGCCCACTCTAAAAATGCTCATAACTGCCTATTTTAATAGTTCAAACACAAAATATACCTTTATATGCATTAACACACAGTTGAGACAATCTTAGCAATACTACAGAAGCTAACATCCACAGTCTTCCTTGTCTCCACTCTTAGGGGTACAGCTGGCCAACATCAAGGTAAATAAGTGGCTCTTCTGGATTGGCTGCTTTGAAAACACCAGCCAATAGTGTGTCAGGTACAATTGTGCCTTGGTATCTCAGAATATTTTAGATATGCGCACGCAAATGTCAAGGTATAGGCGTAGTTTCCTCAAACACCACAGAAAAATCCACGAATAGGCGGTTGTAGGAATGTTGCAATAATCTGATTTGTATGGTTTCTGTTTCCACAGATGTCAAAGCTGGGATTCAGACTCATGACTGAGTCATTACATGTCAACGTCAGATGAGCACTGACCTTGATCACATCAGAGGGAATACGTGAGATAGGGAGTAGAGGGTGGACAGACAGCTGATTCTTACCGCTCTGTGGCACAATTGAAGCAACACAGGGCGACCATGTACAGTCATGGTACTGACTGAACTGAGTACACTACTAATTCTGAAGTTTCACCTGTCTCAGCACATTAAAATGTGCCAGCAAAGACATTAATATTATTTTTTAAATTGCAGCATGTCAGCATTTAATTGAGATGCACTAACCAGAATTTAGTGGATGATATCTGATCACCTCACCGATACTAAGCTAACTCGAAGCATTCTTTTAGTAACAGCTTCCAAACGGAAGGGAGTTATTGCATTATTCCAACCTGGTTGAGCTTAGCAAAATGATTTCACCATTTGTAAGTTAAAAAAAACACAAAACCACAACAAATGTTTGAGGGCATGGTCACGGCCGACGAAGCTGAGAGTCTCCTCAGATTCCAGTCTCCTGCTCTCTTCTCATTGAATTTCTACAATTTAATTGACAAGAAAAGCTTGACTGAGGTAGATTACAGGCATGTCTGTAAGACATAAGAACCTGGATGACTCTAAACATTCTGCTTTTAAATTCTGACAAGACAGAAGTTGTCGTCTTTGGACCAGAAGCTCGGAAAAAGAAACTGCTCAGTCAATCAGTTCATCTGGAAGGTATTAAATTGGCCTCCAGTAACAACGTAAAGAACCTTGGCGTTATTTTTGACATGAAGGCATGAAATTCAAATCCCATATTAAACAGGTTTCTAGGGTTTCCTGCTTTCACCTTAGGAATATTGCTAAAATTAGAAACATCCTGTCCAGGAGTGATGCTGAGAAACTAGTCCATGCATTTGTTACCTCAAGGCTGGACTACTGCAATTCTTTACTATCAGGAAGTTCACAGAATACAATTAAAAGCTTTCAGTTGATCCAAAATCCTGCAGCCAGAGTTCTGATCAATATTAAAAAGAGAGATCACATTATTCCTGCTTTAGCTTCCCTTCATTGGCTCCCTGTTAAATCCAGAACAGAATCCATCATACATCAGAGTTAACTCATTTCCCCACCTTCTACAATTTCATTGGGCTCAGCATGTAAAAAATACTGGTGCGAAGTAAAAAGCCCCCAGTGAGGGTGATGCGTTGAAATTAGGCGCTGCAGTTGGTAAAATTGAAATTTAGACATTATTGCTATGTAGAGGAGCAACATCAGGGTTTCCCCAGGTTTGACCACTCCAAATTTTAGACATTTTTAAGACAACTTGAATGAAAATTAAGACCTATATTGCACTTATTATGCTGTTGTGAAACACCATAAATAATGACCATTACAAATTTTTTTTTAAAAATAATTAGACTTTTATTACAAAAAGAGCATATTAACAGTAGTTTAAATGTGAATGGATTAGTCTGCATTGCTTGTAAAAATCAACAGTCATGACCCCAAAAAGTACTCCCAGTGTAAACCTGGGATAAAATACCTCGATGTAAGGTCCAACAGAAGGCCCAAGGAGTCATGAAAATCCAAAACGGCCACATAGTAAAATAAATTGTGTGCTTTGTTGGAACATATTCATACTATAATAAACCAAAGTATCAAAGTGCAAAAAAGATGTGTACACTCAAAAGAACCACATTTAGGGCTTAAAGGCCTAATTTCTCTTCACTTTTGTACATGCACCCAAAAATAAATAAACAACTAAAACAATACATCACGACAAATCCACCACTTGCCTTGTTAATTTCTTTGACCAACTCCTTCAATATGTATGGGGCCAAGTCAAATTTTGTTATGTATGAGGTCTTGTTCTTGCCTCAGGTGAACGTTGCAGCGACTTAATAAGTCCGGGAACATCGCCATAAACAGTTCACTGATGCCTTCATTCGAGCTGTAAGAGTGGTGGTCCGTAATTCTTTTTAAAATCCATAGCACTTCTGCCCGAAGCGTTGGTGCTCCACTGAAATGACTTTGCGCTGCTGATGTTAGCAATGATGTCTGGGGCGGCGAAGGTTGTGCCGTGTAGAACTGAACAATGGGCGGCTGGCCATGGCGGGCAGATGCCATGTGTTTTACACTCTTCATGTGAGAGTCCAAAGCGAGATGACCTAAGGTAGTCAGGTTGAATGTTTTCCAACACAAACAGCATCTTGCTTTGATGTCGCTGCCCGGAACCTCTGACCCAATTGCTATATTTTGGATCTCTAAGCCACTGTGAATTAAAGCGACACTTCCCCATTTTGTGATGTTTCCTCTCGTGTAATTACGTTGTTGCGTTGCCGCTGGCGCGATCGTGCAAAGTATTGTTTGCGCATGCTCCAAGAAGTTAAACGCCCAGTGACGTAATTTTTTTTTTTGCCCGGTTTGGCTATAAATGGACACCAATGCACCAATGCTAAAAATTATAAATTTTAAATACATAAATAGGCTAGTATGATAAAAATTTAAGATCTTTGCACAAAAAAATTAAGACTTTAGCAACAGAATTTTAGACTTTTTAAGGTCTTAATTTGGAAACATGAAATTTAAGACTTTTTAAAAGACTTTTAAGATCCTGGGGCTACCCTGAACATGTTAATAGTTATTTCTGGAAGACTCTTCCAGAAACTACAGATCTGCGTTTCCACATTGGAACAGACCCAGCTGGAAAACAAAGAAAAGAAGTAAAGCTGCATTTGAAGAATCTCAGCGTTTCGAGGTTGGAGTGGGAATAAAATCTTAAAGGAGTTTCTATGGCAATGTTTTACCTGCGGAAACATCCAGGGGGCTGTTGGGAGCCTGGGGTTCTGGCAGCATGGCGCCGGGATCTTTTGGGACGTCTGACCCAGCTAGGGGAGTAGGATACTGCGGCTCGGATATACTCGGGGGCTTCTGTGCTTGCAGAGGTGCGGCTCCCACCTCCACGTTCATTCCAATCCCTCCAGGCTGGGAGAAACCTAAATAAAACAACATAAAAAAACAGGTAGATGTTGTTAATGCCAAGAATCGCTGGTGCATGGAGGGAAGCATTAACAGTCCATCACTTTGTCGTCCTTTTGTGTAAAAACAATCTAAGCTATCTCACCTACAACACCGTTTAAAAGCCTTCACTCCCCTACAGATTTAATTCTGATTTTGCTTTATTTAACTTTTGGTGATTAAATACATTTGAATCAGAAAATAAAGCCGAGATTTCAGAAAGAACCAGAATCAGACAACATGAACTACACTAAAAGATCTCAACAACATGCAACAGTTTAAATAAATTCAGGAAGAGATGAGAAGTCAAGGCCATTGCGGAGCAGAAAGAACATACATGACAAAAAGATCATGAGTACTCTAAAACCTTTTTGGACGAATGAGTTTATAGTGGAACTTTTTGGAAGGGGTCGGTCCCGTTATATCTGACCCATTTCAGGAAACCAACATCCTATCGACAGTAAAACATGGCGGTGGTAGTATAGTGGTAAAGCCCTAGTGGGGTTTTGCACCTTCTGGATGCGGAGGACTTGCTGTAATCGATGGAACCAGGACGTCCGGCATACAGTTCATGACCTTAAGTGTAAATACTCTTGGGTTATACCGCAGAACGATGATCTGAAATATACCAACAAGCCCACCTCAGGATGGCGCAAAAAGAAAACATACATTTATGGAGCCCCCAAAGCACTTGCTACTAGAGCCATATTCACCCAGTTGCACTCCCTTTCCCGCGATCTACACCAGATGCGCCGCGGCGCGTGTCAGACGCGTTCTAGAAGCCTGCTGACTCGCCACTCCGCTAAAGATACGTTAGGGTATGGCAAGCTGTCTGTATCAAAAATACAACATTTACTGTATCAATGCGTTGTTTTAATCCCTAGATTACGGGATACAGCGTTTTTTTTACCCACCAACGCGTTGTGAAATTAATTATTCGTACATGACGTGTGGTGGCGTGTTGTGGAAATTTTTCTGTTTAATTAGGATTGAACTAATTCTTCCCTGACTTAGTATGTCGTATCTAGGATAGTGGGTCATCTTGGAAAAACAAAGCCTTCTTCGTGTGATGTTTTGATAGCAATGTATCAGACTGTAGGGACAGACGTCAGAGCAGCAAGATATGCACACGAGGCTCTGATCCTGTGAGACTGCTGCACGCTTCACTATCATGCTATCAGAGCGAGGTGGACCAGTCGTGCAGGGAGCAGACACTGGGACTGGAAGGGGACATATTGGAGAAGATTAACATTGATTGCTAAATCCAATATAATGTTTTAGAATAGAAGGGTTGGGGAGGGTTTCGAGTCATGGCGCTGTTTCTGTGCACACTGTCCTCAGTATTGATCAATATGCTGTATTAAATATCAAAAATGCCTGAAGGACCCTCAGTTTCATCTTTAAGACGAAGCTATTTTCTCCATGACACGTGTCATGCATATTTTATTGTCAAGGACTGTCTTAATGGTTCTCAGTCACTAGATCTTAGGGCATTTTACCCAATCAGCACACAGCAAGAAAAGACACAACATCAAGATCCGTAAGGCAAGGCAAGGCAATTTTATTTAGCACACTTTCAACAACAAGGTAATTCAAGGTGCTTTACATGGTTAAGTGGTAAAATGAAAATAGCAGTAAAACAAAGACAAAGCATATAAAGTAAAAACAGCAATAAAGCAAGAAGAATACACAAAACATGATACATCAAAGCATTACTCAAAGGTAGCTCTAAACAGATATGTTTTTAGCCGTGATTTAAAAGAACTCAGTGTTTTAGCAGCTTTGCAGTTGTCTGGAAGTTTGTTCCAAATTAGAGGAGCATAGAAACTGAAAGCTGCTTCTCCATGTTTGGTTCTAATTCTATGGATGCTGAGTAGACTGGAATCAGAGGACCTGAGTGGTCTGGTGGGTTGGTATGGTGACAGTAGATCTTCAACATACTTTGGTCCTAAGCCATTCAATGATTTATAAACTAGTAAAAGTATTTTGAAGTCTATTCTCTGAGCTACAGGGAGCCAGTGTAAGAACTTTAGAACTGGGGTGATGTGCTCTACTTTCCTGGTTCTAGTGAGGAACACGAGCAGCAGCGTTCTGGATCAGCTGCAGCTGTCTGATTGACTTTTTAGGCAGACCTGTGAGAACGCTGTTGCAGTAGTCAATCCGACTAAAGATAAACCCATGGATGAGGTCCTGTTGCAGCATAAGTCCTTTAATCCTAAAAATGTTCTTCAGGTGATAGAAGGCTGATCTTGTTATTGCCTTTATGCAACCCTGGAGGTTCACCTCCGAGTCCATTACTACACCTAGATTTCTGCCCTGATCAGTAGTTTCTAGTAGGTTGTGTACGTGTAATCAAATGCTATTGTCTTTTCAAATATATAACCAATTGCCTATTAAAGATGACTGTTGTTTTATTTTAGAGAAATAGCGAGCATATGGAGTTGAATGTCATACAAAACTTTTGATTAAGACAGGAGCAGAATGTTAGATGCATGTACTTTCTGACATTTCTCAAAGATCTGGGATCTTCTGGTTGTGTCTACCCTCGCAGGGTACTGATTAGTTGAAATGCCCTAAAACCTAATGGCTGAGCACTAATAAGACAGCCTATTGACAATAAAACATGCATAAAACGCCACCAAACGTTTTTTTACGTCACCATGGTTTGTGATTCAGAACGCGTTGGTGCATAAAAAAACGGCATGACTTGTAATTTACAAATTAAAACAAAGCCTTAGTATGTGACTTATTATGATACAAACGGCTTGCCATATTTGGGTTCTACTTTTGACGCGTCATGCTTCCAGAACGCGTCCAAGTTCCACAGTTAATAAAGGGCTAAACAGGAAATCACAGTATCAGTATAGCATACGGTAAATTTTAAAATGTAAGAAAAAAAAAAGACTTATGATTGCTTAACTATGTAAACATTATATCATTACCGGTGACTGAGGGGTCATTTGCTCCCTGCATCTTTTGAGCAATTTTTCAGCACTGACCATGAGGCTTTTATTTTGGCAGTGGAGAATCACAATGTTATATATGGCACCACACATCCTTTTTTTACAAAGACAACACCAAAAGAGAGAAGGCATGGAAACCAAATATCGACAATTATGAGAGTGGATGGTAAGTTTAAAAGAAACCTATAAAATAATTTAAAAAGTCAAATCAATTCAGTTTATTTATAGCGGACTAAAAATCATAAACCGAACAAATGCAATCCAAATAATCTCAAAAAGTTGCCAAAAGCCTCACTTTCAGTCAATCATACAGTCCCTCCATCTCCAATCACTATTAATATGGCACTTTTTAATGTTCGCTCTCTGCTGAACAAAACTTTTATAATAAATGATCTGATTTTAGACCATAATCTTCATTGTTTATTTTTAACAGAAACTTGGCTGAGTGCAGATGCCCCTGTTGTTCTTACAGAGGCCTCCCCACCAAATTTTAACTTCACTTATTCTACGAGGAGGCGGAACTGCTTTTATAAGTTCATCAACACTTTCCACCAAACCTGTTTTATTTGATAACTATTTTACTTTTGAATATAATGCAAATGTTTTTAGCACTCCTCAGGTTTTATGTGTCACAATCTATAGGCCTCCTAAAAAGAGTGCACTTTTTATTCAAGAATTTTCAGAGTTTTTATAAATTTTGTACAACTCCTTTGAAAGGATAATTTTAGCTGGTTATTTTAATCTACATATAGATAACCTTTTAGATTCTTTATCAACAGATTTTTTAAACATCCTGACTTATGTGGATTTTAGCCAACATGTCATGCAGCCGACTCACAACAAAGGACACACCTTGGACTTGGTCATCACGCATGGCCTGTCCACCCGTGTGTCCTCTGTTGTTGACTTGGCTGTCTCTGACCACTACTGTGTGTTTTTTAACATCACCGGTTTTATTCAGCAGGAGACCTCTGTGAGAACTGTCAGGAAGCGCCATCTAACCCCTGAAGTGGCTGCAGGTTTTCTGGAAATTTTTAAAAAAGAATCCTCCTATTGTTTTACCTGCCCCCTGTGATTTTATTGTCAAGGATTTTAACAGAAGGCTTCAGTCCACTCTTCACCGGCTTGCTCCACTACAAGTTAAAAGTTTCAAATCTAAAGCTGCAATGCCGTGGAAAAATGAAAACCTCAGAAAAATGAAGAGAAATTGTAGGGCGGCAGAGAGAAAATGGAGGAAAAGTAAAACCACAATAAACCATCAAATGTACACAGATCTTCTCAAATTATACAACAATGCAGTAAGAAATTCAAGAACTTCATACTTCTCCAAAATCATCTCGGAACATAAAAATAATTCCAAAATCCTTTTTTCCACAACTGCATTTCCAAAAACCCCCTCAAACACTCTTTGTGAGGAGTTCGCAGACCACTTCAGAGGGAAGGTAGACACCATCAGATGTAAGATTTTATCTTCTCAAAGTAATATGGTTTTAGACAAATCTGAGTGTGTGTCTTTACCAGAGGAAACGCTGGACAGTTTTGTCCTGGTAGAAGCTGGGACTCTTGATAAAGTTTTCTCCTCAGTGAGGCCCACCACATGTGTTTTGGACCCGATTCCCACTTCCTTTTTTAAGCAATTTTATGGTTCTTTTAGAGATGAGATTTTAACCATGATGAATTGCTCCCTTCAGACGGGGGTCTTTCCTGCCGCCTTTAAAGGGGCGGTAGTGAGGCCCATGTTGAAGAAGAGCAATTTAAATTTTAATGATTTTAACAATTTTAGACCAGTATCTAACTTACCTTTTTTAAGCAAAATTTTAGAAAAAATTGTTTTAATTCAACTTAATGATTTTATTAATGAGCACAATGTCCTGGAGAAATTTCAGTCTGGTTTTAGGGTGAACCACAGCACAGAGACGGCCCTTCTAAAGATTTTAAAGGATTTTAGATTAAACTATGATGCACAGAGGGTGACAGTGTTGGTTCTACTGGATCTAAGCGCTGCCTTTGATACAGTAGACCACACTATTCTTTTAACCCGTTTAAAACAGATTGGCCTCTCTGGTGCTGTTCACAAATGGTTCACATCCTATCTCACAGACAGGACTTTTATGGTAAGTTTAGATACCTGCTCCTCTAGGGTCCATTGGATTACATGTGGTGTGCCCCAGGGTTCGATTTTAGGCCCAGTGCTTTTTAACCTATATGCTCCCTCTTGGCAGCGTCATCAGAAGACATGGAGTCAACTTTCACAGTTATGCTGATGATACACAGCTGTACATCTCCATGGCTCCCGATGACACACGGCCAATGGATGCACTTTTTAACTGCATTTTAGACATTAAATCCTGGATGGCAGAAAACTTTCTCCAGCTCAACCAGGACAAAACTGAAGTTTTAGTCATCGGTCCTGAGGCTCAGAGAGAGAAGCTTTGACCAAAACTACAATCACTGTCTTTTAATCCCTCTTTACTAGTGAAGAACCTGGGCGTGATTTTTGACTCTGAGCTGACTTTTATTCCTCACAAAAAAAATATTACTAAAATAGGTTTTTATCAACTAAAGAACATTGCCAGAGTCCGCCCCATTCTCTCTCGGGCCAACACGGAGACACTGATGCATGCTTTTATCTCCAGTAGAATTGATTACTGTAATATACTCTTTTTGGGAAGACCAGAAAGCAGGGCATCAGGTTTATAACTACTACAAAATTCACCAGCACGTGTCCTGACGAAAACCAGGAGGCGGGAGCACATTACACCGGTCTTAAAATCATTGCATTGGCTCCCCGTACATTTCAGGATCGACTTTAAGGTTCTTTTAATGGTTTTTAAGTGTCTTAATGGTCTTGGGCCTTCTTATCTCTCTGAACTGCTTTTACCATATAAACCTTCGCAGTCTCTGCGCTCCTCGGGCAGCCTTCTCCTTGTCACCCCAAAAGTCAGGACACACATGCATGGCGAGGCGTCTTTCCAGTTTTATGGCCCTCACCTCTGGAACAGGCTGCCAGAGGACCTCAGGGCTCCAGAGAACGTTCATGTTTTTAAGAGCAGGCTCAAGACTCACCTTTTTAGCCTAGCTTTTAACTGATTATTATTTATTACTGTTTAATTGCTCTGCATGTTTTATATGATTATATTTTTATCAGTTTTACTATTTAATCTTAGCACATTAATTTACTGTTTATTTTTGTACTTTAATTTATCTTAATCCCCGTTCCAGTGTTTCCTCTGTGACCATGCTTTTAAATCTGTGGGGGAGAGAAGGGAAGGTGGTTTTATGTTGGGTCATTTTAATCTGTAAAGCACTTTGTGATCCAACTTCTTGTATGAAAAGCGCTTTATAAATAAAGTTTGATTTGATATAGGGCCAATTTACAACAAGGACTTTACAAGTCATTTCAATTCAATCATACATAAATTCCAATGAATCCTTCAGGTCATTATTCCAATCAGTTTAAAAGATTTATATCTAAGGAAACCCAGCAGATTGCATTGAGTCATTGACTTGCAGCATTTACTCCTCCTGGACCAACATGTAGCGACGGCACATAGTTGTGTCCTAGACTTCACAGCAATCCCTCATGCTCCGCATGCATAAAGCTTACAACATGGTGTAAGCTATTGGCAAAGAGCCGCTCCACATCCGACATGTATGAAGGTAGATATGTGCCAAAACGCAAGTAGTTGTAGCTTCTGATGTGAACACTTGTAGAATACCATTTGAGAACTTGAGCAACAGAAATCTGAAGTTATATGTCAAACATCTATCTGAACACTTCTGGAATTGCAGTTGAGAACTTGAGCAACAAAAATCTGAAGTTCTATGTGAACCATCACAGCAGGGAAAAAAAATCACACACACAAACTGAATTTCAAATTGCACTAAAACCCCAAACATGTAAGACCCTGTGTGAAACAAATGCACTAGTGTCAGATTTTCACCTGGAGAAAACTTTCACATTAACCTGTTCTGAATGTAGTCACATAAAAATATTCACATGTCTGCTTTCATTTTTATACAAGCATAATTACAGCTCTCCGCTTATCATTAATCGTTTCCTACTATAAATATGTTTTTTAATGTGTTCATTTTTGGTTACAACTTCAACGTATTGATTTCAACCACTCGAATCTGCTGCTTAGTGCGCACACATCAGCTACGACGAATCACGGCGCGGCAAAAACAGTGCACGGAATTTTGGCACACCTTCTGCGAAATGTTTGTGCCAAAACTGACTTGTACTTGAAGGATAAGGGCTGCGGAGAGAGTGATGACGTCGTCAATAGATGAACCAATCAGAGCGAGAGGTCGGGACATGTAGCTGTGCCATATTTTTTTCTCCCTTTCCATACTCAATGGTCATGACGCCGCAAGCTTGGGTGAGTCACTTCGCCAAACATCGTAAGACATGTTTGTTGTGTGCTTTGAACAGGAAATAGACCCATGTGAACTTAATATTCCACTCCGTGAAGTCCATTAATTTCTCTTAATGGACACCTCAAAGGGCATTATCCCTCACTTATACCATAGTTTGGGTGAATACTCGATTCTGATTAGCTGGAGGGTGTAGATTAAAAAGTGATAATGTACACCTAGGAGAGGCGTCCCGTCAAATTGCCTGATGACAGTTCTAAGTTATTGCGCTGGCTCAAATGCTAGATGGTTACCATGGCAACGGAGACGTTATTTCACAGTTGACACATCGCAAAAGCAAGACAGACAAAACATGAGTGATTTTATCATTTCTTTTAACTTATTTGGTGAGTTTGATAACATTAACATATTAATACTTTGTATCACATAACGTAAGGTAAAGCCACAATCTCACTTCCCAACACTGATCAACTGCTGCGGTCAGGTCGCTGTGGCCACGTTGCTTGGCAAGGCCTATATACGTGAAATATAATAAAGTGTGTTCGACTTATAAAAATAAAAACCCTCATGATTATAACTCTAAAACACATTAAAGTATTACTTGATTAAATACTTCTTTCTTTCGTAAGTGACTATGGTATAAGCGGGATAATGCCCTTTGAGGTGTCCATTAACAGAAATTAATGGACTTCACGGAGTGGAATATTAAGTTGACATGGGTCTTTTGCCTCTTCAAAGCACATAACAAACATGTCATACAATGTTTGGCGAAGTAACTCACCCCAGCTTGCTGTATCATAACCATCGAGTATGGAAAGGGAGAAAAAAATATGGCACGTCCACATATCCCGACCTCTCGCTCTGATTGGTTGATCTATTGACGACGTCATCACTCTCTCCGCTCCCCCCCTGCCCTTATCCTTCAAGTACAAGTTAGTTTTGGCACAAACATTTCGCACAAAGTGCACCGTTTTCGCCGCGCTGCGATTCATCTCGCGCACGTGCAGGGAATATGGAATTGGGAGAGCATCACTTCATTAACCCAGCATTGACCTACTTTTTACGATGGAGTTTTCTTGGGTAAGGATGTTTTTTATAACCAAAACCCTCCGGTATCTTCTTCTTCATTGGTGTGCGAAGCTGACTGAGGCGCAGCTCCTCATAGTAGGTGCTGGTGTGGGACTGGGCCGCATTCTTGTTGATTGACAGCTCTCTCTTGTGAAATCGCAATTCTATTGGGCAATGCTCTAGACTCGCATAAATGATTTGTTTAGCTGTAGAGGACAGGGGAGGGACTTGGGGGAAATATAAATTCTGAAAGATTACCTACTTTATATCATAGAAAAGGGTCAGATAGTCAAATGTAAGCATTTCGAAGTTATTTTAAAGTCCAAGCACAGAACCCTGTGGAACTCCACAAGTAACCATTGAGTGTGACGAAGATTGATCATTTACATGAACAAACTGGAATCTCTTAGACAAATATGATTTAAACCAGCCTAGTGCTGTTCATTTGATCCCTGCAACATGTTCAAGCCTTTCTAAGAGAATATTATGATCGACTGTGTCAAAAGCAGCACTGAGATCTAACAAAACCAGAACAGACACCAGTCCATTATCTGAGGCCATGAGAATATCATTAGTAACCTTCACCTGTGCTGTTTCAGTGCTATGAATGCTCAAAAACCTGACTAAAACTTTTCAAACAGCTCGTTACTGATTAGCAACAATTTTCTCAAGGATTTTGGATAAGAAAGGAAGGTTAGATATAGGTCTGTAATTAACTAAGTCATCTTGATCAAGGGAAGGTTTCTTGAGTCAAAGTTTAATAACAGCAATTTTCATTTCCTGTGGTACTTTTACGTTTACTAAGGATAGATTCATCATATCTAAAATGCGGCCAGGAACCAAATGGAACACTTCCTTAAATAATTTGGTTTGGATTGGGTCCAACATACAAGTTGAAGGTTTAGATGAGGCTAATATTTTCGATAATTCCGAAAGCTCGACTGAATCAAAACAGTCTAAGCACAAATGAGGTTCTACAGTTCTTTCCGATGCTGCCTCAATTACTGATAAAGAAGTAGTCATATTTGGGAGGATGCCAATGATTTTATTTTTAATATAATACATTTTATTTATGAAGAATCCCATAACATCATCACTGCTAAGAGCTGGGGGAATAGTTGGCTCAACAGAGCTATGACTCTGTGTAAGTTTGGCAACTGTACTAAAAAGAAACCTAGGATTGTTCTTGTTCGCCTCTATTAATGATGAAAAATATGCTTTTCTAGCTTGTCGAAAGGCCTTTTTATACAGCAGTAGACTATTTTTCCAGGTTAAATAGGAATCCTCTAGGTGTGTAGAGCGCCATTTTCTCTCCAGTTTTCCTAGTATTCTGCTTTAAAGTACGCAGCTCTGCATTAAACCAGGGAGTCATCCTCCTATGGCTAATTACTTTCTTTTTTTAAAGGGGGCTACACTATCTAATGCCAAACACAATGAGAAAGAAACACAATGAACCTCTCCAAGGTTACAGCGGCGATTCGTTTGCCCAGAGACAACATGTCTCATTAAAGGCGTAGCCTCGTAGCTCCCGCGCTGTGGGTGTGTGTACATGACCGTGTGCATCACTCTGTGACAGCTTCGCCTCTGCATGCACCTAACGAGCACTGCCTCGACCCAAACGGCTTTGTAGCCACAACACTGAGCTCAAATACCACTAAAAAGAGTAGAAATCTCATTAACAAGGAGATGTCGGTGTCGTATTTGGCATCGTCGACGTGTTTGTTGATATTTACCAAAGTGCCTTAGCTTGTGGCCCTTGAACCACATTCCTGTTGCTTTCTTCTGATTTTCATGTATGATATTTTCCACTGATATATTTACAGAGTTGGGACTTCCCGTCTTCCTATCTGCTCCCCTGACACTCCCGGCCCTTTAATCAGTCCCTTCTTTATAGTATATAGCAGTAGATGAACGGCTTTTTCCTCTGTGCCTTTTGTTTTGTTTCTCTTTTTTTAAATTACCTTTTCTTATTCCATCATCCACAGCCTTTTCCTTGAACGCAATTATACAGTTTTAAAAGAATGCTGAAGGAGAGTGAAGAACATTAGAGACTAACATGTCTTGTACGTATTTACAGGGCGTTGCAAAATTCTCTTATCCTTTACAGGTTTTCCACAAGCTTCAATGTATTTTATAGGACATGTTTCCGCTTGGAGAGGTGGAACGCTACACATTGTTAAAAAAATTATTTGCAGGTAAAAATCTGAAAAGTGCGGCATGCATATGTATTTAGACCCCCTTAGTCTGGCAGCTCTAATTAAAATCCAGTGATCCCAATTTCCTTGAGAAGTCACATCATTTGTAAATAGAGTCCACCTGTGTGTCAAATAATCCCAGTATAAATACAGCATCTCTGCTAAGGCCTCAGAGGTCTAGAGAAAATATTAAAATCTACATTAAAATGACCTAGTCAGGGCACCACTTGCATATTAATGCATATTAAGGTGTATTTCGTGCTCGAACTAATAAAATAGGCGCCCTTTTTAGAGGGGGTGTCAAGTATTCGCCGATTAAAGCTATTCACAGGCAATTTTGGTCCCTATTCCTTTGGGTACTGGGGGTCCACTGTATAAATGTATACCACACTTTTCAGATTTTTATTGCAAAATAACTTTTGCTTGTGTCTGTTCTGGTTTTGTTAGATCTCAGTGCTGCTTTTGACACAGTCGATCATAATATTCTCTTAGAAAGGCTTGAACATGCTGCAAGGATCAAAGGAACAGCACTAGGCTGGTTTAAATCATATTTGTCTGATAGATTCCAGTTTGTTCATCTAAATGATCAATCTTCTTCACTCTCAAGGGTTACTTGTGGAGTTCCACTGGGTTCTGTGCTTGGACCTTCTTTTTTTAACTATATATATGCTTCCAGTTGGTAAAATCATTAGACAGGATGGCATAGATTTCCACAGCTATTAGCCATTAGGTAGGTAGATTACAGGCATGTCTGGAAGACATAAAAACATGGATGACTTTTAGCTTTTGGCTTTTAATTTCTTACAACACAGAAGTAGTCGTCTTTGGACCAGAAGATCTGGAAAAAAAACCAACTTCTTAATCAATCACTTCATCTGGATGGTATTAAATTGACCTTCAGTAATAACGTAAAGAACCTCTGCGTTATTTTTGACCAAGACATGACATTTAAATCCCATATTAAACAGGTTTCTAGGATTTCCTGCTTTCACCTCCGGAATATTGCTAAAATTAGAAACATCCTGTCCAGGAATGATGCTGAGAAACTAGTCCATGCATTTGTTACCTCAAGGCTGGACTACTGTAATTCTTTACTATCAGGTAGTCCACAAAATGCCATTAAAAGCCTTCAGTTGATTCAAAATGCAGCAGCCAGAGTTCTGATGAATATTAAAAAGAGAGATCACATTTCTCCTGTTTAAGCTTCCCTTCATTGACTCCCTGTTAAATCCAGAAAATAATTTAAGATCCTCCTTCTTACATATGAAGCCCTTAATAATCAAGCTCCATCATACATCAGAGATCTAATTGTTTCATATGTTCCTAACAGAGCCCTTCGCTCTCAGACTGCAGGTTTACTTGTAGAAAAGTAGAATGGGAGGCAGATCTTTTAGTTATCAGGCTCCTCTCCTGTGGAACCAGCTCCCAGCTTTAGTCCGTGAGGCAGACACTCTGTTTACTTTTAAGGCCAGGCTTAAAACTTTCCTTTTTGATAAAGCTTACAGTGGCTTGCAAAAGCATTCGGCCCCCTTGAACGTTTCCACATTTTGTCACATTACAGCCACAAACATGAATCAATTTTATTGGAATTCCACGTGAAAGACCAATACAAAGTGGTGTACACTTGAGAAGTGGAACGAAAATCATACATGATTCCAAACATTCAGCCCCCTGAGTCAATACTTTGTAGAACCACCTTTTGCTGCACTTACAGCTGCCAGTCTTTTAGGGTATGTCTCTACCAGCTTTGCACATCTAGAGACTGAAATTCTTGCCCATTCTTCTTTGCAAAACAGCTCCAGCTCAGTCAGATTAGATGGACAGCGTTTGTGAACAGCAGTTTTCAGATCTTGCCACATATTCTCGATTGGATTTAGATCTGGACTTTGACTGGGCCATTCTAACACATGGATATGTTTTGTTCCATTGTTGCCCTGCCTTTATGTTTAGGGTCGTTGTCCTGCTGGAAGGTGAACCTTCGCCCCAGTCTCAAGTCTATTGCAGACTCCAAGAGGTTTTCTTCCAAGATTGCCCTGTATTTGGCTCCATCCATCTTCCCATCAACTCTGACCAGCTTCCCTGTCCCTGCTGAAGAGAAGCACCCCCAGAGCATGATGCTGCCACCACCATATTTGACAGTGGGGATGGTGTGTTCAGAGTGATGTGCAGTGTTAGTTTTCCGCCACACATAGCGTTTTCCATTTTGGCCAAAAAGTTCCATTTTGGTCTCATCTGACCAGAGCACCTTCTTCCACATGTTTGCTGTGTCCCCCACATGGCTTGTGGCAAACTGCAAACGGGACTTCTTATGGTTTTCTTTTAACAATGGCTTTCTTCTTGCCACTCTTCCATAAAGGCCAACTTTGTGCAGTGCACCACTAATAGTTGTCCTATGGACAGATTCCCCCACCTGAGCTGTAGATCTCTGCAGCTCGTCCAGAGTCACCATGGGCCTTGGCTGCATTTCTGATCAGCGCTCTCCTTGTTCGACCTGTGAGTTTAGGTGGACGGCCTTGTCTTGGTAGGTTTACAGTTGTGCCATACTCCTTCCATTTCAGAATGATCGCTTGAACAGCGCTCCGTGGGATGTTCAAGGCTTGGGAAATCTTTTTGTAGCCTAAGCCTGCTTTACATTTCTCAATAACTTTATCCCTGACCTGTCTGGTGTGTTCTTTGGACTTCATGGTGTTGTTGCTCCCAACATTCTCTTAGACAACCTCTGAGGCCGTCACAGGGCAGCTGTATTTGTACTGACATTAGATTACACACAGGTGCATTCTATAAAGTCATTAGCACTCATCAGACAATGTCTATGGGCAACTGACTGCACTCAGACCAAAGGGGGCTGAATAATTACGCACACCCCACTTTTCAGTTATTTATTTGTAAAAAATGTTTGGAATCATGTATGATTTTCGTTCCACTTCTCACGTGTACACCACTTTGTATTGGTCTTTCACGTGGAATTCCAATAAAATTGATTCATGTTTGTAGCTGTAATGTGACAAAATGTGGAAAAGTTCAAGGGGGCCGAATACTTTTGCAAGCCACTGTATAGCCAAAAACAGATTGATGTTAGCCAGTCCTTGGATGAGTCGGGGAGTGGGGGAGGGGTAGTAGCCGACAGCCTAAGCAGGTTGAGAGGAATGCAGTTTCTCCTGGGCTCTGCTTCTCTTATGTGTCATTCTAACGGTCTGGGTCCTCCTGAGTTATCTCTGTAGTTATACTGCTGTAGGATTAGACTGTTGGAGGACAGACTGGCCACTTTTCTTCACTCTGCTACTTTTCTCTTCTACTACTCTACAGTTGTATTATTTGTTGCAATTTTGTCTGGTATATTGCTTCACTGCAATGCCTTGTGTGACGGGGGGCATCGACTGGGATTAAGCTCCCAGCAACTCTTTATCCTAACTTCTTTTTACTTTCTTAGAAAGTACTCTTACATTAGATCTTCTGTTCTTTCTGTGTCTCTGCTCTGTCTTCTCAAACCCCCAGACGGTCGTGGCAGATGGCCGCTCGTACCGAGCCAGGTTCTAGTTCTGCTGGAGGTTTCTTCCTGTTAAAGGGGAGTTTCTCCTCTCCACTGTCACTACATTCTTGCTCAGTATATCTTGAAGACAGAAGTCACATTTCCCTGTACCATGTTTCCCCTGTTTAAACAATGTATTATTTAAATAATGTTTAAATAATGAATTATTTAACCTGTATGATCAAATCCTAATCTAAAAATAATTTTTTCCTCCTTTGTTTCAATCGTCATCACGTGATGACATCTTCATTATGCAAATTAGCGTATCACTTCAACTTCAGCTACTTTCTGTCAGACAGTTGGCAACACTGGTCAGGAGCTTGGATGGCCTGAAACTTGTGGTGCTGGACAGACTTCTGGGGAACAGGGAGGTCGTCGACCAAGCCCCCCTGGAAAGGATTAGGAGCGGCTCGCGATCGGCGGCCTCCTCGACGACGGGTAGCCCTGTGAGGATCGGGAAAACGCCCAACCAGTCCTCCTGGAGAAGCGTAGGAGCTTAGCGGGTCTGCGTGAAACAGGGAAGAGGTCCACCGGACCCTCCTGGAGAGGGATAGGAGCGGCCCTAGGACGGCGGCTGGAGGATTTTGGAGTAGAGGGGCGGACAGCCTCATACCTCCGAGGCCTAACGCCGGGGGGGGGGGGGGGTCAGTAGGCCAACCGGGTATCCAGATAAGGTGAGTCTGAACACAGTCCTTGACTTACGCACCAATCGACAAGTTCCATCCATTCCTCCTCCGAATGCTCATACTCTGCTGGGTCCAATTGGCTGGTTCGTTCTGTCAGGTTTTTGTGAAAGGAGGACCCAAATGCAGAGCTCTTTCTGCTCATCTTAAATAAGGTTCAAAAACTAAAGCTCGAGAAAACACGGGACGAGGACAAGACCTGGGTTAGACGAACTCTGATGTCTTATGACGAACTCAGACGACTCTGACGACGAACCAGCGGAGAGATGAGGGCACAGGGGAACCTATATACACAGGGACGTAATCGGGGAAACTCAAAACCGCTGGGGGTAATCAGGACACAGAGACAGACCAAGAAAGGGTCAAAAGGTCACACCGTGACAATCACAGCTGCTAATAGTCAGCCAATAAACAATTTGCTTAGGTCACCTTAGAGAGGGTGACCTAAGCAACATGCAGAGCCTTGAGGAACTCCGGGCGAATCTCATCCACCCTTGGGGAAGTCATTCTCCATGGCCTAACCGAACTCCTCCCACGCCTGAGCCTTTGCCACAGTGACCAGCTGGGCCGCAGTCCGCTTGGCGCACAGGCCAAAAAGAGCCGGTAGGACTCCTTCTTCAGCTTGACAGCATCCCGCACCAAATCCATACAAGTTAAAAGTATCACTCTCCTACTAGAATACTTTGTCACTGCTTGCTTCAAAAAGGCCAGATGGTAAAGGCCAGACATTTAACTCAAACTTTAAAAACTACACAATAAGTGTCAAAGACACAAGTGTCTCCTACACACAATTGTCTGGCCTCATTAAAATACTTGTAACTAAATAAATGTACCACAGTCAGGTGTGATATCGGCTAACATGACAATAACAACAGTATGTGGGATAACAACAGAAAATGGAGACACTGTCATATACAAGTCCTTTACCTCAAAGCATCATGATTTTAAAAGCAATAAAGAGCTATTTGGCTAGGGTTGATTCAGGTTGAATTATGTCAGTAGTCCCCGAGCAGTAGCAGCTGTATGAATGAAAATGCAGAGGTGTTGTGTGGCAGCTTGAAGAATGTTTTGGGGTATACCTGGGAAAGACCCCAACAGGCCAGAATCCATCATTCGGACAGGGCTGGAGTGAGAGGCCAGAGAATCAGAATGAGCTGCCATGGAGGCTGGCAAGATGGAGAAACAGAACAGGGAGGGAGAAAAGATGGAGGAGAAGGAGGCGATGTTAGACATCTAGGCATTAATAATTTATAAAGCCAACGGAATTGTAGACAACAACTTAAAGAGAAGAAAAGGTGTCAAAGGCAAAGAAAATATTGAGTTCTTAATGATTGATTAAATAGGAGGATGAACATTCTAGAATATTCTTCTACCAGGACACACATCGTCGACAACAACTTGCGCACATATTAACAATGCAGTCATTCATCTTGTCCGGACATATGCTTTCCAACCAAACATGGATGTACCAATCTATTGATCATTCATCAGAAGTGAACATTTTCTGCTTCGAGGTTATGGTACGTTCACACCGGTCAGCGCGTCCAGGCGTCAAATCGCTCAAACGGACGAAAGTCGCCGCTTTAAAATTAAAACCCAGCTGCTTGCACACTTTGTATTCTGCGTCGGGGCATCAGCGCATCACGTCATTACGTCAGCGTGGGGGCGTGGATTTGTCTGTTGCTAGTTGTTTACAGCATGGCGGATCATGTTGAGTGGCTTGGATTTATTTAATTAATGAAGCCACACAAGCCAGACAACGTCGTCTAAACACATTATAAAGTTAAAAGAAAAATATTTAACTGCTTACCTGGCACTTAAATATCCTCAGATATCTTCCTCCAAATAAGATCCGATCTCTTCCTGTCTTTGTAAGAAGACGGGTCATACAATTCACGAACATTACACACCGCGATGGTTAGTTGATCCTCCATCTTGAATGAAAAACTTGCCGATCCACTCATGGAAGGAGTAACTACGTCAGTACAAAGAGTCGCTCTGATTGATTGACGCCCCGCGTTTGTTGCCTGAAAGTTCCGTTTTCCCAACTTCACGCAGCAGCTGCTCCGACGGACGCGCTGATGCCAGCTGCGCTGATGCCAGCTGCGCTGATGCCAGCTGCGCGGATGCCAGCTGCGCTGATGCCAGCTGCGCTGATGCGCGCGACTTGCTGCGGGGCAGTTTGGCGCCCACTAGATGTGTAGATACCATAGACTTGTATGTAATCTAGCTGCCCTGCTGCCTGGATGCACTGACCGGTGTGAACGCACCATTAGACTAATTGCTAATCATCACAGACCCAAAATAATTATCTTTACTTTTATTTTTTTAATATTTTCATGATGTTCAAATATGAAGTCAGATGGAGCATAAAAATGGTCGAAAAGGGAACTGTATTTTCTGTAGATCTATTTCAGATGTTCATGTAGGCAGCATTAATTAACCCTATTTACACTATTAATCCGCTTCATAATGGAGAGGTCCAGCGGTAAATTTTGTCATAGACGGGTTTTGATACATACTTCCAAAAGACAAACAAAAAGCTGGCCACTCTTTATCACAGTTCAGAATAGTTCACCGAGGCAACTTGTCCAATTTCAAGCTAGCTAGGTTTGGTCATGGCCCACTTCAGCCAATTTCTGACCAATAAACCATTAGTTACTCTCTCTGGTACAGTGGAAGCGAATTATATATGTTAAGCATCCAGTGTTGTGGTACATCCTGGAGTTGGAGGACTGCGGTCCAACTCCAACAACATTCAATGTTTGCGTTGTCTCTGTCTTGATTAGATTTACTGCTCTAATCAATCAGAGTGAAGTGTATGAAAAGATCTGCCCTTCTTTCCTGATATTAACATTATTCTTTTCAGTCTTCTAATCACTATTTGTCATCGACACCATGAATAACCAAATGCTGCTAGCTTGTTGAGAAGCCTCAAATATTTGCTGTTTAGAGCTAGCAATGCTAATTGGGCTAACTGTGCTAATAGCTAAAACAATATGACAAAATATTTACTCCCGAGTTATCTATTTTACAGTAGAGCTAGTTAAGCCGTTCTTCCTTCATATATGCTGATAACGTATTAATAGAAAAAAGTATCACTTGTATTTTAAGTATTAAAAAGGTCAGATTGTTTGCTCTCAAGTGTTTCAAAAAAAGAATGTTTATGAATCGAAAGGAAAAAATTAGTTTTTCATTAATAAACACTGGCCAACAGTCAGCACTGAGGAGCATTCAAAAACCCTAAACTGTTTTCAAACAGTATTTTACACGTAACATCTGATCCTAGGACATCTGAAAAGACAAGGAGACACTGTAACTTCTCTGAGACAAACTGTCTCTTGGCACAGCGACCAACTGAAATGTAGAATACACCACTTGGCTGTTCAAACTACATACAGTTAAACTGAAAAATAAGTCACATCTCGAGAAGATTTAAATTGGAAATTATTTTAATTAAACAAAGAAGTTGTATCCAGAGATTGTGAAAGAATTTAAATAGAGTTTTCAAAAGAAAAGTCTGTTCTTACAACTTTTTTTTTTTTGTACTGTCAAAAACTATTCATATTTATAACTGCTGACCAAGTTAACTTCGGCGATGAGCTTCAGGAGGTCTTTTTGGGGTTGGAAGAGCTCTTTACCATCACCCTAATCATTAGCTCCACCCACAGATTCAAGTTGGGCCACTGCAAAACATTTCTTATAATACTTAGAAGAAACATATTTGTCAAATTAAAATATTACTTTAATTCTAAACCTCTAAGAGGTATGAATAATTGAAAATATAATTGATAATATTAATAAAAGGCCAATCCAGGCTTTAGTACAAGGCTGGAACTGTTCTACTTGAATTAACAAAGGAGTTCTGGTATATCAGGAAGTAGGAGAGTGACCAGACTTTGTTTTCTGCTCATACGGACTAATTAGGCATCAAAACTAACACTACATTTAGCCAGTGCTTAATCTTTAATTTTAAGCGTGTCTGTGTATGAAAAGCGAAATACTATTTTTCACATTGTCATGTAGAGAAAATGTAAGCTTCCAAATTAATTTTAAATGTGTGTGCCTTGATTTAATTTATCTATGTAAAAGGGTAGAGTGTACAATATACGCTTTTGCTTCTACCTACCACCTTTCAGTTACGTAGGTCAACTGATACAAGCTGCTTATATGTACCGAAATAATCTTTCATTCATTCATTAAATGTTTATTAAGATGATAAAAAGTCAAACAAATTACGTTATAATAGCTGCAAAAGGAAAGCATGTATGTTTTAAATTAAACAAGAAAATATCTAGTGGGATGTTTTGACCCAAGGTTATCCTTAAAGAAGCAGCGTTTGTCCTGAAAACAGACAAACCTGCAGCTGTATCTGAACTACAGCAGCTCTGGCTCCTGTAGAACTACAACTTAAGAAACATTTAGCGGAATGTTTTCCAAAAACGATCAACGTAAACCAAGTAAGCCAATCAAAAACAGCTTACGGTGCTCCGACATGACCCCGGTATTTCTTCCTTTCTTTTTATTTTCTTGACGCTCCTACCTGACAGGTCTAAAAACCGAGGCCTGCTGCGGGTCAGTCACCTTACAACTTACAGCCGCCATGACATGCATCATGGCACGGTAACCACTCTCGCTTCGATGACACAGGCAGACAGATGGTACACATAACTTAGCGTAAACAATAACCCCCCCCAAAAGAAAATAAACTATCAAAAAACAAAAACTTCCCTACCTGTTGGAGTTAAAATACTCCAACAGATCAATGCAGCTGCAAGCTCACCTGTCCGGTTTCCTCATAAAGCAGACATCCAGGTCAGAGACAAGCCAACATTCAGCTGCAGAGTGCTGCTAAGAGCCTCAGTCTCTGTCTGTCTGCACTGCAGCCTCAGCTGGCACTGAGCTACTAACACTGTGAACCCTCACACACACACACACACACACACACACCATCACAGTCGGCGAGTCTGGCTTTGGTGTGGTGACGTTTCACTGTCTGTCTGGTTCAGTCCCCCCCTCCCTCCCTGCTGCCGCCACCCTTCGGCTCCTGTCCGAGCGTTATGGGCTGAACCGCTAGGGCCAGAGTCGAAACTGGCAGTCGGGGTGCGAGACAAAACCATGGAGGCGATGGACGGGATGGACGCAGGGAGGGAAAGGCAGCAGGACATTACTCGTCTTTGATCAGGAGTGACAACCAGGAGAACCTGATAAAGGGAAAGGAGGGCAGATATAAAATAGGAGGGAGGTGAAGTCTAGGAGCAGAGAAGACACAGAGGGAGGCACCGGAGGCAACCCCCCCCCCCCCCCCCCACACCCCGGCCCAGCAGCATACACACAGGGTGACAGTGAGGCGAACAGACAGGATGCTACCCACAGTCACAAATGCTTTCATGTATACAACATGCAGGGGCCTTAGCAGGGTCCGCCAGCAGTCTCGATAGGACGCACGGACCGGTCCATCAGAAAGGAACCCGGGCTGGTTCCAGAACAAATCTCTCCGTCAGGAAATCCTTGGTCTCGAAACGCCGCACAATCGGGACTCAAAAAGGTCAAACGAGAAGCGACAGGCGACGAGGCAAGAGGTACGGCCCAAACAAACAAACTTCTGCTCCTTGTTGAAAAAATAAAAAATCAGTGAAGCTCAAAAGGTTGGAGGAAAACAGGCGGAAGCATCTCCCGCTGAGCAGAGACGCTGTCCAAGGTGCTGAGATCAGGCCGAGCAGCTTCACTAAGGCCATTCAGGGGCACTGGCATGAAAAACAAAAACAAAAAGCTAAAACGGCCTCGCTGAGTGCATGTTTACCCCCAACTGAACCCTGTGGGTTTAACTGAGATCCCATCCCAATGCCAAATGTCCTTTTAGCAACATGAAGGGGGGGGGGATGACACGACACACACAAACAAACATCAGTTTGAAGGAGGAAAAAGCGTAAGGAGACAGGACAGAACAGACGGCCTTTACCGGACTGCTTAAGATGTTGGAAAACGCCCTAAAACGAAGGAATTGCTCAAAGATACTCATTTTCGTCAAAATTGATACAAACGGTCCTGTTCCCATTTCCTCCTGCAGCAGCGCTGCAGTAAGAGACACTCAGACAGGAAAAAAGGAAGTGCCACAGGATGCGACATGCTACCTGCACTAACGCTACAAGCTGGCAGCTAATGCTGGGATGTTTTTCCGAGTAACTTAAAAAGGACTAAAGCTCCTGTATCTTCAGCAGTGAAGAAGTAAACCTCCCAATAGACAAATGGAGGCACATAGTAAAGATAAGCAGTCATAATAAAATGAAAGAATTGCACAACTTACGTAAAGGTACATAAATTAGAATAGAAATATACTTTAATGTATCATAGTGGGGATATTCAGGTGTACCAGCAGTAGGGTTAAAGGTAAATGAAAGTACAAATATGCTGTACAGTAAGGGGCAAATTATAACGTATGAAAATAATGCTGTATTGCAGGGATGCACCGATATGAAAATTTGGGCCGATACCGATGTCCGATATTAATCCCACTGTTATGGCCAATAACCGATACGCACATACACATATGGTAAGCGGTATTTTTCCCTACACTTTCAACACTGTGGAAAATTAACCACACCATCTACATCCCTTCTCTGCTTGAGTTAAACACCCCCACATTCCTGCGCCGCATCACTATCACTGTCACATGACCAAACAAACACCACATGGAAAACACCCCCCCCATACATTTTTATATGAGGGCTGAATTGTCCCCATTTAATGGTTTTGCCCTAAAGGAGGTTAAAATATTGCCATATTGTAATTATACTTTTTAATTTTAGCTCAAAATCACTATTTGACTTAAGAAAATGTTGCAGCGGTATTTTTCTCAGTATCAATATGTAGTTTGAATCTTTAGTAACGTGACAACCAGAGTCAAGCCGCCCAGACGAGGATCAGAACGGCAATAAACAGGAATATACTGTAGTCAAAGGTTTTGGTATCAAATTTTACAACTGAATTCAAATAAATGAGAGCTCTGAACATTTTTATGACAACTTATATCCATAAATAATAGTACTTAACAATGAAGAAAATTAACTAATGCACAATGGTTAAAGTACAGTAGATCTGTTTGCCAGTACAAAATGGAAGAGATGAAATAACAACACGCATACTAATACTTCAAACGCTCTCCTAATGCCTGATGTGACGATGAAAGCTCAGTACAGACAGTGTTATTTCACCGAAGGTCTTCTTCAAGCCCAGACAACTCTTCCACAGGAGAAATTAGCCCAGGAGGGCAAATTTCCCGACAGAGCTGCGCTGGGGTAAACGCACCAGTGGTGAACGGCTCGGCTCGGCTTTGACTGCAAGGCGACACGTGGCTGTGTGTGCGTTTGTCTGCGTCCGTGCACCAAAGGGGGACTCGTTAGGGTCCAGCTGAGTGACCTTCCACAACGCTCTCCCTTACAGACCATTACAACCAAATCACGGCCATTCTGCGGCCACACTTGGCACATCGAGGTGCTGCTAATTGTCTTGAGGTCAAATGTGGCGTTTGTCCGTTCCTGTCGGGTCCATATGGGTTATGGTTATATAAGAATTTGGTACGCGGTTTTATCCAGCCCCCTTTAATCTCACACCCCTAAATAAATTCCAATGCAACAAACTTCCATCACAAGTCACCTAATTAGTGAATAGAGTCCACCAGTGTGTAACCTAACCTCAGTGTCAACACAAGTGTCAGCATAAATGAAAGTTGGCAGCAATCAGAGCAGCAGCCAACAGGCTGATGTTAACTCTGGAGGAGCTGCAGAGTTACACGGCTCAGGAGGGAGAATCTTTCCACTTGACAATTTCTTAGTAGTACGGATGTAACAGTACATGTATTCGTATTTTTTGGTGCGGCCATTTTAGTTTGGTATGCGCGTGTGCCGAACGAATCCGGCTATTTTCTACCTGTGTAGAACTCAGAGCGCAGTGCAACTTTAAAAAATGACACCAAAACCAAACAGAAAGGACTCCCAACTATCACTAAACTCTGCTAATAGGGAACATTAATGATTTCTCATGCAGCTACAGTAGATAAAGAAAGATGGACCGAACCAGAACTTTTAACAGCAATAAGGTCCATAACACTCTCTGCACTGAACTGAATGTCTCACCTGAAACAATGTCAAGCTGAATGTAAACATCACTGATACTAGAGAAAAACCAGCTGACATCAACATGGCTACCAGTAGCATCCAATCAGCCCAAACTACTTATTTGGTATTAAACGCAAGTCAGCGGAATCCTATTGATCAGAAGGGATTTTTGCTGTACCTGAATGCAGCTGCTCCAGCTGCATTCAGGTACAGCTGGGAAACTAGGCTGTCGAAATATCAAAACAACTTCAAAGAAATGTATGCATCTTTTATTCTTAAATATGGGCAAAGTATTATTTAAAGGAGTCATGACCTGTAATTTTCACTTTTCCACGAGAAAACATTTTATGTTATGATTGCCTAACGATTATTCACTGGCCAGGAAGCCGATAACGTTTGTTTGAAGCGGTTGTTTACCCTTTGGTTCGTCAAGCAACCCAAGTGCACGCGCACTCAAATACGCAATGTTAATTTCTGGCCGACTTGACGTCAAGTCGGCGCAGGATATACCACATATGGACATCGCAGACCTATGCTGCAGAAAGCCCGCCCTGCTCCTCTCCCCTTCATATTCAGTCGAGCGCCGCCATTACTGAATTCCGATTCGAAGTACGAACTCGAGCTCCGTTTGGAAAAAGGGGCCATTCCAACAATCGGAGACTTGCCTGCAATCAAAACGGTAAGGCTGTGTTTTTATTGCTCTGTTGTGTGTAACAAACAGCAGCTAACTGCTAATGCGGCTATTGTATGCTAGCGGGAGTAGTAGATATGGGTTAGATATGCTGAAGCGTTACCTGCGGTGTCAACCCCCCTCCTTCCTGCCACCAATCAACGCGCCCCTCATTTGCATTATTACAATGACCGTCCACGACAGCCAAAGTATCGCATCAGATCTCGCGAGACAATAATGCCTTCAGAAATAAGGGTCAGAGGAGCTCTGTGTTTATTTTTTTCAACTTTTCTTTTTTAGAAGGGCCTGAAAGACTATAATGGAGCGTGGGTATCCAAGGTAATACTAGGTTATGACTCCTTTAAACAATTCTAAACATTAAACTGTTTTTGAGTGTTTACATTGTTTTCTACTCTGGCTATGTCTGCATGTACTATTTATGAAGAAAAAAAATCGAATCAGATCTCCAGTCAGTTCTATACTTTCAACTTTAAGCTTTAAAAGATAACAAAATCACATTAATTTCAGGAATGAAAAAGGAAGGAATTTAGAAGAAAAAAGAAAAGTTTTTGTTTAATGATGATCAAAGTAAAAAAAAAGAAGAAAAGAAGTCATATACACATTTGTTTTTATTTTTCTTGATTAAAGTGTACCGTAACACCCCTACTTATAGGCCATTATTGGTCATGAACTCCATAAATTGTCCTTTATGGCATGGCCAATATACCTCTTTAGTAGAGCCGGTTTAAAGCCAGGCACACTAGCTTCTGTTCACTGCGTAGTGCAAATAGAAAAATTGCCTTATTAAACTACGTATTCTGTCAAAGGACAGCATTTGTACATCGTACAGTTAGTTTCCAGATTAAACGTAAAGTTAACAGTCAACAATATCAGAAATCATGAAGGATATAAAACTGTCATTGCATGTGCAACATGAAAACATTATTTTGAATTTTGTGATCTGATTATGTAATTTGGTGTGTAATTTATGAATAAATTGTCTGTTCACAAAAAAAACCTTTAAAAAAAAACACCCTAGGAAATCGTTTTGGTACACTTTTATTCTAAACATATAAATGTAATTGTTCAGTTGGTATTCATATTTATTACAGACTGCATTGAAGATGGATGCACTGCAAAAATATTAACTCTTGAGTAGTTGCTATCTGATGGCTGAACAAAAGTCATATTCAGCACTTATTTTTATTTCCTGTGGGGACGCTTTTCTTCAGCAGCTGGTCAGAGATGATGGTTTGATGAATGGAGCTAAATATCAGCTGGAAAGAACTTGGAATTTGGGTGGAAGTTCAGGTTCCAGCAGGACAACACTACTAAACATGCAGATAGAGCTACATCGGAAAGGTTTAGACCAAAGTTTATTCCTGCGTTCGAATGGCCTACTCAAAGTCTAGGCTTCAATCGAACTCTGTATCTCTGGGAATACTCCAAAGTTGCTCTTCAATATACGAGCTCTAGATGTGCCACAAAAGACTTCCATTCATTGGAATGAAAGGCGGTTGTAAAAAAAGAATAACTTGAATTTGTATTTGTAAAAAACTGCTTTTTCAAGTTATTTACCAAATTTACTGTTATTTTCCTTTTCTTTTACAAGCATGGACTGCTTTGTGTCGGTCAAGCACCATTTGGTCTGTGAAATCATGGTGTACACAAAGACTCAAACTAGATTTATTTAAAGACAAGTGTGATGAATGGTGGTGGGATTGTTCCAATGTGGGATAACTTTTCCCTCACCAACGATCCAACTATGAATATAAGCAGATTTATTTTAGTGCACAGATTTATGTTTCTCGGTAGATTTCGGTCTTATTATTTCTTGTCAGGTAGAGTGTATTAAAGCGACTGGCCCCTTCATTTCTGCTGGTTACATCAGACGCTATTGCTTAGCAGCCGAACGCGAGCGATATGTGAATGCAGAACATGTTTATGGTTCGAGCTAATTGGAAACAACAGGTTGCACCAACCAGCTGAGATCGAAGTCTGCCACAAAGCAGAGAGATATAAACACCATCCTGCGAATCACAGCTCAGTTGAGCAATAAGAATGCACAAACATTAAAAGTTGGCTCATTTTTAAAGAGAGACCAACAGGAAGTCGTGGGCAGACACTGGATTGGTCTGAGAAGTTCAAATGGAGAACTAGGAGTGAACATAAGCTGCCTTAGCGCCGCCTATACTCTGATATGTTTCAAAAGTGATCCTGAAATCCTGTGATGGCCGTTCTGAAGCCAGGAAACAGATTCATGAGGCAGGCTGCCAGTCACACAAACTCCTCAGTGTCTGTGATCACATCCGATTTTACGACCAGTTGGACCTCCAACTATTCTGAGAAAGTCAAACACTCCTGGCTACAAACTATGCCCTGCTTACATGGAGTTTTGTTAACCAAGGTTCTGAAATGTGAAATTGGGACAAATGTAAATAAGCTGAGGATCCTTTCCATCCAACAGTGGGCAAATCATTTACCTGAAAATCCGGTCAGGACACATCGGACCTTTCAGGAAATATAACTTTGGAATTAACCCACAACCACTTTAGGTGGGGTTTTTTTAAATCCAGGTTTAAGAAATGATTCTATAACACTGTCAATGCAAAATACACTCTTTTTATAATGAGTGACACTCTATAAAGAGGAATTTTCTAGTGTTATATGGAGGTCTCATTCTGACTAAATTGAAAATAAATAAATAAATGTGGAAATACACAATACTATATTTATTTGCACTTATATTTATGTATTTTCAATTTTGTTTCCTCATGTATTTATTCATTTGCACATTTATTCATCAACTTACTCGTTGATTTACATATGTCCAAATGTATTTCAAAATATATTTATGTATTTATTCCTACATTTATTTATTTATTTTCAATTTTGGCAGGATCAGTCCTCCATACTGTCAGACCATGGATACTGGGAATGTCACACCACTTGGGGCTTTAGCTGATTATTGGTTCGTATTCCGGGCGGCCATCAGATTTTTCCAACACAGTAGGAAGCTGTTCCTCTTGGACATCAAACAGCCATGGATTGTGGACTTCAGTGCATTGACTTAAAAACACAAATTAATGATAGTATTAAGATTTAAACAGCAACGACCCTAAAAAGTGACACACAGTATTTGTTATGAGAAAGTGCTAGAACGGCTTTGAACTGCTTGATTTCATTCCCACAGTGAGACAATCTTCTTCCTGACAGATGTGCGACATCAGAGAGGATAACACCAACGCCATTTCTCAAAAAGACATTTGATTTGACTGGATATGTGGGGCAGAGCGAACAAGTTATGTCAAGTTGGACTATGGGGTGACAGCGGAGTTGTTCTTCTGCTTCCTCTCATACAGCTGAGCGCCCGTGGGTCAATCTCCGTCCTCCAGCCGACCCGGCCTCGACCTCAGCCTCAGCCTGCTCCTCTGCTCTACTCCCCTTTTCGCAAAGCAAGAGTGCTGAACCATGCCAGCTGGGTCAGGCTACAATATGGCCGGCGGCGAAAAGGCGCGACACGCTGGTCTGTTTGCTGCAACGCCACGGTAACCTCTAGCAGAAGCCGAGCAGCCGTTTCGACTGTTATCCTGGAATTCTGCGTGCTGGTGTGAGCGTACATCCGATGATGCTACTGGACCATTATTACGGCCGTTTTAAAAAGCAGACGTTAAAGTCAAACAGCAGACATGTCCGTTTAAAAGTTCCAATCAACTGGAGTCATCATACCAGCTTACAGTCGAGGAAGCTTAATACCAAAACTGTCTCCAATCCTCTATGCCAGACTCAACATGGCACCCATTTCCTTTTTTTTTTTTACCCCAAAACTCTGTAATCTGGGATGAGCTGGAAGAATGGGCAGAACTCCTGCAGATGTCCTCCGGCTGACCCTTTGCTATTCTTGCTCCTCTGCCGCAGCCTTATTACTTGAAGCTGCGACAAACACTCTGACCTGACCAGACCCGGTCTGGGTTGCTGCAGGACCACAGCGCTACCATGGCGGTTCAGAGAGGACAGAGCGCGCCATGTCGACTCAGCAACACAGCGGCGTTAATCATGAATCAAGCCTTATCACGTTTGTAGGTGTGCTGAGATTAACCCCAGAGGAGCCTCACTAAACTGGGCTACTTGTCTTCTCCATGTTTTGTAATAGTTTAAAGGTGTATTTTCATAGGTTTTATTCCAAAAGTCCTTACATTTAAAAGTCATAGCTTTTACAGTTACAGATCAGATGCATATTCATTTATAGCTAAAAGCTTTAATAACTTAAGTGAAGCTGTGAGAGAGTCATGATGATGATGACACACAAGATGCCTCATTTATAAGGAGCGAAAAAGTCCTTCAAGCTTGGGACTTTTACTGCATGTCTGCCCAACTTCTCTCTTTTCCCATTTCCTGTGTGATTACTGGGACCAAATGTCATTAGAGCCATAAAATTAGTTTAAAAAAAACCCACAAAAAACAATCAACCTAATCAGGAGGTAACCAGGCTGGCATCTACGTCTTGTACTGAGGTGATCTGTGGCAGCAGGGAAAAGTAAGAGTGGAAAGATGGAAAGCCAAAAGGGTCCCAATTTGCTAACTTTGCAAAACCTGGTGGCTTCTAATAAATCCTATACAATACAGTTCTGAGTAGTTAATAAGCACCCGCTGGAAATTAAACGGTGTGCTGCCAGGAGACCAATGAGCAGCCAAAGTTTGGAAATCAGGGAAAATGTCTTGAATGGAAGAGATCGGAAGTTGGAAAGTCTCTGGAAAAGCAGCTTCCCACTGGGCCCTTTGAAGCGCAACTGTAGATGTATTTAAGACAGGGTTTGGGTCTGAGGTGATGATTGGATGCTTTCATGGGAATCTTTTTATTATTTTATTGATTTAGCAACCTGTACTCTGTGGGTAAAGTTGAAAGTGTCTACGCGTCTGCATCAAGCAATCATGGCCGGGTGTGAATTGTAATCTGTCAAAATGACGGACAGCATTCAGATTTTTCCATCACCGTTCTAAAAAAATAAATTAAAAAAAGATGGTCAAATACGGAAAATATTGGATTAACATGATCCCTGGTAGTTATTGAATAATATCTATTTTATTGACACATGGATGAACTTAGGTGTGTGCTTTTTTGTCTTTTTTCATGAAGTTGGAGCCAAAATATTTGAAACAAACTATTTTCTTAGCAAGATAGAAATCTTACAGTTTGGAACATGAATTGTATTTTAACCATGACCAGTTGAAACCTGCTTGGTACAAACAATAAAAAGGGATTTTTGTTTGCTTTTTGTTTATTTTATTATGCTGTTAAGAGCAGACATATACAAACTGTAAACCTGGGAGCTTCCTTAGAAAACACTGATGGTTTGTTTCTGGTTTTGTGAACATTATCGTTCATCACAATTCAGTGGAAATAAAGAGCACTTAGCTTTTACCATTATTGTACCAATTGATGAACCAGAAACTGAGGTACATACCAAACAATAGCTGATTATTTCATCTTTTTTATGTGTCCTATCATCCAGAAGAATTAGGCAGTAACATCAGAACCCTCTTAACTCAGTAATGTCATTTCTTGCACTTATAAAATTAATATACTAACACATTCTCGCCTTTCCACCACATGCTCCTTTATTGGTGGATACAAAGTACCATCAAAGCCCTAAACTACATCACTATGAAGCTGAGGAGATGTAAGGTGCATTGGATGTGACAGGATCGGTGCACTAAGTCCGTGTTCTCCTGCGAGAAGCAGGTGGTTGGATAAGACCTGCAGGCATTGTGCACCGACACAGATCCAGCTGTGGAACCCTTCCTCTCTCTCTCCAACTTGGCTTCTGTTCCTTGAATGCAAACCTCCTTTGTCAGTGTGTCCGGCACACCTCCGCGTTGTAGCCTGAAAACAAGCTCGGGTCCGTCAGAGAAGAAGAAATGAAAACAGAAGCAACCGCTCTGTCCTCTTTCTGAACCCACCTCAGCTTCTTCATTGTGTTCTGCACTTCAGTTCGGCTGAGCTCTTCCAAGAGATTTCTGACAACGCTTCGCTTATATTTTACTTTACATTTCCAGCTGCCACTCTTCAACCAAATACTTAGTGTCATCAATCACAATTAGCTCTACTTAGCAGATTTAAAGGGGGCTACATTTAACTCCCAGCAGCTGGGATTGTGAAGACAGTGCGTGTCAAATCAACAGGACAATAGGATTCAACTGTGACACAAGCTGATTCCTTCAAAAAGTTGATCTGACCTGAGCTGGGGTCTACTTGTTTGTCTATAGCAGATAGAGAGAATACACTCGGAGTTGAGAGTTACAGTGGAGGCTCATTCAATCCCATCCAAACACACGTCTTCAATTGTGAAGCGCTCACAGATGAAAAGCTCTCTGTCTGCAGTGGAGACTTTGGTGAGAGAGGAATTAGGTTTATTTTCTAGCTCACGGATCAAAGCCGCATCATGAATATTAAAGAGGATTTATCCCACATTCCTCCTAAACCAAGCACAACCATGTGACAGCAGGAGTCTATCAAGTTATCCAAACATAGGCTTAGCTAAACGTTCTGAGTTACAGCGTGGAAATCACATAAAAAGGAATGAGGATCCCATGAGTGTCAAGGTTTCTATTTATTCATTACCCTTTTCCGTCAGCATGGCAGCAGATATTTCCCCGAGCAAGGCTACAAAGTTTTTAAATCAGTTGCCAACAATCATTAACCCTGACCAAATTATTTTTCCCCTGCAGGGGTTTATTTGGGAGGGTTGATTTGGGTTAGGGAATTTAGGGGATTTAATTTAAAGAACACAGCCCAACCTTTAGGTTTTCCGTGAGTCTCATGTATTTCCAGTGTCATGTTAACTTTTAAAAGGTACTGCTCACTCTGGTCCATGTAGGAAAACATGGCTTTGGTTGATTGAAGGCTTTGCTGCTTCCTTCAGGGAACGCTACAGTAGATCCCTAACCTGCCCTTTTTGAGAAATGAACAATCACTACTGTTTTCCTCTTTTCTTGTTCTCTAGCAGCTCTTCATCCAATGTCTATCAAGACCAGAGGTCTCCAACGCTGGTCCTCGAGATCTACTGTCCTACAGGGTTTTAGATCCATCCATGCTCCAACACAGTTGAATAAAATTATTGAATTACCTCTTTAGCATGCCAACAAGTTTGGCAAAGACCTGGTAATCAGCTATTTATTTGAGAGAGCTAGACCATCTCAGCCTTGCCTCCCCAATTTTGCCTCAGATAGTCAGCACTCATCTTGGTCAATCCCATTCTACCTCTGAACACCTTCTGCTCTGCTACCTTCACTTCCAACTTCTTTCTTCTTGTTGGTTCCTTGTGCTCTGCACCACACATTAAAGTAGGTCTCACTACCACCTTGGAAACCTCCCCTTTCTCTCTTGCTGTTCTTCCACTCTCACATGAACTACCCATTGCTATGGACAGTGGATCCACAGGTACTTAGGATCATCCACTTTCAGTACAGTGTACCCCCAATATTTACGAGGGTGAAGAGACTCTTCTAGCAACTCCTCCAGCGACTCTTCTAAGGGTGAGTAGGAACTTGAATGCCCACTTCCATTGTTAAAGCCTCCAGTTTGGGAACACTTCGGTTTCCCAGAGTTACAAAACAACACGTTGTGATGTTAACTGGTTACAAACTTCCGGTAGAGTCGGTGGTTGATGTTAGCTACCACAGACATTACTGTGCCGTTCTCTTAATGCATCAATAAAGTACAAGCAGACTGGACATCTGACTTTAATAATGTGTGTTACAAATGTTTCTTACAAGATTTAGTCATTGACGGGCTGTTGCTTTACATCAGCAGCAGCTGGAAGGTGAATGGAAGGAGCACCGCCCCAACCGCAGAGTCCCACATAAACACACAAAAAAGTTATTTATCTGATATCTTTTGTTTTCAGTTATCGTTACACCCCTACGTAACATACATTAATGTGCACAGTGGAAACTGTCTTGGCAATACCACAGAAGCTAATATTCACGGTATTCCTCATCTCTGCTCTTGGGGTAGAGCCAATTAGTGCCAAGGAAAATTATTGTCACTCCTGGATTGGCTGCTTTGCAAACGCCAACCAGTAGGTTGTCAAGTACCATTGCACCAAGGTATTTATGTTTTTTCAGCTCAGAATTTTCTGCAAAAAATTTTGAGTTACATTCTACCCAAATATCTGCAAATATGTGAATCTGCGAATACTGAACTACAAATATACGGAGGTCCACTGTACTTCTACTCTATCTCTTCCACATATCTACAGCCTTGCTTTGTCTTACTTTCATTAATCTTCCCTCACATTCTCCAGGCTTTCTTCCATTTGCCTATTCTCTCTATAGATCACAACATCATCTGCAAACATTATAGTCTACTGCTATTCATTCCTAACCTAAACTGTTAGGCAGTAAATCGCCTCTGCAAAGTCATGGCTGATCACACCTTAAACCCATCTTTGTTTCCTTATGCAGTTACCCGTTTTGCAGTTATTAGTCTAGTTATTAGTCTTAACCTTTTTGCCAATGACTTCTATGTAATATATGGTGAAATAAGCTAATAAGTCTTTTTTGTATTGGTTGTTTTTTATCTTTTTTAGTTCAACCCATTCATTAGGCATTTTTCCACTATCGGAACTTAAAAGTAATTTTGCCGGAACTACATGATATGTGTGTCTCTCCACTTCAACAGGCCAGGCCAAAGGGACGTTTTTTGGGGCCATTTAAGGAACCAACAAAGTACCTGTCTTGGGGTATGTAATCGGAAATGGCCCGGCAGAGTCGCTGGGCGGGAGCTGTGGTTAAGTCATGCTGATTGGTTGTAACTCAGAGCAAAATGAGCAGACGTCGCCAAACAACTGGCTTTGTAAAATAAGAAGAGTTGCTGGCGAAGCAGTTTGTAACAAAAGCAAACAGAAACGCAGCAACCATCCCCATTTCTTCCATGTCGATCTCTTGTTATTCTCTGGTGCTAAACCTAATTGGTTTAGCTAAGAAATGAGGACCAAAAAGTTGGAGGAAAAGCAGGCCTAATTTGTAAAAAATAAAGAAAAGCTGTAAGACCTACTCAATAATTCAAAGAAAGCTATTGGTCAGCAGTTGGATAATGGCTAATAGAAAGGTTTCAATTGAACGTCTTCCTTATCAATAATCCATAGAACATAACACAGATGATCGATGTAAAAGGCTCATGGTCCTCCAGTAATGCATGTCTGTACTGTCCGTCAGCTCATACAACATCCATAACATAGCAATATTAAAGGTAGAACTCTGTTCAAGGTTAGGCTCTCCAGGTTGTAATGCTGGTGCATTAAAAGTGTGTTAGTGATGTACACTTACTCTAGTACTATCCTACCAATAAAAAGCAAAACTGCTAACACAGAGGAGGTGCCCAAATTCATCTGTATCTCCTCCTCTTCATCCATCACTCACAGAGCAAGTCCTGCAGCCTAAGCAGAGCAGAGCGCCTTATAGAGACACTCACAGGCAGAAATATTCATGCTAACAGAGGTTTATACAGGTCACCTTGGTAGGTAAAGGTCACCACAGACTGAATGTAATACTGACGGATATATTGGCTTGGGGGTGGCTAGCACAACAGAGCAGTGAATAATATCGATACCTGAAAAATAATGATAAAATATGCTTTCAGGCATAAAGATGATAGATTATATGAGATGTTGCCTTCTTATTAGGTAAATTCTCTGTTCTCATTCAGCTAATATTGAGAAGACTTTTAGACCAACTGCTTGTTGAACTTGTACATGAACCTTTTGTGTTTAGAACACAAACTTTTGCATTTTCATATTAAGTGCCATGCACACTTAGACCAAAACACTGGCCTGAACTGGGACCCAAAGACACTATTTAAACACTTTCTTAAGCTAGACAGAAAACAAAGTCAGTACAATAATATTCTGTTTTATTTTTTACGCGGACAAAAAAGAGCCACTTGTAGCTCCTTTCCATAGCAAAAAGCAAACTAGTTTAAAAAATCAGATTACTTTCCCAACCTAGTCTGCAGATGTGATTAACAAGTGCTACTTTTCTGCTTAGCCCCAGGCTTTTTTCAACAGTCTCAGTAATAACCATCATCACACAACACAAAAGTGAAATCAGTTTTAATGCATTTCCTCATACACAAGTCAGGTCAAAGCATAAGGTTGTGTGGGAAGATCCCTGGCTAGAAAACGTCCTGGAGAGCATGCTGGCTTTCATACTTTTTTCTTGTGAATTAGGAGGGTTGGGAAGCAGCCCAGAAATGGGCAGAGATAAGTCTAGTCACAAAGAAAGAAATCCTATGTTTATTTTCTGATACCTTGATCAAGCAGATCACACTACGGCTCTGAAGTGAAGCCTAAAGTCTGCTGAAACTCTAATCACCAGTTTGATTTAACATAAAAACAGGGGTATTCCAGAGACAGCTCCTACGGAAGGCTAAGCTTGCCAAACTCTTAGGATTTTGTAAACCTCCGCCCCCTAACCATTTATGGGTTTTTCTCTTAATCAGTAAATGTATATTATTTTGATAGCCTGACAGCTAAAAGGCCTGTCAGGTTTCACTCAGTCTACCAGCAACGCCAAGTTTAGGTGCAATTTGGACGTGTGCACACCTCTCCTTTATTCTGCGCCTTAATCAAGCGGTCTATGTAGCTTATACGGCTTCGTATGTGAAAGCAAGGAGTGGACTGAACTTATAGCAGTCATGCTGACCACTCAAAGCACTTTACACTGGGGACACATTCAACCATTCGCTCTCACAAACGAGTGCATATTCAGATCAGTAAGCAACTAGGGGTTAAGTGTACACCGACATGTGACAGGAGGAAGCAGGAATCGAACCTACAACCTTCCAATTGGAAGACGACTACTCTACCCACTATGTATATTACTATTATCACTTATATATAATCTATTCATTTATATATTTATATGTTCAGTCCTATTTTAGATGTACTCTTTTATTATGTGCCGGCAATATCGAAGGAAATTATATCTTTACTCCTTTTCAATGAAAATGAGTGGAGATATAAGTTTTCCTCTTGAATTGCTTTATACGATCAAAAATTCTCTTCTGATCTCTGATGATTAGGCATCCTGTTTTCTTACAAAGCAAGAAAGACCAAAGCATATGTGAAAAACAATACTGCAAAAATGCAAAAGGTTATTCAGTGACAAGAAAAGTAGGGAGCCAATGAGAGATTAAGTGCAGTTCATAGAAGAGGTTTAGTACAGTTCAGTTAGAAGAAACAGAAACCAAAAGTCAGAAAGGTGTGGATTATATCTTCATTTATTAGCAGAAGGTGCAGGCTGAGAATAGAGACAGGAACACCTATTAAAAAAAAGACACTGCAACTAAACTTTTGAAGTACACATAGAAACTTATCCCCCGTTCATATGGGATGAAGACTCTGCTCTGAAATAAAAAGTTACGTCAGATTGTAGTTTTTGTAAGATCCTGGCTAGTCCATTAAAAAAGCCATGGGCTTCACATTAGGCATGGGAAAGCAGGATAGGTTATAGAGGGTTATGGGCAGACTTTAAAATTCCGTGGGTAGGCAATGATGGTTTATTATAGTTGTGGCAAAGTATGGGAATCCTAGGTGGGAGCTTAGTGGCAGGATATCTTGCAGCAGGGGGAGGGGGGTGCATCTATCATATGTTCCCGGGAAACCTACAGAAAACTTGTACGGCAACGGGGAACTTAGAAACTTAGAAGATGAAGAAAAGATCATGACAACGACGACATTGTGCAAATGTCACACACGTGGTAGTAGCATCAAGTTAGCATGGCCATCAGGTGAGCAGTTGTCCAAGGAGTCATGCCATGCTAAGTGCCTGTGCTGCGGTGAAATAGTGGTTGTACAGAGAGGGATTGTCCTAAGAATGTGCTGCTGAAATACAGACTGCTTAAGGTGCAGGGATGGGAAAACAGTGGGGCAAAACCTACTAGCCAAATACTGGGAGTGTGCCAGCATTATGACAGTCTTCCCACATAAGGACGTTTTTTTTTAAATTGCTGCACTCCAGTGATGTTCTAATTGGTTAGATTAGCAGTGACTTTATCCAGTGTAGAGGAGGCATTAAAAAGCCAAGTTAGAATATCATCAAAAGCTGACAAAACCAAAGCTCTTCTTTAGTTTTTAGTCTGCATCTTACCGTGACCTCTGCAGTCATCTTACTGAACTTAAATACATAGCAATCATATCCTGATCACGTATAACCACAGAAATATCAGAGATGTGCCTACACTGACAAAAGGGGGAAATACCCAATTTCTGTTTAGCTAGCTATTAAAGCTTGTAAGTAAGGGTGTAACGATCTTAAAACAAGATATCATTGGTGAACGTGTGTTTGGAAAAAGGGTGAACCAGTTGCTATCCGCATGTGAATGCCTGGTGAAGTCTGGTGAAGTCATTGTAAGTGATGGGCCCTCGGTGTGGTACGTTCAAGATATAAGCGGTTTGTTGTGTGAGAATGCTACTTCTAGCTAACCGCTAACAACGCCAGAGTTAGCATGTGCTTTAGAGCTTGCTATTGCTGCTTGCTATTGCTTGCTGGACTGTCCAAATTTTCAACAAGCAATGAGTAACGCGGCTCGACTTGGCTCAACTCTACACAGTTTGGGTGGTTTCCATTACAATTGAGTAACAGCCCTAGTGGGTGGAGACATCCTATATAGTTGGACTGTCCCAGAGTCCAAAAAGTAGCGCTATGTGACATCTACACAACACAAACATAACAATGGAGGACAGGAAGGTATATAGAACATTTGGTCAGTCTGCCATTGTCCTTAAAATCTCCAAACTCGCTTTGTCGCTATTGTGAGTAAAAACTCAACAGTCGGTGTTGTTAGTCACTCTTGTGATCCAACCAGTGACTCCACCTCCTAACAGTTACTAGCAAAAAACCCTTACAACAGTGTAGATTTGAGTCGAGGTGCAAGTGGAAAAGGGCTTTAAAGTACTTACTGACCAAATATGAACTGGATCATTGTCATATGGATAGATATTCTATTGAAAAATAGTTTGAGATTTGAAAATCTCTATTAGGTTTGTGAAAACCAAAAAAGGGGAATTGTTTATGCTTTTTTAGTGTAAGGATAAACTTAGAATTACACAAACAAAAGCAAGCACTAACCAACCCCTGGATTATTCCACAATGATCACAAGTTCTTTTGGGGGATTTCTGAAAGTTTTACTCTACTTGTAAAAACAAAAACTCATTTTTAGTTTTCCCCAAAAACCTTGCTAAAAATCTCATCTTGTGTTGTTCTTGTGAACTGAATACAGTGAATTGTCCCATTTTAAGACATGGATGTGTCGTACACCCCAACATGTTCAGTCATATATTAATGTTGCATGTTCTTCTTGCTTAAAGGGGTCCTAGAATTCAAAACCACATTTACCTTGTTGTTAATTCTAGGCAGTTTCAGGTGTCAAATGTACCAAACCAAAAAGTCTTTACAGTCTACGACCTGCTTTCCTATACAAATTCGTGATTTTGTAATTGCGTGGAGAAATGGGTGAGTCGGGGCAAAGCTCTGATCATAGACCAAAGACACACACCCTTAGAATTTACATATCCCTGCCCACTTCAACATATGTAGTTTTTATTTGTTGGTTATAGAACTATTAAACCTATTGTCTTAGAGCCATCAGGGTTTCATACATTATAGAGAGGCTCAAAGAACAGTTTCCAATTGTCAAAGATATTGTTCTAGAACCCCTTTAATGTTGTTTGCCATTGCCATCTATTATACAACGGGGAGGTGGATTTTTGAGTGAAAAAAAGAAAGAATCAGTTTAAAGAAGTATCATAGAGATCATATACTTTTTCTTCTCCTCAGAGGGAACATCCTAATTCCTTTGGGTTACCAATTATATGTGCTGGTGTTTTCCCAGAGAAAAGGACTTTAGAAGCAAAGCAGTTGGGATCATAAGCATACAGCGCCACCATACCAGATTATGTGTATATCTAGTGAGTGAAGCTCATTTCGCCTGCGAGCTACATGTAGGTTGCATAAGTTAGTGGCAAACATATCAACTTTTATTTGCTAGTTTTCTGCTATATAAAAGCGCTTCCTTGACAATACAAACAAGAACAGTTCAAAACCTGAAAAATTGCTTCCTTTGGGTTAAAACCAGTCTAAATGGGACATATCACTCATGAGTGAAATGGAAGAGGAGACTAAAGAAAAACAAACAGTCCTTAGGTGAGTGAACATATCGTCACTTTTGAGTCTGAGTCTGAGTGCGTGTGCTGGTGCTGAGGTGTTGACAGAACGGCCTCACGGCGCCCGGCGACTCACTTTGATCTGTGTCGGACAGAGAGAGACTGCTGCATGGTGTCTGTCTTTGCCTTGGAGAGGGAGCGTTTGAGGACATGAACTTATGAACTTGATGTCTGCTTGATCTTCATTTCTTTCTGCCACATTAGGCTTTGAATCCAATCAAACTGAACCAAGCGGATGGGTTGTTTGGGTTGTTTTTTTTTTTAGCTAAGGTTCAATAAGTGATGAGAGAAGCAGGCAGGAGGAAAAACATTTCAATGCAATAAGTGATAATATTGAAGGATTTTTTTCATGAATGGGATTATGCACATATCTCCAAATCCACCAAGTGCCAAGGGTGATTAGTCTGCCCAGTAGAGTGAATCGGAGTGTGTGGCAACAGCATTTGGTGGAACACAGCATACAGATCTCAGTCCAACTAGGAAATTCTGCCCTCATCCTCAGGCCTTCCCCAATCCGGAAGAAGAAGGAACCATGGGTCAGACAGCTAGTGAGTGAGGATGTGTGTGTGTCCGGGTGTGTTAGTGGGTCTGTTCTGCACAAGAAGAAAGGAGGGGAGGTGCAGAGAAGCAGAAGCGGAGCCGACAGGCAGTCATCGGGCCGATGAAGAAGAGTTTTAGTCCTCTGAAGCATGGTGTCGAGGAAGGAGCAGGAGAAGAGAGAATAATGTGGAGGGGAGGGGGTATAAATGAAATGGAAGTAGTTCAGAGGAGAAAAACGATGTGGAAGGAAGAAATCAGGAGTAAGCAAAAATTGACCAATGAGAAGAAGGAATAGGGGGGAAAGGAAGACAGCAGGTTAGTCGCAGAATCAAACTGTAACTCAACATAAACAGCTCATTTCTTGTTCAAAAACAGAAAAATATATCTTATACTAGTATGCAAAAGCCATGCAGAAACAGCATGCATCAGAGGGGACATGCTGCATCAATGCACAACAGACACTCATGCATGCAGATACATCTATATTTGCTCTGTCAGGATTCGGTTTACGCTCTCAGTTCCGTGACCCAGTTACTACTTTTAACTTGTATCGCCCGTGTTCTCTCTCTCTGGGGACGGCTGCAGTTACAGTGATGAATTGATCCGGTGAAACCTCGGCAAGGCCAGATGTTCCCATTTAGTAAAGGAGACCCACTGAGGGAGAAGAGAAGAGGCACCAAACAAAGACACTGTGCCTTGTACTGTACCCTTCTCTTCTGAACCCAGACAGAGCTTCAACGAGACGAAAGGTCAAAGAAAAGCCATGCAAGCATGCAGAGAACCTAAAAAAACGGGTCTGGAAAGCCGCTCATGCCTCCCTTCATGAACAGCATCCGTCAACACGAAAGCTTCAGGTCACTTCACACCAGGAACAAGTGATTAGATTTTGGGTGGGTGATCCGGATAACCGTCTGGGGGGGGGGGGGGATGAGCTGCCTTGGTGGTGGTCTGCTTTTCTTTTTTTAAGTTCTAGAACATAACAAGAAAGCACTCTGAGAGCGCAGATCTTCGCCGTGGCAGCTCAGTTCCCCCCCAGACGGTTATCCGGATCACCCCCAAAATCTAATCACTTGCTCCTGGTCACACTGCAGACATTTCTTGAACATTTCATCAAAATCTTTCTATAACTGTTTGAGTTATGTTCCCGACTAACAAACAAAAACATATGCACATTTTGATTTTTCCTTCCTGATTTAAGTGTATCCGGAAATGTACCAAACCGTGATTTATGTGTACAGTTACACCTGTAGTATCAGCTGATGTAGGATATTTTTTATGTATCAGTATCAGTCCCATAAGTAAAACCAGGCAGATAATAATAATAATAACCAATATTTATTTCCATCTCGTTGCCCTTTGCATATACAAACCAGGGGACAGTCAAGCTGATAGAAACAAGTTCCAGAAGACTTGAAGCTGTACCTTAAAAAAAAAAAAAAGTTCAAGTATTGACTCCAGGAGGCTGAGTTCAGATGCTTGAGCTCTCACTCATCTCCTTTAGAAAAAAAAAGTTTAAACCATTTTATTCTCCTTTCCGCTCACAATTACGCACTAATTTGTGTTGGTCTATCACATACAGATATCCCAATGAAACACGCTGATGTTTCTGGGTTTTAATGTAACTAAACATACGCGGCGTGAAGATGCTCAGTCTATTCGCAAGCGAATAAGGTAGTGAAGATGCTGAATGGCTAAATGGCTGTAGCAGACTGGTTATCAGGAGGGGAGTTCGTCACATGAACCCCATGACGCCTGGCAACCAGTGTGTGTGAGCGCTGTTGTTTGACCGTCCTGTACAGCACAAGGTGAAAAGTATTGGCAGCTTGGGAAAAATAAATGAATAAGAAATGTAGATCAGCCAAAATAAATGCAAATAAAACTAAAAATAAGAACCTGCCCCTGTTGGGAATTTTACATATTGGCATCATTCCTAAAAAAACAAAATACATACTATTTACCCTTCATTATTCTTGCTCAGACAGAATGCAAACTTCCAAAATGTTGGAAAATTTAAATAGAGCAACTCTTATCAGAGAACCGTTGAAAGGATGCTGGGAAAACACTGGGAGCAGCTCACACTCTGTTCCGAATGGAAACTAGCTCCAAAATAAAAAAAAATAAAAAAGTAAAAACTTTTACACAGAAAAACATGCAGAACCAAACTGAGGTTAAAGACAAGAAGGAGATAAAGAACAGAACAGAAGAAAGGACTAAAAAAAGGCCAGGACTGTTTGATGAGGAGAACCAGGCAGCTTTAGCCAAGTGACCGACAGCAGATGGAATTGTGGGAATTATATTTTCCTTACCAGGCTTTTGCACCCCATGAGCATCCTGCTCGCCATTCTCCAAAGCAGCCCCAGCGTCTGCACACACACAGTCACATACAACACACAGAAACAAGCCACCTCGTTACTGTCCGTCTGACTGCTAATGGCTTCCCCCGAACGCATCACCGAACCGCACACAGTTCCTCTACAGATCGGGAGCAATCGGAAGGATTTTCATAGTGCTGTTGGGATGCTTTGTGCCGCGGCTGTTGGGACCACACGGGCCTGTCGTGGTCCGACAGCAAAGGCTGTCAGAAGGAGGCTGAGGGAGGCGTGGCTTCAGACGGCTGAACCATTGTCCACATGTCTGAGTCCACAATGATTTCAATGTTAAAGCTAAACGCTGTTTAGACTTGACTCAACTAAACTTCTATTTGTGCTCTTGATTTAATTTCCCTTTGGGATTAATAAAGTAATTTTGAATTGAATTGAATTTAGATCTACAGAATATAATTCATCTAGGGTTAGACCAGATACAGTTGAAACCAGAAGTTTACATACAACAAATAAAAAGACACACTTTTTTTCTTCTTACCGTCTAAAGACCATACCTCTCTTGTTTTAGGTCAGTTTTAATTCCCACTATTATTTTCAGAAGCCCAGATGAAGACGTCATGGCTTTGGAAACTGCTGATAGGATAACTGGAGGCGCACACACACTGCTTTCTAGTCTGACACGATGTGAAAGTCAAAAGAAATCAGCCAGGATATCAGGTTCTTCTGGTTCATCCTTGGGAACCTGATGCTTGAAGGTGCCACGGCCGTCCGTTCAAACTATTTTATGTGAGTATAGATATGATGGGAATGTCCAACCATCATAGCGCTCAGAAAGGAGACTGGTTCTGTGTCCCGGAGATGAACGGGTTTTGGTCAGAAATGTGAAAGAGATGAAAAGCCAAAGAGCTTGTGAAGCTGCTGGCTGCAGCAGGTAAGACAGTGTCCTCATCCATGGTGAAAAGTCTCCTGTACAGGCACTCAGTGAGGAGTGAGCCATTACTCCAAAAAAAACACACACACACAAAAAACCACACTTCAAATGCACGCAGGGACAAAGACCTTCATTTATGGACACATGTCCCTTTGGTCTGATTAAATAAAAGTGGAACTCTTTTGCCATAATGACCGTCGTTACATTTGGAGGAAAAAGGGAGAAGCTTTTAATCCCCGGGAACACCATCCCAACTGTGTTTATGGGGGTGGCAGCATTGTGATGTGGGGCTGTTTTGTGCAGAAGAAACTCGTGCACTTTGTAAAATATATGGCATCATGAGGAGAGAACAATATGTGGAAATATTTAAACATCTTCCAGATGGACAATGACCCTAGGCATAGCCTACAAAGTAGTTACAGAGTGGCTTAAGAACAAAAAAGTCTACGTTTTGGCGTGGCCGTCACAAAGTCCAGATCAGCAGAGGTGAAAAGGCGTGTCCGAGTGAGGCGGCCTAAAAACCCGACTCAGATCCACCAGTTCTGTCAGGAGGAATGGGCCAGAACTTCAGCAAACTGTTGTGGAAAGCTTGTGGAAGGAAACCTCTTGATATATGTAAACTTCTGGCTTCAACTGTAAAACTTAAATTTGTAAGGTCCACAAAAAATGTGTGACTCATAAAAAAAACAAACAGAAAGCATAAATCAATGTAATCAGTTTTTAGCTGTGATATTCTGGTAATAAAACATAGAAAATATGTTTAGATGTCAAGAAAGCATTCACCTACACCCAATACACACCAAGTTTAAATGAACCATTTAGACATTGTTTAAGAATATGCATGCCCCAGCTGCTGGTCTCAATGTAACTAAAGTTAAAAAAAAAAACTATGCTTTCAAAATTGGTAATATTTTCAATCATACCGCTACTATGGTTTAGATCACACATTTGAATACTTTTAAAAATCGGAACTCGGAATGAAATCAAAAAGACTAAAGCAGAGGTCAGGCTAGCAAACCGAGCTCGGCTAATTAGCGAGCTGATATTAGCTTTCAGTGTTACCGCATGAGTAAAAGAAGGGCAAGGAGCTAAAATTTTTAGGATAATACGCACGTAAACAGTAAATTTAGCTGGTGTTTATTTCATATTTAAAACAACCGTTGGCTTTAACAGTCCTCCGACTGAAATGCTAATGTCTGCACTGTCTATGCTAGGCTAAGATGCTAGGCTAACTCCTGGCCCGTGGCTACGGGGTTACAGATGTGGACCTCTCTTAAAAATATGTACTTAAAAATGTATCTGTGACTACGGTCGTATTTCATTCTTAATTTTTCAAAATATCTTGTTGAAAAAAATATTTTTTATTTGTTGTCGTGAGTATATGAAGCAGCTGACTAAGCTGCGTTGTTTTTAACAAGCAAATCCTTTAAATGTTAAAGATAACATTATAATTTCTCTAATAATATTTTAGCAGGAGCAACACCACAAGTGTTGCTTTTTTATTTAAAAGAAATTAGACCATTAGTTTTTTTTTTCATTTTTAACAGTAAGACACAGTTTTACTGCGGTATTTCTAGTAAAGGTTATCATGCAGCGTATACAGGTTCATGCCTAATTAGACATATTTACTATGTAAAAATGCTGACTTTGCAGCTGACAGTGGCCGTGATATGAATGCTGTGTTTAAGGGTTTAATACTTTAAAGGTGGGGTGGCACGTTCTTCTTATGCAGAAAGAGCAATTCTGAGGTCCAGTACATCAACAATTTTACCTGAAATAGATCTGTAAGTTCAATAAATGATTTATACTACCTATTTGAAATTTTGCACTCACAGCATGTCCGCACTGAACGCCTTGAAATTAGCTGCATGTCTCTTTAAGAGTCTCGGACACGCCCCCTTCAACACGCTGCCGTCAACGTCATCACAACATTCTCCAGTCGCATGGTGGACGAAGCATTACAGTACCGTAGCATCGGTGCGCCGCACTTTTGGAAGACAGGCATATCTTTCGGTTTACTGTGGCCACGCAGGACATGGTCCAAGCATATGCATTTGAGCCCGTCTCTGACCCTGAAAGTGAAACATTGGATGAACCGGAGCGCGTTCAGCGGCTCGTTCAAGAGCTACTACTTTCCACAGGTGCACCCGATTGCTGCTGACGAGGCTCTGCTTTAGGGGCTGTTTACACGACAACGTTTTTCAGCAAAACTGAGGTTTTTCTCTCCGATTCGGCCTCTCGTTTACACGACAACGGGAAAACGGGGGACGAAAATGCAGCTTTTGGGAAACGGGGGAGGGGAGGGCTGTGGAGAGACGTGGGCGGTAAACAAAATTTAGGGGCGTTGCTGGGAGGTTAGGGCGTTCCTAGGAGGACTCTGGCGTTCAGTTCTAAACATGGCGGAGAGTTTATAGATATTACTCAAACATACATAAATTAACCTAAGAAACACTTTAGGCATGTTTTTAAGGAGTGAATGGCATAAGAATGTGATTAAAAGCTTTAAAAAGCGGATTTTACATGCCACCCCTCCTTTAAGGATTTCAGATAACTTCTAAGTGCATCTCCCCAAAAAAGAAAAAAAATTTTTTATAAATACAGCTTTCCTGGAATTAAAATGAAATTCATCGAAGCAAGAAAAAGTAATAAACTTGTTTCAAAATCTGTCACTGGTTGACTGCGTAGAGTTTAAGTATTCACTGTTCTATCATACTAATATCAATATTATGCTGATAAAATATTTTAAACATGTCCATAAAGACAAATATTAGGCACATTGCGAGTCAGAAGCCCAACAAATCCACACACACACATAAAAAAAAAAAAATCACAGTTCACCTTACAGTTCATGTGCAGGAATCTAAAAGAAAAACAACAACAACATGTGTGACTTCCTCGACTCCTGCTGACAGAGGACAATGACTTGCGGACTGCCTCGCCCTGCTGTTTGGCACTCGTCGAGTCAGCATGTCTGCGCTCATCCCGACGCACACAGGACGCCACTGTTGATCACTGGCCATGCCACCCACGGCCCGTCCTGCAGCCGGCTGTCACAGGCGAGGGCCCACACACGGTCTGACTGTCTGAGCGGAGCGTCTGGGTAACCAAAACAGGCCCGAGAGCCGAGTCATCCCCGGTTAGCTGTCACTTCCTTTTATCTGCTCGTTCACTTGCCGGTTTTATTTGATCTGCGTGTGCACGAACCGCCTTATCGCGCTGTGCCCCCCCCCCGCCCCCAGGACTCATCAAGGCCACCCCTTTTTGCACCAAATTAAAACAGCATGGCATCCTTAGATGCCAAATAAGGTCATATCCTTGCTCCTACTGCAAAAATTAGAGGTGACATTAAGATAAGCAGCGAGCAGAAAACAAGTGGCAGAAGCAGAACTCTTTCCAGGGCCAGCCTGATTTTATATAGCTGTTTTATGCATCTTGAATACAGCTACAAGCTATTTCATGACCTTTTTTGACATAAATCACGATTCGACAAGCAAAAAATAAATAAAAAGAACATGGATTATAACCAGATTGGAATAAAACCTTGGCCACAGAGCATCCACACCGCAGCAAAGTGAGAATCCAATATTCAAGTTTTACCAGTCGCTCAGGATGTTCCGAACCGTATCTGCAAGGTAATGCTGTCCCTACGGCTGAATGACACCCCCGCTTATCCAAAATGGCAGCTAGTGTCTCGCAGCGCCCCAACGCTACAAGTCATTTAGGAACAGCTGCAGCTCCAGTAACCAAGCACAGTCTCCTTGCTTCAATATCTGCTATAATATTTGGAAAGGTGAAATCGGGGTATTCTGAAAGACTTACAATTTTAGCTTATTTTGTTCAAAATCTCAATAAAAAAATTTCTGTTTTGAAGAAAAGAATAACCGTGTAGGTCACTCAGGAGGCGACAGTAATCTGGTGGAATTTAAATGTGGCGGACGTTGAAAATATCCTCATATCCTCGTGTTCTTTATCAGAATCAAAAGTGAAATCAAGTGACAAAGGCGACGTTCAACCTCCGGGCTCTACTATCACCAACACTTTTCCCTCAGCATCGTATCCTCACCTGCCCTGGCGTTGTCGTCGTCCAGCAGGGGGATGTAGTCTGTCTTCCCGACCGTCTCCTTGACCTGGTCGTCGAACGTCTCGGCCTCCAGCTGGGCCACGAAGTCCCTCTCCACCTTGCTCTCCGGGGCGGTCTGTGGAGGGCTGTCGGTCAGCGCGTCGCTCAGACTCAGGTCCAATTCTGCCATGGCTGGAGAACGAAGGGGAGGGGGGGCATGAAAACGGGTCAGAAAGTCACGCAGATGAGAATGATCGAGTAAGTCAGAGGGTTTGAGGAAACAAAAGCGGGTCATTGTGAAGCCTGAAACAAACAGACAAACTCGAACACGTTATTCTGATGGCTTGTCAGAACCAAACTGCAGTAACACATTCCTCCACCAGGAGGCAAATGTCCATCTGGGGTTCAAAACAAAAAGAGAACTCGCAACAACCTGCATGGAGGCGAGGGCGAGTGATCAACTATTAGAAGGAGGAGGAGGAGCAGAAGAAGAAGAATACAATAAATAAAATTAGAAAGGATTTGTGCAAATAACCTAATAGGGTACACAATGGCCACTAAACACCAATGCACGAGTACGAAATGGGGTCCAAACTGGCTAAGGAGTGAGTTGATCCATGCTGGGCCAACTAATGTCTAATTATTCAGCTGACCCCCATGTTTAAAGGCATACGCCGCAACTTTTACACCTTAATATAATGTTTTTTTCAAAAGTTATGGTGGAATTTTATCATCTATTATGTTCATTTTTAGAGTTATCCCCACCTTACAGGGGTCCATGGCTTTTTTCTGCACTATAGAACTTTTGAGCGGCGACCCGCTGCTGGAAGTACTGACTGAGTTCTGCTTTACGGCAGAGTCACACAGCCTCGCTGTTTAGAGACTTTAGAGATGCTGATCCACCAAAGAGACCGAGAAATCCCATATCAGAAGAAGCTAGAACAAGAAAAAGAGAACGTGATAGAGAGAGAGCAAAGACCAGAGTAAATATAGGGCCGGCTTTTCCTCGTTGGAGAGTTCTTTTAGAACGAACGCCATGTACTACGGACGCCGAGTTAGCCGTGCTGCTAATAGATAGGTAAGTAATCAATGATTTCACCGGGGTTATAGTGTTTGGTCTGGCATGATGTTGTTATACAGTCCTGAGAAAGCTATATATTCAATGTGTGGAGGTGGATGAACATAGTTTGCACGGTATGCCTTACAGTAGTAATGTGAATTACACAACCGAATCGATCTCCGTTAGCCATCTAGAGGCTAATGCGATGCTAACGTGTAAGACTCGGTTCTGTAGATAAAGCTGCAAACTCCGGCGTAGTCGCTGTATTTCAGTATATAAGTCAAACTTTTTTCTTTTGGTTTTGTCAAGCTAGTGATTTATACTTTTGTTGTTTGATTTTTTCCTAAAAACACCTAAAGATGTAGGCTGATTCTAGTGTCGGGAGGTGTTTGCTATGTAGCGCTTAGACGTTCTCTGTATCTAATCCCACTGTTTTTCCAATTACCCCGACCTCCCCCACAAACTGAATACCTAGCTGGGAGATCTTTACTCGAAATTATCCCGACTGTTACAGTTGAATTGCGAACTGAAACGGCGCTTGTTTGTTGTTTGAGCAAGCGATTTGGAAAGCAGCCACTGAAACATGCCTCTTATCAGCGACAGAGATTTGATTTTACGACAGTGATGTTGCGCGGCAAGCCTGAAGAGGGCAACAGAGAGCAAATATCGTAAAGGTTGCGGAGTATGGCTTTAAAATCCCTTTTCTCTCAGCTTTCATCACAGCTACCCTAACAACCTTTTTATGAATGAATTCAAAAGAATATCAGTGATTCTTCAATTCTAACCACGTAATAAAGTGTATATAATACCATTTCTGCAGTCAAATCTACTCGAGCAGTGTTTCCTAACCCAAGAACAGCATGTTTTAGATGTTTCTCGGCTTTAACACAGTGACTCCCAACCGGCGGTTCTCCTGCCCCTAGTGGTACGTGAGCACATTACAGCGTGAACGTGGAAACATTTAATATTTAATTTCCCAGATGATGGGTATCAGTCATTCGACAGCACCCTGGTAGAAAAAAATAAAAATAAATATTAAACCCATCTTTTATCAATGAAAAGAGTAAAAGGCATAAACTACAACTACATGAAGGAAAGAGTAGAGCAGGGCTGTGCACCTGCACGGCGCTCCGCTACCAAGAGAGGGCATGAGAGAGAAGACACGGGCACAGCTGACCAAAACATCGTGCCAAAGAAGTCACAGTCAGTATAGCTGAAACGTCACCTTGCTCTGGATTCAGGAGAGGGTTCAGCGGAGTTCAAGAAACACACAAAAAAAGGCCAAATGAAATGAGACGGGAAGCGGAGATGCTAATCTCCTGGCCTTCGTTCGTTACAAAGACGTGTCGGGCATAAACGAGCATAGTTTACTTTTGTTGAAGGCTGACAGGAAAGACAGCCGGAGAAGAAATGTTCCAGGGGTAGACTACTTGTGGTATGAGAAAATGGCTCTGGGGTTACACAAGTCAAAAAAAAGGTCGGGAAACACTGCTTTAACACACCCTGCTCCAGAGGATAGCAGTTGCAGCATCAGCCACCAATTGAAATCGGGTGTGCTCAAAGCAGAGCAACCTCTAAAACATGCAGGCCAGTGTGCCTTGAGGTGCAGGGCTGAAAATACTGCACAGTAGGAGCAGCACTGAAGCTCAAAGAAAAAAACAAAAATCCAGGCACTAATACAACTCTCTGCCGCCCTCTGCTGGATTTGTTTGCTTACTACAGAAACAGATTGATTGGTTAAAATGTTACCATAATCGTATGCATGACCAGCCTTTAATGCTTTAAACAAAACATGCATATATTTGCCTTTAACAAGTTTCAGTGTGCTAATGTAAAAAAAGAAAAACATCCTGAATCTTCTTAGAAGAATATGTTTCAATTTTAAGGTCTGACATCCAGACCAGAAACGGAACAAGATCTCATAAAGAAAGGCTTCCCAAACCAATGAGCCGCTCGGTGAACAACGGGGAAGTCACTGAATCAGCACTATAAATAAGCCCGTACACAAACAGAGCATCAGCTGCTGAATATAACGCTGCATGTAGAGAGCAGGGTGTGTCCGCCACAAAGCCATGCTGGTCAGAAAAATAACAAATCTGCCCCGTTGCCATATTTAGCCCCACGTCATCTGCACGTATGTGCTCTACAGTACCAAATGTGTGTCAGCTGTGTGCATGTGAACGGGTTCTAAGTGTGTTTGTCGTCTCTGCTCTCTTCAGCTGCTTTTATTTGCCCTGTGGTTTCCCCACATGACCACAGGAGCAGAGCCTTTGCATTAGCCTGGCTCTCACAGTGGACCCCAGATCCCAGGACTAAAAGTCAGACACCCAGATCCTTGTTTCTGACTCCATTCAGACACCGTAGTCTATGCCCAGCTCCTTTTTTCCATCCGCTTGGATGGCCGTTTGGAAATGATCTGAAGTCGACGCAGGAAGGAAACGGCCCGTGGAGCCAGTTAGAGACCATCGGCCGTGTGTTTTAAGCCTTTATGTATGTGGACGCTCACGGCTGGGGTAAGTGGACAGGTGGAAGTCGAACAATTTGAATATTTATGTCAGTAATTCAACTTAAAAGGTGAAACTAATATGATGTAGACATGCAAAGCGAGATATTTCAAGCCTTTATTTGTGATCATTCTGATGATTATGGCTTACAGCTTATGAAAACCCCCAAATTCTACATCTCAGAAAATTAGAATATTACATGAAATCAATAAAACAAGGATTTTAAATAGAGAAATGTCAGACCTCTGAAAAGTATAATCATGTATATGTACTCTACGGAAGCCCTAAAAGGTCATACATACATGCATTTTATTTCCCATGTTTTCTCGTGATAATGAATTTGAGACTTGACTTTTCAAATGAATGACGACATCAGGGTCACTTAGATTGCGCCTCCGATAAAGTTGAAGCCTTGCTAACCGTCTTCTTAGATGACGCACACTAATGTGTACATTCTCTGTAAAAGCGAGGCATCAAGCTATTTCAGCCTGCGTCAGGCCTTGATTGAAAAGATGTGTGATGTTGTGATCGATGTTATCCTGCTCCTCTGACATTGCTACACTGAATGATGTTTCCTGCAGTGATTTAACAAACAATATCGTTTGGTTTTCTTGAGATCTCAAACGAATTATCTTGTTATCACAGGAAAACGGAGGGAAATGATCTCGCTATCACAAGAAAATGGGGGAAATGAAATGTATGTATGTATGACCCTTTAGGGCTTCCGTAGTACCGGGCCAGTATCCCAGACGCTATCAGCCTGTGGCACTAGTAAAAAGTATCCATCTGCATCAACCATCCGTGTTGGTGGGGCCAAATCTGTATCCCTATTGAGCTGTTGCACAAAATCATTCTTCGACGCTCATGTTACAACTCTGCCAACACAACACGGCAAAATCTAACAGCTACTTCTCTTACTTCAAAATAGAAATGGTCAAGAACTGAGCTGGAGAGATCGCTTTATGTGAGAGTGATATTGTGGAAAGAACTTCATGAATATGTTTTATACAGACCATAGATCTGTTATAACGTGTTTAATAAGAGGCAGAATATGTTGACAGACGAACTTGTTACACCCCTACCAGTAATCAGACGTAGGTAGTAACTAATTCCATTTACTTGAGTAACTTTAGTAAAACATGTACTCTTAGCAGTAATTTCACTACTCTGTACTTTTTACTTAGACTTGAGTAATATTTTTATGAAGTATCGCTACTGTTATTTGAGTACGATTTCTGGCTACCCTACCCCACAGTAACCAAATGCTTGTTTTAATCAAAAATGCAGGAGACCCACACCCACAGTTTATGTTGAAGTGAGACCTCTTGTTTATACACAAGCTTCATCATCTGTCTGCTGAGAATGTGTGCCATCTGGAGGTCGGGGGGGGGGGGGGGGGGTACCTCACCCTGGTCTAACATATAGACATTACTTACTCTAAGTACGGATTTCATTTGATTTACTTTGGGAAAAAAATGATTTGGAAATGTTACTTTTACTTGAATTTATAAAATAATGTTGTGTATTTGTATATCGTTAGAACTTGAGCAAACCTTTGTATATTTGTTCAATTACACCGTTTTTAAATATTAAATCATCTGTTATGATGTAAAAACACGAGCCTTTTTACCAAATTACTTTTTTATTCTAAATTGAGCCGTTTTTGGGGTTTCTACTCTGTAGATTTACTTTATTAAAAACCTGTTGAAGCCTAGCTACTTTTACTCGAGTACACTTTTTGGGGTAGTCGACCCAGCTGTGGCAGTAATGTAAGCGGAATAGATTCTCCATTCTGACTGCACTTGTGACTGAGCTAACTTGGCGATCCACTGAGGTCCATGATCTGGGACCTGGGGGAGCTAATCCTCATCCCCATCCTGTGTCACACTGTGCCGTAAAGCTCACCAATGAGTGCATCCGGAGCTGGTGCCATGACCCAGAGTGACCGGCTCCGTTCCCTAACCCTGACCCCTAACCGTTCGACGGTGGAGACGAGAGGCTCTATACTTGAAGGTTTTCCCCACATGACTGAGCTCCACACCCCATCTCTAAGGCTGACCTTCAGCTCGTTCGTCGATCCATCCATCCTTCCTTCCTTCCATTCATTCATTCATTCATTCAACTAGAGATACGACCCCCTCCTCCTGTTTGAGACGGATTCTGACCCCTGACCCCAGTGGGAGCAGTCCACCGTTCCCCCCTGGAGAACCCTGGCGTGCGACTCGGAGAACATAAACCTTCACGGTTGTAAGCTCATCAATGGTGAATGTGGCTTTCTATAAGCTTAACGTTGGCAGCAGGCAGCCACTGCTGCAGCTGTCGGGGTGATAGGTGACGCAACGCATACGATTGACATAACGCGGAACGTAACACATAAATCCCCTTCCCCGTGAAGAGATGAGAATTGAAAGCTAAACGTGAACCATTAACTTCCTAAAGCGCTGAGCCAGCAATGTTCTAGAGAACATCTCCTTGTACTGTTGTAGGTCCACACAGCAACTAAACTCATCTGCATGAAGAATCATCAGGTCAAAATGAATAAAAAACAACATAGTACACCCCTGTTTGAACTGTAGGGTTCTACATCTTTTCTTCATATCTGAGATCTTTTGAAGTCTGACTACTTTTTCAAACTTCTCCTTTCTGGCTTATTTTATTGATGAGCTGTTTATAGAATGATGACTGGTACAGTACGCTGCATATAATCAGCAAACGGAGCTTAATGCCTGTATGGTGTGTTGGCTTCGCTCCTAGCACAAGTGATTGTTTAGACAGTTATTCCCTCTGAGCAGCGGTGGAACAACTACTCACACGCTTTAACTAGGACAATACAGTTTGGCAATTAACTGTTGAATGAAAATAATATTCCCATAAAGATATTTGAGGAGCAAACGTCTTCACAAAGTGCCGATTATTTAAACAGGAAATTGAGATTGGAGTCAGTGCACCACCAATAATCGTCCTGAGTGAAACCCACACCATAAAATAAAGAATTGCCAGTGGTGCTCCGCCTCCCACCGCCCCTTCCTGTGGAAATAATCCGTCTGCTGTGGAAATAACTACCAAATGCAACTATGAAATCAGCTGAAAGTTTCAGACAATGGTGGACGCTGTTTCATGAGGAGGTTTTTAGGATAGGGGTTGTTTTAGGACTTTAGAAATTTGACAAATTCAATTTATTTTGTTTTCATTTGTCCTTTTCCCCATTGCTGAACGTATCTGGAACATATTATATTCTACGGTGTTCTGTTTGGGACACTGGACACAGAAACATGTGCCAATATGCACCCTAAGCTTTTCAGCTCTTTCAGTGTTTTTATACAGCAATCAAAGCCATCAATTAGATCCTAAAGGCATCAAAATAGCCTCACTTCTCCAGAATATTTCATAATTATACATGAATATACAACTGAATCTTGCTTTTCAGCATTTTATCCAGTTTCTCTTCTTCTTTCAGTTCACTAATCAAAACGAACTTTAAATTTGGCACAGATTGGAGAAAAACAAATAAGCTCAACTGCCACTTCTTCATCCAGGGTTCCTACACTTTTTCCACCTGAAATGTTCATACTTTTCCAGGCTCTAGTGTCAATGATTTTCCTGGAGATCTGAGTACAAGGTAAATTTATCCAGGTCCGGAAATAAAGAAGTAGGGTAAAACAGGAAAAACAAAATTTATGCGACATGATACTTCTGGACTTCAAAGGGCTGTGTTAAACAAGAACGGCATCAGTCTGAGAACAATTCGAGTTGAAATGTTTTGATCCAATGAAAAAGGAGGTAAATATGATATAAAACAAAAATCTAAGCTGTAAAAATCAATACTTTGTTTTATAAATAACAGAATGAAGAAAAGTTTGGAAATTTAAATCTTTTTTTCCCCCCATACATATCCAGCTGAGGAGAAGGAAGGGAATTCCAGATTTTTCTAGGAACCATGTTCTCTACAAAGGTTCTGGGACAGCTCGCATTCTTTAGCCGCAGCTCCACAGGGACATGTGGCTGGAAGACATCGTAACAAAGTGCCCAGCAGCTTAGAGACAACCAATGAACAGAGCTCAGTGATGTCACAGACAGAGGTGGGGACACTTCCTCTAAATGCTGGCCTTCCGTACAGAGCTGCTGGGTGTGTACTCTGAGACAGAGTGTGTTCAGATATATACAGAGCTGGCTCGTGTTGCTGCCTGAATGGCTTAGTGCCTCTGCGGTGGTTGCTACAGGCTTCTCCTGTTACCGTCACCATGAGTCAGACTCCTGACTGGGAGAAGCACCAAACATTTCCTCCATTCTGCTCAAAGGTTTATTGGATTTGCCCTAATGACCCTTGTGAGAAGTTACAATGCCTAGCAGAAGAACGTTACTCCGGTCAAATGGGAGCTAAATTTTAGAAGAACGCGCCGTCCTTTTTTATTAAATATGGCAGCAGTGGTATCATCCTGTGGGGTGCCTTACCTCAGTATCGTTAGGGAAGATGTATGGACCTAAACACAGGAAAAACTGTGGCCAAAACCCTGTCAGAGACTGGGTTCACCTTCTAGGCAACTTGGCAAAGAGCCTTTTTTTACCAAAGAATAGGTCAACATTAAGGGTGTAACGGTACATGTATTGGTTTTTTTCAGTAAAGCCCCGTCGGTTCGGTATCCAGCTGTTTTCTACCTGAACACATGCAGAATATTTATGTGGGGAACTCTGCGGCGCAACTTTAAAAAGTGACACCAAAACAAAACAGAAAGGACTCCCAGCTATCACTAAGCTCTGCTTTTTGGGAACACTAATGGTTTCTCATGCAGCTACAGTATAAAAAGAATGATGTATTGAACCAGAACTTTGTCAGCGAACGCATCTTTAAACAGCAATAAGGTCCATAACCTGAAACAATGTCAAGCTAAATGTAAACATCACTGATACTGGAGAGAAACCAGCTGACGTCCACATGGCTACTAGTAGCATCCAATCAGACCAAACTCCTTATTTTGTGTAAAAGGAAGTAAACGGAATCCTCGTTAATGAGAAGGGATTTCCCTAACAGCTGCTCATGCTGCATTCAAGTACACCTAGGGGACAAGGCTGTCAAAATATCAAAACAACTTTTTTTTATTCTCAAATATGGGCAACTCATTATTTAAGCATTTCTAAACATGAACACACTGTTTTCAAGTGGTTATATTGTGTTCTACTCTGGCTATGTCTGCTAGTACTTTATTTTTTACAATCAACTCTCCAGTCAGTTCTACACTTTCAACTTCTTTTAAAGTTATAGAACATGTTAAAATTAATGTCACGGATTGAAAGGAACGAATTCAGGAAAAATAAATTTGATATGCACATATAAAATTATTTTTGTTGATAAAAGTGTACTAAAAACATACCAAACTTGAATTTAAAACCCAAAATACGTAGCGAGCTGTGATTTTTGTGTACCGTTAAACCCCTAGTATAGATATACCCCAAAAGTCTTGAAGTTGTAACTAAAAGGTGCTTCTGCAAAGTATTAAGTCAGGGGGGCTGAACACTAATTCACTTCCACTGTTCAGGTTTTTATTTGTCAAAGAAAAGTGAAAACCACCATGTTCTAATACTAATTTCTGTCGTCAAATCATATAAAATACGTTGCCGTTTCTGGCTGTAAAGTGACAAAGAATGAAAAGCTTCAAGCAATAGGAATATTTTAGCAAAGCAGCCTGCTGTCCGTACGCTCCTGTCTGTTTCAGCTTTCCTGTGAAGACTGGTTGGTCAGTGTGGTTGTGCATTAGGCTGTTCCCCCGTTCTTCCTTTGTTCTGCTTGGCCTCCATCCGACGTACAGCCCTGACTCAGTTTCACTTTCTCCTTCATCCCTTACAAACACACCAGAATTGACAAACTCTGAACTCTCCTTTTCCCCAGACTGTAGCTAATGACTAGTAGTGTGTAGTGTGCCACCAGTGCAGAGCTTACCCTACATTCAGGCAGGCAGCTGTGGGCCTCCATGCAAGGCAAAAAGAAGACTTTCAAGAATAGCTTTGTGACGAGGAGGGTAGGAAGGAAGCCGCTTTTGTCCCAAAGAAACCATGAAGAAATGCTGCAGGGAGCCTGATAATAGACAGTTGAAGTCTTTATCTTGTCCTGGTGAATCCTTCAGATTGTTTAGGACAAACAGAATGTGTCCAAAGTAGTAAAGGTGAGTGCAAACAAGAGTCCTGCACTCCTCATGCAGAGGAGTGGGTTTACTTACGTTTCTGCCTGAGAACACTGGAAGTTAAAGGTGTAACAAGATCTTAGTAGTAGGCGATACAAACGGTATAAGGTAGAAATGATATAAATGTAAATTGTATAAATTCTGACTATACCGGCCTACTGTGATTGCACATTTTGATGATGTCATCAAGCTGTGCCTACATACGTTGTACCAGGATGTTCAGCGCTCATATTTGACACTAGATATTGCAAGTAATATTAAACTTTTGACATGTTTCGTTCTCGTAAACTAAATATTGTCCTGTACTCCTTATACTAATCTGTCAAAATGACTGATGGCCTTCAGATTTAAAATATAAAAAATCAGTCAAATACTGAGAATATTCAGTTAACGCAACACCTGGCTTTGACGTCGCCTCTGCTTCTGATAGGATATGACTGACAATACAAGTTGTAATGAGCTAAAACGGACAAAGCTTCACAAAGATCACAGAACTCTAAGTTTGTCAGCTTCTGTTTCGCCTCAAGCTTTTTAAAAACCGACCACAGATCTAGGGAGGTCCTTTACTTACATTTGTATGATCTTTTTCCTCGCTTCTAATCATACAGATTCCCGATTCCTCTTGGTGATTCAGACAGCAGTCTAGTTTTCCACAGCATGGACACCCTGAGAAAGATTCAAACAATCCAAACAAGCTAATATCATGCAGGTAACGGCAGCAGATGATGATCAGTGTTGCTGGTGTCAACATGAGGAAGGAGTGGAAATGTGTCTCCGTCTGCAGCGCTGCTCTGCTACGTTCAAGGTGAGATTTAATCTGGATGCGTTCGCTACCGTCACCAGAGACATTCAAATCGCCCGTTTTGTTTATTATTGATTATTAAGCGTATAAATGAGGGCTGCGTGTGTTCCTGTGGTCAGCTGCTGCTGCTCCACTCATCCAACACGGACGCTATCAGTGAAATTCCTTGCCGTTTCACTGAAACCGCGCAGCCGCTGGAGTTTCATTGTGTCTCAATACACAAACACACACACACACACACACACACACACACACACACACACACACACACACACAGAAAAAGTGCTGATTGGAAAATCTGTTCTAGGTGAAGCTTCTCCTTACATTTTCACTTCAGGCGCACAGCAGCCAACTGAAGCGAGACCACGCCTGGGCCAACCGGCAAATTCCCACTTTGGGAATCTCACTGGATAGAGGAAGAAACTGAAATCTGCAACGGGGGCTACATGGCAGCAAGGGAAGGGACACTCGGAGTCTTGTCTTGCAATTTCCGAATGCAGATAACACTTCTGATCCGTAACTCTTTCATAACCTGCACACGTATTCATTTAGGAATTGCAGGTTGTCCTGGGTTTAACGAAAAGCGCAGAGAACGTGGGACCGATCCTTTTCTCGTGGCTCGTTTCCTCTTTTAAGATGCACGACACAGCATGTGCATGTTGCCCAGACACACCCAAACACTGACACACACATTCCCAGATGTTTGTGTCAGAGGACGCTGGCATGTCCTCCGTCAGGCTCGGCGACTACCAGGAGTAGGACGGGTGTAGAGATGCTGGTGACACAGGTGGAGCTGGGCTGATCTAGGGGTGGGTGAGTTAGCATGCTGGTCACTGCAGAACACCCGGATGTTGCACACACAAACGTCTCCTTCAGAATGTTTTAGATTTGGCTTCTATTGGGGAGCAATAAAAAAAAAAAAATGGTTTAATCACTAATAAACAGCATGATAAACAGACAAATGTAGTTCAACTTGACTGTGGACAATCAGATGCTGTGCCCCATCCTGCTCCTCTTTAGGAAAGTTAATTCGCTGTCCCATTTTTTTCCAGATATTTACATTACTTCTTAGTTGTCTTTTCTGTTTTGTTTGTTTTCTGGCAGGAAGGACTTCTCCTCCATCAGGTCCATCCATCTTTCTCCTCTATTGTTCCCGCTGTCGGCACAAGCCTCGCAAGAACCGCCACCCAGGCTACTGCAGGTGGCAGTTCTCCAGTGACGAGGCAGAGGATTTTCTAAAATGATATAATACGCGAGATTTACGGAATAATACTAAAATGGGAGGAAGGCAGGAAAGAGGGGTAAAACACGGCAGTTCCTTGGTCAAAACGGGAGGCCACAGGGAGCTCAATGGTCGTGCACCGCCTCCAGCCTCCTTTTCCTGTGTGAAAAATCATCGGCCTCTTTGTAATTAACTATCTAATGCAAATATGAGAATGATTTATGGTTTATAAAATAATGCTTTTGAAAAACACGAAGCCCATTTTAGAATTGGAGTGGTGTTAACAAACAAAGGTCAGACTGAGATGGTTTGGTCACGTTCAGAGGAGAGCCAATGATTCTATCAGTAGAAAGGATGCGGAGGTTGGAGCCACCAGGAAAAAAAAAGACCAAAAAGGAGATTTATGGATGTGGTCAGAGAGGACATGAAGTTAGCTGGTGTGAAGCAAGAGGATGCAGACAATAGGACTAAATGGAGACAGATGATTGGCTGAACAGAAAAGCAGAAAGAGAAGAAGAACAAATTTGCCTCAACCCGTTTCCGGTTTTAATTGCAGCCAAGGTGGCGGTTGTATTCCATTATTGCTGGTTGATACATATTCTACTTATGCAAACATATTTGACTGCAATCAATTTGCTGACATCAAGGGGTGAGAGTTATGCACAGCCATGCCGAATTTAGCCCATTTCCAATAGGGTTGTGCCGATGGGCGATGTGATGGCTGACCGACATCACGATGGAGAGCCACCATCGTGATGCCACGCCCCCCACCCTGTCAGACACACTAATCCTATAGTCTCTTCTATAGTTTAACTAAAATCTTTGCAGGGACTGCTCTGTAAACATTGAGAATATAAGATAACTAATGCGTATGTGTTGCACAATGGGAAAGATTTGCATTTTTTTGTATTTATTTTGCATGGTTTGTTTGTGTGGATTTGGTGTGTTTTGTTCGCATTTGTTTTCCCTCTGTGAAGCTCCGAGAGAAAAACGGAACTTATCTGGGTGAGTCAGGAGGAGGAGCGCCGCAATCAGCCGCTTTGTTACAGGTGCGCAAAAACTTGTTAGGCTGCACATAAAAGGAGCTGAGGCAGGACAGCAAAACCCACGGGCCGGAACACCATGAGTGATGACTGGCGCACGTCTCCGGCAAAACTGCGAGAGGCAGAGTACTCGCCTGCCAGTACCGTTTCACCTCTGTTTTGAGAAGCAAGCAAGGATCGCCGCACAACTTGCACTATGCGCACTATGAGTCAAGGGTGCGCGGATATTGGTGCCTGCCTTTTGTTTACCAGCTGTTTTCTGCTGAAGGGAGGCGTGAGTGCATCAAAGTAGATCAGCTGTTCGTCGTGGAGCTGCTCGGTGGGAAGAACTTATTGTAAGGCTGTAACCTGGGAGGAGAACGACCTGGAGTAGTAGGTGGATCCTGATACAAAGACCGCCTTCCTTATGGGTGACGGAGGACAAAATCCAAACGTTAAGTTTTATTTCTTTTATTTAAACTTTTTGGCATCAGTGACTGGTACACCACGAAAATAAGTTGTGCTTCACAGCTCGGTTCATCAGTTTCTTTTTTTCCCTTTATTTGCAACCGAGTGCCACGTATTGAAAAGCCCGGGTAAGTACAGTGAGTCCCATTGAAGTGGCCACTTCATTTACGCTTATTCACGCAGCTGGATTAAGTGTATTACAACTTATATTGTATTAGTGTAGTAAAATGACCATAGTACAGTTTATGAAATTAATCGCCTGTGCAGGGGCTTAAACATAGATTGCCGTAAAGCAGTACTGCTTCTCACGATGGACGGGACATTGCAAGACTTCAGGTCATCGGTCCGGAGAGATTCAAGTTAAAAAGGTGCTATTCTCACTTCAAGGAGAGGAGGGGGCTGAGAGACTATTCATTCACCCTGTAAAGGGTCATTTTAGCACCTACAGGCTTGAGAAAATGATTAAAAAACATGACCAAGTTACTTTGTGTACCTTTAAGCCTCTTTGTAAACCCTTTGGCTGTAAGTTTACGGTCATTGTCCATTTAAAAGACCCATTTCCACCCGAGGTATAACTTCCTGGCTGAACAGAAATGTTCTTTCCTTATTTTGCCATCTATCACGTGAAGTGCACCATCCCCTCTTGCAGCAAAACACCAACACAAAATGATGCTGCTACCCCCGCACTTCACATTTGGGATGCTGTCCTTCGGTTTATAAGCGTTCCCATTTTTCCTCCAAATACACCGATGGTCATCAGGGCTAAGGAGTTTCAGTTTCATCAGACCACGGAACATTTCTCCAAAAACTAAAGTGATGCCCCTCAGGGCATTTTCAAACAATAATTTGTGTTTATGTGTCACTTTTGTATAGGGATGTGTATTGGCAAAAATCTGGCATTACGATATGTATCGCGATACATGGGGGACAATACGATATATCACGATATTATGAGTAAGACTATATATTGTGATCTTTAAAACTCAAATTGACAGTAGAAAAAATTGCCACATCATTCTAAACACTCCAACCTGTTTCATACTTTAACACATTGTTTTATTACTAGGTCTGGTTGATCCACTGGAACAAAGAAGGTGAAAACAGCCACAAACTACCAGTTATACTTTTAATTTTACTACAAAAATTACTGTCATTATTAATGTTTCCATTCAAATCCTTACAAAAAAATAATTATCTTATTTTGTTTTGAATATCGATACGATATCGGGAATAAATATCGGTGTATCAATATTTTCTTACATCCCTACTTTTGTAGTATTGGCTTCTTCCTCTCCGAGTGGCCTTTCAGCCCCCATCAGTGAGGAACTTTCCCAGCTTCAGCCAGCGTCTTTATAAGGATTTTTGCTTTTGTTCTGGGCTTTATCACCACATTTAGGAGAGAAACATGTTCACCTCTGAGCTACAGAACCAGTCCCATTTCCTGAACGCTTTGATGTCTGGACACCTCCATGCTGTTGCTACACTTACATTTGATTGACTGAATCGTAGGAACAGATGAATGTGGCACCTTCAGGAACCTGAAAATCGTAACCCAAGGATGAACCAGACTTGTGGAGGTCCACAGTACTCTTGGTAAAAGATTGGCTGGTTTATTTTATTCTAACATGATGTCACATAAGGACTCAGGTGGTCCCCCTGGCAAACGAAGTTGTGACAACCTTCTTTCATACGGTGGACATAAATATCTGCTAACTGTGTATATTAATGTCTTAGTGCAGCATCACCTTCTTGAACTAACTCCAGTCCGTTCTGCAAGTCCAAACTCAATTTTTTGGTCCTACGGTGACACATCTTGTTTCTCCACTTTCAACCGTGGTATCGCTTGTTTACATCAATTTAAAACCTCCAAATGATCATGACAATGATAGAAGCTCTACTACAGAAGAGTCACAGATGATGCGATGTCACTGCGCTCTCTAATACGTTAGGCCCGACACAGAAAATAGGATGCTAACTAATGTGCTCATCGCGCCGTAGGGTGACCGGAAAGCCAACTGTGTGAAGAAGATGCTCCTAGAAACACACTCAGACACTCCTGGCAGTCAGAATACTGCTGCTGATCCAACACCTTCATACATACTACCATAAAGACAGACACATTATGAAACAACAGCTCTAATGCATTTAGCTCCATAAAAAGTCTATGTTTATATAAATAATGCAACGGACAAGTGGGCCTGTGAGGGGTTTCCCATCAGCCTCTGAGTGGATGTGATTGGACCACAGAGCGCTGCTTCTCTAATCAGGTGATGTAAAATCAGGACGACCTCTAAAATCTGTCAGCAAGCCAACAGGAGAGGAGAACAATGGACTACTGTGCAATCTTCTGATTGGGGACAAAACAAAAAGATTGCATTAAGTTGAAATGTGAGCAGTTGTCAGGTAGAAATGGGGAAAAGAACTTTTAAATGGAGGTGGTTCGATTGATTATCCTAGATCAGCGTGTTCAAAGTCTAAATTTGGCCCTCCAGCAAATGGAGCTGGTGCTGTTGGGACACTTTGTCTTTTTTTTTTAGGTTGAGATTTTCAATTGCAAATGTACATCTACTTTACCTGAAAATGTTTGGTACAAACCCAAAGCATTTTTCTTTTATTAGCCATGTGTTTTTGCTTTTCATTTTAAAGTTTGTAGGAAGTAGGACCACAAACATCTGAAAAACAGACTTGGGCACACCTATCCACTAAACACAAAGGTTTTCAAAGAAACTTCTCGCTTTCAATGCTGGGAATAAATTGAACATTTTCCAAACCAACAAAATAGAAAACAGTTTACCCCAAAAGTTTACTTTTATAAAGTCAAACGTCTGAGACTGTTTTCCAGACCAACTATAAATTGTTTATTATATTAACAAGGTTTTTAAATCAGAAGACGCACAGAGATGTAAGAAGTTGTTTAAAAAAAGAAAGATAGAGTTAGTATTTTCTAGGACGAGTCGAGGCATGTCTGCAGATTATTCCGGCATTAGAGAGTGAGACTTTAAGAAGATATCAGGAAGGCTAAATGCAGTTTAGCAAAGTTATGTTTTATGGTTTTGAGCTTTCATGTGTTATGGAACATGCTGGATATGTAAATGTTGGCAGCTCTTTGGATGTCCCAGAACTAATGCTGCGTTCTATTTGTCTTGTAAGCGCGACTTGCAACTCGAGAGTGACGTCACATCCGTGTTGGAAAACAAGTTACAGCGGGTTTTTGCGTTCTGTATTGCACACAACACGACAGGTCGGAGAAAAGATGGATGCCTCCAGGAAACTAGCTGTTGTGCTAGCTCTGAAAGAGTAGAGAGCTAATATCAAAGTTTGTGGTTCATCATCATAATATGGAAGAAGATGATAGCAAGCGGAGAATGTAAGTTCATGTTTCATCTTATTTGATTTTAGTCTATTAATGTTTTAACCGCTGTTTAAGCGAAAATTCCGTAGCTCAAAACTCGGCATTGTTGTCATAGCAACATGGAGCGTCTCTAGCCAATTTAAACTGCACAAGCTACAAAATAACTTATTAGGCGGAATTTAGCACGTAATTAGACTGTAGCGACATGCCTGTAGGTAACCGTATACACTGCTGTGTACGACTTCTACATTTGGTTACAACAAAGACAAAAGTGCTTAAAATAGTAGAAAACCACAATGTTTACTTATGTGTGATGCTCGTGGTAGCCATTTTGGAACTGAACTCGGGATTCTCTGAGCCTCGACGAGTTGACGACCTGTATATACGACCTCGGGGGCGTTCTATTTGCTACTTCCGGTTCGTTATTCGGGAAACCGACTTGCAAACCGAGTTCGGTGGACAAATAGAACACAGCATAAGTTAGAGATGGAGGTTCTTGGGGCGTCGCGTGGCGCAGTGGGTTAAGACGGGCGCCCCATGTTCAGAGGCCTTAGTCCTCGATGCGGTTGTCCCGGGTTCGATTCCAGCCTGAGGACATTTGCCGAATGTCTCTCCCCTGCTTCTCTCCCCTTTCTATAAGCCTGTCCACTTTCAATAAAAGCCACTGTGGCCACAAAAACCTTAAAAAAAACACACAAAAAAAACTCATATTCTAAAAAAAAAAAAAATTAAGAGATGGAGGTTCTTTATGGAATACATATGGAAGCTAATGTTTCTGTCATGCTAGCAGCTCTAACCACGCAAATTTCTAAAGGGAGGTGCTAGACACAGTTTAAAATGTCAAATGAAATAAAAATTATATTAATAAAAGTGAATGTACAGTTTGATACATTTTCAGAAAAATAAATACATGACTTTTTTGTTTTACTTTGATCAGCATTAAACAAACAACCTTTTTCCCTGATTCCTTCCATTCAATTCCTGAAATAAATGTAATTTTATAATGTCCAATAACTTCAAAATATTGAAAGTAAAGAACTGATTTAGTTGGATCTTCTGTTATATAAATAAAATAGTACAAGCAGACATAGCCAGAATAGAAAACAATATACCAATTAAAAACAGTTAGTGTTAATATTTAGAAATGTTTAAATAATACTTCGCCCATATTTGAGAATGCTTAAATGCTTGGAGTAGCTTTGATATTTCAACAGCCTAGTTTTCCAGCTGTACTTGAATGCAGCATGGGCAGCTGTCAGGAAAAACCCTTCTCATCAACAGGGATTCCACTGACTTGTATAAACAAAATAAGGAGTTTGGGCTGATTGGATGCTACTGGTAGCCATGCAGACGTCAGCTGGTTTTTCTCTAGTTTCAGAAAAATACAAATACATGTGGACTGGACCCCAGGATCTAGTAAGCTCCCAGCTGAAGCTTAACTAGACGAGCATAGTGTGTCCTCCTGTGTGTGTATGTTTGTTGTTCGGCTGACTTCTCAGAACTCCACTTTGGATAACTAATACCTGAACAGTGTGTATGCACGGTGCCTGAGTCTTGTCCTGCTGCTCTAACATCTACACAAGTACCTTGATGGAGCCCACAGAGGGCCCACTTCAGAGCTCTGTCAAAGAGCCAGTGTTTTCCATCTGACCAAGAGTCTGTGTAACAGAATTACACAAGCCTCTCAGGACCTTTTTGGTTTTTTTTAATAATTCAGGACTTGTTGGAGCCCATTAGAGGTAGAGAGAGTCTCTCTCTCTCTCTCTCTCTCTCTCTCTCTCTCTCTCTCTCTCTCTCTCTCTCTCTCTCTCTCTCTCTCTCTCTCTCTCTCTCTCTCTCTCTCTCTCTCTCTCTCTCTCTCTCTCTCTCTCTCTCTCTCTCTCTCTCTCTCTCTCTCTCTCTCTCTCTCTCTCTCTCTCTCTCTCTCTCTCTCTCTCTCTCTCTCTCTCTCTCTCTCTCTCTCTCTCTCTCTCTCTCTCTCTCTCTCTCTCTCTCTCTCTCTCTCTCTCTCTCTCTCTCTCTCTCACAGCAGGGACTGAATGGATTCCCTATATTTCCTTGTTTTCTCGCCTACACACGGAGCATTTCATTGCCCCATTGTTGCAAATGTGAGGCTTTACACATTGCAATGGAATGCAAAGCAGCACGGACTCACACTGGGGTCGAACTGTGATCCCAAAACAGACAATAGTAGTGGACACACACTCCTGCAAGCCTAGCATATGACACAGGAGATTCACTCTTGCATCGTGTAGATGCCGGGGGACAAAAACAAAAACGACCTCATGACTTACAGATCGAACTCTAAAGTTATAAGTCCACACATTCATGTTGCATGCAATCTGCTATGTAGCTTTAATGTTTTAAAAATGATAAATAACTAAATGGGTTTTGGCTAAAGAGCATGCATTATACATGATATCAAGGCTATGATTGATTAGAAGCTCTAAAAGCAGGAAGACAACCGAGCCAACAGCTCAATTTCTAGGTAGAAAATATTTCCCAGTAACATGTTATGGAGGACACCGACCACTGCTAATCCACCTCTTTTATTTTTGTCGCTCCTCTTTAAATCTCTGTCTGGCCATATGGTTAGAGAGACATTGAAGTCGGGGATATGATCCTTGCCAATTATGATCGATGGCTTGAACTTCCTCCTTCTCTCTCTCCTCTTTGCTCCCGTTCTGCATCTATGAAGCCTCCTTTTCAACTTCCCTGGGATTTGAGGGTGTAGCTCAGGTGTTATTTGAGCTTTTGAGAGGATACTCAGCTGTTCTCAGTTGTTGAAAAGCAAAACAAATCAAAAAACACTTTGATGCCACGATTATGAAAGAAAAAAAGTAAGAACAAAACTCCTTCTAGCTCCAAAACATCCAAATCCAGGGGGAATAACTGTTCGAATATGCAACGCCTCAACCACAAAAATGATGAACAAAAGTCTACAGAGAGAACAAATCCTTCCAGGGCTACTCCAACGTGCTGCAACCATGAGCGCCCCTTTTCTAGAGTTCTAGAGTTTTATGGCCTTAATCTGCAGCCACAACATCTGGCATCCACTACAGCTTGCATTTCCTAAATGGTTTACCCTCTTCTTTTAGCATTCGAGTGACCCTCCTGGTCCCTGAGCACACTGAAAACCAGGTTCAACCAATCACAGCTGCTCCTCGAATGTAACCAGCTCTCTCATTGGTTAGACAGGAGCTGTGCAGCTCTGCAAGGTCCACCCAAATATGGCTGTCTAACCAATGAGAGAACTGGTTACGTTCGAGGAGCAGCTGTGATTGGTTGAACTTGGTTTTCAGTGTGCTCAGGGACCAGGAGGGTCACTCGAATGCTAAAAGGAGAGGGTAAACCATTTAGGAAATGCAATTGCAAAAAGGATTTGAAAATGAAAGCTGGAAAGAGAAAATGGATGTAGAAAAGGGAATAACTTTTTTAAATGTATGAAAAGGAAAGATATTTACAATCTCATTTACTAATTGTGTTATTTAATTCTCCATTTTGAAATAGGATTTGAAAAACGTTTTCAAATCACAGTATTTAATAATCAAATGATAAATACAATTTGTAATTCCTCTTTAGTATTTCAATTTAAAATGTGTAATTACAAAATGCTTTTCAAATTTGTAATTGTTGAATTTGAAATTATATCTAGCAATCTATATTTTTAATTCACAATTAAGCACTCCTTGTCAAAATGCTGTATTGCTTTTCCAATGACCCCCGTAGTCCTCCATGGATACTCACTGCTAAAAACAAACCCACAAGCTAGCAGAATGATTAAAAACAGAGGTCTCTGAAAAGTATCTTTACGAAAAGGAAAAGTGAAGAGACAGAAGAAGAGAATATGACTTCCAAGAAAAGGAAAGCTAGATTAAGTAGACTATCAGGGGTCCTACTTAATATTATTGATTTATCGCAGCGGGCAATTCCAACGTTCCAAGCCCGCTCTGCTTAATATGTAGCAACCGGGGCTTTCTCTTGAGGCAAAGAAACCTTTAAAACTGCCCAACATCATCTTGTTACAGAGAAACAGTCACTGGGCTATTTTTCATGCACTTTTTATTTGTTTATGGTAAATCTTATTTTAAAGGCATGTTTAAATGTTACCATAGTGACCAGAGAGTGTTAGGGGGCAGAGAGGATATCACTCATGTTATGTTTTTGGGACTAATGAAGTTACGAGCACAGAATGAATCTAGATTTATAATTATACTTAAAAAGTAACCCGGTTTTTTATGCTTTTCGTTCCTTTTTATTTTGTTGCATTTATCCGCCGGTCCGTGTGAATATTGTCTGATATTGAACCGGTCCGGGGTTGGGGACCACTGCTGCCTGATTGGCGGCGGTAAAGCCTGGCTGCTGACACGCGGCTCCAGCTGCTGCGACTAGGAGATTACTGCGGAGGGTTCGCTCTGTACCATCCCATTCTTCCTCTCTGCTCTGCATCCCTCCATCATTTCATTCACTCAATCAGCTGCTGACATGAAATCTCACCACCCCATTCCTCATCTACCAAAAGCATACACACATACACATTAATGAGAGGGTCCGGCAAATTCTGTGAATTGACCAAATTACTACTTCAGATGCTGCTTAAAAAGCACAAAAATGGTTGAGTGTGACTAAGTCCCTCTTTAATGGGCTTGTCAAAATAACATATCTTGATATAATCAATACTAGAAGAATGAATTATTCAAAGAGACTCATTTCCCTAAATTGTCACATTTCTTTTAAAAGCAGCGCTGCAGTAACAGAAACTCAGCCCCTCTCTACCCAAATGAGCTGCTGGAAGATTTAAACTCTAACATGGCGAAATCATCCAGAAAAAAAACAACCAAAAAAAAAAACTTATGTGACCCTCTTTAGAGTACAAGGGAAACACAAAAGTTTGTTCGGAGGTATGGTCCCTCTGTGGCATATGGACAGAAAAAAAACGAAAAGCTAAAGGATGCCCCGTGCTAGCTATGCTAATGCAACAAGTAGGGCTCGGCAATATATCAATTACAGTATATCGATTTATCTATTTATGAAGAATGATTTTTGGGAATATCGAAAGCATAAAAATAAATTAAAAAAACATTGCCCATGAGCCTCTTGGTTATCCATAGTTCAAAGTGATTACAGCATGCATTTATTTGGAATTTGAATTCAGGTCAACTCCAAGAAGGGATAACTGAAATAAAAGCAAGTTTCAAAAAACATTTTCTGTTTTTTGTGATTTCTTTTTAATTATACAAAAAGGAGAACAAAAATCGAATTTTGAATCAAAGGGAAAAAAATGGAAGGTTTAATTTTTTTTATCCAAATAACCCACACACTAACCTACTATAATTTTTGAAAACAGTTGTATAATGTCTGAGGACATGTTCAACTTTTTGAAAATAAATAATGTCTGATATCGAATATAATACACAATATCTTTAAATAGTACCAGGGAATGCTAAATATTGACAAAAACAGGGATTTTTCTTTCATATTGTGATTTATATTGATAACAACTGATATGAAAAATATTATTGTGGTAATTGTTTTTTTTTTTCATATTGCCCAGCCCTAACGCTAATGCTACGATGTCTGAGAGCAACCTTAAAAACGGCAGAAAAGCTCCTGTATCTGCCGCAGTGTAGTAGTAAACCTCCCGGACGACATAAGCTAACGCTTGTTGTTTAAATATTAGCTTCATGGACTGGTCTTCTGTCAGTCGGTGAACATGGCTTCCCAGCTGCCAAGTTCAGAGTTCTGCAACGCCCCGTTCTAATGCAGTACGTCTTAACGCCAGAAAATGGTCATCCAAATTCAGAAGGTTAAAATATGACAAAAGAACAACCATGTACCTTCAAAAATTGTTGCCGCGGTATCAAAAATGATAGAGTACTTTTCCTACAATCCTAGTCCTTTTATATGGAGATGACTTTATTGCACATCTCACACACTCGTCACCGCATAATAAAAGCTAATGCATTCTGAAGAGTCACCAAATGTTTGACAATGTGACGGTCAGAGGTCAGACTGTTTCTCATGTTTGTTAACGTCGGGGATTTTCCAAGCAACCGGTCTTCTAACTGTGTATTCAACATCTTCTGGCTTCCAGACTGACAAAGCACAGAATCAATAGTGATAAACCAGGCCGGCCAAAGTGATTAGTGAACCTTGTCTCCGTCGTGACAAAAAATGAGGGCAGCCTTCGTTTCTGCTTGCTGAAACCGTTTCAGATTGCTTACCGACATTTTTATGGTTCCGTCTAGGACAGTAAAACAGGACCAAAGCCTCCAAATACAAACCGGAATTAGATCCATTTCCTTTACAGCTGATGGGGACATAGTGAAAAACCAAGCTCTTCTCATCTCGTCTTTCCCAGGGCGGTGTCAGTCTTTGGAGGAGGACTATACAAACACACGGTCCCCTCACCAACTCCCATAAAACAATTCAGGTTATTTTTACCCGTCAATTTAAAAAAAGATCATGATGAATATTCAGTAGTGTTTAATTTTCATTCATGGTAATTAATATTCAATCTGAACAAACTGAACAGAGAATCCACATGGTGCCATCACACATCGAGCAGATTAATAGGCTCCATGTATTGATGAACATTTCACCTGCTGTGGCCCTGAACTGCGCTTCAGCTTGTGCGTAAGGGAGGCTGAATCCACGCTCTGCTGCCACGCTGTAGACTGGAATCACGAACGCCGCTTCAGCCACAGTTTTGGGTGTCAGGGTCTGAGATGAGGCTCAGATGGGCTCATGGGAATCTTTTTTCCATTGATTCAGTTACTTGAACTCTGCGCGTAAAGTTGAAAATGTCCAAGTGGTCAGGGGTGGGAACTGCACTCTGTCAAAATGACAGATGGTCTTCAGGTTTTTCCTGTTGCAGTTTTAAAAAAACAAAACAGTGAAATACAGAAAATATTCCGTTTGCATGACCCCATGATGCACAATATATCGGCATCGACGCCGGTATCGGCTGATTTGGTCATTTTTTAAACATATATCGGTCCTATATGTAAAACTGAGTGTATATGAATAACCAGTGTTTATTTCCATGTTGTTGCCGTTTGTGTTTCAGGAGGAGGAGAGGAGGGGGTCAGGCAAGTGGTATTTGTGTGGTCATGTGACAGTCGAAGTGTTGTGGGATGTTTAACCGAAGCAGAGAAGAAACATCAGTGGCGTGGTCATTATTTCCCAGTGTTGAAGGGTAGGCAAATATAAATATTATCAGGAAATATCCTTTATCAGCCATAACAGCAACGTTAATGTCCGGTATTGATTTGGCCCAATTTTTTCATATCAGTGCAGCGTATTAGGAAAGCAGTTCCTCAGTGCAAGTCATATCCAATCTACCCAACGGTAAAACAACAGAGTCACAGATAAGCAGGTTTATGTCTGATTTAGGTGTTTAGATTTATGTTTTTAGTTTGGGGAAAACTTGTTCTGATTCTGTTGATTCTGTGAAGAGGTGAGCAGTCGTCGTCAGACTAAGCTGCCCTCGGTGTGCAGCCGTTGTTAAACAGCAGAGGGAATAATCGATGACGGATTTCCTGAGCTTCCCAATTCCAAGACGGAGGCAGGGAGGAAGCTTCCTGCTGTCCTTGAAGCGAGTACCCTGCTACAGTGAGGACGGCCCTGAAAGGAGCATTGATCCGGGTCCTTCCTGAGACACGCCTCTAACTGGAAAAAAGCCACAAGGGTCACCCTTAAGGAGGGTTAGGGTTACTTCAGGTCAGCAAATTGACATTCCACGACCAGAACAATCCAGCGTCTCTCTGAGTAACTATGGCAACCTGCTCATTTGTTTAAATAATCCCTCACTCCTGTCCTAACAAGACTCCCCTTCCAATTAGTCTTCTTTCCCTCCTTAGGACTCGTCGTTATGAGCGTGACAACCTGTTGCTATGCTCTAGAAAATATATTTTTCATTTAGCAAAATTGTGAAATCCGTCATAGGTGTTAACACCAAAAACCTTCTGCAGACAGAAACACATATACTACATTTAACGTAAGGCTAGACGATACTAAAAATATATGTGGATCAACAGACGTGTGGTGCGAAAGTGAAAAAAAAGAACGTTTCCCTTCTTGTTCTCATCCTAGCCTATCGGTAGCTTAATACTACAGTCATAACCAACGGTTATTTTGAACCGATACAGGACGCACATCCACCCGGTTCTCCACCACATCCTCAGAAGTCAAAACGCTTTCAGAAATACAGACGGGGGAGGGAAGACCTGCTGGCTTCAGCACTCAGTCACTGGACTGAGTCTCCGTCTCCACTCAGCCATCGGTGAGCAGCTGGTTAGCTTTAGCAGCTGGTTAGCTTTAGCAGCTGGTTAGCTTTAGCAGCTGGTTAGCTTTAGCAGCTGGTTAGCTTTAGCAGCTGAACTGGATCACAATCAGTGTTATTGGCCCGGTTTTTAAAACAACCTACACCAAAGGTCCGAGCCGTTAATATAATAAAGTGTTATAAAACGTTTAAAAGAAATTTAAAATAAAATGAGAATAATACTACAGTTTAAATTAATAACATAATTAAAATGTCTTCAATCAATAGCATAATGGTTAATAAGAGACCTTTCTTTGTCAGTGTTTGCTGAGGTCCCTCAGGTCTCTTAACTTGATTTGTTTTTGTTTGTAAGAAACAAATAGGTGTTTGAATAAAGGGCTGAATTTAATTTAGTTTTTGTGTATTCCTTATTAGAATTAGTTAATTAAAAATAGCATAAAATGACCAGTGCTGCACTTAAAATATATTTTTTACACTCTATAGTTATTGATAATGATCAATATGACTTTTCTTTTCTATCGATATGCTCTTTTTCTATATCGTCCGACCCTAATTTAACAAAAAGAACACAGCTATTTTTGTTATGTTATTTATGTTATTCACAGTAGTTACTGTGGTCAGAAAGGCTTTACATGTTCAGTCAAGCAGAATGTTTGACATGGAAGATCATTAGTTGCTTACTATGAACTACCACACAACAACAGACGTCTATGGAAATGTAAACATCGAAGAAACCCGCTTCCATCCTGTCCTCACTTTGACTAGCTCTTAGCTTTAGCCTGTGCACCTAGACGTCATGTATGACATCATGAGTCACGTGTGTCAGGTATAGGATTGATCATTGGTTACCCGCTCTCTGGCTCACACATAGCCCCCGCCTCTGGTTTACGACGACACATCTCCGCTTGCTTGGCTAACACGGGTTTCGTGGAATAAGAAACTGCTAAGTAATCAGCAACGCTGCAAAATGTAACATTTGCGATAAGATTTGTGGAAACACCAGAAATTTTATGAAGCACCTCGTCGTTCATGACATCAGATTGCAAGCTAAAGCGTATACCGTATTAGACTACAAAAAACAAACAAAAAATAATAAAAAGGAGGCTCAATTAGATCTAGTAATAAAACTATGTGTTGAAGTATGAAACAGGTTGGAGTGTTTAGAACGCTGTGACTTTTTCTACAGTTAAATACGGCTTTAAATATCACAATATATAGTCTTACTCATAGTATCGCGATATCTAAAGGTAAATGCTACCTTTTTATAAAAATACTTACATTTTGTGTCTTATTCTTGATCTAAACAGACAGATGTTTGTTAAAGTATAGTTTATTGTTTGCACTGAAGGCTTCCTGTGTTTTTGCTTAGTTTATAGGGCTGGGCAATATATACATTTATTGAATTTTCTGTTTATGAAAATGACAACAAATCATTTCATTTTTTCTCTCTTAAAATTAGATCTAAAAATATAGGTGCCGAAAATAGTATCGTTCAGGTACCAGTATTAAAAACCGGGTATCGTTAAAGTACTAGGATCGACAAACATCTAAAGGTATACATAACTAGTCAGGTAAGATATTAGGTTGTTGTAATGTCTCATGAAAACCCCATTTGGAACGAAGATATCAGCAAAGCTCCTACACAGAAAACTATTCAAAGGCAGATGTAGACCATTATTAGATGCTCACAGTATGATAACATTCAAAGTTTTATAGTTCTACCATATTTACGGCGGAATTTAAAACAAAATCGTAAAACACAAGCTAAATAATCTAAAGTAACACGCTTTCCTCCCGTCCTGCCCTGTATTTAAATTCCTCTATCTTTCCATCAACGCTGATCATGCATCCCGGGGCATGATACTGCCACCACCATGGTAAATATGTTGGATTCATAATGCTTTTATCTAAAACAGAAAAGCAACACTTATTCATACAGTAGCATTGAAAAGGTATAATATATTCATGATTTGTTAAAGCTGTCTAAACCATTTATTCATTTGGATGTTGACATTAAAGTTTAAGAGGCTTTGAAACTTTTTAGCATCAAAGTTTATCATAATACCGTTGATCACCCTATGTCTAGTTCAAAGTTAGTCGGATTTCCCAACTACTTCTCCATTCAACAGGGTAAGATATGTTGGTTTTTTTCAGCAGCAGACAGAAGAGGTTCATCGTGAGGTGGAATGGTGCCACGCTCAAGAAGACAGTGCCCCCTCTCAGACTTCACCAGCCTCACCCGTAACTAGAGCTGGGTATTGATTCAAATTTCAAGAATCCATTCAATTCTGACTCAAGAAAATCAATGATCTCGATCTATTCCAATTCAATATTTTTATGGCTCATTCCTATTAAAAATGTTGTCGTTTTAGCCGTTACCTTAATTAACTGACTGTAATTCAATGACCCAAACACTGTGAAGAGAGAAATTCCTGGAATAACATCAGTGTATTGCCTCTAACCATGCTCAAATGTCAGTTGCTGTTGTGATTTGCAGGAAGCGACACCAAACGTCACAGAAAGTGTGAGCAGTTACAGAGCTGGACCTTCATTCATTACTTTTCATGCCAAACTCAGTTTTTGTGTGATTTTTAAAAAATAAATCAATTTCTGGACTTCAGATGTTTCTCTTACTTTATAACATTTAACGACCTGCTAGCGTTTCGAAGAGAGAACCAACAGAGGAAGGCCGGTATCTGAACAGAAGCCAGAGCACTTCTCTGGCATTTCTAGAATTGTGGCGCTCAGCGTAGCAGCACGCTGGAGTAGCACTCATATGTACACCAGATTTCTTTTCGCTTTTTTGGGCTTTGTTTTCTCTGTTTCCGGAGAGTAAAGCGCTTTTTTGTGGGACGGGGGGGGGACGGGGGGGAGGGGGGGGGGTGGACGGTTCTTCTCTCTGGTTTTTTATGCTGTGCAGCAGGAAGGATTTTTGCTGATACTTTTTGGTCACTTGTTTATGATGCATAACCATGGCAACCAGGTGCTTTACAGCCGGGAGCAGCTGATTAACATTAACATAAAATAATACAACTGAAAACTCGAATCCCAGATGAGTTGAAAAAGAGGGGTCGTGGCTGCAGAGCAGGAGCAAAGAGAATAGGGAGAAGGAGGAAGTTCAAACCATTTCTTCCATCTATCATAATAGCTCTATAGGAGATTCTTCCTGCCCACAGCCATCAGCGTTTACAACAACTCCTTAAAGAAACTTGAAAAGTATGAGTTACGACACTTAATCTCCCTCTGGGATCAATAAAGTCTTTATGAATTTCGATTGAATTATGAAAACATATTTTCCCATGACATTGAACTCTGACAAGCCCGTAGGCTCAATATTTTCTTCCTGAATCGAACACAAAGAGTAGCATTCAGTCTGAATTGTCCCACTGAAGATCAGCTATCCTTCTCTGCTGAATAAACCTACAGGTGTTAACTTAGTTACACCTGAACATTGAATGTGGCTGAACCGATTCTCCTGACTCAGTTTAGCTTTACACAAGGGTCCGCATTGAGGTTCTAGGAATTTTACACTTTTTTTTTTATCCACATCTGAGTCAGGGCACAGGGTCCAAATATTTCAGCATTCACCAATGACTCACCAGGCAAAGAAGTGACCTTTGAGCCAGGTTGCTCCACCAACAGGCACGTTTATTTTGTTCTGGAGTCTGGAGCAAAATAATCAAACATCTAACCGGTAGCAGTGACAGAAAAAAGATAAAAAAAACAATTCTCAAGGTTACAGTAAGCCATTGCATTCAAGCAGTCTGATGATTAACTTGATTTGGGACGTATTGTGGGTGTGTTCAGCCTTATCGGGCAACATGCAAAGACGGGCTTGCTTTAATCATGGCACCGACAGGAAAAACTCCTGAGTCTAGTTTTGCATGTTGCATTGGTAATGGAAGTCTGGGAGCAGGTTGCTCTGCATTTACCACGCAGGACCGTTTCCATGGAAGCTAACAGAACAGCCACAGCAGGTGTTATTTGGAAAGTCTGGAAAGTTGACTCCTGCGGTAAAACAGCAGACAGAACAAAACTGAATTCCTCCGGAAACATCGGACATGACTCGTGAACTCAAAAGTATACCTACCACATGATAATCACAAACAGTGTAGTTTATTAGAGTTGGATGTGAAAGTCCAAGACAAAGTAGGGTATAAAGTGTGAGGCAGAAGGAGTTTTGACAGAAGTCTGCCCTGGGTTTAGTGCCATCCATGATCCCATGAACTCTGGCTAACCTCCCTGTCCCTGCTGAAGAAAAGCATCCCCATATCATGGTGCATCCAACACCACATGTTACTGAAGAACTGGTTTATTCCAGGTGGTGTACAGTGTTTGATTTCTACCACACAATGTACTTTGCATGAGGGCTAAAAACCTCCTTTCTCTACAAGATCCCAGCCAAACATAGAGGTCAGATTTGTAGCCAACACTTTTTTGTACTATTAGGTGTCCAGCCATGTTTCAGTAGATGCGGATTTGTGCCCCACTCTGCTTTAAAGCTCTGCACATCTTCATCCCTGACCTGTCCGCTGTGTTCCTTGGTCTTCGTGAAGCTGTTTGTTCTCCAACAACCTCTCAGGCCTTCACAGAACAGCTAGATTTATAATACAGGTACATAATCCGTTCAAGAGTTTGGAATCAGCGCATCAAGAGCCGCTACACATAGACGAATCCTACACATGGGAAACAAATGTCACATTCCTCATGTCGAGCCACTGGTACCAAAAGCTGATTCAGTGACCATGCTGATACTGTGCTTGATTGGCCAGCAAAACTCCTGACCTTTAACCCCATGGAGAACCTATGGAATATTGTCAAGAGAAAGATGAGAGACGCCAGACCCAACGATGCAGATGACCTGGAAGCTGCCGTCAAACCAATCTGGACTTCCATTAGACCTCAGCAGAACCACAAGCTGATTGCTTCCTTGCTACGCCACACTGATGCAGTAATTCATGCAGAAGGAGCCCCAACCAGTTGTTGATTACATAGATACGAACAGACATTTCAAAACGCCTGACATTTCTGTTTAGAATATCATTTTTTTTATTGATCTTCTGTAATATTCTAATTATCACTGATACCCTTCATTTTCTGTTTGCTATAAACCATAAACCTCAAAATAACAAGAAATAAAGGCTTGAAATATTTACTCTATGTGTTATGAAGCTTAATAACTTGAGGGATTCACTTTCAGAAACGAGTGGTTGTGGTTATAGCATAAAAAACTTTAGGGGTGTGAGTACTTTTCAAAAGTAATATCCATACAAATTATGAATTCAAATATTTTCCAGGAACTTTCTCATCTTTCCAAAAAGAATCCAGAGTATTCCAGTTTGTTGCCATGAGAACACTGCCTGTGAGTTACGCCGCTGCCGGTACTCGTTTTCACTGTATTGAAAATGACTTAGACTGCCTTAAGTGTTCATCTGCAGTACTTTCCAATCAGCTGATATACATACCTTTCAAAATAAGGGACAGAAATATCTTAAAGCAGTCACAAAAGTTTACTCTTCCAATGATTGTGTTTTCTCTCCACATGCGGCACAGAGGGGACCAAACTCAGGGCAAACAGGTTTAATCCCAGCTGCTTCTTCTCCACTTTCATTTTGGGTTTCACACAAACGCGCTCCGCCGTGCTGCTGGTGAATTCAGCCGATTGGCGGTTTGTCATCCAGAGGAAGCCCAGTCGTCCCCTCAGGCCCTAAAAAACCTGATCACTGCGGTGGGCTTACATTAAAGCGAGCATCAGAGCGATTTAGGGATGTGACTGGATCGGGTCCATAATGAATTCACAGCCTCACATCAGTCCCCACCTCTTATTTCCTACTCTGTAATCTGGCTGGTGGAGGATTGGGGGTGGGGTGGGGGTAATCTGGATGGTGAGAGTGAGTATGGGAGGGAGTGGGATAATCCTCTCTGCTGTAATTCCTCTTTACATCAATTCTTTTAGATGGATGGTGCAGCAATGTCCTGAAAGTGGGAACTAGCCGGCTCTAAACAGGAGGCACAGCTAATGTTTAATAGTCAGCGCATTGTTGGACTCATTTTTCCATCCAACGGTTAATCCACCTGATCTGAGAGGTACAAATAGAACCCTACCCATATTGGGTTTTTTTTTTTTTGGCTCTCTGCCTGTAGTTTTCTATCCAAACAGTAGGAGTCGCCACTGGTTAGACGTTACCACTCCCCTGCAGGAGCGGCAGCAGAAGAAGACTATTACAGACGTTTGTTCAAAAACACGCATCTTTCATCATAACGGAGCGGATTTTATGGTTTTGAACACGTACAAACGGATTCGTTCAGTCACTGTCCACACGAGAATGTTTCCAGAAATGTTTTTCGTCCACACGGAAACATCGAGGATGGTCTGAAGCGCTATTTTTACTCCCCCAGACCTGCAGGTGGCGCTAAACATGACGTATGGGACATACGAATAAAGCGGTGAACGCAATAAGGAATCACGACTGGAGTCTCGTGTGCACAGCTATGAACATGTAATCCGCCATTGTTGTTTTTATGTACGACGCGTTATAAGTCAGGCTAATACATTAGCCTTTTCTCAAAATAGTTTTTTATACTGTCCACGTGAAATTGCAAGGGCATAATTTTCAACCCCGTAACAGTTTTTTGGGGGTTTTTTTACGTTTTGGCTCTCCTATAACGCCGTTTCAGTTTTTGATGAGGGGCACAAATGGTTAAAAACGTTCCCATTTACGATAAAGAACGTTTCAGCATAGAGTGGGGGTCTCGAAATACAACCAAAATCTGCATCTGATCAAAGCATATTTACTCATGAAATCACATTGATACACAGTTCTTGATTTGTGAGACATCTAAAAAATAAAAATTACCCAAAATATTAATGAAATCCTAATACCACTTATTACACGATCAATACTCTCTACATAGTAAGGTTTGCAATTATTCGCATGATAAAAAAAAAAAAAGTATTTCTATTGCCTTGTTGGTGGAGTAGGTGTGTATATGGTGTGTTGGAGGAGGAGGGGCCTGCCTTGGGCGCTGTTCATGCACGAACCGCTACTGGTGTGGCACAAAAGCCGCTAAATGATTACAGCTCAAGGAAAACGTGAACGCATCATTTCAGACAGCACCGCACAAACTACACAACACACGTGGAACCGCTTTATGAGTCCAACAACGCTGGGTCACAGATACTTTCACTCCGTCTTTCAACATTCCTGCTCACAGGCTGAAGGCTGGTTCCAGACAGGGGCTACAAACTTGCATAACTTTGCTCTATACTCCAACTTTACTGCGCCGCTTCTAATGAAATCAGGGATTTCGGCAAATGTGTCAATCTCCTACACTGAGAGAAAGGAAGTGAAAACATGAAGACCTTATCAGATGCGGCACTTTTATACCAAAGTCGCCTAACAAGGCAGGGCTCGCCCTCCGGTTCAGCATCTTTATTCAGCGCCTGTCAGAAAGGAAAAAGAAAGTTTCCGTGCAGCACCCGAATGCAGCACAAACCTACACCCATCCACGGCCGCTGGGATGCACGCTGTGAGATCACACAGCCCAAATCACCGTCATTTCACTGCTGCGGACACCCCCAGCTGTCCGCGCGCGGCCTTCGCTCTCCGCGCGAACAGAGCGCGCTTACAGGCACGAGAAGGAAAGATGGCTGAATATATTTGAGTCGGACTCACCGTTAGTTGTCTGTTTTCTGACAGCTTTGTTAGGAAGTCTGCGAGCGTCGCTGTCACGGCTAACGATCCGCCCACCCCGGAGACTGCACGCATTCTGTAGGCACTCAGACACAGTCCGCCCCGCCCCGGAAGCTCTCCAACCTCCAATCACAAACCCTGCGCGGTGACTGGCTCCGGTTTCATCCAATCAGGTTCCCCCATTCATGTGTGAGTGACCACACCGCTGTCCAGCCACAGCTTCTGAATCCTCGGTCATCTCTTCCTTCTTGCCAAATGGACTTTTGACTGACACTCTGCGCCAACAATGGAGAACTTTGACTCCTTTTACGGGACGGTGCCGGTCCAATCGCCGGGAGGAACGCCTTTGGAAGCGGCCACGGCCCAAGAGCACGCCCTAAGCCCGCCCTGGCCCTGACACAGGAATGTCAACCAGGCTGAAGGGAATTACATCTAGCGCAGTAAACAGTGACTTCACGGCAGACAGTAGACAACCTAAATACTTTCCTGTTTGCTGTAAAGATCATTAATCAGTTTTATGGAACAAAGCATCAAATAAAAACAGCAATGTTCCCCTTTTTGTTATCATATGGACTCAATGCCGTTTTGTCGTGTTAATATAGACGACATACTCGAAGTTAACATAAAATGTGTTTGGGTCTTTATCACACTAATGGTGCCTACTTTCTAATACTTGAGAAATAACATGAAAAAATACATAAAAGGTGGAGAGAGTAAACAGATCGGTTTCTTTTAATGTAGTTCTACGCTGACATCTAGTGGTAAGAAGGACGAATATCAGTTCCAATGTAGCACACACCGGTATACCGGGATGAGCCAGCATATTTAGCTCATATCTGCCTGCTCTATAGCAGCTTCCTCATGGAATACAACTGCATGGGCGAGTTCAAATACAAGGAGACATCTTTAGAGTTGAAGTGAAAGCAAAGGGAACATTCAGGAGTTCAGAGTTACAACTGGATGGTATTAAGGAGTGGTTGATTCTGACTCCTTTTCCCCCTAATAATTAAAAATATCCTTTAAAAATAAAAATTTTTTATTTATGCATGTTACTCTTTGTTTGATATAAAAAATGAGCTTGACTATCTGAAATACAGAAGGAATCTGGAAGGGAAAGGCTTTTTTATGTCTCTTATTACGAAAAAGTAACAATTTTCACATGTGGCGTGTTCAGCAAGTGAATCAACGAGATGAGAGGGGGTTGCATCAGTGGCGGCTGGTGGAATTTTCTCCAGGGAGGGCAATGACTATGATGGCTAGATATATACCAGCAGTAAGTGAAAATGTACTGAGGAATCACAACAATGTATTTATTTACATTAAAGAAAACAACAAAAGCAACATTACAATGTAATGTAGTGTTGCTCATGCTTCTTTGCCTTTTATAAAAAGTGCTTCATTACATGGCTTAGCACCAAAATATGTTGAAGACCTGTTGTCATGGTACCAACCACTCAGGTCCTCCAACTCTAGCCTACTAAACATCCCTAGACTCAGAACTAAACATGGAGAAGCAGCTTTCCGTTTCTATGCTCCTCTTATCTGGAACAGACTTCCTGACGACAGTAGAGCTGCTGAAACATTGAACTGCTTTAAATCGAGACTAAAAACCCATCTGTTTAGAATTGCCTTCGAGTAAATGATTGATGTCATCTGTATGAAATGTGTTCATATTCTCTTACTATATTGATCTTTCTCTTGCTTTATTGTGTGTCGTGTGTTATTGTGCATCATGTGTAATGTGTGTTTCATGCTAATTTGCTACTTTTACTTTTAATTTCCAATGTTATATTTTGTCTTCAAGAAGAGACTGTGGAACATGTTCTATTATTTTGCCTGAAGTATACTGTTGAGAAAACTGGTACAAAATTTACAAGACATCAAATTGCAACTGGACATCAGAGACCTTTTAAACAAAATGTAGTTCTGAAAAAAGAAACATTTGCTGAGATATCTCAAGAAGACGAAATTAATAGAGAGAATATAGTTGTTTGTTTTTTAGCATTTTGTAAAAAATAAGCAGGGCATATTCAGCATGCATCAAATGTTTATTGCTTATGGTATTATTTTCAGTGGGGTTTTTTTGTCATAAGTTTTAAATCCTACGTCTATCCTAACTCCTACGTTTTTGAACTCACCATACATTTCGAAAGTTCCTTGAATGCACCACAGGTGTAAGATGCAGCGTAGTACAGACAAGCTTCTGCCTTAATTCCCGTTGAAGGATCGGTCTTATAAACACGCAGATTTATTTTGTACTTTTGAATTAACAAAAGTACAAAACAACTTTGTTTGTTAGTGGATGAAATGAACCGAAAAAGGTTTATGATTGGTCAGTGGACATAGTCTGATCATGCAGCATACACATGCGCAGATCATTCCCTTTGGGAAGGAGCAAGCTGGGTCTCTAAACTGTAGGAAATATCGGTGACAAAGTTTCACAGAAAGTAGCTAAGGGTGGTCAGAAATGTCGCTAGATTTCTCGCAAGGCGCTTTTTGGAAAAGAAAAGTCGTTAAGGGGGTCTGAAAAGTCGTTAGAAATCGCTAAGTTGGCAACACTGCAGTCAGCTGCACTGTATGGCAGACGTCTGTGACGTCAGCTCGATCTCAGCCCCACGGCGGGAGGTGGCATATGTAAATCACGCCCCCTCGGGGCGCCCCAAATCTTCCTCTCTTGTATTGAAGAGGAGCCACTGCGCATGTACAACTTTTAACGAGAGTCAATCATTGACTGTATAAATAATGGGCAAAGATTTTTGCGCCCCAAGGCGGAAATACGTCCTCAATCAGACAACTCCGATGAGAGTAACAACTCAATTCAAATTCAAAAATACTTTATTGATCCCAGAGGGAAATTAAGTGTTGGTATAGCTCGTATTATTAATTCTTTAAGGAGTTGTTGTAGATGATGATGGCTGTGGGCAGGAAGGATTTCCTGTAGCGGTCTGTGTTGCAGCGAAACTGAAGAAGCCTCCGACTGAAGACGCTCTGTTGTTATATGACTGTCTCATGAAGAGGATGCTCAGGGTTGTCCATAATTTTTTGGATTTTATGAAGAATCCTTCTTTGCATTATCATCTCCAGATGTTCCACAGTTGTCCCCAGAACAGAACCAGCCTTCTTTATCAGGTTGTTTAGCCTTTTTAAATCCCTGGCTCTGATGCTGCTACCCCAACAGATGACGGCTGAAGAGATTACACTCTCCACAACAGACTTGTAGAAGATCTCCAGCATCTTGCTGCAAACCTTGAAGGACCTAAGCTTCCTCAAGAAGTACAGTCTGCTCTGTCCCTTCTTGTAGACGGCTTCACTGTTGCGTCAACAGTCCAGTCTGTTGTCAAGGTGAACTCCGAGGTAATTATACTCCTCAACCACCTCCACTTCTTCTCCCATGATGGAAACCGTGTTTGACTTATCCCTGTTTCTTCTGAAATCTACAATCATCTCCTTTGTTTTGTTCACATTCAAGGTGCAATGATTGTTTCCACACCATGTCACAAAGCGGTCCACCAGCTCTCTGTATTCAGCTTCTTGTCCATCTCTGATACACCCGACAATTGCAGAGTCATCTGAGTATTTCTGCAGATGACAGGCCTCTGATTTGTACCGGAAGTCTGAGGTGTACAGAGTGAAAAGGAATGGTGATAGTACGGTCCCCTGAGGTTTCCCTGTGCTGCTGACCACCTGGTTTGACACACAATTCTTCAGTCTCACAAATTGTGGTCTGTTGGTCAGGTAGTCATTGATCCAGGCGATTGTTGAGGGCTCCACCTGTGTCTTCAGGAGTTTCTGACAAAGCAAATCAGGCTGAATTGTGTTAAATGCACTGGAGAAATCAAAGAACATGATCCTCACAGTGCTGCCTGCTTTGTCCAGATGACAGTGGGTTGGTTGAAGTAGGTGGATGATGGCATCTTCAACTCCAACTCCACAGCGATAAGCAAACTGCAGTGGGTCCTGATACATTCTTGTGTGCTTACTCAGGGGTGCCAACAGGAGTCTCTCCAGGACCTTCATGATGTGGGATGTCAGGACAACAGGTCTATAGTCATTGATGACTGATGGGTGAGTTCTTTTGGGTACTGGAACAAGGCAGGATGTCTTCCACAACACTGGAACCTTCTCCTGAGTTAGGCTAAGGTTGAAGATGTGCTGCAGAATCCCACAGAGCTGCTCTGCACAGGCCTTCAGGACTCTGGGGCTGACACCATCTGGACCTGCAGCCTTGTTCCAGATCAGTTTCTCCAGCTGCCTCTTCACCTGACTTTTGGAGACAGAGAAGTGGGAGGGGGAGGGAAAGGGGGTAGCAGCATTTCCTGACTAGGTTGAAGTCAAACTTGTGGAATCAGAAGAGTCCATGGCTGAGGTGAAGGATAAAACATCCGAGGTGTAACAGGGAAGCTGTTGATCAGAGGAGAGTGGGATGTCTGTTTGGCTGGGAACAGGAGAGGGGGATGCTGAGCTAGTTCCTGAACTGAACCTGTTGAAGAATATGTTCAGTTCATTGGCTCTGTCCAGACTTCCATCTATCCAATCCTTCCTGTCCTTAAAGCCTGTGATCTTTCTCATTCCTGACCAGACATCTCGGATATTGTTCCTCTGTAGTTTGTTCTCCAGCTTCTTCCTGTATGCCTCCTTGCTGTCTCTGATCTTGACCTTAGCTTCTGTATACTCCTCAGTAATTCCCTGTCTCCCTCCCTGAAGGCTCTTTTTTTCTTGTTTAGCAGTTCCTTCAGGTCACTGGTGATGCAGGGTTTGTTATTAGGAAAGCATCTCACTGTTCTGGTGGGGATGATGTTGTCCACACAGAAGTTTATATAGTCAGTCACACACTCAGTCATGGCATTGATGTCCTCTCCATGTGCTTGGCAAAGAGTCATCCAGTCTGTGGTTGCAAAACAACCCTGCAGGGCTTCTTCAGCTTCCTGTGACCATTTTCTCACAGTTTTCTTTCTGACAGGTTGCCTCTGAACAAGTGGTTTACATTCTAAGCAGAGAAAAACAAAATTGTGATCTGATTGTCTCAGAGGAGGTCTTGGTTTGGACATGTATGAATCCTTTACATTTGCATAAAACAAATCCAAGGTCCTGTTTTCTCTTGTGGAGCAGCTGACAAACTGTTGAAATGTTGGAAGTGTAGTAGAGAGCGAGGCATGATCAAAATCACCAGATATTGCCACAAATGCATCGGGGTGCTGTGTCTGTAGCTTAGCAACAACGGAACTGATGACATCATATGCAGTGTCGGCAACGACTGAAGGTGGAATGTAAACAACTGCCAAAATTACACTGGTGAACTCTCTTGGCAAATAATATGGCCAAAAACTCACTGCCAAGAGTTCGACATCTGGGCTGCAGAGACGACACTTCACAGTAACATGTCCTGGATGACACCATCTGTTGTTGACAAGCACTGCTACTCCACCACCTTTCCTTTTTCTACTCGTCTTCAGATCTCTGTCTGCTCGTACAGTCAGGAAGCCTGGCAGAGAGACGTTGGAGTCGGGGATATGATCCAGCAGCCACGTCTCAGTAAAACACATAACACTGCATTCCCGGTACTCTGGCTGAGTCCTTGTAAGGGCTTGGAGTTCATCCATCTTGTTATCCAGTGATCTTACGTTGCCCATTATGATCAATGGAAGAGATGGCTCCAACTTCTTCTTTCTCTGTCTCCTTTTCGCTCCTGCTCTGGATCCACGTTTCCTCCTTATCAACTCATCAGGGATTTGTGGCTTCAGTTGAGGTATTATTTCAGCTTTTGCGATGTTAATCAGCTGCTCCTGGCTGTAAACCACATTGTTGCCATGGTTACGCATCATAAAAAGTTGTCAAAAAGTGAAAAATTTACAGCAAAAATCCTTCCAGCTTCACAGCACCAAAAACTAGAAAGTATACAGGTCAAATAAATGCTCAACTCAACTCACCATGAACTATAAAATATTTATCTTGCACATCTGAAAGAAACGCACATATATTTTGAAATATTTGTATATTATTATACATTTTTTAAAACGTTTTATTTAAGGTAATATAGCAAGTGGTGAGTGGTGGGGCGGCACCCTTGCGCCCTCTATCGGCCAGCCGCCACTGGGTTGCATTGTAAAAATGCACTACAGTGGTTTTAGTAAACCTTTTTTTCATGTTAATCCCTCTTACATCTTCAGTTTTTGTTTGCAACCATCAAAAAACTGATTGAGATGATTGCTTTTCTGTTTAAACTGTTTTTCCACAGTTTGTTCCATAAAAGCAAAATAAATTTGGCAGTTGTTTCAGAATATGATTGATTGGAATCATTTTCATGGAATGTCTAAAAGCAGCTTTGTACAATTTGATCTTATGCCACTAGTGAAAGGGACCCATAATATTAGGTAACAAAAAAAAACCATTTGCTCTGAAATACAGTGATGTATTCATAGCCAAAGCAATGCTAGATAATAAGATACATATAAATAAATGCATCAAATAAATATCACGTTCATATGTATTAGAGAAAGAGGTTTTCTGGGGGTTACGTAGAGTTGGTACAGCCTCCGAAAGTCAGATGCAGAACTGATGGCATAGAGTAAGAGGAGAAATGTAGGGTAATGATGACATTTCCGATGTCATCAGACAGCTGTCTCTGGAATATGTTTGGGCACGTCGTGGAAATTTCTTAATAAAAGGATGGGAGCCGAGTTCTTCAGTGTTTTGAAAATTAAATGCAGCTTTTCAATTAACAAGGAGGAACAGCATTTTGCCCGATCTGTCCTGCTCAACTAGACAAAAACATCCCCCGGGGAAGAGTTCTTTTTTCCCACCTCCCCCTGAATTGAAATGCTATAGAGAGCCTGACAATATTTAATTATTTAGCTGTACAGACTACTGACACCAGCATTCTGCATAGAATCACCTGATTATTAAAACAAATTAATAAAATGCGCTGCAAAAACTTCCACTTCAAGTGGTTGCAGCTCATTTGATTGTTTTATGTTCTAAAATAATTTCCAAGTTCACTATATTAACTCAATGGGTAACTGAGACTGCTCCGTCTCTATGATTATCAGAAGACAAAAAGTACAAATGACTCCCTGGGATGTGCATTTTTAGACTAAACAGTAACAATAAAAACGTTTTCATACTATAAACTTTGATTATTTGTCAGTTTCATCAATGTATTCCTTTACAAAAAGGTATATGACTTTTTTGCCTCCGTCACCTCCACTTTTTTCCTTTTCACTGTCACAAACTTCTCTAGGGCCCCATGATGTCATAGTTCTTAGGTTTTGTGTTTGAAGTTAGTTCTTTTTCTTAATTGGTTTAATTATCATTTTAATGTATTCTTTGGTATTTAGTTTATGGCACTTCCTTGTTTTCATATTCCCTTCATGCTCTTAGATGTTTTCACCTTTTGTTTGTGTCCTCCTTCTTATTTATGTTTCCTTAGTTTATTTCTCTTTAGTTTCCTAATTTATTTCTTCCTTCTGTTCTCCAGTGTTTCCTTAAGTTCCCCTGAGATTCCTCCTTAGACATATTATCTTTAGTTAGTTTCTAGTTTCTTATTTAAGAGTTTTCTGTTTCCCTTGCCATTCTTCCCTTTCCTGTTGTCTCTCTGCCGCTCTGCTCTTGACCCAGTTTCACTTATTGCTCTCACCTGCATCCATGTTTCCTGGTCTCCTTGTTTCCCTGGTTCCTGTAAGTGTTTTTGTTCCATGCTTAGTTAAAATCTAAATTCTTAATTTCTCTGCATTTGGGTCCTCTTCCACACCATAACATGACACATGAAATATGTTATTTTCCAAAGTCCTATGTTCCTAACACTTCACTCTCAGACTGCAGGTTTACTTGTAGTTCCTAGGATTTCTAAAAGTAGAATGGGAGGCAGATCTTTTAGTTATCAGGCTCCTCTCCTGTGGAACCAGCTCCAGCTTAAAACGTTTGTTTTTGATAAAGCTTATAGTAAGTGTGGCTTAGGTCATCCTGAGCTCTCTCTGTAATTATGCTGCTATATGTCCTGTTATCAACCTTCTACTTTCTTTATTATAGAAAGTACTCTTACATGAGTTCTTTTAGTTCTTACTTTGTCTCTGCTCTGTCCTCTCGAACCCCCAGACGCTCGAGGCAGATGGCCGCTCGTACTGAGCCTGGCTCTGGTTCTGGTTCTGCTGGAGGTTTCTTCCTGTTAATGGGGAGTTTTTCCTCTCCACTGTCGCTACATGCTTGATCAGTATGAGGGATTGCTGTGGTTGGAGTCTGCATGAAAGGGGCACAACCTCAATTCAATGACTCGATGCAATCTGCTGGGCTTCCTTAAATAGTAAACCTTTAAACTGATTGGAATGTTTTTATAATTGTACTGAAATGACTTTTCTTGTAAAGTGCCTTGAGATGAAATCTGTTGTGAATTGGCGCTATATAAATAAACAGAATTGAATTAATTTTATTGGTTTTTATAATCTGGGTTAGAGTGAGCATGTGAATATTAAATAGGAGGGGCCCCAGGATGGAGCCCTGGGGCACCCCACATGTTATTTCTGTCTGTTCTGATGAAAAATTGCCTATTGACACAAATACAGATCCTTTCCAAAAAATTAGAATATCATGGAAAAGTTTATTTACATAATTCCATTGAAAATGTTAAACTTCCATAGATTATAGATTCAGGGCCCACAACTTAAACAATTTCAAGTATTTAGTTGTTTGTACATAATTTGGGCTTCCAGCTCATAAAACCCATGAAAACAGGAATTCAAAAAATTAGAATACTGTTAAGAAATCCCCATTTACTTCTCAGTTTTTGAAGGAAAAATAATGAAAAATTAGGATCACATCAAATAAATCAAAATATGGTACTTTCAAAACGAAATATCAATCTTCAATAGTTGGTAGGGAATCCCTTTGCCTTAATCACTTCCTCGATGCACCGTGGCATTGAGGCAATCAGCTTGTGGTCCTGCTGGAAGATGAAATCTGCATCTCCATACAGATCCTCAGCAGAAAGAATCATGAAGTCCTCTAAAACATTCTGCTAGACTGATGCGGTGACCTTGGATTTAAGAAAGCAGAATTTACCACCACCTGCACCGGACCTTGCACCCCAAATCATGACTGACTGTGGATATTTCCCACTGGACCTCAAGCAGCTTGAATTCTGTTTCTCACCAGTCTTCCTCCAAACCCTTGGACCTTGATTCCCAAATAAAAGGCACACTTTACTTTCATCGGAAAACAGGACCTTGGACCACTGGCCAACAGTCCAGTCCTTCTTCTCCTTGGCCCAGTAAAGGTGCTTCCTACGCTGACTCAGGCTCAAACGTGGTTTGACCTGAGGAACCCGACAGTTGTAGCCCATCTCCCGGATGCGTCTGAATGTGGTGAATCTTCTCTCTTTAATAATCCGCTGAAGCCCACGGTCGGCTGTTCTGCTGGTGCATCTTCTTTTGCCACATCTTGTCCTTCCACTAGACTTTCCATTGATATGCTTGGACACAGCACTCTGTGAACAGCCAGCCTCCTTAGCTATGAACTTTAGTGACTTACCCATCCTATGGAGGGTATCAATGATCGTCTTCTGGCCAGTTGTCAAGTCTGCAGTCTTCCCCATGTTGAACCTGAGAAAACTGAACCAAAGTGAAGCAATTTAATGACATCTGGGAAAACCTGTGGAATTGCTTTGAGTGTAGTAGATGAGTCGTGTGTGACACTCAGTTTAAAACATTCATGCCCTGTAAAATATGGGCTGATTTCTTCACAGTATTCTCATTTTTTTGAATTCCTGTTTTCGTGAGTTTTATGAGCTGGAAGCCCCAAATTATAAACAACTAAATACTTGAAATCGTTTAAGTTGTGGGCCCTGACTCTATAATATATGGAAGTTCAACGTTTTGAATGGAATTATGGAAACAAATCAACGTTTCCATGATATTCTAATTTTTGGGAAAGGGTCTGTAAGTCCCCTGTTCTTTAAGTATGACTCAAACCAGCCAGGTACTGTACCAGAGAGTCCGACCCAGCTCTCCAGTCGTTTCAATAAAATATCATGATAAACAGTTTCAAATGTTGCACTGACGTTCAAAATTACCAGCACTGTGGTTCTACCACAGTCTGCATTTAGTTTTTGAAATCCAGACATTTTCTTTACATGGGAGTTGAGTGGGGAAAACATTGATAATGGGTTTAATTGGTACCGATGTATAGATTAATCATCTAACTGTGTTCATTGCAGGCCCTGGTGGAATTAAGTTCAGGGGCTACTGTCACAGGAGAATTAGTCATTTGACTGTTGCAAACTAAGTCAGCACATTATTAATGTTTCTGTTAATGACTTCAGAAAAGAACCTTTCCCCTGCATCTTTCGAAGTCAAGTGATATTTGTTCAGTCTCTGTTTGAAGCAACTCTATAGTCGAGTTTTCTGCCATTTTCTCTCAGCTCGTCGACATTCCCTTTTTTTCCCCACGGAAACATCTTTCCACCCAAGACTACTCTTAACTTTATTTGGCGCAATGGTATCAATGATGTCTGAAATTTTAGAGAGGAAGTTATCTACCAACTTGTTTACTGAGTTTGTGTCGAAGGATGAAGGGGAAGGGGTTGAGGTGGGAGAGTACATTTCTAGCTTTGTGCTTTAAGGTACAAAAGGTTTCAACTGAACAAGCCAGCTACACTACCCACTGGGCCACTAAGAGACTCCAACCCAACCCCCGCATAACCAGGTTACAATAGGTACAGGAGCAGCAGAGGTCGAAATACTACAGAAACAGAGTTTTATTGTGAATTCTGCTTTGTTTGTTAAATTCTACAATTTCGTCTGCCTTTCCCACATGACAGACTTCATAGAGCTAGCCACACACTGTCAGCTCTACCCTGGTGTGTCTGTACAGTCAATGGTCTGTGTAGACTACTTCTTCTACTGGGTTGAACAGGCAGCCTGTTGATTAGTTTGAGCACTGGTGCCACCTAGTGACTGGAGGCTTGTTAATTGTTCAAACATGAATAAAGCTGCTAAAACAAAAAAAGTCCTGCACTAATTAAGAAGTACTGTATTAAACTATCACATTTTTAACTTTGCTAGCACTCCCCTCTGTCTCTGTACCAGTCCTCCTTGTCTTCCTCCGGAGAACTAGCTTACACTGGCCAGATGGTAAGCAAGCATCTGCTCTTCACAGTCAGTCTGCTTTGTGTAGATAGATGATGTGCTGATGTCCATCATCCGCAATCTGACATACATCTTTATAGTCCATCGCAGGCACATCCTGTTGTTGACATCATATTCTTCTTCAGTAACTGTTGTTACTCACACTAAGGCAGGATTATACAGTTATTCTAATTCCTATTCCCCTAAGTGAAAATTAGTCTGTTGCCATCTTCCCCAGAATTAGATAAGTGTGAAAAAGCATTTTGTAACCAGCCCAGTCATTCTCCTAATCTGGCAGCAGTCTGTTTGCTTTAGCTTAGCATAAACAATGTAAGTGAATGGCAACAGCTAGCATTTTGTGTGCAATGGTCAACTCAATGATTACTCAATAATGATCTTAATTATTCCTGGCGACCTCAATAATCATATCGATTGCTAATGAAAATAATAAGTAAAATGACAGAATCGCAGAAGCAGATTTAGAGTTGGGACTATATTGCGACAAAGCACCGCTGTAAGCCTCCGCTGCAAGGCAGAAATGACCCAGCACCCACAAACGCCACCTAAAAGTGATTTACTCTACAGAACTCGCTGTTTACAGTCATTAGGGTGAAATGTTGCAAATGTTACAGTAAACCTGGAGGTGACACTGTCAGCCAGACATCACAATTAGAGTAATTCATAACAGCCCAGCAAAACCTAAGGAATTAGAGTAAATAGAACATTACTTACAGCTATTGATGATGTGCTTCGTTCAGTATTTGTACAAACTGCCGTACCATCTTTCTGGTACAATATTGCATTTTTTTCTTCATAGTGCTCTGAAATGTGAAATGCTCCTGGCAAACCAGATATTGCTTAATTTTCTACACGGGTGTTGTTAGAGGAACTCCCAGGGTAGCAAGCCATTGTCTTCCACATTAGATGGAATTCTGTGAAATGTCTTTCGGCTTTTTTTCGCAATCCTTTGCTACAAAAGCAAGCACCATTTTCTCGCATTAGACTTATAACGTACTCATACTACGACAGTAAAAACTCAGTGCAAATCATGCATTTGTGTTTACTGAAGTAGGTGGCTTTTGCAGGCACTGTGTCATTGTTAGCTTCCTTAGGTGTTTGGGTTTTGAGTTTTAGTCATTTCATTAACTTATTCAGTTTACATGAACATTTTAGTTTATTTGTTGGTGTTTTGTTACGTGTTATTTGAGTTTTTCCTTCCACCGCATTTTCTGACCCTCTTTTACCCTCAGGTGATCTTATGTTGGGTTTCTCGTCTTTTATTTACTTAGGTTCCTAGTTAGCCCTTATTCCTCTTTAATATAGTTCTGTCTAGTCCTTATATTTTGTTCTTGGCCTTCCTCTCGGTTTTCCTTGCTATTCTGCATTCCTTTCCAGCTACTAATTGCCTCCCACCTGTTCTTTCCCTCTCACCTACAACTGCTTCCCACTAATCAGTCCTCGAGTTTCTCTACCATTTCCTCACTCCCTCCTCTGTGTTTAAACAGTTCTCATTCACTCACTGCTCGTCGGTTCCTCGTCAAAGATTCCATCATTCTACCCCTCGTGTTTTCTTGTCTGGGTCAGCTTCCCTGAGGTTTTAGACTTCTACTGAATAAATCATGAGAAACAATTTCTTAAAACCAATTTCTCTCTGCATCTGAGTCCGTCCTTACATTCATGACAGTCATGTCCTTGCGCCTTGCAGCGGTAGCTTACAGCGGTGCTTTGTTGTAACGTAGTCCCAAGTATAAACCGCCTCCTGTAATTCCTTTGTTAGTTATTGTTTTCATTTGGAATTGATATGAATATTGAGGTCTCCAGGAATAAGATCATTAGTGAGTAATTTTTATCACTTTTGAACACAGAATGCTAGCTGTTACCATTCACTTACACTGTTTATGCTAAGCTAAAGCAAACAGACTGCTGCCAGATAAGGAAAATGACTGTCACAAAATGCTTTTTCACACTTCTCTAACTTTGGGGAATATGGCAACAGACTAAATTTCACTTAGGGATGGAATATTCCTTTTAATGTCAACTGGAACATCATAAAGTGGTCTGTTTTTCAACCTGTCGCCGTTTTCCCCCTTACTTTGCCACTATAATGTAACATTTTTTGTTTGTTGTTTTATTTTCCTTCTGCTCATGAAAAGCACTTTGAATTGCCCTGTTGCTGAAAATAGGCTATACAAATAAAACTGCTTGCTCTTTTTGTTACACAATCAAGGTATTGGGGGAGGGGATTACAAAAGCTTAGCATGATAACGAGGCAAAACCTACAACGGCTATTTTCATACATAACAATGGATGTGACCTAGAACTTGTTATGTACACATCTTTGCAAATCCAGCAAAGAGTTTAAACACAACAGCAGCACCTGTAAGAGCAAGATGACCTCCTCCATTGTTAAAAGCTATCTCTGTTTGAGCGCTTCCTGTTTTCTTCTCCCCATGTGGGGGCTTATAGTTTTGCTGCAACGCTTTACGTGACGTTCTGACGCAGCACCGACTAGGCCTCATGTCAGTGGAAAAGCTACTGTTTCCTTGAAAGAACCGGCTAGGAACCGACAAAGAACTGGCTCTGGCATCAGCAAAGAACTGACATGTTCTTTTTTTTGATGAAAAAGCCCTATTTGTAACCCTTTACAGAATGATAGATGTCAATGACTTTGTTTGTGATCTAGTTTTGAACTTTTTTTGATCCGGGCATGATGTGTTGAGATGAACTAAGCTACTTTGTGTTGTCAGAGAGGTTCAATTTAACAGATTTCTCGATTCGACATTGCTGACTGTAATCACGACTGTAGCAAACGAAACTGAGCTCAATCTTCCAAAAAATGTGATTAATTACAGTAATTTCATGATTGACCAAGGTTGACAGTTACCTTTCACACAGAGCTAGGCTAGTTTGAATAGCTTTTCCCTCTTAATAAATTGAATCATTAGAAAACTGCTTTTTGTATTGACGCAGATAATACAATTTGTTTATTAATCTGAAACATGTATCTGTGTCTAAAAGGCAAAAACCAAAGACATGTGAAAAACAATGTGTGAAATGACATGTGAAGCCCATGTAAAGCCAATGTGATTACATGTGAAACCATATATGTGAAGTCCATGTGTGCTACACATGTGGTTTACCAGGTACCACATGGGATAACATGTGAAGAACATGTTCAACCCATATGACTTTTCCGTATGGGATGACACAGAATGTTTGGATTGTAGGAGGAAGCCTAAGTACTCGTAGGGAACACACGTATGCACGGGGAGAACATGCAAACAGCATGCATAAAACTAAACCTTTTCTTTAATAGGATTTATCTGATTTTCAAACTTTTCAGCAAATTATACTTATCCATACTGCCAGCATAAATCAATGCACTGATGTTTTAAAGGGGACATATTAGGGAACTTTCATTGCCATTTGGGTCTCTCTGTTCCTTCTATAAACACTCCAAACATGAATAAAACCCATCCCTCCATTCTTTCTTGCAAATGTTTCCTGTCAGCATACCAGGCAGTAATAATTGATCCTTCATATTAAAATGAACTAAGCAAAGTTTATGCTTTAGGGAACCCCCCCCCCCCCCCCAAATATTTACACATCCATTAAATGATATACAAAACTCAAGAAGGACAAATTTGATTTAAAAGATATTTAATGAAAGAGAGGTTTTTGAAATCTTAGAAAGTTCAACCATTAATAACGCTATCGCACAATCAGAACCTGGAGCATCACAGTTTTCCCCTTCGACTTTCTTTCCTGGTTCACATAAAGTGTTTCTCGTTTGCTTTGTGGAAGCACTCCATGGATCATTCAGTGGTTCGACAATATTCCAGGGGTTGCTGTGGGGGTGCGCATGAGTAAAAAAAGACGTTAGCTTTCATTGAACATTTGCATTTATTTAGGGAGGGGGACATTTCACCTTCTCATCAGTGTGTTAAATATTTGCTATTACTAACAGATTTCTTTTTTCTTTTTCCCAACATCCCACATGCTTATAGGGAAAGGAAGATGTGGGTCCGGCGCTGCGCACATATGTGTGGATGACTTGGTCTGTCCCAGATGGGGTCAGCAGCCGGATTTGGAATATCTTAGGTGCACTTGACTTTTATGAGAGAGCCAAGAGGAAATCAAACATTACCGGCATATTTGGGAGACAGCCTACAGCTGAGCCCAGTCCAGACACACATTCATCCCACCCACAGCAGGTCCCCTCCAAAGGGAAAGAAAAATACAATATTGTATAATCTTAGCTATTCGGTAACCCTCCCTTCCATGACCTGGAAGCAGTGTATCATATATATATATATATATATATATATATATATATAAAATTATTTTTATATAGAAGTATGACTCTCCCACAAGCTGGAAGAATATAGTTTTTCACTCTAAACACAGTCTGCAAGCATACAGCAAGAATAAGCCGCTTTGCACGTCGATCCTTCACGTCGCTGGATGATTCTCAGTGCAGCATGCAATTAAAAAAGTGCACAATAATAAAAGTCTTCAGCTTCCGTCACTCCTACTGTAACCACCCTCACCGCCACATCCACCATGGATGCCCTTTGTTTTGTTTAGTTTTTTTAAACAAGGACATTCTTTATAAGAAATTAGAGCAAAGATTTCCTTACTACATTTTTTTCTTCTGATATATTCTGCATTTCAGAGCATGCCAAAGATTTTTTTTTCTTTTTCTTATTCTTCTTAGTTTCTGCATAGTGCTGGCTATATGAGCGCTGATTCTTTTACAATAGAAATCAGTATGTACAGACAAGAATAGACAGAGCAGATCCAGTGCTGTGTACATCCCCCCACCCCCTCCCCCCACACACACACCCAGTGAAGTGATCAAAATATGTACACAAACAGGACCTGAACCTGTTGGAACTCATATAAAGTCAAACAGAGCTGAAAAATAAGCTCAACAGTATACGGAAGAGCCAAGAGGGAGGTGTGTTTAAGTGTTCTGTAGGCTGACTGACGTTATCATTTCTATTGTATATCCATTGATGGTAATATGCATTCCAAACATGCATCTTCTAGTACTGGATCTTCTTCTAACTCCCACCACCAGGCCTAATGAGAAGAAGAAAAAAACGACGACCACGTTCTAGTTTTTTGAGGTCATAGAGAATACACATTTCAGGCCACTAGGTGACTTATTGAACACTAACAAAATAAAAGCTACATTTACGTGGGATGCCCAGGACGGACTACTCCTGCAAACCAGTATCTTTGTTTAAAAATATTCCCGTACACTTAATTACATGTAATAAACTCCATGCTAAAGCAGATTATTGGTAAAGTCATGGGGAAAAATGTACCATGTCAAATAAAGAGGGTTTTTTATTTATTTATATATCAGGACATAATAAAGTGTCTGGCTTTTACAAGGATGTAAAATTGTTTAAATAAATAAGAAAATAAAAAGCATCAATAGAAAAAAATGCTATGTGTGAGAAAAACCAAGTACACCCCAGCTGCTTCCAAAGTGCTGCTAATTAAAGCCCTTGTTTAATTTATTGTCAGCAAGTGGGATTCCTTCCACAAAAGCAGGTGTTTCAGCAGTTTTGCTGTTCTGGAGTTTACGGGTGTGTTTGAACACAACGCCAAGTCAGAAGGGCATCAGCAATGACGTTAGAAAAGCAACTTTATCTGCTCAAGTGGGGAAGGGTGCCCATTCAGGCATCGGCCTCGCCCAAGACCGATTACAATGCCCATGTAAATTAAGTTGCAACCATGCAGGGTATTGACTGAAGACAACCAGCAGAGGGTGCTGCAGGCTGTTAATTGGGACTTTGGGGGCAGCAAAGTCCCAATCCATTTGATACGGTTGTATGCCAATATGGAGATTTCTTTTGGTCCTGATGCATCAAAACCCTTGAAGTGTAACATGGAGTACTTTCTATTTTCCATGAGAGTACGGGAATAATAAACACAGCAAGGGCTAATGCACATGAAGTGATGGTGACGGGTGTGTTAGCAAAGTAAACCAGTTAACATCAAGCAGATAGCTTCAGTAGTAAGAACAATTTAAATTTGGACATGATGTGTTTAATCTGGTTTACGTACCAGGAGCTAGTAGGGGTGTAACGGTACACAAAAATCACTATGTGGTACGTTTTTGGGGTTTAAAAGTCACAGTTCGGTACATTTTCAGTACACTTTAATCAAGACAAATAAAAACAAGAATGCATATTACTTTGTTTTACTTTGATCAGCATTAAACAGGGAACATTTTTTTTTCCTGAATTCCTCCCTTTCAATACCAGAAAATAATCTTTTAAATTTTTATGTTCTATAACTTAAAAAAGTTGAAAGAATAGAAAGGACTAAAGATTTGATTCCCCCCCCCCCGATAAATAAAATAGTACAAGCAGACCAAGCCAGAGTAGAAAACAATACAACCACATGAAAAAAGTCAGTGTTAATGTTTAGAAATGTTTAAATAATACTTTGCCCATATTTGAGATCAAAACATGCCTAAATCACTTTGGAGATGTTCTGATATTTCGACAGCCGAGTCTCCCAGCTGTACTTAAATGCAGCATGGGCAGCTGCTGCGAAAATCTCTTCTCATTGACAGGGATTCCGCCGAATAGCGTTTGATTAGGAATAAGGAGTTTAGGGCGTTTGGATGCTACTGGTAGTTCGGTGGACATCAACTGATTTTTCTCCAGTATCAGTGATGTTTACATTCAGTTTGACGTTGTTTCAGGTGAGTCATTCAGTTCAGTGCAGAGCATCTTATGGACCTCATTGCTTTATAAATATGCGTTCGCTGTTCTGGTTCGGCCCATCTTTCTTATTCTACTGTAGCTGCATGAGAAACCTTTAATGTTCCCAGTTAGCAGAATTTAGTGACGGCTGGGAAACCGTTCTGTTTTAGTGTCTTAAAGTTGTGCTGCGGAACGTTGCCCTGCGCTCTGAGTTCCACACATAAACATACCGCATGTGTTCAGGTAGAAAAACAGCAGGATTCGTTCGGTACACGTCCGTAACGAACTGACACGGCTGTACCGAAAAATCAGAATACATGTACCATTACACCCCTGCAACCTAGTCACTTTCCACACTGTAACCATCACCCCTTCTATCTAGTCTCTGAGATCTGATCCTCCCAGGTCTTCTTTATCACATCTTGTCAAGTCATTGTGACCTCTGGTGGTGGAAGATTAAAATCGCACCTGACACGGCTGCGTCTCCAGCTTCAACTCAGACTATCACATTCCTTTTTGTTTCCTCCTTCAGCTGAGTCAAATATGGGTTTAAAATGTCTCCATTGTGGTTCATTACGGCGTTCCCTTGCTTTGGTTCAATACTAAAGTGCACCGTTACAAAGCATGATACGAGCTTGCGCACACGGGGATGGACACGGACAACGGCTTTTAGGGAAATGGCTCAAACAGGCATTCACGAAGAGATTCGGTAATATTAACATTAACAAATAATATGGACATCAATCACTTCTGTTCATCAGTATCGACTATATATCGAGCATTATGGTTAGTTTGTATACATTTCAGCAACATGAACAGAGTAACGAGAACATGGAGAGCTAGTGTGTTCCACAAAGATCATTCAGTTCCTCTTCGTAAAGCTGAGACGAAACGATTTCAGCCATAGTCCACATGCAAACCGAAAACATCTACCACAATAAATAAATTAAATAGCTTAGACACAAACAGCAGAGTAGCATCTTTTCAATACTTAATTAAAGGGGAATTCTGCCACCGCGCAGCTGTGTTAGAGTCTCCTGATTGGTTGATTTTGAGTTGTTGGACAAAGGAAAACGGGCACCCATGACATGACTGACACATTCCTGAGTCTTCATTAAAACATGTGCGCTGCTTGCAACAAAATAAAGTGCAGAACGTCTTTTGTTTTCCTTCCAGACGTACTCGAGCTGCTACAGGTCAGAACTGCTTTAAAGGACTATTGCACTTCACCAACACTTTCCCTTCGCTCTTCAGCATGTTCCACCGGGAGAAGCTTCATCTGTGGGATTTTAGATCGGGGAAGACAATTTGGTGACGAGACAGGTGTTTGTTTTCCTTCATCCTTAGAACTCAAAAGTTTAGTTTTTTTATTTGAAATATTTCACGTAAGCTCCACCACACTGTCCTCTGTCTCTGCCTTCACCCAAAATACGACCCATCAAACCTGTTCGGTTACATCTTGATCAACGTGTGATACTCCTGTGATAGTTTTTCATTTTTACTTTACCTGCTAAGAGTCATAAAGATATGCCTGATGCCTGAACAAATGTTGTAATGTGTTGACCACTGAATACTTAAGTACCTTTGAAGACAGAGATCAAATGCTTATGTAAAGAAGTCAAAAAGAGGCCTAAAATAATATTTTAAAGGGACAGTACAGTCTTTTGGGGGTTCTGTTGAATGGTTATCCCCTGGAGTCCACAACTCTCATAGTGTCTTTTTTTTGTATAAGTAGAAATGAGCTTATTCCACAAGATAATGCTGATGGATTTTCCTGACTGGGCCATCCTAAAAGCCTAGTCTCCAAATGTCAGAGCAGGACATGCAAATGTTGTTTTATAAACTTGTGAATTGATGCATTAAAGTTGCACATGTAAAGGCGGTGGTTGGATGGCTTCCCATGTGGTGTCATGAACCCTCAGACTATGTAAATAACTGTCTAATGTGTGTGTTGGAGGTTTAAAAGGCTATCAAGAAATGTTTCTTACAGGCGAAATAACAAGTCACAATATTAAAAAGCCCAAATATTTCTTTTGTCCGCAGGTGGATTCGTCTAGCCCCAGATATGAATGTTAGAGCTTTAGGTTTAACAACCTATTGGACATATATCTGAGACTCTTATTTTGAAGAAAGAAAGGGAGCTGCCCTACTGTGCTAGCCAATACAGAGTTCTTGTCAGGCTAGCCGACGCTAGCTTCTATAAACAGAGGAACCCCCGCCACTTTTAGATTGTTTATGTGAGAGCATTCTGGGTACAAACTCGGAAAAAGAAACGGCAAAAAAAATGGACAGACCAGATACGAATGATTTGTTACAACTACAGGAATATAGTAGCTGGTTACATATTAGCTGCTAACCTGCGCTAAATCTTTAATCAACTTTAGGGGTTGCTATTAGCTAAACTGCAGGGCTATTTCCCAATTTTTATTTAGCCTGGATAACACTGGGTCATCTCTTTGGACAGATATTCTTTAAATGTTTTATAAAACATTGACTATTTGTGAAAATATAAAAGGGGTAGTGTTTTCAAAGCTTTTCTGAATTTAGAAACCCTTCAAAAGATAAAACATACACCTGCAATATTGTCAAGCACGGACTAAAAGGTTCTACACCAAATATTTTAGGCTCTAAGATAAACAAACTTGTGTCTGGAGATGCAAAATTAAGAAATTTAAAGTCAAAAGCAGCAGGAAGATGTTGAATGCACCTTTCAACCCTGTCATGTAACATCGTGCCAAAGCATGATTCCTTCTTCTTTCTTTTAACCACTGTAACAAGGACCATGTCTTCTGTAAAGCAACATTGTAAAGGGTTTGTATGTCACACGGCATACCTCCCATCTGCCTGTTTCAACAAGGCGTCATTCATCTGTCTTTGTCTGGGAAGAAAAAACAACAACCCAATAATAGAATCCAGTGAGCCTCTACCATGTATTGAAGCAAACACGCCAAACTCTGTATGAGACGAGAAAACAAACGCACATTGACATCCTCCGACTGGACCCCGATCCCACACATAGTAGTAGTACAGCACACGCAGTCATTTCTTCTAGCCAGTGTTTGCATATTGTACTGTACATCGAGTAATGGCGCATTCGGCTGGTCGTTGTAAACTGGCAAACTCGTATACTTCCTTATGTACAAGGTAAAAAGCATTCAGGGTGCGTGCTTGGGGTGAAAGACCAAAAGTAAGGACCAATAAAATCTGAGGTAGCAAATTCAACAATGATAAACTAGAATTCCTCTATGCATGAACCTTAACTGGGTGTTAGAAATCACTGCTGACCTCGTCACTTCTCAGAGGCTGATGATCGAGTGACTTTTTTAGTTTCCCTGTAAGGCCACAGGTCATACAGAAGCTGATGTAGTTGCTTGATGAAGTCTTTAGGGAACTGTTTTGGTATACTGCTCTTATGGAAACCTTATAGGTTTTGCCAGTTTACCTGTTGACACTACCCAAGCATGCCACGTGCATTCCGCTCTCTAGCAAAATGTGTACAGCGTTTACAATAGGGCAGCTGATATGTTCTTCAAGAAAATTCATGGCTTGTAACTCTCCAGTTCCCACCCCCTGAAGTGCAGACCAGTAAATACAGTGTGCTCTTGGGGAGAGTATAAATTAGAACATTAGCTCCACCTCTTGGGAGGGGGGGTGGCATCAAGGGGGACAGAACCAATGACAGAACGGGACAGCAGGATTCCTGTTAGGCCAGCTAACACTACAATTCACCAACAGGTCTATGAGTTTATCGGAAGCGCCTCGGACATATATAGAAAGAATAATCATTGTATCAAGGTATTCAGTGCAAGACGTAAAATGGCTACCTTTTTTTGTCATTATTCTGTCCAATGTTGTCTTGTTCTCTTCAGTCATCCAACACTGGATACAGCAGTAAAGGGATTCTTCTAGAATTAGTTGTCTTTTCAAAATAAGAGAGAAGAAGTGTTATCCTTAGCAACTGACTGAGAGGCCCAGACCGGACTGATCAGGGTCAGAGACAGATTGCCTCTGTTCGGCTTATGGTTTTGGTTAAAGGTTGTACCGCATTGAAGCTCAGAAAGCTATAGATGTCCCTTGGGGGGGGGGGTGGGGGGACTTAAAGACAAAGACCTTGGCAGAGGGAGAGGTTCAACACTTTCCTTGACCATTATCATGGCTTTACTCTGTCCGAACAGGTTCATGGTGAGTGCCCGAAAGGGTTTAGGTGGTGGATCCAGCTACTGCCTCCTGATCTCCTACTTGACGTATGGAACAACATCTACCCCACCTCTCCCCCTCCTCTCCCCATTTTTCTTAGCTGCCCCCTGGGTCAGAGCCATGTCTCTGTGGTGTCCGTGAATCCAGAGGTGTCTGTGGTTCTTGAAGTGAAAGCCTTCTCTGGGTCTCAGAATCCATGGGTGATGCCTCGGCCCCTGCAGCTGGCCTCACAGGTTCCCCTGATATAAAATCAAGTTCCCCTCCTATACTTGTTTGCACATCTGCCGCACTCCCTGTGGCCATCACTCCAGCCCCGCTGCCAAGTCTGAGCTTCAGGTCCACATGCTGCCCCAGGCTGCAGAGTCCAGAGGATTCAGGCTGATCTTGGTTGGTGGTGATCAAAGAAGAGTCCTGGGGCTGCATAGAATCAAATGGCTTAGCTGGGAACTCTTTAAAGTTCTGGGAGTCCAAGATCTGCAAGGAAGAAAACTGTGTTAGGCACCGAATGTCATTACAATACTGCAAAGTCGAAGGCCTTATTTAATTTAGAGTTTTTTTTTTAAAGGATAACAATGTTAACTTTCAGTGAAAACGACCTTACGCTCAGTTAGAACACAGTTACATACACTGATGTTAAACAGGACAGTCGTCCAAGTTCACCAGGAAGTAACTATAGTAACTATAACTACTTTGGGACATACGGTCTTATATATCATAAACTCTTGGGTTGCAACTGTAGCCCTCTCAGACTATTTAAAAAAACACTGTGGTTAAACCATTTTTGAAGACTTATTTTCTCATTAATTAGACCTTTCCTAAAACTTGGCTTTTTGTTTCAGAACTGGAGGGAGTCGAACCTGGGAGACCTGTGTCAAGGTGTGTAGCTAACATATACGGGGTGCCTCAACCCTAACCTTTCAGTCAAAAGTTCCGATAATGTAATCTCAGCTAAGACTTTGGATTGTCTAACATTTGATGCTCTACCTGAAGCACTAAAATCTGCTTTTAGGCAAAACCATTTCACAGACCTCACTTATAAAGGTAGTAAATTATGCTGGATCTTAGCGGTGCTATATTACTGGAGATACTGGAAAATCTTTTGGCATACCTGGTCAGGTGCTCCAGTGGTTAAAATGTCACTGGTTCCTGTAAGATCTTACTGTGTCCTGTATAACATTCTCAGAATATCTTGCCATAGGCTATGGGGAACCACAGGGGTCTGTATTAGGTCCATGACTGTTTTCTCTGTTCTTTGTACATTTAGATTAGATCTTTGTTTCCTTATAACTCTATGCAGATGATTTGCAGCTGTATGTCTGGATGAAGTGGGTCTGATGATGCAATCAAAACAGATATTATGGTTATAGTTAGGGATGTTCAATATCGGCTTTTTTACAAATATCCGATACATGATATAGTCTAAATCTGAATTTGTGATACCGATGTAAACCGACAGACATCGACCTAAACGTTCAAAGTTCAGAGAAATGCAGAAGCCACAGGATATATTTTGAGTTCTGCCGAACAAAGATATCTTGAAAACTAAACCTGGGATCTGTCATATTTTGATCGTTTGAGAGAGAGAAGAAGTAACTGAAGAGTTTGATGTATATCTGCATGGTATGACAGCATGGTATAAAAGTTGTGTCATTATAAAAGTAAAAACCAATACAGATCATTTTCGATATTACATTTTAATGACAATATCGGCCGATAGTAATGGCAGGCCGATAATATCGAACATCCCTAGTTTTAACTGTACTGTTTCTTTGGATGTAGAAATAGAATTGAGAGTCTTAGAATACATTTCAACCAAATCCTTTAATTTGAACACCAGTTAAAGAAGGTCATTAGATCAGTCTTGTTCCATCTGAGGAATGTTGCAAAGATCCGTCCAATCCTGACTATTAACAATGCTGAGATCTTCATCCATTCTCTTCAGGTTTACATTACTGTACTTCTTGTGAATTCAAAATTCAAATTCAAAAATACTTTATTGATCCCAGAGGGAAATTAAGTGTTGTTGTAGCTCATATAATAATAAATTATTCAAGGAGTTGTTTTAGATGATGATGGCTGTGGGCAGGAAGGATTTCCTGTAGCGGTCTGTATTGCAGTGAAACTGAAGAAGCCTCCGACTGAAGACTCTGTTGTTGTATAACTGTCTCATGAAGAGGATGCTCAGGGTTGTCCATAATTTTTTAGATTTTATGAAGAATCCTTTTTTGCATCATCATCCAGATGTTCCACAGTTGTCCCAAGAACAGAACCAACCTTCTTTATCAGGTTGTTTAGCCTTTTTAAATCCCTGGCTCTGATGCTGCTACCCCAACAGATGACGGCTGAAGAGATTACACTCTCCACAACAGACTTGTAGAAGATCTGCAGCATCTTGCTGCAAACCTTGAAGGACCTAAGCTTGCTCCAGAAGTCCAGTCTGCTCTGTCCCTTCTTGTAGACGGTTTCACTGTTCAGTCTCCAGTCCAGTCTGTTGTCAAGGTGAACTCCGAGGTATTTATACTCCTCAACCACCTCCACTTCTTCTCCCATGATGGAAACAGTGTCTGACTTATCCCTGTTTCTTCTGAAATCTACAATCATCTCCTTTGTTTTGTTCACATTCAAGGTGAGACGATTGTTTCCACACCATGTCACAAAGGGGTCCACCAGCTCTCTGTATTCAGCTTCTTGTCAATCTCTGATACACCCGACAATTGCAGTCATCTGAGTATTTCTGCAGATGACAGGTCTCTGATTTATACTGGAAGTCTGAGGTGTACAGAGTGAAAAGGAATGGTGAGAGTATGGTCCCCTGTGGTGCTCAAATCAGAGTTACCACGGAGGAGTTTGCTAGTATGTCGGATGGTGCAGAATACTATAGCAGGACTTGCATCTCTGCACTGGCTTCGAGTAGAGGCCAGTGCAGAATTTAAGCTGTTGCTTTTAATACATAAAAGAGTAAATGGCATTGGTCAGAGCTGGTGATCCCTTTGGACACCTGCACATGGTCAGCATCTCCAGGGTAGTTATGTTTTGAGCATCATCAGTGTTCACAAACAAGCGGTTGGTGAACAAGCTTTTAAATTGTGTGCACTGACTTGACGGAAAAGTCATCAAAACAGCTTTACTATAGGTCTGTAAACACTTTAGAAGTAATCTCATGGTTAATGACAGACCAAGCCTCACCTGTGATAGGGAAGCCATTGTGTCTGTTTCCAAAGGTGGGATGGGCGGAGCTGCTGTGTCTACTGGTCCTGGACCCGGATAGGGTGAGGGCTAGAGAGCACAAATATCTCATGTAAATTCTCTCTTTACAAAACTGAAAGAAAACAAGTTCCCTTGCCGACCAACCACACGCTGACATGGTGACCGTGTGGTTACCTGCGGAGGCGATGAAACGGCACTGTAAGCAGGAGGAACCAGGGCCATTTGCCTCTGCAGGAGCTGCATGATCACACCGATGT